>BCNH02000006.1:11027862-11051177 GCA_001662345.2 Metrosideros polymorpha var. glaberrima | reverse complement strand
TAAATATAAATTTGGGTATATATATAACTGTGATAGTATTACTTATTCACTTTATAATTCCAATTTCAAATAAAGACTTTTATAAGGATTGTTACATGATACGTAATATGTGTAACCCATTTGTCACAGAAACAATTTCTATTACCGTTAAATTGGGTAGTTATATATTGAAAGATTGACTAAACTATCCAAATCAATGGTGATGGTTCCTGATTATATAAAATAAATTAAATGGGTTGTGTGTTTGAAATTAATTTTTTAAATGAACTATGTGGACGATAAAAGGTTTTCATGCTTGAATCAGCAATCTAGTAACATATATACTCTTTGGCAGGGATTTTGGGGGCCGCCTTGTGCATAATTGTTAGTGCTTCAGTCTCGGTCACATTGAAGTGGAGAATCAAAAGGATAAACTTCAGACGAAATGGAGGAGAGCACTTGAAACGCCACAAAGTTCGAATCTTTACGGAGGCAGAGCTGGCAAAAGCAACTGGCAACTTTGATGAAAGCAATAAGCTCGGCGAGGGCAGTTTCGGTTCCGTCTATGGAGGGAGAATAGGGGGAGCAGGGGATGCCGAGGTCACGGTCAAGAAGCCTAAAGATGTAATGGGAGCGGGGGATGCTGAGGTCGCGATCAAGAAGCCTAAAGATGATTTAGCAGGAGCGGGGGATGCCGAGGTGGCGGTCAAGAAGCCTAAAGATGTAGCGGGAGAGGGGGACGCCGAGGTCGCAGTCAAGAAGCCTAAAGATGATGTAGCAGGAGCGGGGGATGCCAAGGTCGCAGTCAAGAAGCCTAAAGATGTAGCGGGAGCAGGGGGCACCAAGATCGCGGTCAAGAAGCCTAAACATGCCCACAAGTCTCTAGTAAAGAGGGATTTCCAGCATGAACTTAGAACTGTGGCGAATATAAACCACGAGAATGTGGTGAAGCTCCATGGCATATGTTTGGAGACTAGAATACCCTTGCTGGTTTATGAATTCATTTCAAATGGTAGCCTCTTCGAACACCTCCACGTGAAAAAGTCGGACATCTTGAGATCGTGGGAAAATCGGCTCAGAATAGCCGTCGAAGCTGCTCTTGCACTCAAGTCCATGCATTCCTGCGCAATCATTCATGGCAACTTCAAGTCGGACAACATACTTCTGGATCGAAATTACTCGGTCAAAGTGTCTGATTTTGGAACTTCGGTACTTATACCACCAGAGCATATCGTAGCCACCAAGATAGAAGGCGCATTGGGCTACATCGATCCGGAATATTTAACCACTGGTAAGCTAACAATCAAGAGTGATGTGTACAGCTTTGGAGCTGTCCTCGTGGAGTTGTTCACGGGAGAGAAGCCAACAAATACTATTACTAAGTTCGGAGAGCCGATCGATATTATCCCTGGTTTCATCTCTTCCCTGAAGGACAATACACTCTCCCATGTCATAAGCTTCGAGCCCACTAGCGAAGACGAAAAGAAGAGAGTACGAAGGATTGCTGAGATTGCAGTGCAGTGCTTGGAGCAAAGCAGTAGGAAGAGGCCGACAATGATAAAAGTGGCTCGACAACTCGAGGCAATTAACCGGAGCTCGACAGATGAAGAAGACAACGAACAGGCCGAACTCGAAGTGGAATTAGAAAAACAGGTTTCCCTTTCAATTGTTGAGGAGGCGGGCGAACAAGGGACGTCAAGCTGTCTTTCCTGTTTGGGAATGGATTCAGTGTGTTCCTGCATCTGATCCTTCATTACCATAGTAACATGTCTATCGATTGTCCAAAAGGACTTCTAGGGTTTGATTGTGTGTTCTAAATATGTTCTATGTTTGCCATTTGATTTGGACTTACATATGTGCAAGCATCTTTGCAAGTTTGAAGTGTGAGAATGTAATATAACTTGTGTGAAGCTGTGGATTGAAGTGGACTTGTATATGAGGCTGCTCTATGGCCTTTGACATTATCATAATCTCTCTTCCCGTTTGTCTTTTCTTCTTTTTTCATAAATCCTTTACATTAATTGAATAAGAACAAATAGTTCTTAATCCAAACCTATATGAGAGGATCACAAGATCAAGAAAGAAGAAACAGGGAATTTTACTTGATAATCACTTTATCATGGGCTTAGAATACTAATAAAAAATAAATTACAACATGAAATCTGATCTGACAAACCCTCCGTCCAAAATTTGGATATTCTCTCTCTTTTTTTAATGAAAGCTTCTTTGCTCTACAGATATCGCACTATGGGAGCCCTTAGGTGGATGAAAAATACTCACAATTTTAAATTTTCCCTCCTTTTTCAGCTCACAAAAAATTTAAAATTTTCAAGCTTTTCCACCTAAATTTTCATCGCCTCCGTTTTCCCCAATCTCCCAAACATAGCATTACTAACAGTGAAATTAGAACTGTTAATGAATAGAATGAAAAACAAATAGTACCTTGTAGAAAAGTAAAAACTCAAATCAAAGTAAACAAAAAATATAGAGAACAAATTAGTGGAAATAACTTATTTTGGCTTTTATTTTATGAATGGAGTGCAAAAGCTCTAGACGTTCATAGATGAGTGAAAAATATGACGTTGGCGTAAAAGCATAACAATTGCTAATTAAAATATGAACAAATAACTAACAGTCAAATTAAGAAAAGAAAGCTAAAATTAGTATAATCACCACAAATGAAAGACAAAAACAAAGGTAAATGCAAGAAACCTTATTAAGTGCGTGCGTGCGTGCGTGCGTGCGTGTGTGTGTTTGNGGGGGGGGTGTGGGGGGCAATCAATTGTGAAAATGAAAATTGTGAAATGGTTCTTGGTGACATGCTGATTAATGACAATTGATTTTGGAGGCAACTATGTTGATTATTTGTAAAATATGTTCTATCAATTTCTTGTGATGTGATGATGGACAAGTTTTATATCGATACTTGAAAAAAAAAAAAAGTACAATTAAAACTTATCTCATTAGAGTTATCTCCAACTATGCATTCAATCGTAAGATTCATCATTAATTATGCATTTATTCATATTTATTTATGAAATAGGGAAAATTGTATAATATATTAAAATTATTTTTTTCTCTATAAACATCATGTAAAGATGGTATTTAAATTTGCTAAAGTTTATTTTTGTTGATTTTAAATTATTTGTAAATATGACGTACATTTTTAATAATCCTCTATCATTTAATTATCAAATACGACCTATCATATAATAAATAATTTTTTCATGGATCATCAATTATGGGCTATCATGTTATATAACTTTTTTTTATCTATTTGTTAATATCATTTACTTATGAAGTATGACAAAAGTTTTATTATAATATGTATCCATACAACTTTTCAATAGTAAGGGATCAAAACAGTCATAAACCTATATTCAACATACCATGTCCGGATTGCACAAACAGTGTGCTCAATTGGCTCATCTTCTAAGGAGAAGACTAATTTAACATCATTATCCTAAAGTGAGACTCCAGTTTTCTTATTTATTTTGTGGATCATATGAGCACTGCCTCCTTTGGCTCTTGGGCAATTTTTTGCAAAATGTCCTTTTTTGTTGCAGATATAGCATATGTCTAATTTTCTACGCCTTCCTAATCGATCTCTATGAGACCGTCTCCTTCTCAAAAACCTCCACTTGCGTCTTCTTTCGGGTTGTCTCAAAGAAAATCTCTTAAATTGCCTTCTTTTCTTGCATTTATCTCCACAAGAAAGGTCATCACAAGAGTTTTTCTTTGAACATCTGATCTTCAGTCCAGGCTTGTAACAGGCTCGATCAAGTTCTCTATTACTAGAAAGATAACTCCTAAATGCTTTTCTACGAATGCAAAGGTCTTCAATTGCCAAATGTATCTCTTGTTGGAGTTCTCCGAGGGATACATCAGAAACTCTCTTTTTTTTTGTTCAGAAGAGTCCTTTCTACTGCTTTATTGATATCTTTAGGAATGGAGGACAAGAAAACTTGCTTCGAATTTGAATCTACTCCAAGAGCGTAGAATAACTTAAGCATCTCCTAAAAGTGTTTACTAAGATGTTTCCACCGTAAACAGCTGCACTTTTGTTCAAAGAATTCTCTTCTTTTAAGCTCAAGTTGATCTTCTGGTCTTCCAAGAAAAAACCAGTGGATAACATGATTGAAATCCATTTGAAGCAAGAAAGTCATCTAGTCTTGATCGAAAATTGTTTTCCACCAATCTCTTAGGCTTCCGATATATATGCTTACAAACTCAATCAGTATATCGTACTGACTTTCAACGGTAAAAGCTCTATTGTTAAGCCAAGCATGAAACTCTTGAAGTTTTTCTGGCCATTTGGAGTAAGGGATATCATCAAGAGTAAAGAAATGTTTTGAAGAAGAGGATCCTGAGGAATCTGTATTAGATTCTCGAAGATCTACTACTTCAAGTTCAAACGAATTCGACTCCATTTCTTCCTCGGGAGGATTTGCCATAAAAATAGCATGTTTAACAAGGTCTGATATTTCTAGCTCAATGGATATGGAATTTTCAGAGGAAAGTGAAATAGATTCAAAAGCTAATACTGAAAAAGAGTCAGATTGTTCTGCAGATTGATTGTGGCTATGGTTGAGAATTTTGGTTGACCTTGATTTCTGAGAAAAACCTCCAAAAGGTTTGAGACCATATGTGAAGGTGGAGGTTCTTCGGAAATAACCGGTTCCGGCCTTTTCCCTTCTTTAATCTTTTTTCTTTTCTCCATTTCTCTAATATGATCGCGAAGAGTGACAATATCAGCTTTGTCAGAGCGAGGAGCTTCTTCAATAATTGAAGCAAAAATTGAGGAAGACTTGGGTGGAGAAATTTCCATCCTGGTTGGTGGCCATGGTTGGAAAAGTGGATCTGAAGGCAAAACAAATTTGCCTTCTGGGAGAAGCTTAATCTATCTTCATAGCTTAATCTGAAGGCGGAACAATTTATTATACTCATCAAAAGCATGAGAAGTATAGTTTTGAGCATTCATTTAGAAAATTGTCCATGCAAGAAATGCTAGATCTCAATAATATCAAACGCTTCGGATGAATCAATTTCTTGTATTCTTTTAGAATTTCACAGTCCATATGACTCATTAACTTGAAAATAACATAAGTTTGTGAGAGATCGCGTTGAATAGAAAGCTTGAATTTACAAATTAAGATCATAGAATAATTAAAAAAGGCAAAGGTCCATCATGCAAAATCTGTGTTGGGTGGAATTTTTAGAAAAGCTACTTTCGAAAAAATACATGCTATATTGTCCACCTTCGAGAGGGACACCATAACAAGACACCTTTTTCATGGAACTTCATACGAAAGTGGTTGACATTTAATAGACATAGAGGCAACTTGTATAAGAGTCTCTTGCCCATATAATTGCTACTTTAGATTTCCCATAAAAGTTGTCGGGTATAGTTATTAGGGTTAGGATTAGTGCGTTAACACCAAGCAAATTGAATCATTAGTATCTATCAATTGATCTACCTTTGTCTTTGAATACTATCTACCAGAAATCAAAACAATAGTTTGTACGGAAAGATGTAAATGCAATGTCAAGTTTGTGTAAATGGTCAATTTGTTAAAACTGATATATTTCATGGATAGAGGATTGAAAAAAAAAATCTCTGTTCACGAATTTAATCAGTTTAAACTCGGCTTGGAAATTCCTACGACCGATCGCAACATGACATTGTGAATCAGGCTCCTAATAAAAGCGAACCTCGACATTCGGACTGACCAATTATTGAAGCACAATCACAGAGATACGAGTTGGCCATGCAAGTCGTTGCTTTGCTTTACAGGTCAAGTTCAACTCTCCGACCAATACAAAAATAAAAAAAGTTCAACTCAAGCTTGTAGGGACGGTCTTGTCAAGGATTCTTTAGTATATAAAAGGATAATGGATGTCCTAGGCCCACAATTTGGAATCCAGCGCGGTGTTTGTCAATTGCATCTGATGGTTGGACAAAGGAATGGCGCTGAATATATCTTTGTTTCAAGCTTTAAAGGAGCAAAGGAAGTTACTCTTCTTTACAGAGTTAAAATCAAGACCAAAAGTGATAGAAACTCTACTTCGATTTTTCTAATGTTATTTGGTTGAAATCAGGTATGGCTGGTAAACGATGAAAACAAAAATCAGTGGGTCTTCTTAGTTTTTCTTAGCTACTATTGCAAAGTTTGCCACGCGGCTACCGTTGCGGATTCCGCAAGTTCCATAAATTCTACTAGTTTTTTTTTAAAACACTAGGTCACGTTGCGTTCGCCTAAACCTGACGAGAGATGCAAGACCCGACGCACTTATTTTCTGAATTTTTCAAAATATATTTATTGTTTCATATTAAGGTTTTTGACAGCCACATCTAACACCACATGTGATGCTGGAATGGCAATAAACTGCAACTTAATGCCATGTTATCAGCACTTTCGTCGATTTTTCAAATAGCTGGCCCAATACAAATAAAAAAGCACATATACATAAACCGTAAAAACACATGTACTTTTGGATGCTAATATTATTTAACCAAATACTGCAATATATTGTTAGAAAATTCTAGAGATTATTGCAAGATTTTTTTCTTTTTGATGATGTTAATACATCTTTAGTTATGGGTACATGTCTAGACTACACGGAGAGTTTGCGATTTTGTTAATATACATATAGGGGGACAACTTTTTCTAAACACTAGGATGTCATTATCTCTGTAACATGAGATGTAAAAAGTGACTTCTCTTAGAAACTAACAGTTCCTTGAGTGAAAAAAGTAATTCTCCACAGAGATACTGGCTTATACTTTCTTCTAGAATAGACATACATCTATACTATACGAATTCAACATTTTTAGTTTTTCAAGATTCAAACAACTTAAAACATAAAAAAAGTAGTATAATTAAATTAAGCGACGATGTTACGTGACAGGACCTCATTAAAATAAAAATACTAAAATAGGAATGCAAATGGGATAATAACCAAAAAAAGTTCTAAACCTATTGCAATTGTGCCAATTCAGTCCTAAATCTTTTTTTTTTTTGCCAACTGAGTCTTATACCTTTTTGCTATTGTGCCATTTTAGTCCATTTGGTCGGTCGGCGCTGATATGGGGTCGCCAGCACTGACGTGGACAACTTTTAATAAAATTTTAATATATTTCAATTTTTTATTTATTATATCTTTTTCTTTTTGTTTTTTCTTTTCTTTCTTTTTCTTTTTTCCCCCTTTTTTCCTCCTTGGGTTGCCCGCCTCCTCGATGGCCAACGATCGGCCACAGCTGAGTGTCGACGGCCTCCTCAATGGCGAAAAAAATAGTTTAGAACTAAATTGGCACAATTACATTAAATTTAGGAATTTTTTGGTAATTTTTCCAAATGCAATGAAACTGTGGTATTGCGAAAACATCGCTATCTTCTTTTGTTTGCAGCCATTGTTATGATTCATCATCTTGCGTAACACATATTTGGTGATTGAGAAAGGTCATCCTCCTGATAGATCGCACTAAACCCTACATCTTTTCTGTATGCATGTTGTCCTGTTCTTTGAAAGACTTCGAGACGACTTGAAGTCTTCTTTCCCTAGGAGAGTGGCCCTATTTGGTTCAGCATTTAGGATGAGCATGTGGGCCTCAAAGTTCCTTGGCCAAAATGCAAAACCCGTTTGGCAATTTTTTGACAACTTTGGGAGAATGTAATTGCATCTCCAAAGGCCCCAAAGGGACTTTTCATCTAATATAAAAAATGATTGTTTGAAAGGACTCTACGATAAATAAAAAAAAATCGGTGATAACTTTCGGTCAAATTTTTGTTTTACAATCTTGAATTATTGGCTGAGTGATTAAGCATTTAATTTTTATGCAATGAATTCCATCACAACGTCTCGCATTCAAAATAAGTCTCACCAGCTATATTGTGGAGGAGCTTTACTAGATACATGTGAACAGGCGAATTGTGTGTGTTCGTAACATTTATTTAAGTCGAACAATCCAGATAATTTGAACTGTAAGAAAAAATAAAGCTAACAACTTTTTTTGAAAACAATGTGTCAAGATTTTTTGAGTTGTGCTAGCAAGTAAATTAACATTTTAAAATAAGATGATTTTAATCAAAGACCATTATTCTATTCACTGCCTAAGTAGGGCTTTCTCCTATTAGCGATCAGAATTACTACACATAGTACCACTAATAGTTTAGAAAATTTAGATTGCACCTTATGTGCTACAATTATATAAATTTTCATATATTAAGAAGGTGTCACCTCATGACACCTGTTAAGTAACCAAAAAGTATAAATTAATAATTTTAATACTGATTTTCATTGCCTATAAGTGTAATTACTATTTATAAATCAAATCCTTCTCCATTACGAGGTGACATAATTTTTCAAAACTCAAACACAAACTTTACTGGAATTCGTATGACATGGATATTGTGATTGACTTGTTACATCATATCAGTATGCGACCAATCCATGATATCTAGGAAAAGGGGGAGTATTCCATCTAACTGGCAGTCCTAACCATATCTGATGCACTTCGGGTCGGCGAACTCGGAATTGGCTAAAATTTCATATGCTACATGGAAATGGGCCGCTGGACACAACTCGCTACTAAAGCGATAACGCACGTCATTTTTTGGGCATTCGAGATCGTTTTGATGGGTTTTTAGGCGTTTTTTGTTATTTTAGGGATATTTTAGTACTTTTTATGTTTTCTAATTTAATTAGGTTTAACATCTTATAAAAGGGATATTACGCTTTCAAAAAGGCCGACTTTTTGATATTTTGACATTGATTTTGATAATCGAATTCGAGAGAACAAATTGTTCATCTTTTCTATTTCGATTCTTCCGTTTAGCCAATTTCTATTGCGTTTCGGCATTAATATCAATCGCTAAACACTAAAATATTGCATACAAAAATAAATGACTCCTAGGTTCATTGCCTCATAACCTCTAAATAGAGTCAATTGTCCAACTAAACATTGTAGTAAATAAAGAACCTCTTACCTGGTCCATCGACCCAATGCAATTGCAGCATGCGGGACTCACTTGCACGATCTATATGATCAACGGCTATGATAGATCTAGTCCAGTGGTCTTAGATGCATGAAAAAAAATTGCCGGTAAAGAAATACATTTCGTAAGTGGTTAAAAATTAGAGAACATAGTTATCTCAAGATTGAAATAACATTTAATGTTTCCCCATAAATTAGGTGGTTAGAGGTTAAGAGAGATCCTATTTTGGATCCTATAATACAAAATAGGATCTAGTGAGGAGAGGCGAGCTCGAGCCTTGCCAGATCTGGCAAGGTGAGGCTTGTCCTCGTTTGCTTTGAGCGAGGCCGAGCCTCACTGGATTTGGCGAGCTTGACCTCGCCACAAGCCGACAAGCAACTCATCGAATCTGGTGAGCTTAAGCTCATCAGCCGTCGTCATGGCCAAAGACCAGCCGAAGAAGAAGAAGAAGAAGAAGAAGAAGAAATTAAAATTTTGAACTTTTTTGAAAGAAAATAAAAATAAAAATTATTAAAATGAGTGCACAGAAGAAAAATCAAATCGGATTTTCCATATCAAACGGCGGAAAATATTTTCCAATTCATTTTCAGATTTCAGCCTAACACCAAAAAATATTGTTATCTTCCCGGAAAATGACTTCTTGGAAAATATTTTCCAGAATCATCACATTTTTCACGAAACGAATGAAGCCTACAATTACAAATGCACACGGGGATGCTCATCTTATTTAACCAAATAGTGCAATATATTATTAGAAAATTTTTTAGATCATTGCAAGGGTTTTTTTTTATGATTTTTATACATCTTTACATGACAATAAATATGGTTATGGGTTGAGTACATGTCGAGTCTACATGGAGAGTATGCGATAACTTCCAATATTCATAGATGAGGACTACCTTTTTTTTTTTAAACACTTGAATGTCATTATATCTGTAATTCGAGATGTTAAAAGTGACTTCTTTTAGAGAATAACAGTTTCCAGATTGAAAAAATAATAATTCTTTCAAAGATTGTTGCCGATACTGTTTTCTAGTACCGACGTAGATTTATACCAGTATGAGTCCAACATTTTCAGTTTTGCAAGGTATATCTCTACCAATATGAATTCAACATTTTCAGTTTTGCAAGTTCCAAACCACTCAAAACCTACAGAAGCGACGTAATTGAACTAACAATAATCTTACTAGTGAGAGCTCATTGAGATGAAAATAGGAATGTAGATCCACGGCGTTACGAACGACATCGGTTACTTGTTTTTCAGGTGCCGCTATTGTTATACTTCATCATCTTGCAGTGAGATCGAGAGATCATCATTAACAAGAAGGCTGAGAAACAACATTGGGGAAGCCCTGTACTCCCATTGACTCCTCCATGGCTACAGAGAGAATGTGATTGTGGAATCTCCCATGTTGACATCCTCAATTCGCGTAATGCACGTTTCGTCATCGAGAAAGGTCATCCTCCGGTGTGGATCGCAGTGAACCCCACGACGTCGCTTCTGTTTGCCTTTTTTTTTTTGTCTCTGGCATCTTGTCTTGTTCTTCGAAAAAGACTTCGGGAAGACTTAAGTCTTCATGCACCGAGACAAGCGTTGGGTGTCTCGTGTCACCATGAACCGGGTGGTTTTAGTGCGGATCCAAGCCGCACTTGCAAGAACCGGGTATACAAGCTCCCGATGGATTTCAACTGTTAGATGAGGTCGGTCTCATGTGGGGCCCACATAAATCAACGTCGAAGATCGACCAAGCTCGTTTACGTGCGAAGCATGTTATTAATTTTTTTTTTCTTGGGTCTAGGGTCGTGCCAACTGGGTCCGAAGCCAGCACAAAAAGGTGAAGGTCTCCCCACATATCAATCCAAGGTGCTTTTCTATATTTAACTTTGTTGTGTAACACATGTTACTTTAGTTTGGTCCAGAGAGAGAGAGGGGTGTAACAGACTTTGCATATAATATAGAAAAATGACGGCTCGAAAGGACTCCATGATCAAAGCCATTTGGTGATAACTTTCAGTCAAATCGTTTTGATTTACAATCTCGAATTATTAGTTGAGTCATTAAACATTTAATTTGTATGCCATAAATTCCATCACAATGTCTCATATTTAGAATAGGTCTCGCCAGCCATATTGTGAAGGAGCTTTACTAGATGCATATGAATAGGCGAATTGAGTGTATTCGTGACATTTAATTAAGTCGAACAGACTAAATACACTATATTGTAAATAACTTGTTACATCATATCAGTATGCAACCGATCCATTATATTAATAAGAAAATTCTAGGAAAAGGGAGAGTATTCCATCTTACAAGTAGTCCTAACCATATTAATAGCTAAACACTGAAATATTGCATGCAAAAGGACATGACTCCTAGGTTCATGGCCTCATAACCTTTAAATAGAGGCAATTTTCCAATTAAAACATTGCAATAGATAAAGAATATCTTGCCAGGTTCATCGACCCAATGCAATCACAAGCATTGATCATGCAAGACTCACTTCTACGGTATGCATGATCAATGGCTATGATGAATCTGGTCCAGTGATCTTAGGTGCATGAAAAACTTTTGTCAGTAAAGAAATACGTTTCATGAATAGTTTTGCTAAAGAACATAGCTATCTCGATATTGGAATAGCATTCAATGTTTCCCCATAAATTAAGGGGTTGAAGGTTAAGAAAGATATAATTTTGAATCCTATAATTCAATAATAAGTTATGCTTTACATCGTCCTATGACTAGACTATTAATCTTTCTATTAATTAATGATGTATTTAACTATACTTTAATAACCATCAACCAAGCCGCTTTTTCAAAAAAAAAAATCCCTTTGTTTGGAAGTATGAATACAAATGTACTTTTGGTTGCTTATCTCATTTAATCAAATACTCCCACATATCATTAGAAAATTCTCGAGATTATCACAAGATCATTGTTTTTTATGATTTTGATATGTCTTTGCAAGACCCTAAATATGGTTACGGGTATATGTCAAGTCTCCGTGAAAAGTAACGATATTTGTTAATAACCATATAAGGGGACTACTTTTTTCAAGCACTAGAACGTCATTATCTTTGTTATTTCAGATATGAAAAGTAGCATATAATTGTTCCCCGAGTAAAAAAAAGATAATCCTATGTAGAGATAAAGATAATCGTAATTATTTTGTTGGGATCCCACGATCTATCTTTTCTTTACTTTTTCTCTCACATTTTGTGATGCTCTTCGAAAGACTTCGAGACGACTTGCAAGTCTTCGTGCAACCGTCACCAAGTCTTACGTACGAGAATCATGCAGTCACCAGCGTTGGGCCCGGAGGTTTTAGTGCGCATCCAGGCCACACTTGCACGAACCGGATGCACAAAACCCCAATGAATTTCAGCAGTTAGATGACGTCGGTCTTATGTGGAGCCCACATAATTCGACGTTGGAGATTCACTGGACTTATCTATATGCGGAGCATGTTGTTAATATTTGGGTGCAGGGGTCAGGCCAACTGGAAAGGAAAAGTTTCCTCAAAGGTTGATATGACGTTACTTTAGTCTGGTCTCGATAGAGATGCCCAATGGTTGAAAAATGGCTGCCCGAAAGAGGACTCGATGATCAAAATACTTTGATCGACAACTTTCATCTCCGTGCTATCTTTATGTTTTAAAACCCCTCATTATTGACTGAATGATTAAACATTTAATTTGTTTATAAATCCGTCGCAACGTCTCACATTTAAGATAACCTCGTCTACCTCCTTATTGATAGAGCTTTATTATATATGTGTGAATAGACGAATCATGTGTATTCGTGACATTTGTTTAAGTTAACTAATTTTGGATTTTTGTATTGAAAAAGAAAAAAACAATATCTTGTTTTGAATTGCGTTCAAGGTTTTCAGAATTGTGATAGCAAGTCTATTGTCGTTTAATCTAAGATGAATTCAATCAAAATTGAAATCGATGTCCCATTCACTACCTAAGAAGGGTCTAAGTGATCTTAATTACTATGCATAGTAATCACTAATAGTTTGGAGATTTAGATCGCACCGACATGCAATTCAATTATATAAACTTTCACATATTAAGAAGGCGTCATTCTTATGATACTTATCAAGTTATCCAATAAAAAATATATTTCGATAATTTTAGACACTTAATTTTATGGTAATAGGTGTAATTAATATTTATAAATGAAATCCTTTTCCATATAGTATACTTCATCATTGCTCTTAAGAACTCATTAACAAGGTTTCATATGTTTATTTAGGGCAATTTCTTACGCGTCTTTTCTCCCACTGTGTACTCACAATAAAAATCCAATAAGAAATCTACAACTACAAAATTTTCTCTATACCAACAATTTTTAATGTAGCTGACACGTGCTTATTGTCCAACTAGAAAACTAATGAGTGGAAAAACTGAAAGCATAATAATGATATGAATAATAAGCAAGAGAAAATTGAGAGAGTGTCAGAATTCAGAAGTTGACTTGTGTTCTCAAACCATATTTTGAAACTTTTAAACTATTAAAAACTATGCCAACAATTTGTATCTGACAAACTATATCACAAAATAATGCGGCATCATACATTCTTGTGGTCGATTTAATTCTGGAAGCATGAGACCCAAGACAAAGTGTGCCTTCATTTAATTATCCAGCAATTACATAGTACATCATCTAGCAAGTATATAGTTCACTATATCTTGTTGAAAAAACAGATCATACATCACCAGCATAAAAAAAGTTTTACATAAGCAGTCTCATTTATCTTTGATTTGAAGATTATAACTACCAATATTTCAAATCAATGGTGTATGCAGTTATTCGTGTAAATTTTATTTACACCGGTTGCATTTACTACAATTACTCTTCGACCAAAAAACAAAATACTACAATTACTCTATATTTTTTCTGATATAGCTTTTCTCATCTTGCAATTATCTATCTTTACAACAAGGATAATTCTACAAATAAAATTTATTATTGTACATCATAATAGCATTACTGTGTGTAGCATAATTTGATCGGTAAAATGGAAGGAAATGGCGATCAACATTGGTAGCTAACTCCCTCTAAGCGTTATTATAAGAGTTCTGCACACGTAAGATAATGTTCCGTTTAAGCTACTGCTAATTTGAGTGAGCCCATCACTATTGGCTCACCATGATATAGGGAGAGTACAACTAAGATAATCATATGTAGTGGCACAGTCAAAACTATGCGACAAACAAATTAAGATTTCTTGAGGCCAATGAGCAACTTGTAAGTTTCAAACTTGTGACCAGTGTGGCTCGAGAGGTCCAAAACTACTAGAAAGTAATCTTTACTCGAAATAGTGATAATTTCTATTGTTTATTCTACTCTCTTGAATTTCTTGATAATACTATTTCTAGACAAGTAAAGAAATATGTACTGATAAATCATACTAAAATAAAATTTATAGTAAATGATGTGGTAATTTCTTAATGGTTTCTTAAACAAGCTGGCCATTCAAAGAATGGATCCCGCTTATTTGAATGCTTAATTGAAACTTATGTTTTGGTAGAATTTCTTTGGACATTTAAAATTTCTCATTGCTATATATGCTCGTGCCCATCTGTTTCACCAGGCAACGATTTAGGGCGCATTGGCCTTCATGTGTAAACTATCTCTTCCACCAATAGTTTAATTAAAAAAAAAAAAAACCTTTGTATGTCTTTTTATTATCATTATCATTATTCCGTCTTGCATTTCTTCATATATGCAATCGGGTCCTACAATTTGACCCAATCAGCCCTTCCGCCCTCCATTACTGTACTTAATTTCACCAATTTGTCGATGTGAATATAATGGGTTGGTGTGAACGGCTCAAACTTGAATCCCTCTCTGTGAACGACGACAGAAACACAAAGGTCCCATAAAGGAAGGACAGAAACAGAGAGAATCTGAGAGAGTTTTTCGGAAAATGAAGGTAGTGCATCGGCTTCTACTGGTGATTGTGGCCTGGTGGTTGCGACAAGGCGGTGCTCCCACCGTGGCCGGAGACTGTCCAAACGCGTGTAGGGGCGTGTCCGTACCCTATCCGTTCGGGCTCAAACCCGAGTGTGCGAGTTCCAAAGAGTTTTTGCTTAATTGCAATATCACCGAAGGGGACGGTGAGCGACTCCTGTTGGGGAATATTCCGATACGCATGATCTCCTTCGAGGACTCGACCATGCTCGTCAGCGTCCCCGAAATACACGACTGCTATGACGAGTATGGAGTGTCAGTAAACAAAAGCGGTAATCTGGTCATCGATCTATCTTCATATCCACAGTACATATTGTCGGACTCCCGGAACAACCTCACAGTCATCGGCTGCGACACCTACGCCCTTCTGTCCGACAAAGATGGGATGTTCCGGAGCGGCTGCATCGCCTACTGCAGCGACCATGTCGACTTCGCCAAGGAGACCACTTGCTCTGGTCTCGGTTGCTGTCAAGCATCCATTCCGAAGGGGCTCAAGAAGCTCCGCATTAGCATCAACTCCATCGACAACCACGTGTCGGTCTGGAAATTCAGCCCCTGTGGACTGGCCTCCGTGGGGGACAGAAAGTCATTCCATATCTCCAGCAGGACACTCCCGAGCTTCAATGATACGGGCAAGAGGGTGGACCTTGTTCTGGACTGGATGGTCGGATGGGACGTGACTTGCCAACAGGCACAGGCCAAGTCGAACCGGTCGAGCTATGCTTGTGGCAACAACACTGACTGCTCCAACTACGCGAATGGACAGGGTTATCGCTGCTTTTGCAAGGATGGGTTCAAGGGGAATCCCTATAGTCGCCCCCACGGGTGTGAAGGTAATGAACATATAGGACTCATGCATTATCGCCCTCCAGTGAACTTGTGTGGATAACTAATTAATTAATCGACATGCAAGAACCTGATAGGGGGAGTACTGTGTCTATGCATTGATTTCATCTAGTTTACCCATTTAATGAGCCGCCGTTTGATTTGTGCCACCCTTTCTCTCTCTCCACAACTTCTACGTCCACTCTCCGGCTTGCACCTTGCCACATTGCCACCCCCACGTCATTCGCCCACCACCTTAGGCGAGCCTAGCATCGGCCTTCATGCACGCCGGACCACCATAGCCCTCTCTCTCTCAATTTCTCTGACACCCTGGCTTTAACTCACCCGAGGTATTGTCTCACCTAAGCACGGTTAATTTTAGAGTTCCAAAGCTAAGCACTATCGTTACATCAAAAGGCGTCTCCATGAGTTAATTCCAGTTTTCATATATATAGAAAAATTACTAAAACAGTCTTTAACCTATTGTAGTTGTGTCAATTCACTCCTAAACCTTTTTTTTTGCTAATTGAGTCCTAAATATTTGTATTTGTACCAATTCAGTCCGTTTTGCAAGCCAAAATAATTTTGCTAATTTTTAATCAATTTTTCTTTTCTTTTCTTTTCTTTTTTTTCCTTCCTTCTTGCCATTTTGCTTGTGGCCAGCGAGGCTCGCCGCCCTCACCCAGTGACCGGCGAGCTCCGACAAGCCTCGCTGACAACAAGCAAAAAGCCAAGAAGGAAGAAAAATAAAATAAAATAAAAATAATTGAAAAAAAACATTAAAATATCATGATTTTGACCGACCGACGCGCCACGTCAGCGCTGACTGACCAAATTGACTGAATTGGCACAAATGCAAAAGGTTTAAAACTCGATTGGCAAAAAAAAAAATTTATGACTAAATTGGCATAATTGCAATAGTTTTAGGATTGTTTTTGTAATTATCCCTCTCAAAATCACTCTCTCTTCGTTGGGTGCACAGTTGATTCAAAGTGTCACCACCACTACAAGCAACGACTATAATGACTCTCTCTCTCTCTCTCTCTCTCTCTCTCTCTCTCTCTCTCTCTCTCCGNNNNACTACAAGCAACGACTATAATGACTCTCTCTCTCTCTCTCTCTCTCTCTCTCTCTCTCTCTCTCTCTCTCTCCGCGAGTCTGTCTTTTGCCTCATCTTGGTGGTGACAAGTCACTCGAACGTCTCTTTCGCAATGAAGGGGATGAGATTTGCTTGCTAGTTTCTTCCCTTAACAGAGAAGACCATATCTATAGGTCTTCTATGGAGAAGACAAAACTGCAGCAACATTTCATAAAGAAGGGTTAGGATGTGATTCATACTCTCATTGACAGAGCATTTATAATTTGGGGTTATATTTTATTGGTAATTTGGGTTTAGACCAATGAATAGCTACTGAGTAGCCCAACGTTTTCTAGTGCCACTTATATATAATATCTTTTTCTTGTAATTGAAAGTAGTAACATAAAGGTGGGAGGTTCTACTTATAGTCCTTTGCTAGATGTAGCTTTAGTTTAAGCATAAAACAGGATAATTTTTTTTATTTTTTCTCTCTATTTCGTTGTGTTTGTGCGTCTAATCCTAACAAAAAGAACAAGGCAATGATGGGGTGGTGGTAGGGAAGTGGCCTTAACTCACTTGAATATCAATCTCGACTCCTAGACGAAGAGGCCATGGCTCGATGGTGGCAAGGATGGCGATGCAATGGTCACAATGACGGCAACGTTGGTGGATGGCGGGGCCCTAGTGGTGGTGGAGGGGATGGCGAGTTCAATAGAAAGTGATAGTGGGAGGAGAGAGTGTGTGTTCTTCTCATCATTTAATGTGTGCTGCTGCATATAATTTTAATGGGAGGTCTATGTAAGATTAGGCAATCTTACCTGGACCTAAGTCTATATCTAGCATTGAGAACGTGGAATGCACGTGAGATTCACATGACCAACAACTGTGCTAGGCCCGATCGAATAAATTCGGACTTGGGCAGGCGTTTCTCCTAGGATTCCAACTGCTAGCGTAATAGAATAAGTCAAGGCCGTTGCCACCACCCTGCGGACGTCATCATCAACATCATTTCTAGCAACTCTATCCCCAGGTTTCGACAACAATCTTCCCTTCTCCCTTAACCTCTGTGCCGCCGTCCTCCTAAATATATTCACTCACTGAACGTGGGACACGTACTAAAATAAATCTACATATTAGCACATCCACCTCACTCATGCTTGTAAAGATCAATCTTTTCCTTCCTAGGTATATAATATGGCAACAGCAACCCCTCGCCTCGCTCTTGCAACGTCGGGTTCATGCATCATTGCAGAAGCTCGATTTCCGCGAGTTATGTGTGCAGGATCCTTTCCGAGCTCGTGTTCCCTCAACGGGTCTCGTACATAGAGTTCAAGGCAGCGATGATCTCCGTCGATGGCAAAGAACAACGCCATTGTTGAGCTCAGATTCGACAGGGAGAGGGACAGAGAGTAGGGAAAGGAGACGTCTTAAAAGAGAGTGGATATGTGACACGATACTATGACCAAAACCTGAATGGGATAGCGTTGCCCGTCTAATAATCCGTGCACCAACTTGCTCAATCTGTTTTTGCCATTAAGCGAGATAAAGTTTCAATTTGTCTTCTGCATAATGCAGACATCGAAGAGAGCGAGGACCCACAGAAAGACCCATGTCATGGGAAGTGCTAGAATCAAACCGGGAATTGCACATGCGATGACCCACGTCGCGGCATAGCTCTTGCAGGTAATTTCATATAAATCTCCTCATCTATCAATCCGTTCTTTGATTTTTCCGGTAGGTTTGACATATATGTTTTAAGGATTATTCTACTGTACTTAGCCGGTGTAGTCCCCGGTAACACAAGCAGTGAGCCACAAGCTGCCAGGTGTCCCTATTCGGTCCCAGGCTAAAGCTGTTTACATATTTTCTTTGTTTTTTCCTTTTTAACTTCCCTCCTTGCCCTTTTATCTTTTTTCTGAAGCCAACACTTTGACACCACATGTATGGGAGGATACGCAGCAGATCTAAATGAAAATTCCTCCTCTGACCAAACCTGCAAATCTAGGGCCAAAAAGAACAGCTAGACCTGCAAATTTCAAGAGGTAAAAAACCCAAAAATTTCTAGCGAAAGTGAGCACAAATTTGGACTAGAAAAACAAAAATGAAAAATGGAGCACAGAATTAACCAATGACATGTGAAGGTGATTGTTCAAGAAGGCAATGCGGTTGAGCTTCGTTAATCTGAACTGTGAAAATACTGGCCAAAAAAGCAGCACGAGAAGAGCTTAGTGAGCTTGCGCATAAGGATGACCCTTCAAGATTGATGAAGCTCAGTTCAGACTGTCAGATTCCAAGAAACTCAACTCACCTTCAACGATGACGCCCATGGATTGGATTGGGGCTTACGTTGTGTTGTTCCTTTGCCAAATCCTTTTACAGTAACTATAATTCAGATTTGCAGGTCTTGGGTTGTGTTTAGATATGGGGTAAAGGCAACCTCCCCCCCTGAATGGCTCCCAAAATCTTCAATTTAATTATCTGTTGAAAGAGAGAAACAGAAAAGACAAAACAAACAAACAAACAAAAAAGGAGTAGAAATAGACAAATAGTGTATTTGAGAGAGTAAACAGAAGTGACGCTAGGGCGCACGGGGCAGATCCCACCACATTGCTTTTGTAGTTTGAGATTACGCTATGTTTTAATTGAGATTTTGCAGTGAACGTATTAGTTTTTCCCCTGGTATAAGAATATATTTCCTCATTTATTTTACATGTTTAAAGCTATTGAAATTATATATGTATGTGTGTGTAAAAAATTTGGATAATAATAGCTGCTAAAAAGGAATGGATCCGAGCCTAAAAGCTTGGGGAAGAACGGGGCGGGGCTAATATTAGCGCCGCCCCCACTTGGCAAATCCGCCCCATGCACACCTTGAACAAGAATATATACATATTTAGGTAAGCCTGGTAATTTCTTTAGGTAAGTAATGTGGCACAATTGTTTTCCATATAGTTCATCTTCACATTGTCCTACGTTGACTAATTTGTTAAGATTGGAATTTGTTTGACTCCATGAAAAAGCAATCCATGAGGCCACTCCTTTTTTTATGAAATTCACCCATGAGGTCATTCCTCTTTATAAAAACAAGAAATATGTCAAATGGTCATCCAGAAAGTGGTTTAGTTCTTTTTTAAGGAAAAAAAAATACTATGGCAGTGCCTCGCATGGTTGCGGATTATTTTTTATTTTTTTTAAAGATTAAATGGGTTGTGTGTTCGAACTTAATTTTTCTAATGAACTATGTGGACCGTATAAGGGTACATGCTTGAATCAGCAATCTAGTAACATATATACTCTTTGGCAGCAATTTTGGGGGCCGCCTTGTGCATAACTGTTAGTGCTTCAGTCTCGGTCACGTTGAAGTGGAGAATCAAAAGGATAAACTTCAGACGAAATGGAGGAGAGTTCTTGAAACACCACAGAGTTCCAATCTTCACGGAGGCGGAGCTGGCAAAAGCAACCAGCAACTTTGATGAAAGCAATAAGCTCGGTGAGGGCGATTTCGGTTCCGTCTATAGTGGGAGAATAGGGGGAGCGGGGGACGCCGAGGTCACGGTCAAGAAGCCTAAAGATGTAGCGGGATCAGGGGATGCCGAGGTGGCGCTCAAGAAGCCTAAAGATATAGCGGGAGAGGGGGACATCGAGGTCGCAGTCAAGAAGCCTAAAGATGATATAGCGGGAGCGGCGGACGCTGAGGTCGCGGTCAAGAAGCCTAAAGATGTAGCGGGAGCAGCGGGCGCCCAGATCGTGGTCAAGAAGCCTAAAGATGCCCACAAGTCTCTAGTAAAGAGGGTCTTCCATGATAAACTTAGAACTGTGGCGGAAATAAACCACGAGAATGTGGTGAAGCTTCGTAGCATATGTTTGGAGACTAGAATACCCTTGCTGGTTTATGAATTCATTTCGAATGGTACCCTCTTTGAACACCTCCATGTCAAAAAGTCGGCCATCTTGAGATCGTGGGAAAATCGGCTCAGAATAGCTACCGAAGCTGCTCATGCACTCAAGTCCATGCATTCCTGCGAAATCATTCATGGCAACATCAAGTCGTCCAACATACTTCTAGATCAAAATTACTCGGTCAAAGTGTCTGATTTTGGAACTTCGGTACTTATACCACCAGAGCATATCGTAGCCACCAAGACAAAAGGCGCATTGGACTACATCGATCCAGAATATTTAAGCACTGGTAAGCTAACATTGAAGAGTGATGTGTACAGCTTTGGAGCTGTCCTCATGGAGTTGCTCACGGGAGAGAAGCCAACAAGTACTATTACTAAGTCTGGAGAGCAGGTCGATATTATCCCTGGTTTCATCTCTTCCATGAAGGACAATACACTCTTTGACGTCATAAGCTTTGAACCCGCTAACGAAGATGAAAAGACGACAGTAGGAAGGGTTGCTAAGATTGCAGTGCAGTGCTTGGAGCAAAGCAGTAGGAAGAGGCCGACAATGATAAAAGTGGCTCGGCAACTCGTGACAATTAACCAGAGCTCAACAGATGAAGAAGACAATGAAGAGACTGAACCCGACGTGGGATTAGAAAAACAGGTTTCCCTTTCAATTGCTGAGGAGGCGGGCGAACAGGGGATGTCAAGCTGTCTTTCCTGTCTGGGAATAGATTCAGTGTGTTCCTGCATATGATCCTTTATTACCATAGTAACATGTCTATCGATTGTCCGAAAGGACTTCTAGGGTTTGATTGTGTGTTTTGAATATGTTCTATGTTTGCCATTTGATTTGGACTTATATTTGTGCAAGCATCTTTGCAAGTTTGAAGTGTGAGAATGTAATATAACTTGTGTGAAGCTGTGGATTGAAGTGGACTTGTATATGAGGCTGCTCTATGGCCTTTGACATTATCATTGTTAGAAAATCGAGCGATCGAAACAATAAAATAGACAGAATAAGGAAATAAATCGGACACCAGATTTACGTGGTTCGGTCGTAGAGACCTACGTCCACGGGGAGAGCAGCACGAAATTCCACTATAGATCAAGCGATACAACGGAGATTACAACCACACTCGAGTCACTCAAATACTCTCGGTGTTTTCCAAGCCCCAATTACATCCTATAATCCACAAGTATTTAGCCCCACAATTCTTCACAGAAATAATCTCTCAATCTCATGAAGGAATTACATATAAATCTTAACACAAGATTTAATTGGCTTCGACACCTGAATAATTGATGTAATTCACGAACAAGCTTCGCTCCACGAAGAAGTCTTCTGTGCACTTCAAGCACTCACAGTGTAGTGGCGCTTCCAGACTTTTTCTCTTCTTCTTACCATCCCACTGCAGGAAGCGAATATGTATAGGAGAAGTTCCAAGTTTGACCAAATCCTAATCCACCTTGGACTTTCTTGTTTTTTTTTTGTCTTTTTCTGAAACTTCTCCGTGGATCAACTTCAAATAACAAAGGACTTGGTCAACCCAAAGTCCAACCTTGGACTTTATCTTCTCTGCTCCGTGGTCGAATCCAAGAAGAAGTTTTATTTCCTTTTCTGACTCAAAGTCAGATTTCCTATCCCAACTTGGACTCAAAGCATAAGAGGAAACTTTACATCCGAAACTTGATCTGAAATTTATCTTTTATTTTATTTTCGAAATTTAGATTTTCAATTCAAGCTCAAACTCGAGACATATTATAACAATCATAATCTCTCTTCCCGTTTGTCTTTTCTTCTTTTTCATAAATCCTTTACATTAATTGAATAAGAACAAATAGTTCTTAATCCAAACCTGTATGAGAGGATCACAAGATCAAGAAAGAAGAAATAGAGAATTGTCCTTGATAATCACTTTATCCTCGGCTTAGAATATTAATAAAAAATAAAATTACGATATGAAATGTCATCGGGCAACCCCTCCCTCCAAATTTTGGATATTCTCTCTTCTTCTTTTTTAATGAAAGCTTCTTCGTTCTACAAATATCACATGCTGGGAGCCCTTAGGTGGACGAAATCGGACAAAAAATACACACGATTTTAAATTTTCCCTCCTTTTTTCATCTCACAAAAAAATTAAAATTTTCAAGCTTTTCCACCTAAATTTTCATCGCCTCCGTTATCCCCATTCTCCCAAACATAGCATTACTAACAGTGAAACTAGAACTGTTAATGAATAGAATGAAAAACAAATAGTACCTTGTAGAAACGTAAAAACTCGAATCAAAATAAACAGAAATTAAAGAGAACGTATTAGTGGGAATAACTTATTTTGGCTTTTATTTTATGAATGGAGTGCAAAACCTCCTTACGTTCATAGATGAGTGAAAAATATGACGTTGGCGAAAAAGAATAACGATTGCTAATTAAAATATGAACACATAACTAACAGTCAAATTAAGAAAAGAAAGCTAAAATTAGTATAATCACCACAAATGAAAGACAAAAACAAAGGTAAATGCAAGAAACCTTATTAAGTGTGTGTGTGTGTGTGTGTGTGTGTGGG
>BCNH02000006.1:11015765-11027852 GCA_001662345.2 Metrosideros polymorpha var. glaberrima | reverse complement strand
GGGGGGGGGGGCAATCAATTGTGAAAATGAAAATTGTGAAATGGTTCTTGGTGACATGCTGATTAATTGACAATTGATTTCGGAGGCAACTATTGTTGATTATTTGTAAAATATGTTCTATCAATTTCTTGTGATGATGGACAAGTTTTATATCGATACTTGAAAAAAAAAAAAAGGTACGATTAAAACTTATCTCATTAGAGTTATCTCCAACTATGCATTCAATCGTAAGATTCATCATTAATTATGCATTTATTCATATTTATTTATGAAATAGGAAAATTTGTTTAATATATTAAAATTATTTTTTTCTCTATAAACATCATGTAAAGATGGTATTTAACTTTGCTAAAGTTTATTTTTGTTGATTTTCAATTATTTGTAACTATGACGTAAATTTTTAATAATCCTTTATCATTTAATTATCAAATACGGCCTATCATATAATAAATAATTTTTTCTTGGATCATCAATTATGGGCTATCATGTTATATAACTTTTTTATCTATTTGTTAACATCATTTACTTATGAAGTATGACAAAAGTTTTGTTATAATAAGTATCCATACAACTTTTCAATAGTAAGGGAAAATTATCAAAACAGTCATAAATCTATATTCAGTACTAAACCTTTTATTTTGTCAATTGAGTCCTAAACATTTTGCATTTGTGCCAATTCAGTCCATTTAATCGGCCAGATGCTGCCGTGGCGCACAGACCGGCCAAAATAATAATAATAATATATTTTTAAATATTTTTTCAAATTTTTTAATTATTTTCTTCTTCTTCTTCCCCTTCTTGGCCTTTAGCTTACGGCCAGCAAGGGTCACCGGAGCTCACCCAGATCTGGGCGAGGGCAGCCTCACTAGCTTCAAGCGAAGGTGGCCTCGCTCGCTACTGGCAAGGCCATGGCTGCCTTCCCTCGCAGCTAGCAAGGCGCAGGCAAGGTAGCGTCCACGATAATGCTGGTCTAATATATGTACGTATGTATAGCTGATCTAATTCTCTATTCTCCACAATAATGCTGCGAAGCTTAAGCAGAACCCATCAATTCGATATCTTGTTTCATCTGATTGATCATAGTTTATTTGTCTACTTGCCTACACGTTCTAATCGTCCATGTCATTAAATTGTCCATGGTACTCTTGGAAGATGCCAGTAAAGGCACAATCCCATCACATCTCATTTCCGGGTAAATTAATCTTTTTTTTCCTCACCCATCGACCACGACGATATGTAGAATAATGTGCCAAGTGCACCTTTTAAGCGAGCGAATCTTATTCAATACCCGAACATGGAAAATTGTCTAAAAAATTTTAAACATTTTACACTTTTATCAACTTAGTCCTAAATATTTCAATTTTGGTAATTGAGTCTTAAATATTTTCACATTTTGCCAATTGAATTCACCCGGTCAATTTTGACCGAAAGTCACTAACATGGACGCCAGTTGTCTTACGTGATACGGCCGACGCTAACGTGAATAATTTTTAATATTATTTTAATAGTTTTTCGGTTTTCTTTTCTTTTTTTCTCTTTTCGATCTTTATTTTTTTACGGTGTCCAGCGATGGACCAGCAACCCTCGCCCTGCCCTCGCCGGCCACTAGACAAGGGTTGCCGGGCCATTGCCGGCCGTGGACCTACTACCTTTGCCGACCATCCATCACTTACAGTGTTAATTCCAGCAGCCGACGAAGTCCAGCAAGTCTCGACCCTCTGCTCCATCAATGATAGACGAGGCCGATCTTCTTGGTGAGCGCTTTGTCGGCGTCGGTGGAGACGTGTTGCTTCATCTGCTCCATCAAGGCGTTGGATTTGAGCTGACTCGGGCTCGAATCACTCGCCATGGCTGCTTTCTTCTGGGTCTGGCTCGACTGTTCAACTTCAGGAGAGATGGAAGATGCGATGGGAGAGTGAATTCTGGGCAATTAAGAAGGGCTTTTACCATTTTCTTTCTTTTTTAATTGAATTTTCCAGAGAGAGAGAGGAGACGAGTTGAAGAGGAGACGACGCGGAGCAGGGACAAGATGAGGCATGGAAACGCCCACACTTCCCAAGCCGTCGAAGTCCACCAAGTCTCGACCTCCTGCCTCCTGCTCTCTGCAGGTCTTCTCGGATGCCTCAGACCAGATCCAGGCAAACACCCCAGACAAGTCCCAGTGGGCACACGTTCGTCGGCGCCTAACTTCATCACGAGCAACACCAGCTGGGCAAGGGTCGCGCGGCCGTTGCCTGGCCTCGCCGACAGGCTACAACCGCGACAGCCTTTTGGGAGAGGCCGGGCAAGGGCCGAGACCCTCGCCTACAGCCGACGAGGGTGGCGAGGGTCCGTCACCAGCAAGGTCCTGGCGACCCTCACCCAATGGCCGGCAAGGGTCACCGCTCTCTCGCCAACCACAGTAAAGAAAAATAAAGAAGGAAAAGATTTAAAAAAATTAGTAAAAATGTTTGAAAAAATATAAAATATTATTAAAAATTATTCACGTCAGCATGATGCCATATAAAATGGCACGTAAATGAGTTCCGGTCAAAATTGACTGGATAGACTTAATTGGTAAACTATGAAAATGTTTAAGATTCAATTGGCAAGGGTTACAAATCGAATTGGATGCAATAGATTTATGACTTTTTGGACAATTTTCTCAACATGAACACGTCAAGTTTATTCTAAATCAAGTTCATACATCATTGGATCATTATCCCTTATGTCTAATTTTGGAACATAAGTGTGTAAGAACCAACTCAAGCTCGAATCCCGAAAGCATCACGTTAAGACGCGGGTGCCTCGTGTTTTCGGGTACTCTATATTAAGAAGGCGATGGAGATTTTCGTTTACGGTCGTTGCGTGCATCGTCGATTAAATAAATATTCACAGATCTCTGAGTAAATGCTCGTCCTATTTGGATTTGACACTCAAAAGAAGTTTTTGGATAAATGCTCATCCTATTTGGTGAGTTTGATACAAGTAGTTGGCAAAAGATAGAAGAAACATTTCATACTCAATAATGACAACCTTTTCCTCGAAGCCCAAAATAATAAGTGAAAATTCCATATAAGAACCGAAGTACCCTTATATTCTCAAATAAGGGTCTATAGTGCCCTATTTTCTTAAATAAAAGTCCGAAATGAATTTTGCTTCAAATAAAAATATGAAGTAAACATATGAGTCCAAAAAAAAAGGACCCAACCGAAAGGCATTTTCGTCATTTATCTTTTTTTAAATTCTTTTTTTCTTTTTTCTTTTTTTCCTCTTCACTTCACTACCCATTGCCGGACCTCGTCATTGGCCGACGAAGGCACCGAACTCAAGCGAGGGCCACCCTCACCAAAGTTCGACGGGTTACCGGCCATCAACGAGGATGGCCAAGTAGGGAAGAGGGAAAAAGAAAAGTTAAAAAATCAAAAATTAAAAAATATACTTACAATTTTTTTTACAAAATTCCCCCTTTTCCAATGGCCAAAATAGTCGCCGGTAAGCCAGGCCCTTATTTAAGACGATTTGGCCAGTTCAAGCACTTATTTGAGACGATTTAACCACTTCAAACTCTTATTGAAATAATGTCCACTTCATAAAATGAGAAAACTTCATGCCCTTATTTGGAATTTTTCCAAAACAACAATAAGCAAATTGAATATTGCCCTCAAAATCACTATAATAGAGCTAAACCGAAAACAAAACAGAGAAGCTCGCATTGTCAATTGGAAAAGCTTAAGACGTGACAATGAATTTGGTGCATGACTAGGCGTATTACAAAGACAATCAAGCATCTCCGGAACTAATCAAGAAACAATTCGATCCAGGCACTACCAAAACTCTAGGCATGACACAATCTCTCAAAACTCGATCACACAGTCGATTAGAATCCACAACCCCCAAACATTGCCATCGACTTTTTACACCATATTAGTATGCGACCAATCTATAAAATGAATAAGGACATCCCAGAATCTCCATCTTCCACGCAGCCCTAATCACATTTAAACTTTAAACACTGTCAAGCATTTCACAATTAAAGGACATGACTCCAAGGGTTTGTTGCCTCAGGATGCTTGAACAGAGGCAACTTTCCAACTAAAACTAAGTTCGGAAATTGAAAGTGCAGTGTATTAAAGAATGCAGATACATGCTGTCCAAAGTCCAACGACCAGTTCGTGTTTTGTTCTCAACTGCAAATAAATGAGCAAAGATACGGAAGCACCGATCATCCAAACCAAAGCACCTAAACGAAGTCGGGAGCCATCAAGATTCAGCGACAACCAGACAAGCCAAGAGGAAATAAAATATATTGCAAGATATACCCGAACAAATATTTTCAACTAATAAAATAATAATCTCAACAGCCCCAAGGAGTCGTGATCAACTTTCAGTTAGAACAAACTCAGGTACTCGTCGAGAGTTGTCCGTATCGCTCTTTTAGCACCCACGAGTCAAAGTAATCAGAAACCAAAAACCCCAAAAGAGAACAGAATAATAATAGCAAACATATAACTTACCATATTAGTACTTCCTCTATGATAAAGAATTTTCTAGCTCATCCCCGTTTTGCAGACATTCTCCCGCGATTTCATCATTGGTTTCTTCCCATGGCAAAGTGCATCTTCTCCGGCTCGCCACGTATCCTCTGTCATAATTCACCCAACATCTTTCCTCTTAACTGGTTCCTATGTCCATGTATTCTCCTGAACCACTAGGTCAGAGAAAACTTGGTACTTCTCACATTGCAGCTTATTGAAAAGAGGGGTATGCAAATTCAGATATGCCAAACCCTGCTTAATTTCTTGATGGGCATTTGAAACCTTGCACTTGCATAGTCATCTTGAAGCAGTTCCTCTCCAGATACAAATGCACTGTAGTCTGCCTTCATATTTACATTAGCTTCCTTTTGCTTCCTCTTATATGTTAGTAGATGTACTATCTAAATAGCACCGAAATCCAAATGTTCCCAATTGAGACGGGTACAACCAACCTTAGGGCCACCTCTGTAGAAGAGACAAACACAGACGCAGACAGCAGCAACAACGAGCATCGAATGGATGTAGGGCCGATGAAGCAGCCCATGCGAGGCTGGAAATCTCCTACCATATTTAATTGCCGCGACCGCACATCTCGTGCATGAGCCCTCACTCGAATGAGACTGGGCACACTGGCCAGGCTCTTGCGCAACCGACGGCTGCGATTCCTCCATTTCACTTCCAATTATCACGGAAATTTGACTGCTCCTCCTGTCAGCAAGTTTACGGGACACAAGCTCATTGTAGGAGTGATTATTCCTCATCACAGCATAGGAATACGGCGACTGCTCATTTGCATCCAGAAGGGAGTTCCAGCCGTTTAATCCGATCTAGAAAGAGATAAATAAAAAAAATAGTAAGTATTAGAACCTATGTAATGTTCTAGCAATCACATGAGTGCGCGCTTGTGAGCGTGCACCTGTACATAACATCTGTCTACTTCATAAACCACACTACAAAAAATGAACAAATTCAAAATAAGCAATTAATACCAAAGTATTCAGCATCACATATGAATAAGATACTGCATGGTATCTCGAAAGGGAAATGTAAGTTATAGATTGGTGTTGCCCTACATGACTACGTTATAATACAATTTTGCATGCCACAAAAATATGATTAAGTCGAAATACCTCTTGTGGATCACTTGTCAGGGCATCGACTATATCAACTGAGCCCGATGTACAAGCAGCCACATGTAAAGGTGTAATACCACCAGGCCCCACCATATTTGGAGTGAAAATGTATGCTTTGCCAGAGTCCTTGCTGCTACTTATATGGTACTGCAGAAGCAGGTCGACCATTTTCCCGCACTTTCTTCTGACTGCCCGATTCAAGAGTTGAATTTCCAACAAAGCCTCCAAGGGCTCACTTGATTGACCATCCCCATCTAAGTAGCTTGATACCGATATATCAAGGAGTGTGTTGACCAGGGCACAATAGTCCCTTTCGACTGCAAAAGTGAACAGATATTTGTAGCGGCAGAGAGAATAGCCAGGATCCCTAAGCATCGAAGAGGTTGTATTCCTTTGAAATAGCCATCCAAGTTCATTCAAGAAATGCAGGATTTCAGCTCTCGAGCTGCCCCGACAACCAAAGTCTTGATTTACCTCATCTGGACTGACATCCCTCGATATTGGCTCTTCCTCCAGTTCAGACTCAAGCAATCTCAATTCCTTGCATATTTTAGCATCAGCTACTATCACAGGAAAACTGTTGCCTTTGAAGCCATTTTCAACCTGTTGGTAAAATCAATGTGAAAGACACTGAATATCAGAAACCAACAAACTAAGCCCACCTACAATGATAACATGTCAAAGTGCAGAAACATCCACCCACCAAACAACATTCCCTTGGATTAAAACAAATCAAAATAAGCCCCTCATAACAGGCATAACTCTAATGGGAGAAGTGCTACCTCAATGAAACAGCGACTAAAAGCATTTGGCAGCCCGGCATTAATTTTGAAAGCCCCGACGGTTATTTCATTGAGGGATCCCTCACTACTTACTCGAGTGACTTCTTTTGATATATATCCACCCTTGTAGGTCAAATGAATCCTGCACAAGTTGGACGTAAATATCTGGCACAATGTAGGAAACAGTTATATAGGAGAAGCTCAGTGGCAAAACAGATCCAACTTACTTTGTCCCAGGATTATCAAGATTCCTTCCCCGTAATAAAAGTGAAGTCTCTTGCCCACCTACGATGGCCAATGGAGATACCGACACCAATTCCGGAGAACAAGTTTTCCAGGATCTACATAGGTGAAGCTTTCCTGAAAGTTACAAAAAACAACGACCAGGAATTATGAAAATTGAAGGAAGTTGTACCGAAAAGGCCCACTCAAACAATATATCCATCTCCCTCGCTTATCATATCTATCGTTTTGAAACAAGGGGTCTTCTGGTTTAGTCAGTTATCGTCAAACTTTCATTTTCTTGGGCTTTGTTGACATTAAAAATGGATCTAAATCACTTCCTTGCCTTAGCCTTTTAACAGGTGCTTAGCACTTTTGAGAGACGGGATACACATTTAGCAACTGTTTTTCCAAAGTCCTAAAATCATACAGATTGAAGCAAAAGGTAAGAATGAAAGCAATAAGATTCCGCTCTTCCTTTACTCACCCTCGTTATGTGATGCTAACTTTTTGCCTGTATGAGCTAAAAATCTTCCACTTCTCCAAAAGTCGGTGTCTGAATTTTGAGCCAAACTCTCAAGGTGCTGAAGCAGGTTTCCTTCAAGCTGCAAATTGTTACATAGTTAGACAATAGCTACATAAAATGTGGTAATCACCATAAACAGAATTCACTCACTTGCTCCCAAGCAGCAGATGACATTGACAGATAGACAGAAAGAACAACACAACCAGGTCTTATGTAGCTCTCCATCTCCAAAGGACTGTTAGAAAGCCAACTGAAGATCTGAAACAGGAAATTTGGCAATCAGACGATAGATTTCCCGCTGGCTAAGAGCCTAAGACTGTACAATTGCAGTGTGTCAATCGAACAAAGAATACCAACTTCAAGTGAGCTGCAAACACAGTACCTGTGACCGCAATGTCCCAGGTAAATGACTGGGGTCCTTGTCAAATAGCTTAAATATTATCCGGCCTGTCCGGTCCTGCTTAAAAAACAAAAGAAACCACATAGAAATTAGTTTGATGTTTGCAGGCCACCAATGAGAGAAATGATTGACGGAACTAAGCTACCTGGGAATCCAAAGTTAAGCTAGAAGGCGAATGATCAGACCCAGATGAAGACGTATATCCCGTCTGATATGGAGAACTTCGATACGGGCCGCATTCAGGTCCTTTATCAGAATCCCTAAAGAGCTCAAGAGGCACCGTATGAACACAATCCCGAGTAAGCTCTACACTTCCATTTATCTCCCTGCTGGTTGACATCTTCTCAGATTCAATAGCTTCTTTCAAGGTCCGCATGGGAAACAGCTTCTGCACCATCGGAGGAGAAGACAATGGAGTTCGCTCTTCAGTGGGATTACTGCTGTCAGAAGAGTAGTACTTCCTAGAAGTCGCTAATTTCGGCGGGCTGTCATCCTCGGGTGATGAGCTAAATAACTGCAACGGTAGATTACGCCGCGTTTCTTGGATTTGGCAATCGGAATCTTCGACTGGAGATTGGTAGCTGGAACTGCTCCTCTCTCCTCTGACTGAAGTTAAATCAACAGTACCCCTCCGCATGACCGCACCAGTGGACAGGTCAGGGCTTTTCAACTTAGTTCTATCAGAATCGCTACTTTGGCTGCTTCCTTGAGATAGAGCTGAAAGTGCATTTGGAGCAGACGAAGCAAGAGTGGCTGAAAGCACTTGAAGCAAGTCCATAGTAGATGGTGAGGCCATATCATAGTTTAATCCATCCTGATGCTTTGAAGATGTTTGCCCCATCACCGCCCCATTCAAGTTTTTGAAAGTGGAAAGCCTAGCGGCAAGGCCCCTCGGCAAAGTCAAGGAATTCATTTTGCTGAGAATTTTCACAATATGTTCTTTGTCAGGAACCAACGTATTATTGACACTTCTCTCGTCAGTTTTCCCTACAGCACAAGCGAGTTCACATTAATATGAGAAACATGGGTTCGAATGATACAAGCTGCTAAACTGCCAAATTACCTTGGATGCGAGCTAAAGATGCTAACAAGTTGACAATATCTAAATTTTCATGAGCAGTGCTCTCTCGATTTCCATGGACTAAAGGCCTTGAATTATCGTCCTCCGCTTGTGTTTTCCTTCTCCTACGATTGTGACCAGCAAGCCTGCGTCTACAACTTCTCTTTCCCTCGTCAAATTCAGACAGGGGGTGGAACCTGTTCAGAAAATATTACTTGCATTATACCACGGCAGGGAAAATGAGAGTGCATCAACCCAACTTCCAACACCAAATAGAGCAAAAGTGCCAGAGAGAAGTAGTACATGTGATGCCATAAATATAGTTTACGAACTATTTTATCATTAGGCTTCACAACTACATGCTCAAGCAGGAATGTCATCCATTTTCACTGATGCCTGAGTTATGATCACCATCACAGCCATAAAATCAAACACCCAGGAGAAATAATGGAACTATTTCTAAAAAACACATCTTGCAGGAACTAGAAATGCATAACAAAGGGATCAATCAAATGTTCAACCTGCTACACTGTTGGCAAAACCTCTGCATCTGCTTCCCCACCAGGGCTTTAGCAGACTTGCTATGGATCTCGCAAACCTTATGGCGACGGTGATAGTCCTTGGCATTCGAAAGATCTTCACCACAGTCGTCAACCTGACACATTGGGTAGTTACCGCCTGGTGACCCAGACCGCACCCTTTTGTGGGGCCTCAACACCAGCTCCTCCACATATTTCAAACCACCGCCCAGATTCAACCTCAAGTTCTCATCATCCTCATCTCTGGCACCATTCTTTTCCAACCCATTAGCCCCCTCTTTCTTCTTATGCTCGGCTGTCGCTGTACCAGGCCGTAAAATCTCCGATTCCAGCGGCTTCGCCACAAACCTAACGTTGTCCCAATTCCAGGAACTAGGGTTCCAATTGTCTCTAAGATCTCGAATCCGAGGAATCTGCTGTTGCGTTTGCTCAGGCTGATACTGATGATAAAGATGATCACGCTTCTTTGCCATAGGAGGAGCTTCACAGTATCTGCTAGAAAGAGCACTGTGGACGTACATAGGAGCTGCTACTTGAGCTCCCACCTCCTCCATAGCTCAGAAAAATAGAACCTTTCTTTATCCCACCGACCTGGACCCAAGAAGAAATTTTCCTCAGTAATTTTTCATCATGGTATACCTCTCCATACATGGAAATTCATATCACAAACAAGAGAGAGAAACGCTAAATCTGGTCTTCAAAAGCAGACCCAATATAGGAGAAGTCAGAATTTTCAAGTCCATCTTTGTACTATATACCAAATTCAATCAGATTTGAGCGGCTGTATCTCAGGCGTACGCAAATACTGAGCACAGATTCAGCCTTTTTCACACAAAGGTCACGTCTTGAACGTTCCCGGAAGCAGATGAACAGTGGAAATCAAACGAGAATTCAATACATACCTCAAGGCAATCACAGAGACGACCAGTTCCACATCTTGCTCAGCACAAAACGACTCGCTGCTCGAACTCAGATCTAAAGAATCCGCACAAAGCTCAAATCTGGAGCATACCCTTCAAGCCTCTCGCTTCTCAAAGGGGGAAGAAAGGAACAAGAAGTAAATAAACAACCCCAGAAAACGGATCAGAGCCCAGAAGAGGAAATCCCCAAAATTTCCCAGCACTCGACTGACAGAGGACCAATTCGCAAACGCCAAAAGAAAAATCGCAACTTTGAAGGACGAACCACCACCGTCCACATCCACAGCAGCAGCAGCAGCAGCTTGCCTTTTCCTTTTGCCTCCTCTTCCCCCCTCCCACTTTTTCTCGTGTCCGTCTCTACCTTCCTTCCAACAAACTTCTCTTTCGGCGTGTGTGTGTGTGTGTGGGCGTCCGCCTGTGTGGAGGGGGTGGCAGAAACCGTAAATTGAAGCAACAACGGGGGGCCTCTGAGCTTATTGCCGACCAAGGACGAACGAAGAATCCAAGAGCCTTCGCACTCGCAAAGTCTCTCTGCGAATTCCTCCCTTCTGATCTTCTTTTTTTTCTTCTTTTTCTTTTTTCTTTTTTCTTTTTTTCTTCTTTTTCCCATGCAAGTACTACTTATCAACTTGCCTTTCTTTTCTGACCAAAAAAAAAAACTTGCCTTTCTTTTAAAATGTAAAAGTGAAAATGAAAATGAAAATGAAAATGGCAAAGAAAAATAAAAATAGGATCTTGACGATTACCCTTTAGGCAAAAACTTGAGCACCCTCTGACGATGTACCGTACGAGCTGGGCCTGTACCGGTGTACTGTGCTCGTCCTCTCATTGGCTGCACAGGTGGGGGCAACAGCTCCATTTAATATTAATCAATGTGTTCCAAAAAAAACTAAATAATTAATTCATTAGGTTTTCCAGATTACGACTTTTATCCACCGGAATGGTAGCTTTTTTCTTCTTTTTTTTATATCTACTAACTGCGTTAACGTTATTTTTATACCGCGGCTATTAAAAACGTTGGACGGTCCAATACATTATTTTAAGGTTGGTGTCTCGAACGATGAGATTGCTTTGTAACGCTAATAAGGTATATTACGGTCGCCTGCTTAATTAACGTCGTGAGTTCGAATTAAGTCGAGCCATTGGGAAGTACTCTTATTTTTTTATTGCGCGCATCAGAAAAAATATATATTAAAAAAAATTGGTAATCGAAGGTGTTTCGATATTTCACGATAGCGTGCTAAATTAACGTCGTGAGCTCAGATTAAGTCAAGTCATTAGGAAATGCTTTTAGTTTTTATTGCGCATGTTAAAAAAATTATGAAAATTTGGTAATTGTAGGTGTTTCAATTTCTTTTCTGTTTTTGTAAAAGTGGGAAAAATCATGATACTAAGGGCACGCATGACAAAATTTCTGTTCTAGAAATCAATTTCTGAACAAAAAGACCTGTTTGATAACATGAGGAAATTTTTACTTCAGAAACAGAAATTCGTTTGATAACTGAAAAAAATTTCAATTTCTTGGAATAGAAAATTTTTTAAAATTTTTTCTTTTTTGGATAAAATTTCTATTTGCTGGTGGTCAAAAGAATAGAAATTTTTTTGATAAAATTTCTATTTTGCTGGTGGTCAAAAGAATAGAAATTTTTAAATTTTTTTTTTGGATAAAATTTCTATTTGCTGGTGGCCAAAAGAATAGAAATTTTTTTAATAAAATTTCTATTTCTCTTACGGCGATGGACGGCAACAATTGGCCAATTTTGGCCAAAAATCGATGACGTGAATGCCGGCTGTCCTATGTAGACATTTTTAATATTTTAATTTTTTAATTTTTTTTAGTTTTTTCTTTTTTCTTTTTTCTTTTTTCTTTTCTTTACTTTTTTTCTTATGGAGGCTAAAGGCGCCGGCGACCCTCGCCAACAATGGGCGAGGGCGTCGCGGCCCTCGCCTGGGGCCGGCGTGGGCCGTAGCGCCCTCGCCTGGGGCCG
>BCNH02000006.1:10992673-11008617 GCA_001662345.2 Metrosideros polymorpha var. glaberrima | reverse complement strand
AGCACGAGAGATCTTGCCGCCGGCGAAGCGCCGATCAATCGAAAAAAAGTGACTAAAAATTTGATTCACAAAATTAACACACTAAGTGCCGGAACTAGCTCTAAACGAATTTTTAAACGATTCATATTTGACCTGCAATAAGATTTTGTCGTATCGCTTAAAATAAGATATTTTTTTTGGACAAAACTAGAATAGTTAGGGATTATTCGAACCGAAAATCATGCAATTGCGCGTGGGTTTGAACTTTTGTATATTGCCGTCTTTCGTGGTATTCGATTAGTTTCCGAGCACTAAGTTGGATTGTCACGGTAATTATTGTGTTGAAAGCCTCGTTAGGTTATTCAATTACTTGATATTGTGGTTTGACAAAGTGTCGCTTGCATGTTGTTGTGCTCGTACTTTATTCATACTTTCGCAAGTCTTAGCATGTGCATAGTACGTGCGAGCCCACTCTACATAGCCATTAGGTCATGTGTGTTCCGCGTAAATCACGACAACATTTGATGAACGAGATGGACTGGGCTAACGCCGTCGTAGTTCGGACAAGAATTTCCCAAGGATCAACAGCGACGGCCGCGCCACGTGTCCTAGGCCATCCGAGCTCGTGCGCTTCTTGGCCTCAGAAATCAAAAGCCAGCATAGCGCCAACTGTTCCTCTGTGGGTTTTATTATTCTAGGAACGAATGTAGGGAAGTGGATCGTACGCACGCCCACGTGGCCTCCGGCTGTTTCATCATCACTGCGATTCAATTGTTTCAATTAAGTTCCATGGAGAAGCTAGATAGAATGGGAATGTAATCAAACCAATGGCATATGAATGGTCATGGAACTCGAGAAATCCGTGCCTCGCGGTGTCGGGGCACCACCTCAAATGTGATCAATTCCTCATCAAAGGCAAGAGGTAGGAAACGGGATGGGGCAAGGGTCAGGCGAGGCTAATACTAGCCTTGCCTCGCCCCTATCAATTCAGCTCGTATCATGTTATTATATATATGTCTATTTATCTTATTTACGTATTTGCAATACAAATATGGAAAAAAAAAAAACCTAAAAACCAACATTTTCTTCTAATAAGAAACTATTTGCAAGCATAAGCCTTACTCTTATGAGAGATGCAAGCTTGAAAAGTTCTTTAGGTAAGCAATACAGAACAATTATTTTCAATGTGTTTTATATTCGCATTGTCCCACATCAACTCATTGTAGAAGATTGAGTTTATTTGACTGCATAAACATGAGGCCACTATTACACACACCCATAAGACCTTTTTTACTTCACACAAAATAAAAACAAATTTTTTATAATGATGTAATGTAATAAACAATTGCCAAATAACAATAAGAAAGGGGTATTGATTTTTTTTGGACAAAAAATTGTGCAAGTACTAGTACAAAGGCAGTCGCCAAGCATCATTGCTAAGGCAAAATCGCCTTGTTTTGCATGGAGCGATGGAGGACGAGAAATGGCATTCCCATGTTAGGAGTGCAGAAGCTAGATATCTTCATCGGAGGAGATTGTCAAAAGAGAACCCAAGTTTGAGTTTGTCAAAATATTCAGTTGGTCCTACCTTTCACTCAAAAGCTCAAATAAATGAATTATAAATCGATTAGGATATATTAACACACTCCACACCACCCCAATTCTCCGATATAAGACATTTTGATACAATTCAGACGTGCATCTCATCACCCCCTTCCATGTAGGCCGTGCTGATTTCCATAAACATATTCTTCATGTGATATCGGGAACTTATCGGATCCATCTGTAATGAGTCCAAGATTAACTTTTAATTTTTCATAAGAATCACAGAATACACCATTTGCCTTTTGAATAACCAAAGCATTCAAAATATATATATAAGTTTTTAATAGTGAAGTGTAAAATTGCCTATGCTTTTCCTAATTTTTTTGGAAAATTTAATAATAATTATTATTTTTAAATTCTGAAGTAGAAATCGTAAATATAGACAAGTAAGACCTTACATATTATATGATTATCTTGCATATATGGAGACACTTCAAGGGTACCCAAAAGATATACTATACAATATTACGATAAAACCTTTGTAAACTATATAATATTACCGTAAAAGCTTTGTAAGATCATTTTATGATTAGTTATACTCAAGCCGTAGAAAAATTTGGATTACCGTGTAGGAGCGTGATTTGAAAATCATTTTACAATTACTCCTCACTTTTTTATTATGATTAATATCATGAAAAATCCTGAATTAATATACTTGTAACAAATTTACCCAAAATTAATTTTTGAATCATAAAAACCTCAAACTTATACACACGTTGCACTTTTACCCTTTGTTTCAAATTTTACCTCGAAATTACTGAATTGGATGGTACATGGAAATAACTTAGTTGACGTAACAAGTCCACATGGAAATCCATTACTCTCTCTATGTTTCTTCAATCAATCCTAATTTGAACACAAATAGGGCTCATTCTATGTCTCTCCCTCAAAGCACGGAAAATTCTAGATCGTCTTCTCCTTCATCGCTGCTTTTGTCTTCCTAATTAGGTATTGAAACTCGTTCGAGCATACTTTTATCTCTAGTAATCTTTTTGCCTTCGATTTTTTTTTTTTCCAGCCACACTTCTCTTCGACCACTTCCAGTCGAACGAGTGACGGGTAATTATTAGGGTGTACGCGTGGGTGAGTTGTGTTAAAGAAATCCCATATTGAATAATTGGTGTGGTGTAAGGCAGTTAATATATCATAGTTAATCAATAACTTAATGGCTTAAGCTTTTGAGTGAAAGTTGATTTAATTGGATAAATTGACGGGCTCGGACTTAGGCTCTCTTTTGGCAGTCTCTTCAAGTGAAAATATCAAACTTTTGATGCATGTTCCTAACAAATTGTATTAGAGTTGATAGTCGTGGTTTTCGGGCAGCTAGGCGTTATGGTATAGCAACGTAGGCCCGTAGAGATGAAATTGGGTGTTGGAGATTTAACTCGAGATAAGTTGATGCAGAAAGATGTCTAGATTAAGGGGGAGCACACCTAATACTAAGCTCACACGTGAAGAGATTCCAGTCAAACGAGTTTCGACACCTAATTGTTAGGATGTGCGTGTGAGTAAGTCGTGTTAGAGAAATTATACATCAGAGAATCGATATAGTGTGGAGCAGTTAATATATCCTAATTGACCCATAACTCATTGACTTAAGTTTTTGAGTGAATGTGGGTCAAACTGGAATATTAACAGGTTCGGATTTGGGCTTTCTCTTTGCGATTTTCTTAAGTAAATGTATCAAATTTTTGCTGCGCGTTCTCAACACTAATCATAAAGATGGAGACATTAGTGAAGGAGAAGACGAACTTGGCTTTTTCGTGCTTTAAGAAGAGAGAGAGAGCTCATTTTTTTTTTAATCACGGCTAATTGCAAAAATAGAGAAACATGTGGATTTCATCAATTAAGTTATTGTCATGTTTCATTTAGATTAGTAATTTTATTATAAAATTTGATAAAAATTAACGGAAGGTAAATGTATTCAGCATGAACCGATTTGAAATTTTTGATAATTCAAATATTAATTTGTAGATAAATTTATTGTAAATGTATTGATTTTGAATTTTTTCGTCATATTAATCATTTTATTTTCTCTCCACACTTTTTTTTTTTTTTGACGATTTTTTCTCCACACTTCGTCGTCGTTGAATTTGTGGTCACTGGTCAGCCGTCAAAAGTGGGGAGAGCACTAGAGGGCACCTAAATATGGTACGGTTTGTCCCATCGAGAGCGACGCGCTCTCTGCGCGCGTCGTGGGGAGTGGCCTCGTACGAAAGGCGAAGTCAATGTCATCTTTTTCTTTTCCTTTTCCTTTGACGGAATGTGCACAACAACAACACAGTATCATTGTACACGTCCTTTTCTCCTCTTCTTTTTCTTTTCCCTTTTTTTTTTCCACAATGTGGGCCCCAACGGAAAAGCCGAAGCATCGGGTCGGGTTTTGGGTTCGGGCCGGACCTCCCCCCCTTTATTATTTTTTCGGCGCGGAACGACGTCGTCCTGAAAAATCTGATCCGTCCCGGAGTGTTCCCCCCTTCTTTGACGGGTGCCGTGAGATGGCGACACTTGGCGCGCGACGATTGGATCGATGGGCTCCAAAAGTCAGCGATGAAAATCTCACCTCCATCTTTCTCCGTCCCTCCTCGTCTGAGAATGCTTTGTGTAAACTCGTTTCTGCACCGTCTGAAAACTTGGGACTCTAATGAAAGACCCTTCGGAGTTTTTATTTTGGTGTGCTGGCGGAATTTTTTTGGAGCTACTTCGAGTCAAAGTTTGGGTTGGTAAGACTCGCAGCCTATTTTGGATTTGGTTCAATACGACGAAAAACTCTATATTAATACATTTGTAGTAAATTTACTCAATGAATGATGTTTTGAGAATATTATGGACTGATGCAAACTTGGTGAGACAACGCCTCCTTTCATGTGCATTTTGGTCAAATCTCATAATTTCCTAGACTAAACGAGCCTCAAGAATGCGCGCGAAATGCGCACGTGATTTGCTTGCTGTTCGCTGTCCCGCCAACATTCTGGCCGCCAACGAATTAGAGGGTCGTGTGGAACAAAATTGCCCGCCGTGAGAAAATTATTTAAAACAAGGTCTAACTCCACCAGGTGTCTTAAGAATCCGAAACCAATTCAAGGGGATTGTCCGAAATTTTCACCCGATTTGAAAACGATACTTTCGAACGGTCAAAAAGAGTTACCTTGTTCGGGATGAAGACCGATTAATTTAGTCATCATCGACGGGGCGTCATCATCGACGTGGGTTCATCGGTGCGCGTCATCATCGGTGTCAGGTTCGATGCGACGTCTTGACCGAGACGGCAATGTTGAAGTTTTGAACACCTAATTTTCTGTCCAAAGCTTCAACTCGTCGATGCTGGCCAAAAGGGTTTCTTTCTTTTTCGGATGCATTCGCAAGCGCTTCTCCATTATCTCATTCAACATGTGACGCGACTCCCAATCGTGATTTGGAAAAGACTATAGGGTTTGAATACGATCCACCTTGCCAATTTCCAACGGAGCTTGCTTAATAAAGATGGCGCGCTTTCAATTACTTTACAAAGTGAATTTGAATTTTGTGGAATGGGAGAATTTCAATTTAAATTTAGGTGCAATTCAACCCCGAGTCACATCAATAGGCATTCGCTAGTAAAATTCCGTGGTAGGTGCGCCAACATGGTGCATTTGGAATAATAAGTCTGTCAATTCGTGATTTTCTATAAGCTACCAGAGACTAGGAACAAGGGCGAACGCATCTATATACGCGCGTGAAAGGGATGGACGTGAATTTTCTAATAAAGATGGTACGCTTTCGATTACTTTACGAAGTGAAATTGATTTTTGTAGAATGGGAGAAATTTAATTTAATTTAGGTGTATTTCACAATGTAGCGAGATGATAAGCATAGAAGTAAATTCCCTTCTTAATGTTTGCCCTTTTGAATGGATAGTGTACTTTTTTGAAACCTTCGAGGCTTCCTGTATACTAAATTTACTAAGGATAAACGACACAAATGGTCCATAAACTTTAGCATGATGCGTAATGTGGTTCCTAAACTTTAAATTTGTTCAATGTGATTCATGAACTTCAGCCCAATGTGCAATATCGTTCACGGACTTTTAATTTATTTATTGTAGTCCATGAACTTTTGATACAAGTTCAATTCAGTCCTTAGACTATATGAAAATGTTTAAGGTTATTCCTAAACTTGAATTAATGGAAGGACAACATTGAATATTTTTATACTGTCTAGCGACTAAATTGAACATGTAACTAAGGGTCACATTGGACAAATTTAAAGTTTAGAGACCATATTGCACATTAAATCAAAGTTCATAGACTATTTTGGTCAATATCCCAATTACTAATTACTTTCTTGTGTCCGATTAGCAATGCTTTTACTATATGTGATCTTTTCAAGCACCAATAAAACAGAAGGGGAATCTCACAAGACATCATACTTTTTAAGGGAAAACTAAGATGCGTGTTCATGCACATTAATCTGTCAAATTAAATCCTTTCACATTCACAAATTTTCTAATCAAATCTTTCTGACGCCATATTCGACCAAATTCAACCGATAAGACCATGGGACACATCTTAACGCAACGTGGATAGTATTTTTTCAATTGGACCTTCCACATTGGCTAAATTTTATCGACATCACATATGGACATTGTTTACATCGGCCCAATCTTTCCACTAATGTCCAAGTGCACATCCCCTTACTTAATCCGCATCATACTTTCGCGCCATCCAATGGCCATGTCAGCTGAATTTGGTCGGATTCAACAACGGAGAGATTAGACTAAAATATTTATGAAAATAAAAAAGAAATCGACCGAACAAATAAAAGGCATGGGATGTAATTAGAAAAGCCGTGAAAGGACAAGAAAGACCCCTATTCCTATCTTAAGATCCCGGTCAAATGTCGCCCTTCCCACTGGGATGCGCGGCGCGCGCGCGTACGGGAGATGGCAAAGTCAATTGCGGCTAAAGACCTCGTCACCGTGGAAAAGGCTCACGACCAAACTGATTTCTTTGATTTTTTCCTTGTTTTTTTTTTTGGTCAGATTTGATGCTTTCCTTGTTGCGCGAGCCTCAAATGCTCCCATTTGGACATCTACTTGGACTTTCCCAAAAGGATGACGACAAAAAGAAGTCTCACTAGGAGGAGAACCTCAGTTTTCTACCCATTTTTATTTTTTTACTTTATAGCAAAGCCAGGAATTCCGTGTTTGGATCGAGGGGCGAAACTTTTCCTTCATTTCGTTCTTATCCCTCACTAGTAACGAGCACTCAGCACACACAGGACAAAGCGGGGTACTTCGTTTCCATCTTGATTTATGCAAATTTGGTGCTAGACAAGGTGAAGCATCTCATTCTTGCTCCACTCGGATGCATCGAGTTATCGAGTGGAGAGAGGCACGTTGCGACCCATACAACGCAATCATCTTATTCTTTCAGGCATGTCCATGTCGAACATTACAAGCGAGGACACGACGAGCTATCTGGCGTCTCGTACATCAGATTATTAACGAGTAATTATCAAGAGACGAGGACAATTGCTGAGCCAAAACATCGGCATCTTAGGGACGACTTATGTGAGCGGTTGTGGAAAATGTCGACATGGGAAAAAGAGGAGGAAAACCGGATGGTTGTGGCCCAGATGGTGGCGAGAGTTCACATTCTGGGCCCATGCACTAACTATCTTTTCGGAATTCTCTCTAAATTATCCTGTCACGATGCTCCTTCCTCTACCAACAGGAGCATCTCAATAGAGACTAGACGATGAGGGAACGATGGAATCAGAACATAGAACAAAAGATGGCTGTTTCCCATTGCTTCCCGAGTAGCGCCACGCTGGACACTTCGAAACAGTATCTGAAACTCCTACCCTAGGAAGAAAGTAGGAAAGTGATGCCTATAGGTGCGTGTCGATCTGCGAAACATCGATCCTGTGGGGATATGGTCGAATGTGGATGCCATATGTCATGGGGACTCAATGGCCTAGACCGTGTTATTTTTGCTACTGGAACATTCAAGAAGTAAATGCTTTCCAAGTGTGGCATGTTGCCTGTATTCAGCGGACTCTGGATGAAGACCCAAACGTGCACAGAACCTTAAGTTGGACATGTACCTGCTTCAATGATGCAACGACAAATAAAGAAGATATCAGAATTTGCATGGGTTAAGAGAAACTCACAATCGCCAGAATGTTCTACCTAGGCAAAATCTAAAGCGATACCTCGCGTAAGATATCGCCATCTCCTCCGTCGGCAGCTTTGATGATTCACAGTGCTCACAATAGCCACAAGGAGAGAACAAACTTTCACTCCCTAGTACAAGTCCACTTGAAAACCTCAACTTGTCATTTCTATACATGAGGCAGTAGATATGGACCTTGTATCATCTCAAGATATTTACATGTTTGGACTAATGCTTTACATCCATTTAAGCACCGAGAAAAGATTATTGTGTAATGGATCTGAAATATGCTCAAGTAGGTTCTGTACAGGGCCTTTACCTGTCAAAGCTGCTTGGATGTAAAACCCTAACCAGGCAACCATAGCCAAGCGCCCGTTCTTTATTTCTTTCACCTTTAGCTCCTCAAAAGTTGTGGGGTCCTCGGACAAGTTCAAGGGGTCAAAGAGGGCTCCCCCTGGATAATTAATATCTCCTGGCAAGTAAACTCCTAGAGGCTCCAAAGCTTCAATGCCACAATACCTTGCATATTCTGGTCCAACCTATTGAGACAAGCAGTAGGAGCATTAAAAAATGTAAAAGCTTTGAATTATTAACAAAATTCAATGAGTCTTACAATACAAGAAGATGACCCGAGTTAATATCAATTCTAACAAATAAGTGACATATGGTACCGCACAAAACTTGTATGAGAATGTCTCTAATTGTCCAAGATTATTGTATACACTGATAAATATGCAGTTTATGTCTAATAATTATAAATTGCCGAGGGCCCTACAAATATGGCGTAGGTTGTTAGATTGTAAGCCGGAGATTGGCAATGAATGTATATGAGATCAAGTTACATTTTACCTTCCCCATCAAAACCCCCGGCCCACACATACGCATGCCCCCAAAAAAAGAATACTTTATGCTGGACAAGGATGCAACAAAGAATCTCCTCATGTGAGTGAAATAAAAATATATTCTACCATAAAGTTGCATTTTCGTACAAAGGCATTACCCTTTTTTTTTTTCCTTTCTTTTTACCAGAAATGCAAGAAAAATGTATTTTATATGATGGATACACCACGGGATAGTGACACGTGGAGTAATCAACGAATAAGAAAAGAGACGCATGCATAAAGGCACCAAATAGGATGAGATTCATAACATGCAGGCAATGGTGATTGGTTGGTTCCACCACGTCATCACTTCCACGCAGTATATCCATCACACAAGATACTTTCTCAAGGTGCGTGACCAATTTTGAATCTTCAATTTATCCAACTATGCGTCAAATGACAGTATAAAGAATAATTGCAGAAGAAATACACATAAGAATTGCAAGCCAAGAAGAAAAGTACTGTGGTAAGAGAACATCTTGCAGCTAAAAAAGCAAGGGCTAGATATGGTTCTTACCATTAAAAGGGCCTGGCATATAGCTATCACTATCACCCCCTGGCTTCCAGCTAAATGGAGTCCAGGTATCCCCAAGTAGTCCAGTGTATCGCCCTGGTATCATGAAAATGTGAGGCAAACTATGTCAGTCATATGCTGCAAAGCACATCTTGTCAAAGAGAAATTAAGAGAAGAATATAGGAAAATGACTATGTTCCACTTATCTGCTAGAAAATCTATGGCACATTGATGATGGTGATCTATGTTAGATCCAGACAATACGATAAACCAAAGCATTGTACCATGGACACAACAATAAACATATACAAAACTACTAAGCTTACTAAAATAAGTGAACACGATTCAGCAGTCTTTCCATCTTAAGTGTCTATCGTAAGGTATACAATAGTCCGCTTCTAGGGAGTCAGAAGATAAGTCTGAGGTCATGCAAGGAATGCAGGGAAGATTCTCGAGCTAGCAAAGGTGGAGCAGCAGTTATTTAGCAATAGCAACCCTAAAGGAAGTCAGGTAATGATCTGACAAGGAATGACTTTTGCTGACACATTACATCATCTTTTTCTGTCAACGCCAGAAAATAAAGACTATAAAACAAGAACCTAAACATGTAACTAGCTTGTCATAAATAATACCATTCTCACTCATGGTCCAAAATAAACCCAGAGGTAGGAACCTCCACAAATTCTAAACAAGGGGAAGTAAATTGTTGCCAATTATATCCCACAGACTACGGCCAGTAATTACAGAACTTCAAACAAAGAAGTAAGAAATCAGCTTGGACTTCATTTGCCTTAGAGAAGAGCTGGGGGCAGATGGGAGGGTGGGGAGGGTACTTCATACTTCTATTCATCTTAACGGAAAGAATGAACAGTGCAGCTCTATCCAGAGTCAGTAGGCCATTAAAATAAGACAACATTTTTTCATTAAGCTTCTACCAAGAAAGATTATAGGTGGGAGCTCAGTTCATGAATTTAGCAGCAAAAATATGGATAGATTATAGATGGGAGAATTATGCCAAGAGAAGATGCAGACCTTCAGCTTTGAGTAGCCAACTCGCCACCAGACAGGTTCTACAAAGTGAAAAGCTCCCACCATGTCTAATACTTCAGGAACAAGAGCACCAAGTGCTGCAAGCATAGCCCAGCGCGCATGCAGTATCTCGAAGCTGCATACAAAATAACGCGCCACTAAAGGAACAACAAATCCAAATGATATCTCAAAATCATCCATCTCATTAGGGCATGAGGGACGATATGATAGCTCTATATCTTAAGCTCTGAAATTGCAGACATGGGAAGCAAAGAAGCTACTGAAAAAATCACAATTCATACATTTGAGACAGTTGATTGACCTCGGGCATGATACTGTAAACACTGCTCACGAGATAATGGCTCGTGTTTTCCACAGTACAGAGATAGCAAGGTTACTTTTCAAAAGTGAAATCCAAATATACTATAAGTACCACCTGACAGATATGAGTTATACCGATGAAGAGGCATCGGAGAAGAAAGACACAGAAATATCATGTAACATACTTGAAGTACTTCTTAAAAGCAGTGGGATCCCTGGCAAGACCTGCGATGTCAAACCCATAATCTCCAGGATATTCACCAGTAAGATAGGCTGGATAATCATATGGGATTGGCCCAAGCCACTGAGGACGGTCTTCTCCGTACCATGAACTGTTAAATAGCAAAAGAATATATTCCGGACTTAGTATGCACAAACAGAAACTAGTAGAATATAATCTGTCCACTTTAACTTTTAAGCAAGTCCAGGGTAGAGTTTCAAAAGTCAGAGCTCATATTATGACTCAATCCTATCAACTTTAAGTCAGCAATTGAAATAGAAAATGGTAAGCCCAGAAAAGTTGGCGCAGACTAAGAAGGTTTATTGTACGGCAATAATGTACAAAACAACACCACTATTGCCCAATGTTTTTGTAAATGCACCTCATTTACAAATTCCAGATAGGCAAGCGAAGAAGGGAAGCTATGAAACGAACCCAAAACTCTTACATCTTGTCAAGGATAAACCATCTTGGAAGATGTATCCAAGAATAACCTCAAAGCACCAAATATGGCAAGTGATCTTTCTGAACTGAAATGTAGGCCTTACAGTCGTGGAGGAAGAATTGCATGTTTAAATGTAATTAAGAACATAAGGAAGGTTAAGAACTCTTTTCAAGATGTAATTTGGCTTATCCCGCTTATATAATCACATAGTTGCGGCTTGCTTTGACTTTCTCTAATGAAGTCCTTTTTAACTGGCCGGAATTTAGAAATATAAAGAACACATAAGAAAGCAACGAAGCTTGTGCTTGCAACAAGACCGCCAGCTTGAATAAAGTTAAATGGTATCTCCTTTAGGCAATACACAAGCTGCACAGGAAAAGGCTGAATAAAGATACCACGTGTGAAACGTCCAAAATAATGATCAAGAATCTGATAATTTTGTGCTATTACAGACATTTCTCCAATTATTTACATAGAAAAGCTGGATGAACACAAGCTTTCTCTCACAAGCATCAATTATCAACTACAAAAAGCTTAATCCCATAGAAGCAAGTCTTCGAGAAATGTACTATTTCAAATTTTGAACCATGCCAAGAGATGCATTTGTTGTGGGAGGAGCACAGCAGAAGGGACTATATTGCAATATGGAGAAGCATTAATTGTATCTGTGGATTCAGCAAACTATAGTATCATGGCTTCCACATTCTGATAATTTCCTTGGTCTATTTGCAGGTAATGGCAGCCATAAAAGGAAGCAATGGCTCTCAAAATTGTTCTAGTGATTGATTCTAAAGATGTAAGAAAGCAAAACAACCTGAGCTCAATATGCCAGCCCCAATACACGAAAAACAATTGAACGGTAGGGTCATCGACCCAGATTATTTACCTAAATTGCTAAGCACATATTGCAAGACGTTTCTCTACTGCTCATGCTTTCCATTTTAATGGAAGGATACTTATCCGCGCGCTTGAAGCTAACTGGTTCGCTTTCTATTATTCCTAGGAGTTTAAAACCAGATGCCAAAAAATGCAACCATGTAAAGAAATCATCCATTCGAAAATTTCTATAGACACTTCCAACGCATCCATAGTCAATGAAATCCGGACGAAATCGAGGACGATGATCTCGGTATCTATATGGCAACCTTCCACGAACAACAACTAAAAACAGGGGAAATCACCCGGCTTACCGAGGTGGATTTACCTCTCTTTTCTCGCCTTCTCAGCGAGCGCCCGGAACTCGGACGAGTTCTCAACCGCCAACTTCTTCCTCTCCTCCATCCGTCTCTGCAGCGATTCTCCCAACGGACTGTTGGCAATCGCCTTCACCGCCGTGAACGGAATTGCCGAGAACACCAAAACGCCGGCGAGCTCCAACATCGCATCGCCGACGGACGAGAATAGTGAGCGGTCAACGCCATTTTCGTCCCTAAAAAAAAAAAGTCGCGAAATCGGGCGATTACCTCTTGCCACGACGCTTTGCAGACGGAAGCGGATTCGGGGAGCCGCTTCAATCGCCGTCTCGGAGGAGCTAGATGAGCGGGCAGCCCGTGCAGAGGCGACGCGAGAGCGAAGGAGGAAGATGGAGAAGGAGGTGAAGCAGGGGACCGAAGCATGGCCATGGAGGTTCGTCAGCGATGTGTCGCGAGAAGAGAACCCGAAGGATCTTGATGATGGTTTTTGTGGTGTAGAAGAAGAGCACGATGCAATCCACTGGCGCTCACTGGGTTCTCAATTCGATTTATGACGATTTAAAAGTGGTCCTTATACTTTTACGTAATGTTCAATTTTGTCCCTTTAACTTTTATTTTGCTGAGTTTCGTCCTCATACTTTTGATGAAGTTCAATTTGATCCCTAAACTATTGTTATGATTGTTCATTATGGGCAAAAAACTTATTTAGTTGCAAACATAATTATTATGCTACTAGTAAATCTCTTTCGCGGCAATTCTATAGTAAGCAACCTTCCTTATTTCATGATAAAGGAAAATATTTTCCTCTTATTAAGTTAGTGAATTCATTTTCCTAAGGGTTATTACCATGAAAAATTCTAAACTAGTACACTTGTAACAAATTTATCTCTAACTTTGGTACCCCAGTGATAAATTTATCCAAAATTTTAGAGTTTGTTAGAGAAGAAGAACTGAGCTATGTTGCTAGAAAATGAGTTAATTAAAGAAACATTAGCTAAGTTATTATTATTTTTATTTAAAAAAAATTAAGTTTGGGGTAAATTTATTACATGTGTACTAATTTGAGATTTTTGGTAGTCAAAAAATTAGTTTTGCATAAATTTGTCACATGTGTACCAATTTGAGATTTTTCATAATATTAACCCTTTTCCTAACTCAAGTCATGTATATTTTTATTGACCGTATATGGTTTTCCGTTGACTGATCATTTTTAGCAAACCAAACGCGTGAAATTTCGAAAAACTAATTTACGAATAATTTCTTTCACTCAAGAAAACACATTCATTTCCTAAAACTAGCTCGAATCATTTTTTTTCCTTTCCTTATTGCAATTTTTTTCATATTTTACGCACACACAAGTCTGACTTTTTTTGCTAGTCAACGCTAAAAGAAAACCGCGGCCTATATTAGGTTAAAGCAGAAATTCCAGCTTGATCACCAAGTAAAGAATTTGGTCACCAAGTTGTGACGCCCCAAAAACGTCACGCATAACACATGTACTTTAATGTTATTAATTAATATAATGAGCACGTGGAAGCAATATAAATCATTCTTCACAAGAAAATCACACTTAATTATGATAATATATTTATGTATCTTTATTTATATTAGGACCAGTTTATACAACCTCTGATGCAGCGTTTGGGCATATTTAACTTACAAAAACCTTAAAAAGGTTAGGGCAACTTAACTCCCTCACTAGTTACATACTAAAAAAAACAAAAAAACTAGCCCATACAATCATCGAACTCGTACTATGGGTGGATAACTCCACCATCACACGCATCTCCACCATCATCACCATTAAAGCCCCTTAATGGGCTGACCAGCTCGCTATCAAGATCCATATACCAGGCTACGTATCGATGGGGAATCCATTTCCCAAACCCCACATTAACCCATACAGTTGAACTATATTTAGTGTAAATTATCCCAAACTTAAGTAAAAGTATTGTCTCATATAAGGCCTCAAAATGCATGAGTATTCCAAAGCGTACGGGTGGTGGAGGTTCCATACCTACACGTCTAAAAATAAAAAGTGAGCCTAAACCCAGAAAGTGAAATTTCTAGTTTTAAGTCAATAAATTAGCTTACCACTTAACCCGATACAAAAACAATTGAGCACGAACAATCAAGCATATATGTTAAACAAATCGATTAACATCATGGCGCAATATGATTTTACTGTACACATGCATCGGGTAACCATTCTGTCTCCTTCCGAACTCTCTCGAGGCATTCTAGACACACAGTTGGGGCATTTCGACTCCCGGGACATTCTAAAACATTCTCCGGGGCATCCTAGACACACATTAGGGGCATTCCAGACACACAACAGGGGCATCGTCACCTAGGGTGACAGAAATACATTGTTCTCATGCATATCATTAATATATTCCTCAATTCAATAAACTTTATTAATCAAACCATCGAGTAATTAAACAACACGTGTTCAACTTAGCACATCAGAGTTTGAAAGTTAATTTAGGTACGGAACATACATCAGACGTCTGAAAACAATTCAGATTTTGTAAATTCCTTAGATGCTGTAAGTTCTAGGCAAAGTTTTAAAAACAAATTTGAGACAAGTTCTAAAAACAGGTTTTGATAAAAGATTTGAAAACAAGTTCTGATACAAGATTCTGAAAACAAATTTTGATACAAGGTTTTGACGCTAAGTTTTGAAAATAAATATGACACAAAAAGTGTACCAGACTTCTGAAAGCAGTTTCTGATGTAAAAGTATCAGACGTCTGAAAACAGTTTTAGACGTAGTTTCATTTCAATGGCAGGATATAAAACATTTTAAAGGTAACTTCATAGGCATAAAACCAAACATTTCGGAGACATTCTTCGTACATACAACATATTACCACTCCGTGTAAGATAGCTCTATCTCTTAACAAGTACGTCAATACCCATTAATACAAATTTGATCATCACACGTAGCATCAAATTGGCTACAAATAAAATCGTGTGCACACAATCAACCAAGTTCAAAGCATTAAGTAGATTACGCCAACTTAATGCTTAGAATTTCACTTACCTTGAAAGAGATTCGAACAATCAAACACTTTAACCGTAAATCATATAAAAACAAAATTAATAATTTTGAAACCTTTTAACAAAACTGCTTAAGAGAAGAGTTAAATTCTTTCACTCATCTTGAGACTCCTATAAAACAGAGAATCAAAAGCAGAAAGATAGTTTCTTCGGAAGTTCTGAAGTGAAAGAAGAATTTACGGCCAAGGTAATAATCTTCCGATAACACCAAAGTTGAATTTTGATGATTTAGAGTTAAATTGCTAGGTGTTTGTTTGCATGCAAAGAGAAAGGCTACGTGTAAGAAGCCCTCAAAGTCTTCAATTTACGGGTGCGTTTGAAAACAATTATTGCCATAATTTTTTATTCTAGTAAGAATTCATTCTTATCGGAATCAATTTTGGCAGAGAATAAGAAATTATGTTTACTAAACACACCTTCATTCAACTTCTGCTTTTGACAAGTTTACCAAACAGCGCCTGAAAATCGACGATCGACGGGGATTGGCCGACGATTGACGGGGACTAGTCGCGACCAGCAATGGCCGCCCCCCCCCCCCC
>BCNH02000006.1:10968824-10992631 GCA_001662345.2 Metrosideros polymorpha var. glaberrima | reverse complement strand
TATGAGCATGAGAAGGAAAATGAGAAGTGAAAATAGAAAAAAATCACTTTTGGCAAGAATTGATTCTAATCCTAGGGAATTTACTTCTTTACCAAACACAATTCTCATTCAGAAGTAGAAAACTACTCTAGAAGTCATTTTTTACCAAACGCATTTCTATTCCAGTTCTACTTCAAAATTAATTTTGGAGCAGAATTAAAAATTCTGGCAGATTATCAAACGCACCTTACGTTGCCAAATGTTTTGAAGTTAAAACACGAGGGTGGATTACTATTAGTTGGGGTAATGATGCCTCTTCTAGATATACAAGTGTTTCTTCCTAAGGGTGAACATGTGGCTTTTCATGCAAGATGAAGGAGAAAAACATGTGGCTTATGGACGTGAAGGTGAGTCTTCATCTCATGAGGACAAATACTCATCCATGCAAAAAAAAAAAAAAAAACAAGTTGAAGAGATGTGTGTCTTGCTTGTTTAATTAAAATTTAGTTCAAGAAATTTATGGACCCTTCTTGTTCGGCAAAATAAATTAATGGGCCATCAATAGAATTGTTTGAATTATTCATGATAGCCAAATTTAAATTTAAGAACATGTGAATTAATGCATGAACAAGAAAATTTGGTGTTCGTTGTATATAAGATAAAAGAAAAAAAGTTTTGGAATCCACTAAAATCACTTGTAACAATACCAAACGTTAGGAAAAATTTAAATTCCATAAACTTAAAATTCATAAGTCATTAAACGTATAATTCAGGGAATGTCCGACTCTATCATTAACTAAAATCACCATAGCTAATCAACGTCACTTCAACTACCCACACATACATCGACAATTAGCAATATAATTATAACACATTCGGACTCGGAACGATTACAGTCGCAGGAAATCATCCACTGTGTTATCCGTGCTTCGCTAACGTAACGATCCACTAAGGTTCTTACGTGTCAACTCAAATTACTACTTCGTTCTCCAATCTTTCATAGCTTGCGCGTGTTTGGACGAACCCTAGAAGTGGCGGTTCGTTGATTGGGAAGCTCATTTGTGGGTCGTTCCCTGAGAATCTGAAAGCTCTCTGTTTCCGTGGAACTAGGGTTTTTGAGGGACTGATTTTCCGTCGAGCCGTTTGAGCCATGGCGCATCTGGGAGGAGGTGCCGAGGCGCACGCTCGATTCAAGCAGTATGAGTATAGGGCCAACTCGAGTCTGGTCTTGACGACCGACACGCGGCCCCGCGACACCCATGAACCCACCGGCGAGCCCGAGTCTCTGTGGGGGAAGATCGACCCTAGGAGCTTCGGCGACCGGGCGTACCGAGGCAGGCCCCCGGAGCTCGATGAGAAGCTCCAGAAGGCGAAGAAGAAGAAGAAGGAGCGGGACTTGCTCTCGGAGCCCGCCCCTAGGCAGGCCAAGAGGCGCCGGCTTCGAGAGGAGAGCGTGTTGACCTCTGCGGAAGAAGGGGTTTACCAGCCCAAGACGAAGGAGACTAGGGCTGCGTACGAGGCGATGCTCAGCGTTATTCAGCAGCAGTTGGGTGGGCAACCGTTGAATATAGTTAGCGGTGCAGCGGATGAGATTTTGGCCGTGTTGAAGAACGACTTGTTCAAGAATCCTGATAAGAAGAAGGAGATTGAGAAGTTGTTGAACCCTATTCCAAACGCTGTTTTTGATCAGCTCGTCTCGATTGGGAGGCTTATTACCGATTTCCAAGACGTGAGTGATGCGGCTGGCTCTGCTGTGGCTAATGGGGACGAGGCACTTGATGATGATGTGGGTGTTGCAGTTGAGTTCGAAGAGAATGAAGATGACGACGAGGAGAGTGATCTCGATATGGTCCAGGAGGATGAAGAGGAGGACGAAGATGTTGCAGAACCAAACAGTTCTTCGGCTATGCAGATGGGTGCTGGGATAGATGATGATGATATGCGGGAAGCTAGTGAGGGCATGAGCTTGAATGTTCAGGACATTGATGCTTATTGGCTTCAAAGAAAGATTTCTCAGGCTTATGAACAGCAGATTGATGCCCAGCAGTGTCAGAAGCTCGCGGAGGAGGTGCTGAAGATACTTGCTGAAGGGGATGCTAGGGAGGTTGAGACTAAGTTATTGTTGCATCTTCAGTTTGATAAGTTCAGCCTCATTAAGTTTTTATTACGGAATAGGTTGAAGATCGTCTGGTGCACCCGCTTGGCTAGGGCTGAAGACCAAGATGACCGGAAGAAGATTGAAGAAGAAATGATGGGTTTGGGACCAGAGTTGGCTGCAATAGTGGAACAGTTGCATGCCACAAGAGCTACTGCAAAAGAGAGGCAAAAGAACTTGGAGAAGAGTATAAGGGAAGAGGCTCGTCGTTTGAAGGATGAGAGTGCTGGAGATGAAGATGCAGGTCGGAGAGGCGTGGTTGATAGGGATGCAGAAGGTAGTTGGTTAAAGGGACAGCGTCAGTTACTCGATCTTGACAACCTTGCCTTTGAGCAAGGTGGCCTTTTAATGGCAAATAAAAGGACCGATCTTCCTGTCGGCTCCTTCAAGCATCTCAGCAAAGGATATGAGGAAGTTCATGTGCCAGTTTTGAAAGCTAAACCAGATCCCAATGAGAAGCTTGTTAAAATATCTGCCTTGCCTGATTGGGCACAACCTGCTTTTAAAGGGATGCAACAGCTGAACCGTGTTCAAAGCAAAGTCTATGAGACTGCTCTTTTCAGTGCAGAGAACATCCTCTTGTGTGCTCCTACAGGAGCTGGGAAAACTAATGTAGCCGTGCTGACCATACTCCAGCAAATCGCTTTGAACAGGAATTCAGATGGATCATTTAACCACAGCAACTATAAGATCGTTTATGTGGCACCTATGAAAGCACTTGTTGCTGAAGTTGTTGGTAATCTGTCTAACCGTTTGCAAGAGTATGATATCAAGGTGAGGGAGTTGAGTGGGGACCAGTCATTGACTCGTCAGCAAATTGAAGAGACTCAGATCATCGTCACGACCCCTGAGAAGTGGGATATCATTACCCGAAAATCGGGAGATCGTACCTACACGCAGCTTGTGAAGCTTCTGATCATTGATGAGATTCATCTCCTCCACGATAATAGAGGACCCGTACTTGAGAGCATTGTTGCTAGAACTGTTAGGCAAATTGAAACCACAAAAGAGCACATTCGATTGGTGGGATTGTCAGCGACATTACCCAATTATGAGGATGTTGCGTTGTTCTTGCACGTAGATGTTAACAAGGGACTATTTTATTTTGATAATAGTTACAGACCTGTCCCTCTTTCGCAGCAGTATATTGGAATAACAGTCAGAAAGCCGCTGCAGAGGTTTCAGTTGATGAATGATGTTTGCTATGAAAAGGTAGTAGCTGCGGCAGGAAAGCATCAAGTTCTTATTTTTGTCCACTCTAGGAAGGAAACAGCCAAAACTGCTCGAGCTATAAGAGATTCTGCACTCGCTAATGACACTCTTGGTAGATTCTTGAAAGAGGATGGTGTGAGCCGCGAAATTCTACAAAGTCACACTGACATCGTCAAGAGCAATGATCTTAAGGACCTCCTGCCTTACGGTTTCGCCATTCATCATGCTGGCATGGCGAGGGCAGATAGGCAACTTGTTGAGGATCTCTTCGCTGATGGTCATGTGCAGGTTTTGGTTTCAACAGCAACTCTTGCGTGGGGTGTCAACTTACCTGCACACACTGTGATCATCAAGGGAACTCAGATATACAATCCAGAAAAGGGAGCATGGACCGAATTGAGTCCGCTGGATGTTATGCAGATGCTGGGTCGAGCAGGACGACCTCAGTACGACACCTGTGGTGAAGGAATAATCATCACTGGCCATAGTGAACTACAATACTATCTGTCTTTGATGAATCAGCAGCTACCTATAGAAAGTCAGTTTGTCTCCAAATTGGCTGATCAGTTGAATGCCGAAATTGTTCTTGGGACTGTTCAGAATGCTAGAGAAGCATGCAACTGGATTGGCTACACATACTTGTATATCCGTATGCTGCGGAATCCTACACTCTATGGTCTAGCGCCAGATGTTCTCACTAATGATATTACGCTGGAGGAGAGAAGGGCTGATTTGGTAAGTATCATCATAATTTTAATATTTGAGATTATCTAGTATGGATACATTCTCAAATATTGTAGATGTCTTCTCCACTTCTTATTTCATTGTTTAAAAAAACTTTCGAGTTTTAGATGTTCTTGTCCTTTTTGGTATTTTTCTTCCTTTTATCTTGTGTGAGCTCTTTTCTCATTCAGTTTAATTATGCTAGTTCTTTTTGTGTTGGTTTTGCAACATTTCAACTACATAGAATGTGTTGTCAGATGTCTTTAGGCCAAAAAACTGTTTGATCTGGTTGTTTTCTTGTTGTTCTCATTCTTTCTTCTGCTAGATGAAAAGTTTGTTTGATGAAATACATGTGAATAGAAGAAATAGTGACCCTAACGGAGTATTGACTATCATGTGAAGAGGAAGTGGGAACGATGGAGGAATCTCTCCAGTTTTATCTGTCTATTCCACTTTTCTTCAGGAACAATTTTTTTTTCTCTGTAGAATATGTGCCTTGAGTAAATGAAGCCAGATTTCATTTTACTGTGAATACTCAATAATATGAATTTAATGTCACTTCAATGACATGCTATGGAACTGCATATAAATTTTAGAATGCCATTAATTATTCAATATGCATGGGTTTGCCAGAACTCTGATTCTTTCTGTTTGGATATTGCGGTATCTATAGAGAGGGTGTTTGTAGCCTCAAGCAAGGTTAATGGTTCTAAAGTGGTGGATAGTGGGGAATGTTGCTCCTGTTTTGGTTCACAATGAATTAGGGTGGTACATATGCTTCTATTTGTCTGCGCAAAGATTAAGAACTGAGTTGTTAGAATTTGCCTTTCCTATCTGATTTTCAATTTTACTGGTTTTTAAGATCTTTTCTCTCTCCGTTCATAGTAAGCCAGATATGCTGTTTATTTATGTTTTTAGGAGGTGTGGCGAGCATTAACGTTTAGTCTCTCGTTTCACTTATTTATATTGTATTTTTTTTTTGTGCAGATTCATACTGCTGCTAGCATCCTGGATAAGAACAATTTGGTAAAGTATGATAGGAAAAGCGGATATTTCCAGGTTACTGATTTGGGTCGCATAGCTAGTTACTATTACATAACACATGGGACAATATCCACGTATAATGAACACTTGAAGCCGACAATGGGGGATATTGAGTTATGTCGGTTGTTCTCACTGAGTGAAGAATTTAAGTATGTGACAGTGAGACAAGATGAGAAGATGGAGCTAGCAAAGCTTTTGGATCGAGTTCCCATACCTGTGAAAGAAAGTCTGGAGGAGCCTAGTGCCAAGATCAATGTCTTGCTTCAAGCATACATTTCTCAGCTAAAGCTTGAAGGGCTTTCATTGACTTCAGATATGGTTTTCATAACTCAGGTACATTTTCCTCTGATTTCCATCATCTTGATTATATCTTGCTAACTGTAGCATCATTTGAATCTTAACTAATTTATTTATTTATTTATTTTTGGTTAGAGTGCTGGACGTCTTATGCGATCTCTTTTTGAGATTGTCGTTAAAAGGGGATGGGCACAGTTGGCTGAGAAGGCTCTGAACCTCTGCAAAATGGTCAACAGGAGGATGTGGAGTGTCCAAACACCACTTCGTCAATTTGCTGGGATTCCTAATGAGATTCTTTCAAAGTTGGAGAAGAAGGATTTAGCTTGGGAAAGGTACTATGACCTCTCTTCACAGGAGTTAGGAGAGCTAATTCGTGCACCAAAGCAGGGAAGGATGTTGCATAAGTTCATCCACCAATTCCCAAAATTGAACCTTGCAGCACATGTTCTGCCTATTACTCGATCTGTCTTGAGGGTTGAACTCACAATTACACCAGACTTTCAGTGGGAGGACAAAGTTCATGGGTACGTGGAACCATTTTGGGTGATAGTGGAGGACAACGATGGCGAATACATTCTTCATCACGAATACTTTATGTTGAAGAAGCAGTACATTGATGAAGACCACACTCTGAATTTCACGGTTCCAATTTATGAACCATTGCCTCCTCAGTACTTCATTCGTGTTGTGTCAGATAGGTGGCTTGGGTCACAAACTGTTTTGCCTGTTTCCTTCAGGCACCTTATTTTACCGGAAAAGTATCCTCCACCAACAGAGTTACTGGACTTGCAACCACTGCCTGTTACTGCTTTGAGAAACCCGTCTTATGAAGCCTTGTATAAGGACTTCAAGAATTTCAATCCTGTTCAAACTCAGGTCTTCACTGTTCTCTACAACACAGATGACAATGTCCTTGTTGCTGCTCCAACTGGGAGTGGAAAGACCATATGTGCAGAGTTTGCTATCTTAAGAAATCACCAGAAAGGACCTGATAGCATCATGCGTGTTGTTTATATTGCTCCTATGGAAGCTCTGGCCAAGGAACGCTTCCGAGATTGGAATAGGAAGTTTGGGAGGGATGGTCTTGGGATGAAGGTGGTTGAACTAACTGGGGAGACTGCAACAGACTTGAAATTGCTTGAGAAGGGCCAGATTATCATCAGCACTCCAGAGAAGTGGGATGCCTTATCTCGTAGATGGAAGCAGCGGAAACATGTTCAACAGGTTAGTCTTTTTATAATTGATGAACTCCACTTGATTGGGGGTCAAGGTGGTCCGGTATTGGAGGTGGTCGTCTCCAGGATGAGATATATAGCAAGTCAGGTGGAGAACAAGATTCGAATTGTGGCTCTGTCTACTTCACTTGCGAATGCAAAGGATCTTGGTGAATGGATTGGCGCCACTTCCCATGGTCTTTTCAACTTCCCGCCCAATGTCCGCCCTGCTCCCTTGGAGATTCACATACAAGGAGTGGACATTGCTAATTTTGAGGCGAGGATGCAAGCGATGACAAAGCCGACATACACGGCAATTGTACAGCATGCTAAGAATGGGAAGCCTGCTCTTGTGTTTGTTCCCACGAGAAAGCATGTCCGACTTACTGCAGTGGACTTGATGACTTATTCGAGTGCAGACAGTGGGGAGAATCCTGCATTTTTACTACGCTCCTTTGAAGATGTGGAGACTTTTATTGACAACGTTAGTGAAGAAACATTGAGGACCACCTTGCGACATGGGGTTGGCTATTTGCATGAGGGGTTGTCTAGTCTTGACCAACAGGTGGTCACACAGCTCTTTGAAGCTGGTCGTATTCAGGTCTGTGTCATGAGCAGTTCCATGTGTTGGGGAGTGCCCTTATCAGCGTACTTGGTAGTTGTCATGGGAACACAATACTATGATGGGCGGGAGAACGCGCACACAGATTACCCTGTCACAGATCTTTTGCAGATGATGGGTCGTGCTAGCCGGCCATTGATAGATAATTCTGGAAAATGTGTTATCCTTTGCCATGCGCCTCGTAAGGAATACTACAAGAAATTCTTGTACGAGGCTTTCCCTGTGGAGAGCCATTTGCAGCACTTCCTGCATGATAATCTGAACTCAGAAGTTGTTGCTGGAATTATTGAGAACAAGCAGGATGCTGTGGATTACCTGACTTGGACTTTCATGTACAGGAGGCTGACGCAAAACCCAAATTACTACAATCTCCAGGGGATGAGCCATAGGCATCTGTCCGATCACCTCTCCGAGCTTGTGGAGAATACTTTGAGCGACCTGGAAGCTAGTAAATGTGTCCTTATCGAGGATGATATGGACCTTTCTCCTTTAAATCTTGGCATGATTGCATCATACTACTACATCAGTTATACTACTATAGAGCGGTTCAGTACTTCCTTGACTTCTAAAACAAAGATGAAGGGTCTTCTGGAGATTCTGTCGTCTGCTTCAGAATATGGACAACTTCACATTCGACCGGGAGAGGAGGATGCTGTTCGGAGGCTAATTAACCACCAGAGGTTTTCCTTTGAAAACCCCAAAGCCACAGACCCACACGTGAAGGCCAACGCTTTGCTTCAGGCCCACTTCTCGAGGCAGCCCTTGGGTGGCAATTTGGCATCCGATCAACGGGAGGTCCTCCTTTCTGCTAGCAGGTTGCTTCAGGCGATGGTGGATGTTATATCAAGTAGTGGGTGGCTGAGCCTCGCGCTTCTTGCGATGGAAGTAAGCCAGATGGTGACACAAGGCATGTGGGAGCGTGATTCGATCCTTCTACAGCTCCCGCATTTCACCAAGGATCTGGCCAAGAAATGCCAGGAGAACCCCGGGAAGAGTATAGAGACCGTGTTTGATCTGCTGGAGATGGAGGATGGGGAGAGGCAAGAGCTACTGCAGATGTCGGACTCTCAGCTGCTGGACATTGCAAGGTTTTGCAACCGTTTCCCCAACATTGACCTCAACTATGAGGTACTCAATAGTGACAGCGTTAGTGCCGGGGACGACATAACGCTGCAAGTGATGCTCGAAAGGGATATGGAGGGGAGAACTGAGGTGGGCCCTGTCGATGCCCCTAGGTATCCCAAAGCCAAGGAAGAAGGGTGGTGGCTTGTCATCGGCGACACGAGGACCAACCAGTTGCTTGCTATCAAGAGAGTGTCTCTTCAAAGGAAGGCCAAGGTTAAGCTCGAATTCACCGCTTCTTCGGAAGCCGGAAAGAAGACTTACAGCGTCTACTTCATGTGCGACTCGTACCTGGGTTGCGACCAGGAGTACGAGTTTACTGTCAATGTAGGTGAAGCTATGGCTGTCGATGATGAGTGAATACCTAGTAGCAGAAGAGTAGAAAGATGATCACTTGTCCTTTTTCTTTTTTTTCATTTTTGGGTCCCTTGAACTTTTTCGTTTCGGCGTTGTTATGATTCCCTGAGAAACCGCTCGGCGCATCTTGGTTAAGATCGTTGGCATGATCTCGAACTCATTAGCTGTATCATTATTATCGCAGTCGCATCTGTTACCATATGGATAATTTTGATCGGTGAGGTGTGTCGGATTCATCTTCTTTGGGATTAACCGGCGGCATCGACGACCGCCCATGTCCGTTCGTTTCTTTAACAAGAAAATGTCGGATCATTATGATCCAATTGGAGATGGCTATGGATTTCCATTACGGGAGAGGAACAGTGTTGGAAAGTTGCTATTTTCATTAGGCAATATTCTCGGATACATGAACACGCGCCTGTAGACAAAAGCATTCGGACCTTATGTCCCAGAATGCACACAAGCAAAGACGGTCGGACCTTCACACCAAACCAGCGAAGCGATCGTCGAAGCAGAGGCGGTTCGATCTCCGATTCTTCAATCCTCACTGACGCGACACTCGTCGGTGTCGGGATTCTGCTCGCAGAACGACTCGAGGGGGTCCTGCTCCTTCTCCAGCCTGAGCCTGAGATCGGCCTTCGCCCGGCTCACCTCCTCCACCTCGTCCCACGCCACCTTGCACTCGTCGGACCTCGCGTCCCCTTCGCAGACCTCCCTCGCCTCCCTCACCTTCTCCTCTATCATCTCCGCCAGGCGCTCCTCCCTCATGCGCGTGCCCTCGTACTTCGCCGGCGCCATCGCCCTCACCGCGAGCGGCGGCGCGGCGGCCCTCCCGCGGCGGCCGCCCCTCGCGGCGGGAAGCGAGACGACGCGAGGGCAAAAGGAGCGGCCGGGCCTCAGAGAGCGCGACGACGGCGACGGGATCGCGCCTCTTGATGGCCCGTCGGTAGCGACCGCAGAAGCGAAAGAGGCCATTGCGACTGTCTCGATCAATCTCCCGGTTTTGGATTTGTCGATCGATTTCATTCAGTTGAGCTGCTTTTTATGTTGGATATCAGTAATATAAAAATTCAACTGAGCTTCAATCGGGCCTTTGACTACCGAGTGTCTTCATCCAACTCAATCTTAGCCCTCCAGAGTTGTGCGGGGCCCACTGTTGAGTGGCCGAGATTAAGTGGGCTCGTGAACATCCGTGCTGGCAATTGTGTCTCCCTTGGATGGGTCTTAATATTATTCAAAAAAATTCCAAATAAGGATTCGAAATGGCATTATTTACTTAAAAGAGGGTTTAGAATGGATTTGATTTCAAATAATGACTTGAAGTAGCCATGACAATTTCAAATAAGGGCATTTTGTCCAAAAAAAATTAAAAATTAAAAATTAAAAATATTTATTTATTTATTTTCCTTTCTTGTTGCGACCGGCGAGGCCTAGTGACTTTTACTAGCCACTGGGCAAGGGCCGACTGTTGGGTGTGGGTTGGCCTCGCCTATGGCCAACGAGGGGAAACCCTCACTTGTGCCCTTTGAGGGTAGCTGTCGCTCGGGTAGAGTGACTATTGCCTTGCACAAGCAATGGCACCCCTCGCCAAATGGGGGGAGGGTCGCCCTTGCCCAACCCTCTTTGGGTGGTGTGGTCGATCATCGGTTAAAAGGAAAGAAAAAAACATAAATAGAAAAAAAATTCAAAAAAATAAAGGACAAAAATGCCTTTACTAGCTAGAAGATTTGGCCAATCGATGAGATTAGACCCTTTTTAAAAACTAACGTGGCCACTTTAGACTTTCATTTGAAACAATGTCCATTTTTTTTTACACTTTTTTAAAAGAACAAGGGCACTTGAGGTCCTTATTTAAAATTTTCCCTTTTATATACTCAATGTTCAAGATTAAAGAATGAAAATCACACCTGAAATTAGAAATAAATTAAAAAATTCAAAGGTGATTCATTTAATATTAATTAACCTTAAAAAAATTCATGCATAAATGAAATTAACTATCAAACTTTAAGTATGTGCCGTAAAAATTTATGCCGTGTTAAAGTTGAGATGAATTTTATTTTTTATTTTTTTAAATGAAAATAATGAATTTTAAGTAAGTTTACGTTATAGTTTCGAAATATGATAATGAATGATATCTTTTGAAAAAAAGAAGAAGCTTGAATCAGCCTGGAACGAACCGAGTAATTTCGGTCAGGAATTTTCATCTGTTTTGAAAGACGAAAAAACTAATTGATATTCAAAATGCATACTTTCAAACCGGTCTAGCTAATAGAGGAATGCCTAACTTGTGGAACATACACAAGTTCATGAAGCACATTGTTGCACATTCCTATCAGGGGTGTGCACCGGTCTGGATCCCGAACAATTCATCATTAGATTGGTCGTATTTTTTTTGTCATTTGTCGTTAAATTTTTCTCGTTAATGACATATTCATTGAACCACATCTCGTTAATTGCATCGCGTTGTTGCTAAAACGTCACTAAAGAAACATAAAATAAAAGTTTAAGTTTAGATTTAGATTTAGATTTAATATATATATTAGTTGGTCCGGTCTAATTTTCCTCTCGAACCGAGAATCGGACCGGAGCCCCCGAAAAACGGACCAAATCTGCCAGTTCTGTTCAGTTGGAGCGATTTTCGATTCGGGCGATCCATCTACCTCCGACCAGGAAAAACGTTCGAGATTCTTAAACTCGAGCTCGAGGAAGCTTCCTCGGAAGCAGCGTGGAAATTTCCCCCCACTTTCTTTGATCACGCGAAGGGTGAGGGACAGATTCCTGACGTGGCGGGGGCCGAGCTCACGTCTTTCCACGCGTCAACATATCATTGGCCCGATGATGGCATCGCGTTTTCAAGAAATTTAAACAGTCGATCCTCCCTCACCGCACCGCAGAAGACATAAAAGCCCTCCGCCCCTCCCTCGTATTCCATCGTCTTCGATCAAGGTCGCTAACCAATCCTCCCTCAAAACCCTAGAATTCCCCGAACATAATCTGAATCAGAGATGCTCCAGTAGATACCTCCATCGTCGAATTCATCTTCTGTTTTCCCCGTTTCCTCTTTTTTTTTTTTTCTTTTTCCGACTTTTTGTTTCGTTTGAAAATTTTTTTTCCTTCTTTTCTGAGTGTTTCTATGGAGAATCTGGAGTTGCATGTGGAAGACGACGTGATGTCTCACATCGATCTCGACTGTTTCTTCGACGATGACCTCCCGGAGGCCGGGGATGTGCTCGGGGCTTGCCCGTCGGCGAATACCTCGTCTCCGGACTCGGGGCTCTCGTGGATCGACGAGATCGAGAGCCTTCTGATGAAGGACGACGAGGATAATGGAGTCGGTGGCGGGATTAGGGCTGAGTCGAGCCGGGAGTTCTGCGACAGATTCCTCGCCGACGTGCTCGTTGACTCTCCGGGAGATGGATGCGGCGAGATAGTCGACGTGCCCAGCGACAAGGAGGAGCCGGGCTCGTCGGATGACGGTGGAGCCGAGGCTGCGAAGGTTGATGAGGCCAACGAAAGCGATGAAGCCGGTGATCCTGCGTCTAAGAAGCTCAGGAGGTATGTTGATTAATTGGTACCGCCGATTTATTCAATTAGTAGTGCCTTCATGTCGAATTCTGGCAGCATCGTTGTCAGTTCGTCTTTCTGGAGAAGAAGCCGGTTGAATTGTAGGATTTATGGGTGTGCCTTTTGCACATGGAATTAGTCGCGAGAGAGTTTTGCCATTGAATTCAATGTGTTTGATAATTGTGGACATTGAGACCTTGCCAAGGTGGAGTGCTTCGTCATTTCTTTCACTTGACATAGGCATATGGTCGTCTTCTGTGTAGTTGAGTGATTTTCCATCTATTGCTTCAGTGTCTTCATATGTTTTTCGAATTACGGATAAAACCGTCTGAGAATTTTCTGTAGGGATAAATATGTAGGGACAGAAATTGCTAATTTGTTCATTTGTCGGCGTGTACAATGTTGTCGAAGCCGTCCCAATGAAAGGCCGTTTGATATATTGCAGGCAGCTGCGAAACAGGGATGCTGCTGTTAGGTCAAGAGAGAGGAAGAAAGAGTATGTCAAAGATCTGGAGGTGAAGAGCAAATATCTGGAGGGGGAATGTAGGAGACTTGGGAGGTTACTTCAGTGCGTCATGGCTGAAAACCAAGCTCTGCGTCTTAGTTTGCAGAACAGTGCGTGTGGTGCTAATGTGGCCAAGCAGGAGTCTGCCGTGCTCTCGGGTATGCATCTTGAACCTTGGATTTAGCAACTGAGCTTTTCAATCTCGATTACTATTTTCCTGTCTGATATGTTCAAATGTGTTTTGATAAGATGATTTACTTGAATCCAGCTGAAGTAAATACCGATGATATCTTACTGTGCATCCTTGTTGCCCTGTGTTTCAAAGTGAATGAACTGCTTTAAAGAGTGAAGTAAAGGATAGTAGCAGTGCTTTACTACATATATGCCACTCAGCTGATGCTCATCAAAGTTTTCTAAGTTTTTTGCGTTCCTTATTGTCCAACTTTTTGTACCAACTTCCTTTCCCTTATTTTTTCTTTTGTTTATATCGTGGTACTTGTATCGTTAGCATAAAATTTTGGGGTCTGGCTGCAATTCATTGGAAATGTTATGAGTTTGTTCATTGTTGACATTAACAATCATAAGTACAAAGTACTTGTGCCAATGTCTTTCTTCTGACGAAGATGACTTATGGGTTTGATTGTTAATGACTTACTGGATCATCTTTATCCAAAATAGTTCGATCCTTAGTTAGCAAGATTTATTAGGGGCTTAGTGGGGATTGGGGGCATCTAGTATTAGGTCACGGGGTTGATCTTTGTGGAAAGCAAAAATCTTTTTAGAATAGAAAGAGCAAGATTAATGTTGGAGGCCAATTTATCTTGAAGTTTGTAGTGAGCAGCTTCTAGTTTTTGGGTCTTTCCTTTTGTGACATTGCTGAGTCTTGGTTGATTATATACATCCTGTTTGTATGGTGCTCTTTGCTGATGGTGACCATCATATGTAGTGTATACTTGCGCCAATGTCTTAGTTGTAAGTAGATGATAGATGATTGAAGTGTCCGGTTCTTAGGAGCCTTTCGGCTTCATCTTATGCACCAACATGTTTGTTTCGAATTAGCAAGATTTTGTGCTGGGGGTCATTGAGCAGTTTCTACATTTTGGTTCTTTCATTTGTTAAGTAGCATAGTTTTGGTTGGTTATAGACATTCTGTGTACATGGTTTACTCGCCTGCTGTTTATCAGTTCCTAGAAATTTCCTCTCCTCCTCCATGGAAGGGGGAATTGAAGAGAAATTTATGAAAAAAAAAATTAGCATATAAGTTTCTGCTGCAGTCATCTTTTTGCGTGTCGGCTGATACCAATTCTAACTGCTGTGTTGCAGAACCCCTGCCGCTGGGTTCCCTGTTTTGGTTCCTATGCATCACATGCCTATTTACCCTGTCCACGTCGCTCCTGCTGGCACTGGAAGCAGTGTTGTGGGAAAACGCAGGAAAGGAAAATCTGAAACCTCAGGCTCCAAGAGGAGCAAGAAGTGAGATGTTTGGATCCTGCGGGGTACAAACCCGCGACAAGAGCAGGAAATACAAAGCATCAAGGACGAAGATAAAGGCAGGATTTTTGTCGCCCCGAGTTTCGGCATGGGTCTTTGTTTCTCGTTCCGTGGTTTAAAATGGTGTAAGATACTGGAATAATTTGCTAGGAGATGAGTACTTTCTATGATCGGAGTTTATATGTGATTGCCCAGAACCAGACCCCATGATCGGCCTGCGGTTGGGAAGATCATATTTTGTTGCTACAATGGTATCTAACAATGACCTTGTTTTATGTATTGGGTGGCCATCTCTCTCTCTCTCTCTCAAACTAGAACTTGAACTCAATGTGGACTCATCAGGGGTTGCGAGGTGGTCCTAGGTGACCTGAACAGTGTGTGGTGGTTGCCTTTGTCTCTCTCACGCGCGCAAGAGATGGAGAGTGATAATCGCGGCGGTGTTGGGTGACCGTTGTGCCGGTCGCCATCGAGAAGTTCCAAGGTTTTAATTTTTTTTTTCCCTCATTTTGTTCTATCTAACTTTATGTCGTCCTGATCGAACACAGCCTGATAAATTTTTTTTTTTGGTCAGACAGCCTGATAATTTAGAAAGTCCTATTTTAGAGCGGAGAGATTTCAATCTGAGATTTACCGACTCTGTTCTGTTCAGATAGAGATAAGGGAAAAAGGGACTTTGGATGATGTAACCTAAGAAGAGAAAATGAAGAAGAAGAGCTATTTGATTTTGTTTAGATATTTGCTGAAGAAAAGAAAGAAAATTGAAGGGAATTGGGTTATTTTACATTTGATTTGAGAACAGATAAAGGAAAAGAATGTAATTCTATTTATTAAGCAAAATAAGAGGCATAACCGGAATAAAGATAAACTCTCTACAGTTATCACAACTCGAAAAACTAATCATTTCAAGTCATTTTTCTTCTTTTCCTTTGCTCTAAATTACCCTTATTAAAACAGCTCTGTCCCTCACGTCAGTGCCGGCCGGCCAAAATTCGCCGGATGGATTGAATTGGAACAATTGTGAAAAGTTTACGACTGAATTGACAAAAAAAAGTTTAGGATTGAATTGGCTTAACTATAATAGGTTTAGGACTTTTTTTTGTAAATATCCCTCTAACAAATGGGACCAAATCATGCTGAACGCCTGCTCGTGGTAGGTAGCAACCGTAGGTAAGAAGAGGCTGAAATGCGGCGACATCGCGTGCTTTTTCAACTTAATTACGGCGCTAATCTCACAGTTAAAAGACGGGATTAAGAAGGGGGCAGGACGACTTCCGGTTCAGGTGAGGAAGAGTCGTTGGTGGTGGACCTGGTGGTGGAGTGTTAGGTGCGAGTTGACTGGGAGAGACCCACTGACGGTTGGTGCCTGGTGGTGAGATCTCTCATCTGAATATCCAAGGCACCCACCCTTTTCGCAGGAATATACCCCCGTCCCACTTCCAGATGCTTGCTTCCCAAAATTGCATTGTCCCCATCTGAAAACAAACCCTATTCGATTAATTGTTGTATTATCCACATCTATTTTGTCTCCTTTGAATTTACCGTTCCTAGCCACTCATTAGCGATTTCTATTCGCTTAACTCGGTTCGATCTGAAGCTGTCGATTGAATTTGGGGTTTTTTTTTGGAGTCGTGCCACGACTTTTATTTGGTAGCTTGCAAATTACCGACTTTGTAACGAGTTACCGATATAGGAATGGTTAGAAGGGAAAGAGAATCAGACAAAAGTAGAAGAAAAAGAGAAGGAGACACCAAATTTTGGCAACAAATAAATAATCTCAATATCGACTCGTAATATAAAGGTTACTTAAAGAGATGCAATGATACCAACATCTATAGATGTCACCGGATTTCCTAATCGGTTAAATATTTAGAAAAGTAAACATTATCACATAGAATCCTGATAAGATAATACCCAAATCTAAAAAAAAATAAGGAAATCTAATTAAAATACGATATAAATATGGGTTTTCATCACTCATCAATTTTTATTTGAATAACATAAGAATTTTTAAGATCATTTATCAAAATTTTTTCGTATTGAGTTACCATGCACATTACCAATATTTATTCCTTCATTTCAAAATTCTTACCTATTGTAACAAATTACCAATTATACGAAAGTTTGAGCGACTTCTACTCCATTTTAAAATTTGAATTTTAGAAACTTTCACGATATACAAATACCGACACGTATGATCATTTGGGATTGTTTACATAAATAATCAAAATCAAGAGTATTTTTTTTTTTTTTACTTTTCAGAATTTCATTGGAAGGTAATACGATTGAGAAGATAAAAAAAAAAATCCATGAAAAAAAAAAGAAGACTCCTCGGTCCACAGGCCTCAAACGGAAATGGAAGTTAGGTTAGGTAGTTGTACGGACCGCACGGTGACCGAAACCCGAATTACAATCGGATCCTTCTTCTTTATCCCTTTGTCCCCATTTTGCCCCCTCAATATCTTCATAATTTCTCTCTTTTTCCCTCTTAAATAAAAAAAAAAGGAAAATATCGGCCGCTTCAGCCTTCTGCTCGTTGGTCGTAACGCCCGAAGCCGAAGCTCCCGGTGTCCTAAATCTCCCCTACCACCCTCCCTAATCATCGCATAAAAGCCGTCACTCCAAGCACTCCTCCGCCTTCTGCTTCACTTCTTCTCTCAACTACTCTCTCTCTCTCTCTCTCTCTAAAGCTCCGTCGAATCGGGAATGGAGTCGGACTACGGCATTCCCAGAGAGCTCTCCGATCTCCAGAAGCACCGATCTCTCTACCAGCCCGCGCTCCCTCCTTGCCTCCAGGTGCTCCCCTCTCTCCTCCTCCTCCTCTCGTTCTCGCGCTTTGTGATTTGGTCGTGCTCGACTCCTTCTTCGGGGTACCGGAGCCGAGAGCAGTCGCTGCTTCCGACCGGATCGGAGTTCAGATTGAGCGATCGTGGTTGTTGCGCGTCTTGGTTTATGTGGATCTGATCCTGAGCGGACCGAGCTGAGCTTTCGGAAATGATTATGGTTGGATCAAGTTCTCGTTTCGTATCGGTTTGCTGCAATCTGTCGCCGACTCTTCTTGTTAATTGTTAATGTCGCCTGTTGGAATTCTATCGGTGAATATATCGTCTCGGGAGTGAATTGCAGTAGAAAAATCATAGGGGTTGAGAAGTGGCTCTACTGTTTTCTCGTACGTATTTTGGTTTCGGACATGCGTTTTGGCTTTAGTGCGTGCTGCCTGCTTCCTGAAAAAGAAGAAGAAAAGTGCAGAGAATTACTGGCGATGCAAGCATCTAGTTTTTACTTGGCCGGTAGGACTTTAGTCAATGCATTGTCTCGGCATCTGATTGCAAAAGCAAGTTTTGGGTACTCTAGACAGTGTGGACTCAGTCAAACACTGGTCATGTTCGGTCATTGAACTTTGAAATTATGGCAAGTTTGTATTTTGAGACAAAGCTGTTGTGCAGGGGACAACTGTTCGTGTAGAATTTGGTGATGCTACCACTGCTGCAGATCCAGCTGGTGCTCACACCATCGGTCGAAGCTTTCCACACACTTACGGTCAGCCTTTGGCTCATTTCCTTCGGTCAACTGCCAAGGTTGCTGATGCTCAGATTATCACCGAGCATCCTGCTATCAGGTATTTAGTTCAATTCTTGTCGACGTCTTTTTGTTCCATAAAATGCAAGCGTCGTGATTTCTGGGAAATGTCTCTGTTTACTTTTCTATGCATCCGAGTGTGATACCCTTGATATTGTTCTACTTCATTTCATATATGCAAACAGTTTGGGTCTTGTCATATAATGATGAAGATATGTTATGACATTTAGAAACATTGTTTTATCCTGTTGCATTCCACTTACCAGTTTGACCCTCCTTTTGTATTAATCTCGATTGGTCCTTTTGTGCTGTCCACCTGATCATCCCTCCCTATAACTGTAATATGATTCAACCAAAAAACTGCATCGCTGATTTTCTAACAATTGCTAATTTCACATAGCTTTTGCTTCCTATCACTAAAATTATTTGTATATTTAACTGCACATTCTCATGTAATGATTTCCCATCAGAACAGGGAACTATATTGGTGCTGTGATTTGTTTTTCTTTCTTTAACTTGATTGGCACATGTTTCAAACTTTGATAGGGTTGGAATAGTCTTCTGTGGGAGACAGTCTCCTGGAGGACATAATGTCATATGGGGTCTCTACAGTGCTCTCAAAATCCACAACCCCGGCAGTGTCCTACTTGGTTTTTTGGGTAAGTCGCATTTTGCATCTGAGCTTCTATGGATTAGCTAATCCACAGATGCATGGTCAATTAGTGTTGAAATTGAGTCCACAAAATTTGAGGACTCAATTTTTGTTTCCATCTAATGCCAGCATAACAAGGAAAAACTACTATGTTTGGCTTTTTAACCTAAGGTATTGACTTTGTTGAATTGTACGTAGTGTTTTCCATATTGCTTGCCTGAGAAGATGGGAATCCTCTGTATTGGTATGTAAAAAGAAGTTGTGGTCAAACTAATGAGTTCAGGGATGGATGATGGATCTAAAATCGGGGTTTTTTCTTTGGAAGGAGTGGGGAGTTCAATCTAATGTAAATGATAGCATAATTCGTAATAAACAATCTTATGAATGGATACAATTTTTACGATATGTTCTGTTTATCGAAGTTATAGATAAAAGTTGATGCCGTCAACGATAAGAATTTATAAAATTCAACGTTCGTGGAACTTGAGAGTTATCAAAAGAAAATATAAATGACTTGCTCTCATTATTTGAGGATCTAATTCAAGTATATATTGAACTATCACAAATAAATGGAATTGATAAGAGTTATACATATTAACTCTTTAGGGAATAACATGTCCAAACATTTTCAGCTCTTAATGATCTAAATCCACTATGCAGATACCTATGATTGTATGCCATGCTCCCTGGCCACTGAGATTTCTTTCAATTTCACTATTTTTTAAAATTGCTTAGGTCGTATTTTGTCTGATCTTTGCTTTATGAAGCAGTAATCCGCTTTCATTAAAGCCTAGCTAGCAAGGAGTGCAACTATTGCTTGTTTGATCTGTTGAAATAGTTACAAGGTACTTATTATGTCATATCTGGCAACAGGTGGCTCTGAAGGTTTGTTTTCCCAGAAGACTCTAGAGATCACAGATGAAATTCTCTCGACCTACAAGAATCAAGGTACATTCTAGGGGATATCATCTGATGGATCATAAAGTGTCCAGTGTTTCTAACGTTGCTATGCTTGTCAAGGTGGTTATGATTTGTTGGGCCGTACAAAGGACCAAATAAGAACAACTGAGCAAGTCAATGCTGCACTGACAACATGCAAGAACTTGAAATTAGATGGTCTTGTTATTATTGGAGGTAACTGACTATGTGGTGCCTCAAATGATTGATTTCTAACCACTGAAAACTTGGGGTCTAATTATAGATGTTTGATGCTTTTGAAGGGGTCACATCAAACACTGACGCAGCTCAGCTTGCAGAAACATTTGCTGAAGCTAAATGCTCAACAAAGGTACTCCGATTATATTGAATTTAGTCGAAGTTTTAAAGTAACAGCACAATGCAGTAGCCTCTCTCCCTCTCTCACACACACACGCATGCACGCACGCACATGCCATGCGCGCAACATATACGCACATGTGCTCACAGTCACACACACACAAGTATGGATATGTGCAAACATATTCACACATGTGTTGTGTGCTTGTGCTGCCTGTGTGTTTTTGAGCATGGGCGCATCTCTCAACGTGTGTTTGTTAGTGTTAATAGTTCAGTATTGTCCATCTAATCTTGAATATTGTAAGGCATCTGTCATACTAATAATTGTTTGGATGATGTAGGTTGTTGGTGTTCCGGTTACCTTAAATGGAGATCTCAAGAACCCATTCGTGGAGACTGATGTTGGTTTTGATACTATTTGCAAGGTACTAAATGGACCATCTTGATTGTGTGCTTGGGTCTGTTTGAAGTGGCTGTCACTTTTAATTTTTTATATTTCATGGTTCTCAATATGACTTTTATTTTACACAGCACCTGAAACTCTTTAATATTAGCAAATATTGACATGGAGATTCATACATTATTTTTTCAAAGTTTTCTAGAGCTCAATGTAATTTACTCAATTTTAATTTTTGGAGGGAAAGTAAGTGTAGGAAAAAGTACTCTTTTAAGCCTAAACAAACACCGTAAATTTTTCATGTTACCAATATATATACATTCAAGTTCATATCTTCATTGTCTTAAGGGTTTCAAAGGTTATGGAATTATCAGTTAGATGGAAGAAACAACAATTCAATAATCATTGGCTTTTATTAGTAGAAGTTGAACTATCATATGTTCCAGTGACTAATTTTGAAGCGATTTGCAATAAGATTTTGTGTAATAAGAATATGAGCATTGCCTGCTTCTGACTGGAGGCATATTAATATTGTAAATATGTACTTGGTCTTATTGATAAATTAGCTTGACTTGTGCAATCTTGCGAAGGCAAGTGATGTGCTCGACTCAGTATAAAAGGAAGTGTACAGTTTGCCAATTTAAATTCTCCTCGGGAGCAAATTCTGAGAGCAGAGATGCCCTTGAAAATGCATCTGGATAGTGCCACGAGAAGAATGGTTTCCTGGCTTATAATGCTTTCTGAGAATTCCTTCACATTTTATTGTATCCAGATAAATTCCCAGCTCATCAGCAATGTCTGCACGGATGCTCTTTCTGCAGAGAAGGTATGGATTGCAGCATTGAGACTTGCAGTTTATAAGCTGCCTTGAAATTCAAATATTGTCAAGCTTAAAGTATGTGTTGCTCTAATTTATCATTGTTATGTCAAAGAGATGCCGTGGCATGTTTGTTGTACCACATCAACGGCCCACAAGCATCTCTAGTCAGTAGTCATTGCTCTTTGTTGTTACATAATTATTCTGGCCATAATCTTGTCTTTAAGAATTGCAATTGTTTTTCTAAACATCTTGCTATCTCCTTTTAACTTTTTCGCTTTTCCTTCTATTCTCAGTACTATTATTTCATTCGGCTCATGGGACGAAAGGCATCACATGTTGCCCTGGAATGCACTTTACAGTCTCACCCTAATATGGTAGCTATTTTGGTTTTCCTAAGTCAGTAATCATGGATCTAGCATTGCTGTTGATGAAGGACGTCATGAATCTCTGTGTTTGCCTCTCTGTCCCTTCATCTGTAGGTAATTCTCGGGGAAGAAGTTGCTGCATCAAAGCTTACTCTATTTGACCTGGCAAAGCAATTATGCGATGCTGTTCAAGCTAGGGCAGAACAAGGTTTCTCAGACATCTCTAGAAATGCACTTATGTTTCTGAATTCACCTGCTGACTCAGTTTATGTTTTAATAGATAAGTACCATGGTGTTATCCTGATACCAGAAGGGCTTATTGAAAGTATTCCTGAAGTCTATTCTCTTTTGAAGGTAATGCATCAGTCTTTGCACTTATGCCAGAAAAATGAAAGGAGTTGCGTTTACATTTTTTCTTTTGTTAACTGTTGTGTGCATTGGGGAATGCTTTCTTTTTCCCATTTGCTACTGTAAGGAAGCACTAGTTGTTTGTTCTTTGCAGGAAATTCATGGATTGCTCAGGCAAGGTGTTGCTGTGGACAAAATTTCTTCTCAACTTTCTCCTTGGGCATCAGCACTTTTTGAATTTTTACCACCCTTTATCAAAAAGCAGGTTGGAATTATGTTTTCCAGATTCATGCTCCTTTGTCATTTTCAAAGACAATCACGCCATTCTAAAAGTCTTGATCTGTCGTTTTGCCAGCTGCTCCTTCATCCTGAATCAGATGACTCCGCACAGTTATCCCAGGTACTGGATAGGTCACTGACTTATGTTTTATCTAAAGGTTAAAGCATTTTTCATTTGAGACTAATGAGAGAAATCTTTTCTCCATTTATCTAGATTGAGACAGAAAAACTTTTAGCTCATCTCGTGGAGGCAGAAATGAACAAGCGGCTGGTATGCTACAGTTACCTTGATATGGGTTTGGCATGTTCATTTTACACTATGAATACTTGGTCCTTTTCCAAAATTCATAGTCGTTTTCTTATCTTTTGATGAACATGAATTCATACTCTGTTACTGATTTCTTCAAGCAAGGATGAAACTATCCATGTTCTCCCTGTATTTAACTTAGTTGGGGAAGATCATCCCTCTTGGTTGAGAAAAATGCCGTTCAATATAAGTTATGTAGTTTAAATCTTTTGTCAAGAGTATGATCATGCTGGAAAAGTATTCTGCTGCTGGTTCTTATAATTGCTGCTGCATGTTTCACCAAGGTTCAACACATGGATTCACTATTCAGCATCCTTAGATTATATCAAACTCTGACCTAATTCCATGACCACCGTTTCTTTTTATCTCTTTAGCCAACGAAGAAGATACTTGAATCTGAACCCCCATTATGTCTTTGGTTTTAATTTTTCTCTGTCTGTTTAACTGGCCTTCTTTTAAGTGTTGAAATGTTCTGTCATTGTCGGTGGCTTTTAACAGAAAGAAGGAACATACAAGGGGAAAAAGTTCAACGCTATATGCCACTTTTTTGGCTATCAAGCCAGGGGATCCTTGCCGTCGAAGTTTGACTGTGATTATGCCTATGTATGTTCTTTACTAACAGTTGCATCGCTGCATTCAGTAATGCCTTTCCATGACTAAGATTTTTTTTCTATTCAGGTTTTAGGGCACATTTGCTACCATATATTGGCTGCTGGTTTGAATGGATACATGGCAACTGTAACTAATCTAAAGAATCCAGTGAATAAGTGGCGCTGTGGTGCTGCTCCCATAACAGTACGACTTTTTCTGTTCTCTGAAATTGCATATTGCCACTCCGAATCTTGAGCTTGTCAATTTGGACTTCTACAGATAAGTTTGTATTGTTAACTTCGTCAATTGCTTGTTGACTTTAGGCAATGATGACTGTCAAGCGCTGGGCCCAAAATCCCAATTCCTCATTTATTGGTAAACCTGCCATCCATCCAGCCAATGTAGATTTGAAAGGGAAAGCATATGAGTAAGTTCATGGAGTACGATTTCCTGGAATGATCTTTCCATCTTTTTATGCACGACAATATTTATCCTGGTTATATGACAAATCTACCTTGTGTGCGAAAGAAGTGTGTACAACATATTGGTGATAGTATGATTCTGTTCTGGGTTGTGCTGTGTAGGCTGCTGCAACAGAATGCAGTCAGGTTCTTGTTGGATGACCTGTACAGAAATCCAGGACCTCTTCAGTTTGATGGTCCTGGGGCTGATGCTAAGCCTGTAACTTTGAGTGTGGAAGACCAGGACTACATGGGCCGCATCAAGATGCTTCAAGAATATCTTGACAAGGTGCTCATCTTTTGACCATATCCTCCGTTCCTCCTCCTGTAAAGTCTTGTTGTTTGACTATGTAGCTTAATCTCTATCTTTGCATGGGATTTTGATATAAAGAGACTTTTAATTGGAATCAGCTATCAAATGATGTTTTTTTTGGGGGGGGGGGGGGGGGGG
>BCNH02000006.1:10957600-10968818 GCA_001662345.2 Metrosideros polymorpha var. glaberrima | reverse complement strand
GCTGATGCTAAGCCTGTAACTTTGAGTGTGGAAGACCAGGACTACATGGGCCGCATCAAGATGCTTCAAGAATATCTTGAGAAGGTGCTCATCTTTTGACCATATCCTCCGTTCCTCGTCGTGTAAAGTCTTGTTGTTTGACTATGTAGCTTAATCTCTATCTTTGCATGGGATTTTGATATAAACAGACTTTTAATTGGAGTCAGCTATCAAATGAGTAAGTTTGTGATGTTTGGGTTGGTTAATGTAACACGGGCCAGATTAGGATGGGGATGCAAAATTTTATGGTAGTGCTTGGAATGACATTTCAATTCCTTTGAATGTGAGGAAAACATAACATGGGAACAGGGTGAATCATTCTCATTTTTGTGTTTGGTTTGCCATTTGAAGTCTGGATCAAAGGTGACTGATGCAACAAATGTTAAATTTTTCCTTCAAATAAACACGAGGAAATGATGTGGTAACAGGGATCATTCTCATTCTCATGTTTGGTTTGCCATTTAAGGCCTGAGAGTTGCCATTCCTTGGCTGGACTCAAGAGTACCATTTCTACCTGTTAGAAAATTTGGCATAGTTGTGTCCGTTTTGATTGTTTTGTTCTCTAGCATGCTGTTCCATTCTTTTCAGGTTTCAATGCTCATGTATGCTTTAGTGGTGCAGGGCAATTTATGTAGCATTTTCATACTCATGTTATTAAAGCAACGCTCCTTTTTTACCTTACAGTTGATTTGATGTAACATCTCTTTTCCAGGTCCGCACCATTGTGAAACCAGGGTGTTCGCCGGAAGTTCTTAAAGCAGCTTTGAGTTCCATGGCATCTGTGACTGAAGTCCTCTCAGTCCTGTCCGCACCTTCATCCAACGGCATCAACCACCTCTGAGCACACCACACAATTAGAAGTTGGTGAACATCGCATGCGCCCCCCCACTCGTTCTTCCTGACCTATTATCGACTTGCTGGGCAGATACTGTGTGATGAGAAACAATAAAAAAAAGAAAAAAGGAGACATTCTCCTTCTCGCGCTACTTGCGATGATAAGATTGGTCTTAGAAGTTGAGAGGTTGAAGTTTTGTTTATCTTCTAATTTATAGGCCAGTCATGTTCTTTTCTTGTTTTCCCCCTTGGCGGATTCTTAACTTCTAGGCAAGTGGTCCTGTGTTTTGTTTCCCAATAATCTGTTCGCCAAAAATTGTAATGATTTTGGAGTGCAACATCATTGGTTCCTTCCAACATAGTGATTTGCATCTCAATGCATCTGGTATGCAGAAGAGTGAGTATCTAACTCAGACGTGTAGATGAAGGTATCTATCGATACGTTCGATTTAGTGCATTCGATCCATTTGATATGGTGAATGCATTTTAACTAGTTTTGTGCTAGGGGGTGAAATCGAGTCAAGCTACTCGTGAGTAGCTTGGATTCGGCTCGATGACTACTTGAGATCGACTTGCCTAATGTCGAGTTGAGTTTGAGTTCGAGTTACTTGAGTATCTTATTGAGTCAAGATTGAGCTTGTCAATACTCCATTCGAATGGCTTGCCGGCCTCATTAAGCCTCATAATCAAGCTTTCATGTTAACAACGATAAAAATAAACACAAAATACTTTGAATTGCATGACATCCAAGCTTATAAGAACTCGAAGTTTTTATTTATGTAAGTCATTAATGAATTGAGTCGAATCGAGCTCGACCAAGGTGTTGGTTTCGAGCACTAAGTATGCGAGTCGAGTGGAGTTCGATTTTGATGGTGTATTGACTGAACTCGGCTCGATTGCACTCCTAGTTTGTGCTTGGACAAGTATAGATACTATATCATAGTTGGGGAAAAGAATAGCCCCGTCAGTGGCCTATGTCATGACAGTTTATTTGCATTTCTCTTCCTTCCTGCTTCACTGTTTCTAACAACATAGACATTAACAGCATATCCCAAACTTATGTTTCACAAACTATTAAATTAACTTTTCATAGTTAGTTTTCAAAACCAGTGATACAGGAGCAGTCCACTCTTATTCTGGTTTAGCAAAGTGGGGAAAATATTTACAATTGTTTTATAGTTTTCTTCTTATATCTGACCAAAAATTTGTAAATCCACTTTTTCTGTCCTGCTAAAGTTATCCACATTTTTAGCAAATGTGGAAACCTTAACACAAACCAACTTGTCCAATTTTATTGGACTGTCTCCGAAGAGACATGAATAATAATAATAATAATACCTGTTTTTTGGTAGAATTTCCTGATTTTGCATGATATTTATCATGTCACAAAGAAGACGACGACGTATTACAACACGGGAGTTCAAGATTGTGTAGACATGTAGAGCATAAAAGAGAAAATAAAAATGCAATCTGAAGGGGAGCAAATTCATGGCGTCCGTTGCTTCTTGTTCTTCACTCAGCTCTCCGTCCCCGCGACTCCGCTCTTCATCCAACAAGAAAGGTCATCGTCGCCACTCAACTCCATCCGATTTCACCATTCAGCTTGCTCTTACTTATCTAGATGATTACAGAAACGAGAGACAACCCAATTGAAGCTCTCTTTATTGGGTTTTCTCCAGGCCACGAAGCAGGAAGAAGATACTATTTGCAGTGTTGCTTAAACGATAGGCAACTTCAACAACCGTAATTTCTGGACTTCTGCTGCTTTGGGCAGGCATTTTTATTCGACATTAACAGATAAATAGTTTCTTTTTTTCTTTTTAATTGTTATTGTCTTTGGGTCAGTTCCAGTTTGCACATGCAAGAGCAGTATGGAGCTAAGAGGAGAGAGCTTGTGTTGCAGCTGGGTGTTGCTGCACTTTCGCTTCAGAGTCTTGCTGCTTCAGATGCATTGGCTGAGACTGGTGCTGTGTTTTTCTTTTTTGCTTTGGCAAATATTTAGGATGTGTGGTTGGATTTGAGGTTCTTATTATTTGGACCCAATTGGAGTTTCAGGTGTAAAAGAGGATTTGCAAGTTTATGTGGATGATGTGAACAAGTTCAAGATATCAATTCCTCAAGGTGAGATGAAATGACCCATTAATTTGAGCACCCAATTGCATACCTTCTCATAGCTCTGTTCACAGCCAAAGAAAACAAAAAAAGTCTGCAGAATTTCTCATGTAATTTCTGATCTGTTCTAGTTCATTTCACCTTTTTATTGTTTGATGTATTAGTATCCTACAAGTTGAAGCCCTTGCTAGAGGGAATGAAATGGACATCAGCATCGCCCGCTTTACATTTCTGCTTGGACTCTTTGTAGTAAATGAGATGAATGGTTTTTTAATGTGATGATAGTTTGAAGTACTAGATCCTGTTTATTCAGATTGGCTGGTGGGTAGTGGTGAGCCTAATGGATTCAAATCCGTTACTGCTTTCTATCCCAAAGAAGATTCAACCTCAAACAGTAATATTTTCCTCTGCTTCACAGTAGATTTCATCTATCATCATCCTTTAGTTCATCTCTTCGCTACTTAGAATCCTGACGATTAGTCGAATTGCATCTTATTTCGCTTAGTCAGTGTAGCTATCACCGGTATTGGCCCGGACTTCACAAAAATGGGATCTTTTGGCAAAGTCGACGCTTTTGCTGAGAGTCTGGTAAACATCTTCTTTCAATTACTGAAAGCTCATTTCATTCACTACTTCTTTTGGCTTGAAACACTTTTAAATGTCTGCTAGCTGTTGTAGGTAAACGGTTTGGACAGAAGCTGGCAGAGGCCTCCTGGTGTGGCGGCTAAACTCATCGATTGCCGAGATGCCAATGGTAGTCTCTCAACCATAATCTTCTCTAGCTAAACAGAACACCCCTTTCTCACACAAAAATGTCAGAGTCTGTCTGCATTCGTGTTGTGGCCTGCGCTCCTAGACTTGGAGTGATTGCCTTAATTTGAATTTATCTGTAGTACATATCAACTGCCTGAAAGATGGTTTGATCAGGATTCTATTACATCGAGTATTCACTTCAAAATCCCGGGGAGAGTCAGAGACATATATATTCGGCGATCGGGATGGCATTCAATGGTTGGTACAACAGGCTGTATACAGTGACTGGACAGGTATGCGTGTATTAGATCTCAGGGGAATCGGATTCGCTATCTTCATGATCCTTTTAGTGGAACTCAAGGCGCTAAATTATATGCTCTACGTTCTTGTAGTTTGTGGAAGAGAACTCCGAAGCATACAGATCAATGATAGAACAGGTAATTCATTTGACCCAAGAAGTACTTTATAATCCCAACTACATCTCGCAACTCGTCATAGATTCACAAACTGATTCCTTATCTATTGCCGGAACTGCAGGCAGTCGATTCCTTCAGATTTGTTTGAAATTGTAAGAAGATGAAAGCGGGAATAGTTTGTGCTCAAGAGCCGTAGTTGATTTGGAGTTGTAACGCCATCCATGTATTGCGCACTCCTAACCATTTTAAATCCACTGGATCCACCAATGGCATAATCAAAACCCCCCTCTTCTCTCTCTCTCTCTCTCCATCTCTGCGCGTATTGAAGCTGCAAAAGCTTGTGTATTTTGTCAAAAAGTTACTGAACAAAAAACATGCAGCAGTTAAGAACCGAAAGAGAAGCATTTTTGCACGACGATTAAAGGGCATTCATGAAACAGCGAGCCTCGCCTTTCCAATTAGAGTGCTTCATAACATTACAACAGCCTGTCATAGGATGAAGTACATTATGAACCAGTTCTAAGAATCTCCCTTGCGCCCTCTCCAGTTTTAGATGCAGCATTTTTATGTAATAACAGGGAAAGCTGGTCGACAAAGAGTGTACTCTTCATTTGCTCCAACTGTTGCCTCTCTTTCTCCATCAGCAGATCCAACTCCTCAAAGCGAACTATCTTGTCATGAATTTCCTTCATCTGTGAACCACCATGACATCAGTGTATGAAAGTGTACTTGTCAATGAGAATCAACACCAACCTCAATCAAAATTTTCATTATGTATTCTACAATGAAGGTGATGGTGAAAGCAGTTGGAAGCAAGCAAACTAAGATGCTTGGCACCTGCTGCAGAGGATGCGGATCAAGGAATGGGAAAAGACAGAAGTAGCAGATGCCTGCTTTGAAAACACGGTTTTTTCTTTAAAAGAACAAGACTAGGGCTAATTTTTTTATTTGCACCAGCAGATGACGCCACAATTATATTTCAAGGCAAGACGGATGATGACCAAAAGCCAAAACAGGAGGATCCAAGCAACTCCCTTAGACAATTCCTTTTCCACCATTTTATCTGACAAACCAAACAGGTCATTTCAATCGGTTGTCCAAGGTAGCCATCTGGCCACTGAAAAAATTGACAGATTTTTTCGATATGAGAGCATGGTAGATCCTTTATATATTTGTTACTGATGGACCCAAGATCAAAATACACACTAGCACAATTGTCTCTAGAAATTTTACGAAGAAGAACAAAATACACACCTGCACCTCCACGATGTCTGACACAGCTCTCTCCAGATCAAGCTCTTCCTTCTCAAGCACTGAATTTGCATCCATAAGAGCTCCTTCTAATGCATTTAGGGTCGTCTCTCCATTGGCAGAAACTTCAGCTTCTGAAATATGATCACGAATGAAGTCATTGGGTTAATAAGAGTTGGACTTTCCCATGCCGAATTCACCCAACGGTGAGACCAAAGTAACTTTTGGACATATGTAAAAGATAAGTTCTGTGCATATGCACGGTCAGAAACAAAATTTCCAACAAGAAGCATAGGCAAGACCAAACATGCTTCATGAACTCAATATATGTCGTTTCATAATTTCGAATTTCCGAAAATTGCACACTATATATCTAACCTAAAAGGTCTGCAACAAACAATACTATGGAGGACATTCCACTTATCAAAATGACAGAAATGAAGTCATCATAGCCTAAGAAGTGTTGTGACAATCTCGAGAATTACAAGTATATGTAGAAAACAAAAATGTCTGAGGTATGCAAACACTATCCTCATAGATAAATTCTGCCCTTCAGAAAGTGCAGAAGGTGTGTTGCAGCTATCCTCCAAGATACAATAAACTGTCTAAATAGCGTGCACCTCGCTATATAGTTTATACAGAAACAGTAGAATTCTTTTCATACCATAAGTCTTTCTCTCTCTAGACACTTGAGCTTAATTCTAGGATTTATGAACTAGCTACTTCTTAAACACACGTTTTTTCTAATGAATATATCAAAAAACACAACATATATTTGTAGGACTCCAAGACCGGCTTCAAATTGCTTCAGTTCCAGATGCCGCCAAAGCCTAAGTTCATTGCATTTTATGCTAGATGGGTTCTCAAGTTAATATACATATTTGATTTTGCTTTTTCTTGCTCACGTTCGTAAGCTTGCCACTGCCTCCAATTGCTTCATAAAGAAGTAAATGTCTTGGACTTCAAGCAGGTAGGCGCACATTCAAACCACTATAGCCTCAAGATTTCCATCGCCAAAATACATCGATGACATGCAAATTTCAACTAATAATGGTCCTTTTGAAATATCTATCTTATACAACAAGAAGCGACCAAGCAATTTTTCATATGAAAAATGGCATTGTAAACGGACAAGATTGAGAGATAGTCCTGGACTTTTAGCTGAAAACTGTGGACGTGAAATTTACTCATGCTGCCTATGGATCATCATAAAGACAGTTCAATGCTACTTAATTTATATTCATTGCTTAATATTTAAGGTTTATCATTGGGAAATTATGAATATGTCTTGATGTATCACCAACAAAAGATCCAAAATTACCTCTGTTTACTCCATACTCCACCTCAGAGAGGGTCGTCACAGCAGCTTGAGCAGCAGCTTCTGCAACTTCTACACCAGCCAAAGCTGACAGAAAAGCAGCCTGCAGAGATGGTTTGATCGTTGAAACAAAATTAGGACAGCAATAACCCTATGAAGTTCAACCTCTTATTAAGCAATATGAGGGCATATTTGATAACCTCATTAAGTGCTGAAAATTAAGAGCCTATTTGATAACCTCAATTAAGCGGTAAAAATAAAAAATTCAGCACTTAATGAGATGCTTGTTTGATAAACTAATAAGCATTGACTTAGAAAATTCAATTCAATTATGTAAAAGATTCTCTTAATTTGATAAGTAAGGAAAAAGTTAATTCATTCACTATAAAAATAACAGATAATAATAAAAATTTTGCCAACTATATTGTTAAAATCTAGTAAAAAAGACTATGGTTTTCCAAAAGCCTGGTCTTTCATGCAAAAGTGGTGGAGAAAGCCAAAGATACAAAGAGTAGCTAGTGACCTTTACAACAGTCAAACATGTAAGCAAATAGTGTCCGAAGTTCTATCCTAGGAAGTTTAACATCATCGATCAGATATGCATCACGCATAGTCTTATGACAATGGAAAACAATATGTAACATTTGCCAAGGACAAACATGCTACAAACTTTCCTAACCAGTGCCCTTTCATCTATGCTAATAGTGTGGTCTTCTAAACCCCAAAAACACAAACACACAGGATTGAAAAAAGAACTTTCAACATTAGGAGAAAACAGAATTCTGTACCTGTGCCATAATCGGATTACTTGCATCGGCCAGAGGGGTGAGACGCATTCTTTTACTGGGTGCTGAAATTGTGGAACTTTCAATAGTAAATTCAATATCATTATTGTCCTTCACAGTATTATACTTGCCATCAATGTCTCCCGAATAAGGATCACTAACGAGTTCCTCAGCAAAAGGAAGTTTAATAAATTTACTGACACATTCTTTCTCACTTCTGCCACCAACATGGTGGGCAACCCTCTTCCAGTCATCACCATAATGCATTAAGGCTTCAAGGAGATGCAAAGTTTCTTTCTCTGTCCAATCTGCCTTCATGTCTTCATTGATCTCAACACGCCTAAAATCAGAAGAACTAACGCCAACCCTATAATTGCCTCTAACGTAGCACCTTGCACAGAGAGTCAAATCATACTGCATGTAACAAGTAGGAGTAAATGTAATAGTCAGCATCGATAATCTTCCAGCTAATCAATCATCTCCTCCTATGAATGGATATATAATCCTTATTATAGAGACAAAGCTGAATGCAAATTATGTAAATGTACTCCCTTAATATAAAAAATCTGAAACCAAACATATAGGATATATATGCTGAAAGCTCTACTATTTGTTGAGTATTCATCTTGGAGTTATTCGAAAACTTAATGAGTGAGGTGCAGTGTGGTTCATATCATTTCATTCTTTACTATGAAGCCAGAGAGTGCTCCACATGCATGACAGTAACCTTTGAGTGACAATAAGAAGACTCTTCACTTTCCCAAGGAGAAAATCTACAGCACACCAACATCTTAATTTTGTCGAATCAACCAAATTTCTCATATTAGCACTAATAAAACGATATCACATAAGCATGCTACAAAAGCAAAGAATGGAATCACGGTATTTCAGCGGTTGTATCTAAAAACAGGGGCCTTCTATGGTCCATCGGGGAACCAATCCCTCATCATAATTCACTCATAATCAGTTGATTTTGTCGCAACTCCTACACAAAATATCATAACACACAAAAACTCAAAAGATTTATGATGAACGGATGAGAGTTGCTCTCATAACAATCACCACATCTTCGAGACATCAAGGATCTACAGAAACCCCCTAAAAACAAGCAAGAGTCGCAAAACATCTTCTTCGACGGAAAAAGAAAAGAAAAGAAAACATCTTCTACCAAAAACAAAAAAATGAAGTAAAACATCACCTTTTCACAGGCAAAGCAAGCAATAGTGCACACAGACTTGCAGCTATTGCACAACCTCTTCGACACCTCCCTATTCAACCCAGCGGAGTCGACCGCATTACCTCCACCATTACCGGCGCCAGCGCTGGCCGTCTTACTGCTCTCCTTATCATCCCATTTCAATGGCTTGCTCGAAGCGGACCCTGAGTAATTGACCAGCCCCCAGGTCTCCAGAAAATCAAAAACCCTACGAATCGACCCGACGTCGCCGACCAACGTCTTCCTCACATCAGTGAACGTGATCTTCCTGGAAGGATTTCGCCTGTAGAGCTTGATCATGGAGTTCCGGTAGTACATGTATACCTTAGGTTTCTTCGACGGCGATTTCCCATCGAAGAACTCGGGGAGGAACCGGAGCTCGCATTCGTGCACGTCGCTCCATGAGAACCACCCTAACGGTTCACATTGCACATACTCAATCGTCGCCACTGGAAGATCACTTCAAGGGGAAAAAAAAGAGCAAGACCATTCTTAGGGTTCTAGAGACTAACCGGAGTAGCTAGGGATGCAGATGACGTCGGCGTCGGTGACGGGTGGCTCGGACGGAGGAGGCGGAGGAGCGGCGGCGGCTGGTTTGGGAGGCTCGGCGGATGGCGGTGGTTCGGGTTTGACAGGAGGAGGGACGGTGGCGGGGGCTGAGGTGGGCGGTGGTTCGGGTACATGTGCATGTATCGGTTCGGGTTGGGGAGGTTGGGTGGAGGGACGGGGAGGGTCTCTGGCGGGCGATGTGGTTGCTGTCGTCTCCATAACGAACGGAGAGAGGTTTGATTTGAGAAGGGAAGGGCTTATGTATGAGCGGTCCGATTTGCTAACACGGTTCGGGTTCAAACTCATATATATGTTTTTCCTTCCTTATATGTCATTTCGGCTTTTGGACAATGAATGAGGGTTTTGTACAATAAAATAGGGTTCTGCAATTAATTAATACAAAGCATAAAAAGTGCATTTTTGGCCATCGATAATCACGATTAGAGGTGGCAAAATGGGTCTGTAATCAATATTTAATAGTGCACGTCATAAATGGATTGCCTAACAATTTAATGTGGATTAAATGGGTTGATAACTAATCCATATAAAAAATAGAAAACTTTTTCACCCATCTTCTTGTAATAAATAAAGTGCTCAACGTGTCAGGTGGAGTTAGAGATGTTGAGACAATATTTTTACTTTTTATTTTTTCTTTTCCTTTTTTTTTCTACGAAGTCCGACGAGGACTAGCCTTCCCTTGCCGACCACTACGCAAGGGTTGTTGCCTGCTGCTGGTGAGGGCTTGGTGGCCCTCGCTAGGTCTGGGCAAGGGCCATGACCAGTGACGGCTTCGTGGCCCTCGCCTATGGTTGGCTGGCAAACCTCTCCTAACTTAGAAGAAAAAAAAAAGAAATGAAAAATATAAAAAAATTCAGAATTTTCTTAAGTAATTATAAAAATTGTCCACTAAATTTGTATTGCATGGAAGTGTCTAAGTAATATAATTTTTTTAATTTATAAGAAACAAGTTTTCCTAGATTTGATTGAATATGGAAGTGTGTTAACAATATGGGTTAGGTAGGGTATGGGTTGTTAAATTTGTATTTCATGAAAATTGTTCAAAACGGATTAAACATGTCAATTTGGGTTGGACAATTTTCGACCCGATCCAACTCACCTATTTGATGAATTTAGTCATGATTAATGAATTTACCTTACACATGTGTGCACACATATATACACAAAAAAAATATATATATACTTCCAACCTCCTTTGGCAGTCTTTGAGTCCTTTTTATATACTCCCAAGCTTTGAAACAATATGTTGGATAGTCTTCGTTTTGGTCATAGGCTGCATTTGGTTTGGCTTTGAAAATGGGCCTTTGGAAAATGCAAAGGTCTTTGGCCTTAAGGCTTTGGGGAAATGCAATTTTCTTTTCACATTTGGAAATATGGAATTCAAACTCATGTGACAAGCCAAGGACCCGAAAGGATTACTATCGAAATACTGCATATAAGAGACATAGAGCTAAAGAGAGAGCCAAAAAAAGATCTTTCGTGTATAATCCTACTATTGCGCTGGAATTTCTCCCGCAAAATCTTTCATCGAAAGTAATTCTTCAGTTTTATTAAGGAGATTGGGTTTTGTGCCAATTCAGACAGAAAATATCTAGACAAGTATGAGAAATAACTTATTTTATATAGAATAGGAACAGTACAAATGCAATCCTTACTGGAATTTAATTGACGACATGATCAATCAATACAGACTTGATAACGTAACAAAAAATAAACAAACTGTACCAGAATTTAATTAACGACACAACTTGAGAACACAAAAACCATGCCGGGATTTAATCAACAACACAGTACCAGGGATAGGAGAAATACGTCGAAATTTAATCAATGACTCAAATCTAAAAGCTATAACTAAAAAGAGTAAATTATTGTGCAAGTAAGTAAAGGGATTGAAACATGTTTGTTGATTTGTGCGGGGGGGGGGGGG
>BCNH02000006.1:10887954-10957595 GCA_001662345.2 Metrosideros polymorpha var. glaberrima | reverse complement strand
GGGGGGGGGTTTCCTTATGGATGATTGGTGATATTTATAATGGTCTCATGATAACTCATTCTTTGCGGTTCCAAATGGTTACGCTTTCGTTCTTATCTTCTGTCCGTTATGCCCCACATCCTTGAGTGATTACTTTAGCCATACATTTCACACCCATTGCTCCACAATTCCCAGTCTTCATAACTATCTTCGTTAGTGATACACAACCCATCGATTGGTGTCATGTCTTCACGTTTGCACGGAATTCGTTCCTTATGGTTAAACAACTGCTTTGTTTCTATTATTCCGTGATTTTCTCAAATGCCCATGATCTTTCATAATTGTCCCACAACCCTTGTCTTCAAGTGTTGACTGCTTCTTTCTCAATTCATGTTCTCCAACTCGATCGATCCTTCTAAATACGCAGTTTTCACTTTGATCGGCCCTTTAGAATATGTGTCTTCCTCCTTAATTGGTCTGTTGGTTACCTTATTAACGGTTCGAGTGCTTTGACCTTTCCTCATTTTGTTAGTATTCTCACTTTCAAGCCTCTTTGCTTTTTATTTCAGCCATCCTTTATCAATCTCATCTTTCTAATTGCTAGCACCAAGATCGACGGCCACTAATAGTTCGCCATTATATTCTGGCGACCAAATGTGTGGCATCAAAGTATTTTGGTACTGGATCCTGTACTTTACACTCGTCAATGGTCGTATAATGCCATTTGTTTACACATTTTCGTTTGTAAAGTGTCACCCACATGGTCATTTTACTCACATGTCCATCACGTGCAAGCCAATTTAATTTTTAGTGTCAACACCTGCATAATCTCAAATGTTATCAGTTCTTTGATGTCAAGATAAAAGCTATGAATAGTCATCAACTCTTGGGAAAGGGTAGAAGAATGAAACCTATTCTGGGACATACAATGCATGACTCGTTTAGGAATTACCAATTCATGGGGTGGTTGGAGTATTACAAAAGGGACTAGTAAAGCTACTTGGGGTTAAATAGTATTTGGCATTTTTTTTTGCAAAGGGCTTTTGGCTGCAATTTTTCTTTTTTTATTAAAAAAAATCAAACCCTTTGCCGGCTCAGGCCATTGATGAGCCAAATCTGGCGCAACCCCAGGCAAATGTCACATGGGGTCGTATGACCTCAGGAGGCCGTCACCAAGGTCAAGCGACCTCATCAACTGCCCTTGCACAAAGAAGATGAACAATAACAACAAGGGAAAAAATCGAAAAACTAAAGAATTGGTGAGGGTAGTCTTGGAAAAAAAAATTATTTCTAGTTTCAGCATTCCGAAAATGTTGAAAGCCCAAGATTGGTTCTTACTTGCCTTGGGCTTTCAGCTTTCTAAAGGCCAACATTTGGCCAAACGCCCATTCGAAAGGCTTGCCAAACACCTCAAATTTTTTCCGAGGGGCTTTAGAGGCCGAAAGTCTTTGGAAAAGCTGAACCGAACGCAGCCATAAACCCGTTGGACACAAAGATTTCTGTCCATACAAATTGTTATGGCTCACAAAAGGGGGGTTTCCTGAATTGGAAGTCTTCTGTTACTATCAATTGTTTGACTCTCTGGTTGCTTGCCCGAGAAGAGGTAAAGCTGCTCCGATTCAACTTTAGCCTTTTTGCTGTGAATGTATAAATTGAAACTGGTCGTTAACCTCTAGCTTGAATTTCAAATCAACCTAAAATATATCTATGTCCTCTTACCCAAGTGATATAAGCACGTCACTTGTCTTCCATTTCATTGATAAGCAGAAGTTCCTTCTACCAGGGGTCCTGACGCCCAATACCTTATCCACCCTTACTAGTGGTAGAGCACTCCTTGTTTCAATGAACCTATTAGGGCACCATCTGCATATTAGTTGTGCATCTATCAACTAATAATGCACGCATTAGAAGTTTGGTTTAGGCCTTAGCCCAAATTATTTTATCATTTTGAAAAAAAATTATACATTATCAAATCTTAAAACTCTAACATATAATTATCAAATAACCAACGTGACTTTACTTAAAATTCATAAATTTCATGAACAGAAATGCAATTCGAACATCTCAACTTTAACGTGGCATAACATTTTGTGGTCCATTTGAAGTTTAATGATTAATTATAGTTTTATGGTTTTACCGAGATTTATAAATAATAAACGACATACCTTTAACTTTCAGTCTTATTCTTCTCTTATTTTATATATTATATTATATTTGTTCAAAACAATATCGGGCCATTTTGGGCCCAAGCATCTTAGGCCCAAAAGCCCGATCCATCCTTGAATGAAAATTTAAATACCCACCTAAAGACTAGCTCGGTTTTAACCAAGCCTAAAAATTTGAGCCGATTAGGTCGGGGCTGGTCCAAATTTTCGAGCTTTGTAGATTATTTTGCATCCCTAGCAATTAATAAGCATAGCTCGGATCATGGGCCTGGTAGATAATGGGCCTGCCCAGGCCTGGCTCCCACAACAAGGGCCGAATGACAGCTTTGGGCGGGCTTGAAGAAGTTGCCACGGTTACAAGACCCGGCCCGGCTCATTGGCCCCTAGGGCTTTGTTTGGAAAGGGAGGAAAAGGAGGGGAATGAAATGGAACGTGGAAAAAGTGAGATTTTGAAATTTCTATGAAAGAATAATGGAGGGAAATTTTTAATTTCTGGGCATCTTCTCTCTAAATTCTATTTATTACGTGCTTCCAACACGGCCTATGCCTTGGCGATAAGCCCACATAACTATTTGCATATTATTTCAATGATAAACAGGTTTGGGCAATATTTTAGGCTGATCTAGTGGCATGGCCCGCCCATTGCACGCACGAGTTAAGCATATGCATGATTATGGAATTATCAATACAAATAGTACACATAAAATGGGAGAACAATGTTTGGATGCTCGTTAACAAAATCCATTTTTTTAGTGGAAAAAAATAATTCGTGCCGCTATGGAAAATTAATTTGTGGCAAGATAATCCGAAATATGATTTAGCAACATTTGACAGTAATTCATTCCATGTGACACTTCATCCTTATTAGAATTTTGGCTAGACTCATCAATGCATTGAATTGAAATTGCTAAAATCGGAGCCAGAAGGATATGATTGAAAAAGACTTCTAACAGTTCAAGAATTTCATGATATATATTACTAGTTCGAACCACATCGAGAAAAACATGCAAAATGTGTATTTTTTCCTGTCGTACAGTAGATTAAAAGGGTAATGACAGCCGTAAGTACCTAAATCTTTTTGCCTGCTCTACATATAATCGAGTGTCCAACTTCTTTTTAATTCAATCATGTACCTAAACTTTTACAATGTGGGTCAATGTAATACCTTCGTTAGAATCAGGCAAAAAATGCCAGTTTGGATACTAACGTCGGTAAACAACCGTTCACAAATCACATTGGCATCCAATGTGACCTCTTGAGATGATGTCACATCAATAGAATTTTGCTTAGCAAGCGAGCCATGTCAGCAAATGGGCTAGCCAGTCATGTCAGCAAAATCACATGACACGGCGATTTATTAAGTGGGAGCCTTACATTGAACCAAATTTAAAATTGAAGTAACTGACAAGAATTCAATTACTTGCGGTGTTGTTATTACTAGAAAGGAGGAGGAAAATTGTGCATCTTATGTTTCTCAGGTTCATCTGATTACAAAGTCCATATCTCCTATTGGAACTCCTAGTTCTAATATGCACACTACTCAGAAAACATGTATATACAATGTACCATGTACACACCAAATGCTGTGACTGTCCTAAGGAAAAAGAACCATATCTTGATTCCAACATGTAGATTCCATGGCTACCACCAGAAAACCACTTCCAGTTACCACGGACCACCCACCCAAATGAATATGAATACTCGCGACACATGCCCCGCACGAGCAAAGAGTTTGGGGAAGAGACGCTACAGTCTCCCGTGCCGCTCCAAAATCAGGAGCAGTTCAAACGTTTGACTCCCTGATGAGGACTATGTATGTCGACCTGCAGGTGGTGAAAAATGGGAGAAAGAATCAATGCAGAGCAGAGCAGAATGCACAAAAAATGGGTTCGCTTTTTGGACAGAGAGATGTCAAATAAGGTTTCCCTATTAGGTGGCCGCAGAGAATCACCAATGGTCTGAGTGATTACACTCCTAGTTGGAACTCCAGCTTACAATAGCCTTATTGGCAAATGCGATGCTTTTGTTGACAAACATCTACATGAGAGACAGGATCTGATCATACCTATAGAACACGAAATGATAGACTTTGGAAGGCAAAAGGCAGAAGCCCGCCACTGATGTAGCAGCTTGACTACTCTTAGTCCCCACACGCTGACGAAAACCTGTGGATTGACAGCAACCAAGCATTAGATGGACATTGGAGTGAAAGTCAGGCATATGTATAATGTCCTATTTAAGCCTTAATTCAGGGAAAGGGAAAGAGCACTCGATCTTTTCTTCCTCACCCAGATGTACCATCGGAACTGCTACTCTGCATAAACTTAGGAGGTGCACTAGGAATGATTATTTGTGGTCGTGCTGCAAGAGCTGTAGCTACGCCTGTCAATGAAAGCAAGTAAATGACATGCAGGCAAAAATTCTATTCTCTTCCGACTGGTTCGGAGAAAACCCTCACTCAATCAATTGTTCAGGAGGAGTTCTAGGAGTCCACGCAATAATCTGATTGATGGAAACAAACCAAACCATGTGGATATCACAAGACACTACTGACTTATTCTGCATTTCACAAGGCCTGTATATCCAATAAAATTTAATGCATATATGTTTCCTAAATCCAAATTACGAGTCTTTACCGGTATGATACAATGCATGTATTGTGGGTATTTGTGAGGTTGTCCTGGCATCAGCACTGGGGCCACCAAGCTGCACAATCTGATGGCTCGGCGTTGAGTACTGTGGGACAGTAATGAACCCACGACTGCTGGAAATGCTCTGACCCATCTGGCTGTAGGGATAAATAGCCGCTTGAGCTCCATACATCTGGAGGTATTGCTGACCCATGTATGGACTATAGACGCCCTACTAGAATGAATTATGCACATGGATAACATAGGGTCAGTGACAATTAATGCAGAGCGCCCTCCCTTTTGTCAAGCCTAATCAAAGTGAAACTGTTATTTACGATCTCTGTAAGGAACAGTTTTGAGTCTGGTACCTGCGTGTAGGCATACTCAGGGCCTTGTGCTGAATATCTGCATGGTAAAACAAAAGGCGAAATATGTTAAAACTCAAAAATCTTAGAGCAAGAGAGTTCTAGTGAAAAAAGCTCATTAAGGATTTTGGGAATATTGCACATCAAGGGAAGTACCCTAGGCACATTTACTACAGTCCAACCTAAAAGGATGTCACGTCACTGCAGTTTAAAAGGTTTCAGTATACAATTGCCAAGACAATCATACGTTGCATGTATACTCGTAAACAATTATTCTTGTGGACTGCTGATGCAGAGAACCTATTCTGTTTGGGTTAAGAGCCAAGGAGAGTGAAATCTAGAATATAAATATCCAATCTTGCAAAACACTAATAGGAGCAAACATCATCAGCATTACACTTTATACCATAACACGGTCCTGACAACTGGTGCTTGTTCTAGGGAATTAAAAGATCATTCCAGATGAAACTAAAAGATCCTAGAAATCTGTGCAGGTGCTTTCCAGCAGAAAGAGCCGCACCAAAATTTCCTTCAGTAGCAGATAAATGCAAGAAGTGCCAGAGTAGACGAGAGAAAAGGGCATTAGAAAGTAAGTGCATATACCCAAATAAAGTGAGAGATCAGATTTTTGGTCTTTTATCAAATATACTAAAATATTCCATGTTTACCTAACAAAACCAACTTAACTTTCAGTCACACACAAACTAAATGAAAAGGGGCATGAATCGAAGATCGAAATTCTCATGGAAGAGAAAGGGGATTATAGAGAAAAAAGGAAAGGTAACACCTCTGGTCAATACAATCATTCAGCCTTCAAAATAACTGGAAAGACACAGCACACTATTGATGCCTATTTTGACCTTCTAAAGACCCATGACAGTTCAAGCGCAGGACTCAGATGGAACCCAAGCGAAATATAAAGTTCGAACACATGAATAATCTGTAAAATAATATACCTATAAGCAGGATAAGTATATCCATGTTGGTAGCTGTAGTAAACAGGTTGCTGGTAGCCGAAATTCCCCGTATAAGCTCCCTGGTAGGGTTGTGCGCCTCCTCCATACAGTGCTGCTGATCTCTGGTTTCCTACAAGAAACAGGAACAAATAGCACTACATACAATTGATACATTGACGGACTAACATAGACATTGTATTAAAATTATAATACAATCTACAAGAAGTCAAAAAAATGAAATAGTGCAGCTGTGCCTACCCAAAATAACAAAGCAATAAACAGTTTTTAAAAAAGGTTTTCACATATAAATGGAATCTAGAATCTTAATCATACTTAAAATACATAATTAGTGACTCTGCTTTTTCTGCTAAATTAATGACAAATGTCTGTTTAATACATTTCAAAGCATCTAGAGGACAGCGAACAAGGTACAAAGTTTTCAACAAACAAAAACAGAAATTCATACAAATCAAGCACAGAAGTCACCTTGAGGAAAAACAAATCTTCCCTAGTACTTCTAGCTTAAAATAAAACTTCTCTACTTATTGTTCATCATTGTAACGGAAAGACACTTGCCAAACGAAAACCAGTGAAACTAATCATACATCAGACAGACCATTACATAAAGCAATATTGCAGACCAGGAAGCCTACGGAGACGTATTACCAAAAGAAGGAGGTGGGCGGACTCGTCCAACTGAAGCCAAATTGCAATTTGCTCGCCTGCCATCAATTGTCGGAGTGGGATCCGCACAGGCTCTCCTAGCAGCCTCGGCCTCCTGAAAAGTTACCTACACTCTCCACATGCAGATGTGCACATAAACTCCCCAGCAAAAAAGAAGAAGGAGAATTCAAACCCCCCAAAAACACAAACAAAACATAAGATGAAGAAGAAGCACAAAGACAAGATCACTAGACAGCAACCTAGTGCAACAGAACTCATTGCCCACATGGAGTAGCCCAGACTTCTGAATAGCTAACTAGTCAGAGAAACGTATCATTATCGTCATCATTCAACTTGCGGATTAACCGCTTATTCCACCACGAGATGTAAAAATCCTATTCGAATATACAAGACTCCATGGTTAAATTACAGCAACAATCTTTTTCCTAGTCAAATTCGAAAACTGTCCTAAGATATAATTGCATAAGCATTAAACCAACCCCTGCCAACATAGAAGGAAGAGGAACAAACGAGTGAAGAACAAGTACTCACAAATCCGTATCCTTTTGATCTTCCTGTGGTCTTATCTGTGATCACGACCGCCTCGAGAATCGGACCAAACTGCTCAAAGTGTTGCCTCAGCGTCTCGCTCTGCGTCTCCCAAGCCAAACCCCCAACAAACACCTTGGTGTACGTGGTGTCTCCAAAAGCAGGATTCGCGAATTGAAATCCAGAACTCGAACTCTGGTGGTTATCCATCAATTTCAGAAAAGGAAAAGAGAAGAAAAAAACCAACAACCACCCAACAAAGGCGCACCAAGAAAGATGATAACTTTGACAAAATTAAGTGCTGATGTGGCCAAGGGAATGCAGATTACAAGATATCATTGTCATATGCTGAGAAAAACAGAGCGAATTTGGAGGGATGGACAAAAGGGTATGCTGATAAAGGGTGGAACAGAAGGGATCAAGAAGCAACGAGGCAGGAATCGCACGGTAGAGAAAGATTTGTGTCCTAAAAAGAGGAGGGCAAACGATCAGAACAGAAGGAAGAGGGAGAGTGGAAAAACAAAAGGAGCTTTGTGTAGCAATGATACTGAAAGCAGAGAGACAACTGTAGTAGAAGGTTAGGCGATCATAGATGGGGTAAGGAGAGAGAGAGATGTTGCTTTCTGTCGATGGTGGTTATGGTATGTGGGTGAAGAAGATGGATGGCAGAGTAGGGAATGTCTAGGAAATTGGCATGATTTGCGTGGGAAAAGAGCGCACGCACGAACGAGAAAAGCTGGTGAAGTGAAAGGATATGAACGATGAAGGGCGAGCGAGAGAACGAAGAAACCGCAAAACCAACCGAAACACCCTCTCTTGTCTTCTTCTCCTTCTTCTTCCTTCTTGTTTCCCTCTCTCCTGTCTTTTCCCCGTAATTAATTAATTAACTTAACAGAAAATTCAAAAATCACCGACTTACCCCTTAAGTTATCTGGATTTCCTTTTTCTTTTCTTTTTTTAAAACTGGATTTCCATATTAGTATTTACATTATATACTGCCGAAAAGAGGTGGACTAATTAACAAAGGGCATGCACCACGCACTTTTGTCGCCCAATTAAAATTGAGTAAAATAAAAAGGTCTTGTTAATGAGTGCTCTCGAGGCACTAGTATAATTGCGCTTGTTAAGCGAAAATTAAATAATTTTAAAAATATTTTCTTAAAAGTAATCACTTGTATTACTCTAAAAAATGAATGAACGAAAAAAACTTGCATTGTCCACTTAAAATAGTTACATATAAATTATCGTCGATACTGCAAACAAGTCGAGATTTCCCGATGTCGAGGAGCGATCGACGGTTTCGAACCTATGATGAGGGGCCTCCGCACCCAGCGAAGCTACGACTCGGTGAGGGAAGATCATGGACAGGCAGACAGCTCGCAATGTGGGACCCATCTCTCTCTCTAATTTTATTTTTTTTGGGTCTCTCAAATTGATGTCCGTCTAATCGCGCAGGAAGTAACATGCGGTGTAGTCCAAGACCGACCTGATCTTGACGAGGAGGAATGTTCCTTCGTGGCCGTTTTGCGGCCACTTCTCAAATTAAATTTCAGACCCTGAGAGAAGAGTTTCTCTTCTTAGTTTGTAACGTGGTCTGTATTCTGAATTGATTTATTTACACATTGATATATTAAATAACGTCTCGAACTGAGAATGGACGTTCAAAGAAATGAGACGTATCTATCGCGCTAAGTAAAATTGTCCAGTTATGGGAATGTCTTTCTGAACACGAATGTTATAATTTTCAACACGTTAGATTTTTCCTATGAGACGAAATCCAACATCTTCTCACGAATTATGTGAATTAAGTCCTCGGGATACACTATTTATCGGGACCCATCATTTCTTTGTACTTTTAGTTAAGTAAATTTGATAGCCACTTTAGTTCGAACTTTAATAAAAGAAAAAACTTCCGTAAAAATCTCGTGCATACATTAAAAATATGCTATGACCACACATGATTATAGATGAACAAGATTATGATTTACCATAATCAAGTTTTTTTTTTTGGTCAAAACCATAATCAAGTTAATTGGCAAGTAATCGATGAATCTCTTGTCTTCCAAATCTCAATTTAAAACTTTGCATAAAAATTTTGAATTCAAATTAACTGTTGAAACTTCAACTGTCACTCGTCTTTTTTGGTTATGATAGTTTAAATCATATGAAAAGATGGATCAAACCCTTTACATATCATTTTATTCTTTGCTAATTTTATTCTTTGCACTAATTCTCTTCACATGCAGTTCGTATGCTCTTTTTCTAGTATTTATTAACTTTAAAAAAAAATTATTCTCGATATCAAACCGAAGGAATTTGTTGTTGAAATTGGTAATCAAATCCTTTTCTTAATTTGTAAATTCCGTTTAAATTGAGTGGAGGGATTTAACAAAAGGGGCTAATCCCGCTGGTAATCCCCGTACTTTTCCGTGAAAAATAAAATACTCTCTCTATGTTATTTTTATTCAGACGTGTCCCTCTACTTTTCAAAAGTACCATCCATTGCCTTCACGTTTATCCAATAACAAAATTTGCTAACGTGGCCCCATTACGGGCGCATTTGGTAACGTTATGTTTTCGGGAACAATTTCTAGTTGAAAATAGTTATTTCTATTTCTATTCCCTAAACAAGTTTCTGAGTACAAGAACGCGGTTGGTAACTGCATAAAATTTCTATTCTCGAGATAGAAAAGAACAAAAATACATTTGGTATGACTCTAAAAAATTTTATTTCAAAAATTCTTATTTAGTGATTTTATCGGCAATCAGCAACCGGTCATCAAAGGTAGCAAGCACTGGTGGCTAGCGGCGGTGGGCGGTGGTGATCGGCGACCAACAGCAGTAACCGGCCATCGAGGGTGGCGGTTGGACTCGTGGGTGTATAGATAAATATTAGGTTACCCTGAATTTGTTTATCTAAAATGACATTATTTCTCATTTTGTTCTTGAAAACAATTTTTTTTTAATTTCTTGTTTCAATTCCAAATTTATTTTCTGAAACAATTTTTGTTTCAGGAAATAAAAAAATTAATTGACATTACCAAACATATTTTTGTTCTTTTTCTGTTTCAAGGAACAAAAGAACGGAAATGTTACCAAACGCACCATTTTCTACTATTGTGATTTTTTTTAATTGTTCAAATATTAACTCTCTCTCTCTTGCGCCCGCGCACAAATTCCTCTTCTTTTTCTTCTTCAAGCCCTTCCAAATAAAAGCTCACAAAATTTGACGCCCACAACAATGCACAAATCATGGTTTTTATCCACTCAAACCACCAAGTGGGCGACCATAGCCGCCGGGAGCTCCAGTCGAGCAAACATGGCGGATGCGAGCTTACGCTCGAAAGGCTAATGCGGCATCTATCATGAGCCATATAATAATTCTGAACGAATTATAACATAGCACAAGTATTATGACGTCCATGTCAGCAATTCGACGACTCATGTTAGCAAAAATAAATTGACAAGAGAAAATATTTTAATTGAAGGATTAACTGTGATGCTTTTTAAAAAGTAGAAGAACACTTTCGAATAAAAAGAGCAATTAGACGAGTTTGATTTTCGAATAAAACTACCAGAAAATTTTTAATTGAAGCAGTCCCAGAAAATTGGAATGGACCAAATTGCTATTTCTGACACTCTTTGGCGGCAGTAAGAGTAGCCTTGAGACCTTGAGAGGAGACCGACAAAAATTGTGGTCCGCAACCCAAACGTTGGTTTCTTCAGCCGTTGACCTTTTACTGGACATGATTGTTGTCTCTCCATCCGGATCCAAGATGTGATTCTCTCTTCCAACGGAATCTTCATGTTGCGGCATCTTAGGCGTGTTTTTTGAATTTGATTTTGATGTAACTATTTGAGCAAGAAATCATATTTTGTGATTCAATGTGCTGATTATATACGATCCAACATTTGTGGGCTGAATTTATTTACTACTTTTTCTCTAGATCAAATCCAATCGAGGATAATCAAATAATTTCCCCTTTGGTAAAAATTAGTGTGTTACAAAAGTCCATGAGGTTCATATTACTAGGGGTATGCATCGAGAACCGGATCGAATTAGGACCGGACCAAACCAAACCGGCTAGTCCGGTTTGGTTCAGTCCCCAATTTCTATAAGTGGAATCGGTGGCAGTCTAGTCCAATTCCCGATTTTAGAGGGGACGGGACAGGATCGAACTGGACCACTTGAACCGGACTGATCCATATATATATATATATATTTCATTCCTGCATGCCTCCCATCTCTCTATATCCTCCTCTCTACTGTGCCCCCTGTCTTATCTCTCTCTCCTCCTTTACTCCTACTATCCCTCCATCTCTCTCTTTTTCTTCCTGCTTGAACCCCCCTTTCCCATCTCTCTCTCTCCCTTCTCGCTGCAAAGCACCCTTGTCCCATCTCTCTCTCTCTCTCTCTCTCTCTCTCCTCTGAGTCTTTGACTTTTAGCTTTTGAGCGTGGATGAAGGCCAAAGAAAGAGAGCCTCGCTCTTGTTGTGGGTGCGAATCCGTGAAGCTCGAGGGATTCTCCAAGGATTTGTGTGGCTATTGGGACCGTCGTTAAAAGGAACCAGCGATGTTCATGTGGAGGAACCATTACATTGTCGCCGTCGTTGATGAAGCAGCGTCGTTGTAGCTACGTGGGAGCTCAGGTGGTCATCGAGCACATCGAGCACATCGAGCAGCATCATCGAGCAATAGACAGCAAGAAGTAACAACTTGAGTAGTCATGAGCAGCGGCAGCCAACAAAGCAACATTAATGTCAACATCAACATCAACGTCAACGTCAACGTCAACGTCAACGTCTCCGCCTGCACCCCCTTCCCCCCTCCTGTCCCATCTCTCTCAACTTGTTCACCAGTCCCGCTGGAATTGGATCGAACCAGTTCATGGTCCTCATTTCCATACGAGGACCGAACCAACCCGGATCATGCACACCCCTACATATTACTTTGGGTTAATACTACAAAAAACCTTAAATTGATACATATATGACAATTTACTTTAAACTAATTTTTTTACCACGAAAAACTTCAAACTAGTATATATATGACAAATTTGCCCCAAACTAATTTTTTTATCACAGAAAATCCCAAACTAGTACATTTATGACAAATTTACTTTAAATTGGTACACCTATGATAAATTTATCCTCCGTTAGTTTCCGTTAAATTGGGTTAATACCATGAAAAATCTCAAACTGGCACACCTGAGACAAATGGAGGTAAAACCCTAAACTGATACACTTCGTCAACCGTCACATGTCATCAAACTCAACAATTTGACATTAAAATTTAACGGAAACTAACGGAATGTAAATTTGTTACAAGTGTACCAGTTTTGAGTAAATTTGTCACAAATATACCAGTTTTGGATTTTTTGTGGTCAAAAAAATAATTTGAGGTAAATTTATCATAGGTGTGCTACTTTTAGGTTTTTTGTTTTGTTTTAACCCTATTACTTTAGTTCCGAAAGCAAGATAATCCGACTAATTGGCAAGATTCCTTCAATGAGTATGTCCTCACACGTAGAGGCTTCCATTGGCTCATCACCATGGCATATTTGTCGCCTGATTTGCAGATAACCGACCCAACACCAAGTTGCAGGCTGTCGTCGTCATCCAAACCAATAGGAAATAACCCAACTTGAGAGGTAAGCCCGCCTACAAACACACGTCCTTTGTGCCCGGGTATGAATAAGCCATCTCAAGTCCTTAAAAGTGCCAAGCCGTGTTTGGTCGTTTGGATTCTTAGCTAAGATAGGACTGGATATGATAGAATATAAATTCAAGGATTTTGCTATATCATATTCACTGTTAGGGAAATCACAGTAACAAAGCCAAATATTTTCACATCTTATCATATTCATTGTTTGCTATATCTTACCTATCCTATGGGATAATTTTATCCTGACTATATCACTCTTATATCCAACTTTTTCTTGTTTTGGACAGACACCAAACACGGGATAGGATAAATCTTATTATATCTTGAATTTTATCCTAACTACCAAATGTAGCCTAAGTCTCCTTATTCACTTTTCTCTTCTCTTGACTGACTTAAGCATCGGAGGGCCAATTCGAGATCATAAATCTGGTAGTCTTAACCGGTTATTTATTTGGGGTTGCAGGTTGGCTCCTTGATGGGAGACTCGGCTAACTCCCCAAGACTAGATTGAGCATCAACATCTACATTACTTTACTTGAGAGAGAGAGAGAGAAAAAAAAAAGAATCAAGAGTTTGAATCTTGAATTTCAAGACAAGATGACAAAAAGCAATTCTTATGAGAGCTACTGGAATTTGGACATCTGTCTCACTAAATTGAATAAAAGAGAAGAAAAATAAAGGTTCATCTGCCCATTTTATTGCACAGTAGTCCAGATTGAAGAGCATGGTGTAATTGCCCAATATGAAAAGAGAAACCAGGACCACAAACCATAGAGAACCCTTCTTTCAAGTGAAGGCATAATCTTCATGGAGATCAAAAACTCAAGACAAGACAAAATAAGAGGATTTCTCTGTCAAAAGATAAACCTTTCGATTAACCCTTTCAAGGTTACGATATACCATCAAAATATCCCCCAAAAAAAAACAAAACAAAGAAAACACCGGATCACGTCGTAAGAAAGTAAACTTTTTTTCCATTCATTCCGAAGATCTTGATCGAGAAAAAAAAAAACATCTTACCGTCACCCTTTGCTAACAATTGCTATCCATTTGACCTGAAATTCACATTGATCCTTTTCTCCATAAATTATATCGAACAACCACAGGTCATGGGAGATTGGATAAGGCCGAATTGACATTTGAGCTATCCACGCAATGCCAAGCTCATCGAAAGGGACCTTTTAAGAAATGGACATTCATTAGCACGCCATCATTATCATTTTACGCGTCTGCTAATTAACTAATCTTTTCGCTAGCTAATACAAAAAAAAAACCAAATCAGAAGGTTCGTGGAATCGCTAGGAACGAGTTGAGCTGATGCCAGGAAAGTGCAGTGGCTTCTCAAAGGAACCAAAAGAACAGAGGAGAGAAGGAAACGGAAGGAGGTCACGTTCACCTTGGAGACGAAGTTTCGGGTCATTGCCGGGTCAAGTGGTTGAGGAATCGGGGTGGGGCCCGGGTGCGCACCGGCCGGTGGGGGCCACCCACCACGCACTTGAAATTGCAATCCGATTAAGGAAACTCTGCGTGGGCCCCCCCTGTCACTTATTGTTTCTTCTGCTCTTTCGTCTTGTTCTTGCCCTTCTTGTCGTTGTTGTTGTTGTGATTTATAGATGAAATGAAATGAATTGAATTGGGTTTTAAGTGGCCGGGGGATTGGGACTGAGACATGAGGGTGGGCAAACGTAAGTAATTTCAGATAATGACAGCCGATGTTTCCTTCTCTTTTGTTATCTGCTCTAAGTTCAAGCGAATCAATAGGGAGCCTTCACACCCAGGAACCAAAAGAAAGGACGCTAGAACAGAGGATGTCTGTAGTTGGGTCGTCGCGAACGACCGTGTCTACTTGCCTCAATCACCCCGCCATTCACTCGCATCTCATAACTCGGTACCGTGGTCGATAATTGTATTGATGTGTGATTTAATGAGATCTTTTTGTAATTATATTTCTATCTGCATCATGATTGTGATTAATCACTCCTATAAATACATATTATATAACATTAATTGAGGTTGAACCGACATAAACAATTTGTCATTATTTTCTCTTTGACTCTAAATATCAACACGGTATTGGAGCAAAAAAACACATCAAATTCTTCAACATCCGTACCCCAGCTCAAACTTTCCTTTGCTCCAATTGTTATCTTAACAAATGTTCGATACATCTTCAAAATTTTCTTCTTTTTTACCATCTCTTTACCCATCATCTTCTCTTTCCGTTAATCCCAATTTCTCGTCACCTCTCAGTAACATTATGTCCACTTTCACCTCTTCTTCCCTCTTCTCTATTGCTCGGAATGGTGCTGCTACTCAAATTACGACCTTGCAATCATCCTCACTATCTAATGTTCAAGACTGATCGATGCGTTCATAGTTTGATCAATTCGACCCTCATAGTCGAGATTATCCATGAAGTTCACGACCTTTAGACATCTCGAAAGACTCGGTTCGCTCTAGGACAACGCTTTATTGATCGCTACGCAGCCAAAGAAATTGGACTAAAACTTGATTTTCTAAATGTCATCTAGAAACCCGATTAACCATGCCTGATTATCTTCAGAATATGAAGTTCACAATCAATTGCTCTGTCTTTCACAAGGACTTGTGATTCAAGCCCTCAATGGGCTCCCGTCTGAGTACGATCCCTTCATCGCCATGGTCCCTATAACTCTACAATTCTTTCCATGGGTGATTTGCAGTCACGCCTCCTCATCCAAGAAGAATGATTTCTCTAAAAATCGAATGCCTCGTCTTCATATGATATTCATCATGCTTTGATTGGTCATTCCACTTCACCTAGTGAACCGTTTTGAGGGTCTCGAGGTAGACTTCATTTTAGGGGCCGAAGATCTGGTTGGGAACAAGGTACACCATTTACGCGTGATCAACCAAGTTGACAATCCTTCTATGATCGGTTCAATTTGCAATCATTATTAGCTCCCTATGCCGATCGCTTCTCCACCTCCTCCGGTCGAACCTGTGGTGGTTTGAGGCCCTATATTCCTCCATTCGTCCAAGGAGGCATTCTCGGATCTAGGCCTCATATCACTTATCAAGTTTGTAACGGGGCAGGGCACATTACGCTACAATGTCGACAACAATTCACCCATGCCTTCAACGTCGCTAATCTGTCAAACTCCTCTTCAACTCTCTCGATTAGTAAGAACTTTGATCCAATATGTATCCTGATAGTGGAGGGTCTACACACATGACTAGTAATATTCGTAAAATCCTAAATCCTATATCCTTTTACGATTTGACAAAAGCCTCATTTAGTGATGGTTGTTTATTGCCTATTAAGAAAGTTGATAAAGATTTTTTGCATACTGGTTCTCAATTTTTGTTGTTATCTCCTATCTATCATGTCCCTAATCTTCCTCACAATTTCCTCTCAGTTACACAACTTTGCCGTGAAAAATTCTTGTATTAATGATTTTAATGATACATCCTTTTCTTTGAAGGGCCAACAAGAAAGTTCTCCTCCAAGCTTATTCTTCTCGTGGTCTTTATCTAATTTCTAACTCATTGGTGTCATCTAACTTGCATCCTGTCATGACTACATGTGCTTCACTCATTCATTGGCATGCTCGTCTTGGCCATCCTAATAAATAAGTTTTGAGTTGTGTTTGCAATTTCAGTTCTAAGTCGACATCTTGTTAGTCTTGTCTTATGGGCAAATCTCATTGATTGCCTTTTGAGAGTTATCGAGTATCTTTTTCTTTAGTTGTAATTCATTCTGATGTGTGAACAAATCCAATTTTATCTAATTTTGGTCTCAAATATTTTGTGTTATTCATTAATGAAAACTCTCGGTTACTTGAGTCTTTCCCATAAAATATGTCTGAAGTGTTTACACACTTTCATCGCTTCCGTTGTTTTATCAAAATTCTATGCAATGCCAAAATTAAACTTTTACAAATTGATGGGGGAGATGAATATACCAGCAATTCATTCCAAACATACTTACATGAAAATGGTATTATTCAATGCTTTTCTTGTCGAGACACCACATCTAAAAATGGTCTGTCGAAACGTAAAATCAGACACTTAGTCGAAATGTCTTAAACCTTATTAATCCATGCTCATATGTCTCCTTCATATTGGGTTGATGCTCTTCTCATTACTGTTTACACTATTAATTGACTTCCCACTCCTATCATTTTTTATATTTCTCCTTTCCACCGATTACTTGAGTTCCAGTTTAATTACTTGTTCTTTCGGGTGTTTGGATGTGCTTGTTTTTTTTTTTTCTTCCATTTTGTGTCTCCCATAAGCTAGCACCTCATTTTGTGAAAATGTGTTTTTCTTGAGTACGTGTCGTATCACAAGAGCTCTCGTTACCTCAATCAGTCAAGTGGTCGTGCTTTTATCAGTCATCATGTTCGGTTTGATGAGGAGATTTTCTTTTTCACAAAATCCTTCAACTCTTAGTCTTGTAACCCACCATTTTGGATCAACTCCTTCACTTTTTGTGTCCTCCACTTACTATATTCTTCCTTCTACCTCCGTTGGCCCTCAAGCTCCTCATCCGACTCTCTACTCTTCTCTAACCCAACCTCCTAACTCACCTCTCTCCTCTTCTCGGCTTACCCAACCCACTTCCAATTCTTTTTCCCTCCACCGCTCCTCCCTTCAACCCCACTCACAATGTCCCAAGCTAACTCCTTTCTCGACCAAATTCCTCCCACAACAGACCTGCAAATTACCATTACATTTATGTCCAACTCCTCCACTTTCATTTCTTCTCTTCCCACTCATTCTATGCGTTGTGCCAAATCTAAAATTACCAACCTAGAAAAAGAGACATCAACTTGCTACTCTAAAGACGTTCTTGAGCCACGTTGGAAAGCGGCCATGACAGATGAATTTAATGCCTCATTCACCAATTACATGTGAAATCTCGTACCACCTAATCCTTCTAAGAATTTAATCGGTTGTGAATGGATTTTTATGATCAACGCAAAATGTGATGGAACTATCAAATGCTTCAAAGCTCGCCTCATTGCACAAGTAAAGCACATCGGACTATACTATGATGAGACCTTTAGCCCAGTCATTAACCTCACTACAATTCGAGTTGTTCTCTCTATTGCAATTTCATCAGGATGGCCAATATGTCGACTTGATGATAAGAATGCTTTCTTGCATGGCATCGTTGTTTAGGCAATTTACATGCGCCAACCTCCCGATTTCTGTCATTATAATTTCCCAAATCACGTGTGCCATCTCCAAAAAGCCATATATGGTTTAAAACAAGCTCCACGTGCATGGTTTCATCACTTCGGCAGCTTTTTACTTTTTTTTTGGGTTTCATGGTGAGTAAGGCCAATCATTCATATTTGTATATGCTTCTTTTTTAGGCCATTTGTATCTTATGTTGTATGTCGATGATATTCTTGTCACTAGTGATACTCCTCGTTTATTACGGTCTTGGATTACTCAACTTCTACAGGAATTTGCTATGAAGGATCTTGGACCACTTTACTATTTCTTTGGCGTTGAGGCCCATCACTGTTCTGACGGTATGCTTTTATCTCAAGTCAAGTATTTTGATGGTCTTTTGCGCAAGTTTGACCTTGTTAAAGTCAAGCTTGTGTGTACTCTCTTGGCCTTGAAGACTCTGTTGTCCGCTAATGATGGTGAGCTTCTCATCTCTCCGACATTGTATCGATCAATTGTTGGTGCTCTATAGTATGTGTCCCGATATTAGTTTTGCTATGAACTTTTTGTCAATTCATGTGTCAACCTTGATTACCTCATCTCTAGGTCGTCAAACATATACACCAGTATTAAATTGGCATATCCACCCACTAATTGGTCATTGAGCGTTGTTATCCCACTTTATTGACTGCTTATGCAAATGCATGATGGGCGGGGTATTCTAATACTCGACATCCCACCTTGGGTTTTTGTGTTTTTCTAGGTGTTAATCTTGTTTCATGGAGTGCCAAGAAGCAACCCAATGTAACTTGTTCTAATATAGAGGCTAAGTATCATATTGTCGCTTATCGTGTTGCTAAGACAATCTAGATTCATCATTTACTTCGTGAGCTCAAGGTCCCCTCTTAAATCCTCTCACGATTTATTGTGAAAACATATTTGTCACCTTTCTTGCTCTCAATCCCGTGTTTCATGCTCACACAAACACTTTGAGTTTGACTTTCACTTTGTTCAAAGCGGGTTGCTTTTGGCGATGTTAGACATCTTCACCAAGGGACTACCTAGTCTACGTCACGTGGTATTGAGATCCAATCTTTCGGTTGTTACATCTATTTCGAATTAAGGGGGGTATTAATGTGTAATCTATATGTATTATGGAGTCTTTTTGTAATTATGTTCCTATTTCTACTCTGACTGTAATTAACCACTCTTATTAATTCATATCATACAACCTTAACTGGAGTTGAGTCACCATAAATACTTTGTCGTTATTTTCTCTCCGACTCTAAACATCAACAAATTGTTCTAGTCTTATTTACCCACATGGAAAGACATAGTTGCCAACCTTCAGGATCATAAGTTCGTTCCTCAAATTTCACTTGATTCCATGCTTTTCCTATCTTGGAGACAAAAACATCTATCTTCCTCATTAAAGAAGAAGAAGATGTTAGTGTAAGCAGCACAGACATAGTTGATCTCCGTAATAAAATTCGGGAAAGTAAAAATAGGGACCAAAGCGAAGAAGGAAAGAAACCGATTCCATGTTACCCAAGTCCTCCATCAGATCCTTCACCGTCCTCACTAATGATTTCGAATACAATCGAATCATTTTTGAGAAATTATTACCACCATACATTACCCCAGATCTGCAGACACACTAATGAACTCAACTCTGATGTACCTTGCGGTGTGGCCGGATGATTTGGATAAAATCTTGTTGAACAAAAATTTGATCTTGTTAGAGATAGACTCCCACCAGTCCCTTAGGCTTCCAGAAAACCAGGACGCGAACTCTTCAGAGAATTTCATGCTTGCTTTCCACTGTCAAAGCTTTAGTGGTTAGAAAAAAATACAGAACTCCTGTAACCGATCTGCCACTTATGATGAAAGAGATGATCCAAAGTGAAAATGAGCTTGGAAGAAGTAGCATGTTAAAAATGTTGTCCTTGGGGTTCGCCTCTCGGTTCAGAGGTTAATGATCCCATATGATCATCTTGTCTAGAAATTCTGGTCCTTCTCTCACCATATGGTTTTGCAGGAGGTTGTTTGTATGGGGAACTTTCAGATGAATCTTCAGAGGAATCTTAAACTCCAGAAGATTAGTCAGAGTTGAGTTCATCGTTTGTATGCAATGGTTGCTCAATTTTTGCAACGTTTGCTCCAGATATAGGTCGCAACAAGACCCAAAAAAGAAGTAAGGGTCCGATTATTAGAATATCCATTACGAGCATAGTTTCAAGTCCAAGTACGGAATTACATGAATATCATCTGATTTGCGGCAAAACCTTCCATCTCCTCAGGAGAGATAAACGGTCCGAGGCGCTGTAAGGTCATGACTATGCCCAGCTCGTCTGACCATGTACATGAAAGGGATTTTGCCCCCGGACCCTTGATACGGGTCTAAGCTCGATAGTCGATGTTGCACCAAGTCGATATTGCGCCACCCCAAGATTGTCTTCTTTTTATTCAGGTGCGACCAATTCAATTCTTTCTAACTTGTCCAAAATTTGCGATTATCATGCACTTTAGTACTTGCAGAACTGCATGTGCCAAATTACCAATAGAAACGTGATTAAAAGACCGCCAGATATGTAAAAGGAAAGGGACAACAAAACAGAGATCGTAATACAGTATAGATTACTTTAATTTGGGATTATTTCTTGAGAAGAGCATAATTAACAAGTCTTTTGGACCTCAGCAAGTCCTTAAAAGGCTACACTAGGTCCCCGTACGAACATCGGGATCACCTTAATGTAAAACTAAAGAGGGTATTGCCGGAGACAAGACAAGGAAAAAGATATTGTACCCAATTGGGGGAGCTTGGGCGTGCGGGCACCAACACTTTAAAATAAGGAACGCATCCGTGAAAACGGACAGGCCGCAAAGGCCCCAAGCGGTAGCTTGCTACCTTTTCTGTGATGAGGTGACCCTCGTAACCAACAACCAAGGATCCACAAGAGGCCCCTTACTTTAGTTTGGGATTATTTTTTGAGAAGGGCATAATCAACAAGTCTTTAAGAAAGAATGGCTCTTCACGAGACAAACAGCGCCAGTACAATGCATAATGCTAATGCTAAATCCTCATTACAACCACCAAACAATTTCATCAGTAAATGGTACCTTCTGAAAGAAACTGTCTCTGCTCTGCCAAGGACTCCAAATAAGCAGCAAAACTGCATACTAGTGTCCTCTGCTGAAACAACCAACAATTGCTACAACGTCATGCATGATGAAGATATGAAAAGAAAGTGATTTTAGGTCGACAAGTATGTAAAATCATTGTAACCTGTATTATTTGCCGTTTAACAATCCAGCCTTCTGGTAGCTTTCAATGGAATCAACCAAAGTTTCCTCTAGTGGCCTGTAAGACCAGCCTAGCCTCTGCAGTTTTGCCGAGCTCAGCCTATCTTCTTCATCAGTCTCGCTAAAACTAGAAGCAAGTAACAAAGTAAGACCAGATTACAAAATCAACGGAAAGAGAAACAAAGTTGGTCAACTTGCGAGTTAATGGACGACATTGCACAAATCAGACATTTCTAGGACAACTCGCATTTCCTAAATTCAGCTTTTGTACTATTTTTATAAAGGTCATTTCATTTTTAAGTTTTCTATTAGATTACTGCAATTCTGAAAAAGTGTTCAATTGGTCATATATCAACTATACATGGGGAAAATGAAAGCAAAGCTAGCATTGCCATGTTATATATAGATCAACTGTCACTTAATCTCCCCTAAGTATCATTCACCATAAAGTTTGTTCTCACGAGTAAATTGAAAAATGACCTCAATTGGAATTATATAGACAATAAAGTCACCTAAAAAATATTCAATATTTATAACACAATTGAAGACTGTTGAATGTTGGTCGAAGTTTAGACCCAATTCGATCTGGAATCGACTTGAGATTGGAATTCGAGAACACCCGAAGCAAGTGAGATGGTAGGGAGTGCGTGAAGACATGAGTCAGATGTCCTTAGTTAAGAAAGGGACGTCTGGAACGAAGGAGTGACGATTGGCAGCTGTGGTGTGTTTGAATCGATGCTCACAGACCTCCAAGGTGTAGGATCGGACCGGACACCCGGTGAGGTCGAACCTTGTCTCGGCTAGGCAAGAAAAGAGGGCTTCAACTATCTGACCATATCAAGGCCTGACATTCAACTTGGCCAGTGAGAATTCCAAAGGAATTAATACGTCCATCACACTTCAGGAGAACATCTGAACGTACAAGGGATTTATATTAAAAGTGGGTTTCAACCTAAATTTGTACGGACGTCAAGCCTAAATCAAGATAAAGCTCAGGACACCATCGAGGAATGTGAGTGTGTAAGGTAAACACTTTGTATCTCTTGGATTTGAGTTTATGGGGCTTTTCAGGAAAATTTGAGGTTTGGGAAACATTTGACTGTGTTTCTAACGATTGTAATCTCCATCGTTAATTATAGGGCAACATCCCATCGATCTCTCCTCATGGAGTAGCCACACCCACTAAACCACATAAATCCCATGTTGCGTTTATTTTTTGCATTTATTTCGTTCCATTGTTTGTGTTTGTTCCGCACTTTTGCCGTTTTGCATAACAATTTGGGATCGGAGCTTTAGGTTATTGTCGACACTTATTGTTCTGGGTATACGTATCTACAATTTTGCTTTGGATTCTTTGAAATTCAAGTTGGCGAAATTCACTAATCAAAATAGTTTTAATCTGAGGCACTTTTAAGAAGTGCGTGCAGTTGAAGACACAGATTTAGATTTGGCATTAGAGGATAGAGATAGACTAAGGCCGAACATGGAGGAAGCCTAGGGAGATGAACAAGGGATGGAGAGTACGTCCGCTAAGGCCCACATAGACGATTTTGATAAAAATATCATTGTCTTGAGCGGGGTAGATTGGTTGTTGTTAAAATATTGTCCTACATCGCTTAACAACGGGTCCTATATGCTCTTTATATTCATGTGGTCTCCCTCCACCTATCAGTTTAAGCTTTTAGGTTGAATTTTCTAACATGGAATCAGAGCCAGTCTTATTCTTTCACGAATGTATGTGGTCAAAATTCCATGTGAATGTGCGTAGTCAAAATCCCTTTGGGTTGGATTTTCTAACAGTTATCTTGAAGAACCATCAATGGTAGTGAATAAGGGCATAGAAGAGACTAATTGAAGAAGAAGGGTAGAGGAGCTGATGTGGAGTCTATAGAGAGCAGTGTGGCTCCTATAGCAGGTGATGGTTCTATATATGCTGAGTATCTGTTAGCAGTCACCACGATGGTGTAGCGGGGATAGGAATGGTTTAGATTGAGATGCACAATGGTGTGTTGAGGACGCTGATTGAGGTTATCTCGTTGAGTACCCTTGATGATATTGGATAATGGTTCTTCGCTCACAGAGGAGTATTGCAAGTCTCGTAAGGTGTGCTTATCATGATGAGAGGTAAAAGAGACCAAGGCTCTCACTTTCTTCAGGGATCAATGGTGATGGGCTTGGTGATCTTCAGGATCTTCGAATCTAGAGGTGACATATTTACGGCACAGGCGATTGGAGCACATACCAAAGAGAGGCATGAACATACTGAGTGAAATAAGGTTTTTTGTGTGGCCAAAAGATGGAGAAGCTGGACTTTTGAAAGCATTACAAGCTTGGCAAGTAGCACAGGTGCAATTCAGTACAGCAAATCACAGAACCAAGGTACAGTAGACTACATTCACTGAGATTTATGGGGGCCTTCTCAAGCGCTGTCGAAGGGAGGTGTCAGGTCTTTGTTGTCTATTCTAGATAACTTTTCTAAGACAGTCTAGGTCTAATTACTCAAGTACAAGAGCAAAGTGCTCAGTCAGTTCACCATATGAAGGCAATGACCGACGAGCAACAGGGAGGAAGATTATGTGTTTGAGAACTACCAAAGGTTGGAGTATGTTCAGAGGAGTTAAGCCAGTTTTGCACGCAAAAAGGCACGGTAAAGCACCACACTGTTGCCAACACACCACATCAGATTGAAGTCGCAAAATAGATTAACATAACCATATTGGGAAAAGCTTGCTCTTTACTCTCCAATAGTAGATTTGGTGAGAATTTTTTGGCTGAAGCGGCATATACCACTTGTAATTTAGTAAACAAATCACCATAACCAACAATTGGGTATAATACTTTTAAGAAACGTGGTTAAGTAAGCTTGCTGACTACATCGGACTGAGAGTGTTCAATTACCCTGCTTATGCTCGTATAAGTGATGGCACGTTGGAGTCAATGGCAAAGGTGCATACGCCTCTGCCATGCACACAGCATAAACGTTTCCTTCCACAAATCAGCTCCATTTCATTAGAGGGGTGAGGGATCAACTGTAGAGAGAAATGGACAGTATTCAGACACAAGTGGAGCTTCGTGAGAGCCTAGAGATAAGGAAAGTGTTAGAGAAGTGATGGTTTCTACATTGCCGCCAGATTCACTAGCAACTAACAGAAGTTCTGAGGTGAGAATTAAATGTAAGCGGTCAGCGGAGGTGGATGAGCTAGAGCTACGGTTGAATGCAAATGCAAATCCAAATGTAGAGATGGATGATTTGGGGGAGCTCCAAAGGAAGTGTCGGGTACGGAGATGCAGAGAGAGACCGAGGTTGAGGTGTTGCGAGTGACTTGGGGAAGTTATGTCAGCAAAATGTCGAAATGCTACAATATTCAGCTAGTCAGAGCACCTCCTTTGCTCCATGTTATAGACCATGTAAACTATCACAGTGCATTGAGCTGAAGGTGGAGCATCTCCATGTTATAGACCATGTAAACTATCACAGTGCACTGAGCTGAAGGTGGAGCATTTGTCCCACACTTCACATGTTGGTTCTACTGATTGTTGGTATAATATTAAGCCAGAATTTTCACGTCACTGGGAGAATGCATGCAGCTAATCCACGCATGTACTGTGAAGCTATGAAATTCCTCCTGGTTTTGTTGGGGACAACAAATGTTGGGTTGTGTTTCAGAGAAGATAATTCAGGTAGAGTGACAGGACCTTGGTGTGTAGACCAGTGTCATGTGCGTATCTTGGTGGATGGTCATTCTCTGAGGTGTATGTGTTTGCTTCTATGGGTTGTGCTATGAGTTTAAGGGAGCCGTTACAAGACAAAGTAGTTTCGTCAACGACTGAGGCCAAACATATAACGACAAAGGAAGAAGTAGTAGAGGTAGTGTGGTCAGGGGACTTGGTTGGATGATAATTTGTAAGATTTTGTGGGACCATGGTTTAATATTTAAGTATTCTATCTCTCCCCCTCACGCTTAGTCTGGTCTTTTTGCCTAGTACTAAGCGTGGACATATTTAATTGGGAAGGCAAATGGGACCTGGAAAAATTTGAACTCAGGACCTTCTGCTCTGATACCATGTAAGCTATTAGATGAATGTGTGGTTTAATATTTAAGTATTCTATCACTCCCCCTCACGCTTAGTCTGGTCTTTTTGCTAAGTACTAAGCGTGGACATATTTAATTGGGGAGGTAAATGAGGCCTGGAAAGATTTGAACTCAGAATCTCCTGCTCTGATACCATGTGAGATTTTGTGGGACCACTGCCAATTGCAGTAGTCCCGCAAAATCTTACATAATTGCTTGGAAAAACAAGCTGATATAGTGTTCAAGTGGAGCTAGAGACGTCACGAAAAACCGAGTTTAATGAGGACAAACACCAATGGATTAGAGATAGCATGTCAAGAGAGAATGTGAAGACTGAGTTTGTTCCTCGAGGGAGTCCATGCGTAGCTTTGGCTCGATAGACATTTGTGGTGATTGAGCACCCTTCGAAGGGGGCTTAGGAGAGATGACAATCAATGAGGTAGATGTCCAGACTCCTCACTAAGGTGTATGTAGCTCGAAGTTTAGACCCAATTCAATTTGGAATTGACTCGAGATTAGAGTTTGAGGACACCCGAAGCAAGTGAGATGGTTCAGAGTGGGTAAGGACGTGAGTAGGACGTCCTAAGTTAAGGAACGAACGTCCAGAATGAAGAAGAGAGGGAAGGCAGCTACTCTGCAGACGTCACTGAGGTACAGACGTCAAGTCTAACTCAAGAGTCAGACCCAAAAAAAAAAGTCTAACTCAAGAGAGATCAAGGAGCCGTGATGGAATGTGAGTGAGTAAGGTAAACACTTTGTATCTCTTTCATTTGAGCTTGTGAGTCTTTCCAGGCATACCTAAGTCTGGGAAACACTTGCAAACTATGTGTTGCAAGCAATTGTAATCTCCTCTTGTTGATAATAGTGGAACATCCCATTGATCTCTTCTCTCGGAGTAGGCACACCCGGCCGAACTACTTGAATTCTCTGTGTTAGGTTTATTTTCTGCATTTATTTCTCGCTTGTTTGTTTCTGTTTGTACCTTGCTTCCACTGTTTTGCGTAACAAAGACAATCTCAAAGTTTAGGAAATTATGTAAGTTTCCCACCAGTTATGGATTGTAATGTTAAATGAGGATGCAGCATCTGATGTATATGTTATGTCATAATTCTACTTCACTTGAGAAATACAATCAATTAAGAAGGTAGTAGCATGTTGATTCTGAAATCATAGAATTGGGCAACTTACTTTTGTGGATAACTGTAATTTGGGTATAAAAACTCCTTAGCTTGACCACCAAATCGCGAGTCTTGATAGCATGTGCCATGCATATGTAACGCCCTTCTGCCTCAGGATTTTCATATCCCAGAAGTACAGCTGCAGCTACATCACGCACATCCACTATATTCCTGAGCTTGTTTGGCATGGAATCATCCCCATCTGTGTATCATGCCATCAGGTTGGCCATTATCCTATATGGCAGGTTCTCATGCGTATTTGCAAAGTTTTTGTCATGAAAAGCTGCAATGTATCTATAACAACCTCTATGAAAAATTTCATAGACACGAGATGGAAATGTTCATCATCAGCACATACACCAAAAAACATCTTTCAGAAACAGAAAGAGACAAGACAATTTAAGAGGCTGAGGCCTTTTTCTGTCATAGCTTTGTTATTTAAAGTTCTCATTTTCGAAGCAAATCAGACCAGTTCTTCTCGACTGCATGGAATGGCTGTTATAAGCCCACTATAGAAGCATTCAGGCATGAAATGGCAAATGAGAAGAGCATGATGAGTTATACTCATAGGAAACTTATACAAAGGCACCTTGAATGTGATAAAAACTGGTAATATAGAAGTATTAGACAATTCAAGATAGCTTTATGTATATTATTAATTTTACAGAAAAAACACACAATGTGTACACATCAGACATATTCATGCTCATACACACAAATGCTTACAGGTTCCAAAGATGATTCAACATGATGCCAACAGTTGCAGGAGCATAGCATATGCTTGGCAGAAATAATTACCGTTAACAAGCCTCATATAAGTGCCTTCTATAAGCTTTACGAGGACCAAGCTGCTTGCATTCACCGTGGACTGCAGAAGAGGCCCAAAAACAAGGGCAGGGCAAATCCTTACAATATCAAGCCCATTTTCTTTTGCAAACTCGGCAGCAGCACTTTCTGCTTCCCTCTTTGACAGGCTATACCAGTTCTATGGCATAAGTAAAATAGCTGTTAATGCAGCTATAAATGCATGTGCCTCAGACTTATACCTCAAACTGGCATGACAATAAGGTAAAATTCTATCCCCCTAACAAGAAGAACGCATATTGATGAATCACTCAAACTGAGAATTTCTACAAATCGTAAAAGAAAAAAAAAACACCTCATCAGTCGTTACAACTGGAAATCATCAAAAGTACAACTAGTGGTGCTCAAAAGTTCATGGTAAACTATGGCAGATATATAGAAAACTTAAAAATTCAGTACACAGAAGATATACCCCAAATTGTAATTATATAGAGGTGATAGATGGAGGAAAGCATGAAACTTAAGGAAAGAAACAAAGCAAACTATGGGAACAATGCATGTTGTTCTCACAATCTATGTTTACGAAAGGGCAATTCAAGATTTCCCCTGATTTTTTACCCATTGCCACCAAAATTCGATTTGCGTCAGATTGCGTCGTGAAGTTTTATCTATTTATTTATTTATTTGTCTCAGATGAAGTTAAAGCTTGACCACCAATGCAAACTTGGTAGTATTTTGATCGAGTGACGTGCAGCTGTAAGTGTTCTGAGCATAATTCTCCCACCAGATGTCAATTTTGACTCATTTCTTTCAATTCCACTCCAAGTAAATAGCATGGTCCTGAAATGCACATGATGGATCCCCTTACTAAAAGAATTGACAGTTTATGTGGCGAAATTGACCTCAGAGATATTTCAAAGGCAAGTCATCTAATCCAATCCATTAAATTGAGACCATCAAGGAAGTTGAGTGGTGATCTTGAGAAAATTAAGAGAACTGGTGGGAGCGAAATGAAACAAGGTAAAAAATCAGGGGACAATCGGTAATCACCTTCACAGAATATGCACTTTACCAAGCAAGTTATTCCAACAAGATTACAGAATCGACGTGATCATGGAGCAGGAAGAAATACTACTTCTCCAGAAAAATAATGCATGCAAAGCGTCCATCTGGATCTGATTACAATTTTAAAGTTTTTAAACAAATTTTTCTACATGAAAATCTTAATTTTGTATTCCCACTTATAAAGGAATGCGATTGTTCAAAATAATAGCAATCGAATTGAAGATACCGGGAAAGTCTATACAAAAAATTCACTAGTTGTACCACGAATAGATCATGAGATTAAAGCCCGTAAGTTCTAGAGAGTCAGTTACAAGATACCTCAGTAGTAATGCAGTATTCCTTGTCCGACCAACAAGTTTCATCCTTCACTCGCTCCTTTGGCCACATCGGATTCATTACAATTGCAGAGATGGATGATACATAAACAACTCGCTTCACTTTTGCTTCACAACATGCCTTGAGAACATTAAGCGTTCCCTTTACAGCAGGTTCGAGCAGTTCTATCTGCGACAAGTTAATTAGATGTGGTGAAAAGGACAAGAAAGATCCTATTCATTGACTTAAGAAGCTCAAAAATGCTTAAAGGATTCTTAATGTGCGATAAATTCGTTCCAAAGCGATAAGGACAGCAATGAGAATGCAGCGCATGTGGATTAAACGCTAAACCAACTTAGACAAGTGCAGTACTCAGTGAGTGCTGGGTGGACATGTACTTGCCTCAGGATTCTGTATAGAGGAGGAAGGAACTGGACTAGCAACATGTAAAACTCCAGTACATCCTTCAATAGCAGAATGAAGAGAATCGTAATCCAGCAAGTCTGCTTTGAAGAGTTTCAAGTTTTCAGATGCGTTCTCAAATTTGTTCAAGTGGTCGTACTTCCCGTCTGCACATACCCAAGATAAAAGAAATTAAAACAAAGGATCTTGTAAACAACTGACAGGAAGAAAACCAAATCCCCCGTAAAAGACTAGACAGGCTTACATAACGTGCTCCAGTGACACTTTGTATACTCCTAGCAGATTTCCTTAACGTGGTTAAGGTAGTTTAACTGTAAATTCTCACTCCTCACAGCATATAATTGTTCGTATTACAGTTTAGATCATGTGAATAGCTGAGGAATCCCTGGTCTTGTTCAACAGAGGATAGAATTTCATACTCATCGGTAAATGAACCATTGTGAGAAGATGCATTACAAATGGAAAAAAAACGCAACTGGGTACGTTCCGAAGCCACGGAACATCATGCAAGAAGAACACAAAAGTTGTTCCAACAGGCACGTGTTGACCCAAAAGCCGTGGACTGATGGATGTTGCTCCAACTCAGGAAATTAGCTCTAGCAACCTAACCGTCAAGTATGGCAGTAGCCACAATCAGCTACTACATCTCTTGTCCCAATCGAAGAATCCCGCATAGGATTGCAAAGGGTAATCAGAGGAGAGCCAGCAGAACGCGAAATGACTACGTAAATGTTTCCCATTGTCCACAGTGGATGAAGGCGAAGCGCTAGTTCAAGACTAGGAACACAAAAGTGGAAAAGAAATAGGGAAAGAAATTGAAGAGAGAGAGAGAGAGAGAGAGAGAGAGAGAGACCGAGTTGTCGAACGGTTCCATGAACGGTGTAGTCCTTGGAGAGGAGAAGCTTGACGACCCACGAGGCGACGAATCCTCCCGCCCCTGTCACGCACACTCTCTCCTTCTCCATTTTCCACTGACCCCTCTCTCTCTCTCTGTGAAATGTCTGGGTTCGCTCACTGTGAAGCGGGAGAAGTAAAGAAGATGGGCCGCACGCTACTCAGTTGAAAACGACCCATGCCAAGCAAAAGGACGATGGGTAACGTCGACGATGTCAACATGAAAGTTCGTTAGTCGTCAATGAAAATGCTCGGACAACATCCTCAACATGGTTTGCGCAACGATCCTTTCCCGCGGTTTCAAGATCCGCCGACGATGGCCGCCGGACCGATACACAGCGTTTTGCACAGATTCTGATCGCTTCTTGATGCATGGTTTGATGAGACAATGGCACAGTTGAGACACGTGCCTCTCCATTTTTCTTGGCGTTCTTTGTGCGACACACCTTGGTCACAAGACTCGCCACAAGCCATGAGTAACTTATAGGTGGGTAAACGATGTAGCTTGCAAGGAGCCCAAAAGGCTGATTTTTCAAGATGAAAGATTGAAGGAAAAGGATTGATTTTTCCAACTCACTTCCCACCACATTACTGCACAGTCCCGCCCCTCCACGTCACCATAGGGCCGGGCCCTTTCAACGGGTGCCACATGTCGTCTGGTGTCCCACCTTTCCTCTCCTCTTCGAAAAAATATTGGGTACAACAATTTTGTCACGGCAAATTTTAAGATGAAGTCGTGACAATATTAGATCTACTTGTAAAAAAAATTTAAAATTCTGTCCACTCTCTCCGTTGCTTGTTCATTATTCTCCCCTTATTGAATTAATTCTGTTGCTCTCTCTATCTCGAGAAATGACTCCACTCCTCTCTCTCTCTCTCTCTCTCTCTCGTCCAACGAGCCACACCTCCGCCATTGCCTCCCAAAGGAGCATTGGTGGCTCCACTCCAAACCACGCCGGAGAGAGTGAGGGGAGTGGATAAAAGGTGAAGAGCATGGAGACAGTAAACAGAGAAGTAACGGGGAAAGGAGGAGGTTGGAGAGAGGAGAGAGACTTTAAAAAAATTATAACAAGTGGGACCATTCTAGACACATGTCACGTACTGAATAATTTATTTTAAATCTGACGCGGTAAAACTATTATACCCAATATTTTATCCTCCTCTTCGCTAAAGCATCCATCGACTCACTCACTCTCTCTCTCTCTCTCTCGTTTTGCAACTCCTCCCCCTCTCTCTCGTCTTTGTCTTGCAAAATTGAACAACGACCACCACAATCGCGGTCCTCCACCGGGCATAGCTGATGAAAAACGACGGAAGCTTGGTTGGGGTTAGAGGGCTCGATGGCATGAGCTTCCCTTTGAAGAAGAGGTCATTGGAGAGAGAGACATATGACAAATTTTTCGCATACGTGCAGTCATGGCTCTAGCCGGACAACCCAAAAGAGATGGCGAAGTCGAACTCCCTATTGTCGGCAGATGCTTCAGTGAAGGGGAGAAAAAAAGGTGGGATCCAAGACGATTGGTCACCTCACGTGTCAGTCCATTTAATGGGTCGGCCCATGATGACGTGAAGGGGCTGATCTATGCAGTATTTACTCAAACGACATTACGTGCGGCCACTATCTACAGTGTCGCATGTGGCCGTCCGTTGTCCCCATGTTCCTAGGGGAAGTTGACTTTTGCACTAGGCCTCTTGGTCCTTTCACGTGAGAGTGCCAAATGAAGGGTCTATCTCTTCTCTTAGAATCCAAAACTTTAGATTTAAGTTGATTGGTTTTATAAGTGATGTTTGTCATATTGGATTTTCATGAGTAGGACAAGTTCAATGTCGAGAATTATATTTTATCGTTTATTTTGATATTCTTAAATTTTCGTACGAAACTGTTGAATTTCACAATTGAAACTTCAATGAAATTATCGATTACTTCAGCTAACAAAATTTGTATCACTCTTTTTCACTTTTTTACTATTCACGAGAAGCGAACAATTTATTACGAAAATAATCCAAATTAGAGTGAGATCCACGGGCGGTTAACTTATTATAACATCACGTGAATTACATTTTACATCTTGCGTGGCTATAAGTGACATTTACTTTTTGAAAATAAATGATTATAATCGCAAACGGCCTTAAATTTATAATGTGACCATTTTAGCATTTTACAATAATTGTCTGTTATTTTAAAATATTATTAAAATAAAATTAGGTATTACATATCACCCCGCGCGATAGAGAGTTATCACAAAAAAAGCTGTTTCCTAAGAAAAACTAAGCAATGTCGTCCAAAATCAATGTTCAAGACCACCTGTTCTTTTTGTTGGGGTCGGAAAGGAAATAATTGTAAGCCCTCTAAGGTGATATTACCATGTTGCCCTTTTCTCTCTCTCTCTCTCATTTTACAATAATCGTATGTTATTTTAAAATGTTATTAAAATAAAATTAAGTATTACATATCACCCCGCGCGATAGTGAGTTATCACAAAGAAAGCTGTTTCCTAAGAAAAGCGAAGCAATGTCATCCAAAATCAATGTTTAAGACCACCTGTTCTTTTTGTTGGGGCCGGAAAGGAAATAATTGCGAGCCCTCTAATGTGATATTACTATGTTGCCCTTCTCTCTCTCTCTCTCTCTCTCTCTCTCTCAAGTTTCTTTTTTCTCTTAAGTTAGGCAATATATCGTGCCTTTCACTAAGGGATAGCATACTTGCTGCAAACTAACCTGGTTTTTCCTGGTTCTGGATTTAGGCCCCCTCATTAATATCAGAGTCGATGATTTTATGCTTATTTGGTCTGTTTCATGCGTTTAGACGGTGATTATCTAGTGCTGCGAAGATCTCCCTACTATGGAAACCCAAGATACTACCCCCATACTCTTAAATGCTACTATTGCTCCATCTTCCTCCTCCTCCCTCTCAGTGGATTCAATAAGGCTATACGCATCTCCACTATGGTACTATTCGGCTTGCTCTAACTTTTCATGGAAGGAAAAGCTTGCCAATTGTGGCAAGAATGGCTCTTATGGATACTTGGTTCTTAGAATACCAGCATGCCTGCATAGGTACTGTACAAACCACTATAAATGCTAGGACGATCTCTGTAACCCTGTATCCCAATTTCAATGTTGCTCTTTCATATCCGCAATTGCTCTCTCTTGTCAATATGCAACTTCAGCTTACTAGCGCTCCTCAGACTATTGATTCTATTACTGCAACCCTCCATTATCAGATGGTCCATAGAGTTCAGAACCATGCTCTAGATCTAAACTTCCAAAATGGAAATGAAGATGCCATGTTCATAACCATGCAAAATGATTAGGCTTCTTCTACCCATGTTCCTCGACAAATCTCAAATAAGCAGTTGGCCAAACTTCTTTCTGAAACTTGGATAATCAACTATGAAAAGCTTCACCAGAGTAACAAGTCACTCCAGTCTACTGATTATGAGTTCATTAGAAAAAATGATGATACTGTTACCATCAAATTCAAAAAAGACAAAGAAGAAACTCCTTCAGTTTTTCGAAAACTGTTCATAATTGAACCATCTGTCCCTGATCCAGTCCCAGAAGAACCACACCCTAAAAAACTCGTACAATTCTTTATAAGCGATGGACACCATGTTCACCATTATAAAGATCCATATGGTCATTATTTTTGGGATCCTTTTTGCCAGTGCTCTTCATGCACCAATTCTCCAAATGAAGTAGATCCAGCTACACGGCCTAGGCAACGAAAAAAGCCTTCGAAAGACCCGTTGTACCAAAAGTTCTTGAATAGAGATCTTACTATTGACACCATTAGAGAAAATGACAAATATCGATTTATTGTTTCTTATTCTCCATCTTCACCTTTGTCACCATCCTCATCCTCAAATACACCTTCATCACCACCCTCATCTCCTCCACCTTCACCCTTTCATAAGAAGTAGGCTGTTTCCCCGTTTTACAAATCTATTTTCAAGTGGGTAAAAAAGAATTCTTATCCCCTTGAAATCCCAATTGTTGAAACACCTCTCTCTCTCCAAAACAACTATCCTTCTTAGGAATGTTCAATAAGGCAAATATTTCGCCTCTCAATCAATTAAAAAGCTCAACCTCAAAACTCTTTTCTTGCTATTGAGGAATTCACTGATCCTCGACAAAGATATCTTCATGTTCCTAAGATATTCTCACCAGCTGAGGTGGACGAACAAGGAAGACAGGAAAAAAAAGTTCATGCTGTAGAAGCTATCCTAAATTGGCAATCAAAAACTCTCTTGGCACACAATGATGCTTTCAAAACAATTGATTCGCACATTATTAACGTACATCAAGATCTCAAAAGGTATGATGAAAGTATCAAGAAAATGCTTTCAGATTTCCAAAAAAAGCTTTATGCCTTGGAATCTGGCCAGCGCCTTAGATATTATCATCTTAAGAGTCCAAAAGATGAAATAGAGAAATTTCAACGGTAGATTGCACTCCTTGAAGAAGGAACCTTTAAGCGTTCAAATTTATTCTCTATTCCAAGACAGGAATATCATCCTCCACAACCGCAAAACTCTCCAGTATTTGCTGCTGTAATTGCTCAAGTCAAAACATCTACTCGAAAAGATTGAAGTGATATAACAGGAATGCATGACCAAATCAGAAAAATGGAATGCCTCCTTAAGAAACGAGGAAAGACTAAAGCTTTGGCTCAATAATCCAAAGAGTCTGAACCTCAGCTTATGGTCTCAAATCCTCTTGAATCTTTTTCTCTGAAGCTTGAGCATCCAACAGAATGAGGAGGCAAAACAAGCAGCACAGAATCTAGAAAAATGTTCTGAAATCCTAAAGCCCTCCAGGTTACAAATCTTTCCGAATCAGACTCATCTTCTGACTCATCTTCCTCTTCAATCCCTCTTGTTGAAACTTTTCATACATAATTCATTTCCTCTTCCATTTTTATGGCTAATGAAGAAGAAGAAATAATGTCTGAACCAGAAATTATTCAACCCCTGATCCATCCCCATCCCGAATTCTTCTTCCAACCAACTTTTCACACTTGATGATATACTATATTCTAAATGACTAGAAAGGATAGAAAATTTTTATTCTTGGCTGAATACCATAACTCTCACTATCCATAGCAGATATGACATCCTCATTGAGTTTGTCACAAAATTCACTTGAAGCCTTAAACACTGGTGGCAATCAGTATCTGATGCTGACCAAATGACATTTTTACTCTTTCCTGACTTTGTTCAACCCATTCAGGTCATTTAGAAGTTCTTCATAGGAAAACCAGCTAATTTACTTAAGCTCAAAAGAAGAGATTACTTTAACAAGAGATGTTGTTCCCTCCAAAAAAACATTTAGATAAACATTACGCTGTAATGACCAAACTCTTTTAAGGCCTTGGGGCTGATGCAAATCTAAAACAAGTCTTTCTGAACTCCGTTTCCAAATAACTCTCTCAACAAGTAGAAAGAAACTTCCTTAACAAAGGCAAAAAAATAGCTAATATTCCTTTTGAGGAAATTCAGCAGGAAATCCATCTTTGCCTTGATGACTTATGCTTACGTCGACAAATGATCAAGAACTATCTTGAGGACAATCGAGAAGTTGATGGTGCATGTTCCCGCCAGTATCTCAAGATCAAATGTCCAAAAGATTGTGATGGTTCTTCTTACGGAAACCATGCTAGGAAGAAAAGGCACGTCAAGAAATATTATGAGAAGAGGTCCAGACACAAACCCAGACATTTCAAAAGAAAGAAGAAATAGAAATTTCTTAAGAAACGACGAAATGCTCTAGATCGTTGCTTTGTTTGCAACAAAAAATGACATTTTGCCAAAGATTGTTCCCAGGCAAAAAAAAAGTCAGAATCGTCTCATACATCATATTGAGCTTAAAACAGGGATTTCTCTCAAGGATGATGATGTAAAATCTTTATTCTTCATGGATGAAAATCCAACTGAACAAACCTTATGTGTTATCTCTTGTTATCAAACCCCCAGTAAGATAAGCTCAAATTCAAAACCTGATCCAGAAGATTTTTCCATTTATCCCTCTAATCCTCAGACTTACAGCCTACTATATATTCTAGCCAATTTCATTGCCCTCATTTCCCAATAAAAATCTTTACCTCCAAGTTTGCTAAACTCATTTCAGTCATTACTCTCATAGATACCGATACTAGTTCGTCCATTCTAGACACAAATGTACTTCCTAAAGAATACTAGACTTCCTGTGTTCAGTATTTCAACTTAGCCTCCAAAAATACTTTTTTCATAAAAGTACGTACTACACCAGTAACTATCCAATTTTTCCCACAATATTTCATAAACACTAGAGTTCTTAGATTTAACATTCCCAACAAAGACTTAATCATTAGTTGGGATATTATAACTCAACTTCATTATCTCCGAATCATTCCTAGAAAAGGTATTGCATATAAAAATCAATTCTCCGAATTTGTTAACATATAAAGACTTTTTTCTATTCATATGAGTCTATTGGATCCAATCATGCAGAAATTGCTAGAATCATGCTCAGAAAATCATTCTGAATTCACCTAGAAATGTTCCCATCTTTTATGGCAAAATCCAGAATTTTATGTTCGACTTTCTTTCAAACAGAATGAAAATATAAATCCTACGAAAGCCAGTCATTTAGGAATGAACCTGGATCATTTTGCCCAGATTCAATAAGAATGCTCAAAATTGTTACAACAATGCCTTATTGAAATTTCAAATTCACAATGGGCATATGAAACATTTTATATAAACAAACGTGCTGAGCAAAACAGAGGAAAGTTAAGATTGGTTATCAATTACCAACCTCTTAATATTTTCCTCCATGATGATAAGTTCCCATTGCCTTCCAGAATTTCGCTTTTTGCAAGATTAACAAAAGTCCGCATTTACTCAAAGTTTGACCTCAAAGCAGGCTTTTGGCAATTGGGAATTCATCCTAAAAACAGACCCAAAATAGGGTTCTATATTCCGAACCAACATTTTCAGTGTAAAGTCCTTCCTTTTGCACTCAAAGTAGCCCCTTCCTTATTCCAGAAAGTCGTGTGCCGCATTTTTCAGCCTATCTTTGCAAGTGCGACAGTATATATTGATGATATATTGCTCTATAGTCCATATGAAGATTCTCACTACAAACTTTTTGAATAATTCGAAAAAATTGTGAAAAAGTATGGCATCATGCTTTCCCAAAAAAAAATGATCATTACTCAAATAGAAATCAAATTCCTTGGAATGCACTTCAACAAAGGTACATACTATCTCGGTTCCCATATTGCCAAGGAATTATTTAACTTTCCTAAAAAGGATTTCACAACTCAACAAGTTCAACATTTCTCGGGATCATCAATTATCTTCGAGATTTTGTTCCAAATATTACAAAATTGTTACTTCATCTTAAGTAAATGTTAAATAAGCATCCATCACCATGGGGAAAAGTTCAAACCAAAGCAGTTACTGAACTCAAAACAATCATGCAAAATCTCCGTCCATTACAAATTCTATCCACATGAAGGCGAATATTGCACACCGATGCTAGTGATAATTATTGAGCAGCTATACTGTTTGAAGAAATTGATGGTAAGCGGCACATTTGTGCTTAAAAAAGTGGCAAGTTCTCTCATGTAGAAATGCCTTACCATTCCACCTTCAAAAAGATTTTTTGGCAGTTAAGAATGGAATCGAGAAATTCGAATTTCATCTTATCGATCACCATTTTCTTGTGGAATTGGATATGGCATCATTTTCCCAAATGACCAAGTTCAAACAGAAGCAAATTCCTTATCCCCAACGACTCTAATGGGCTGATGTCGCGACCTAAATTTCGCCGAAACCTAGATTAATGGATTACCAAGTTAATTAAATTAACTAACCTAGCTCAAACCCTCCCCAAGTCCTACCAAATCGCAAGTTAAGATTCGGTATTAACGTGCAAAAAATTTAAAACGAAGTTGCCACTAATCGTTTATGGTAGGCCAATTAGAAACCTAAATAAAGTATAGGGAGATATTCTTTATTTTTACGAACCAGAGATTAAGTGAGTTCGGGAACTTGATTACGCTAATATTTTTATTAACGCCCTTTCGATACCCATTTTTCATGAAAATTCCTTGATTGGCAATGTAGATTAATGTTTTGGGAATTTTCTTTTATTGAATGCAATGTTAATGCAACCATATTCTGAAATGAAATGCATTAAATGATCTAATGACGTAAAATTAAATGACATGCATTTATGACACTAAACTTACCTTTTCTAGATGACGGGCAAAAATGTCATGTGACTATACTATATGACAAGCAATTTAATTAACTAATCTTAATGACTAAGGTTAAATAATAAATGAACCTAGACATTTAATTCTTTATGAATGCACCTAAAAGACTATATTAAATGAACCTAGACATGGCATTAATGAATTTAGAATAATGACATGGCAAAGATGACATGCACATGATGAGTATTTTTTGGTATTTTTTATGATTGATTACATTAAACAAAAATAAATAATTTGAACGGGAATAATCAATCTTGCCCATAATATACCTTTAATTCCGATTTTCGATTTCACAACATTCCCCTGAATTGAGACTAGAAAGTGAATTAATTTATAGATTAACCATCATCCCCAAATACATATGGCCGATTTTAAAATTCTATTTTGGAATTATCAACCCAATCCTCCAAATCGGGGATGTAATATATAATTTTCATGTGCGGGCACGATCATACTTCTGAATTGAAGTCGGATATTACCATATTGCACATTTTCCTCGAGACATGGGCACCATAGGAGCATATATTATGAGCAAGATTGGTTATTGACATGCAAATTATCTTATAACTATAAAAGGGAAGTAATCATGAAAAAAAAATCAAATCTCCTAAGATAATGTGCCTAATTATCTATAAGGCAATATACAATATCGTCCTATCTATATGATCTACATCTTCAATTTAGGCAATGTTATCAATAGAATGTCAAAAGCGATTAGATATTTGCCTAATTAGAGTAGGAGATATCCACTTTCTTTTTTTCGAATTCACGATCCACAAGCTAGGGCCGGCCATGAGGGATGTCACCAGGCTGCTGAGGGTCACCAGAGGCAGCGGACGGCGACGGCAAGGCAGAATGTAACCGAATCTCCCGTTGGACTTTTGTCGAACAGGTGGCGGACGGCTCGAATTGGGGCTGTTTTGGCTCCAATCTCAACCCGGATTGTTGCTGTTTCGATCAAGGGGCTCTTTGGGACTTCAAGAAAAGGATTTCGACCACCAGGGATGGGCGGAGTAGCGTTGGAGAGCGGCGACCAGAATCGGCCCCTATTTTTGTGCAGAAACAGGGACTGTGACAGGCCTTGTTCGTGGGCTCGGCTCGTCTCGATTGTGGCTACTCTGGAAAATCGGCTTAGATGGATACGAAGAGCTTCGCACAAGCTTTGTTTTGACTACTTGTGGGCCTCGAGGGGTGGCCGGAGCTGATCGGAATTCACTTCGTAAGATGGCCCGCCGAACTGTTTTTATGAGTTTCTGGGCACGAGGCTGGTCGGGGGCACTCTTCTTCGCCTTGGTTCTCCGCGATGGATGGCTTTCTGGAAAATATATTTGAATGGCTTGAAACTACGTCGAACGAGCTTCGATTTGATAGGTCACCGAAGGAAAACGGTCGCCCGAGGTGGCGGCACGGTGGCTGCGAAGATGGCTCAACGAGAGGGTTTTGCTGAGCTCTCTCTTTCTCTCTCACTCGAATTTTCTGCCTCTTTTCTGAGAATAATGGCGCCCCCTTGATTCAAAGGTATAATGAGGTATATATAGATAAGCTCGAGGGTTTTCTTAATTTTTGGATATTTACGATTTGGTCCCCAAATTTTATAATATTTGCAAATTGATCCCAAAGCTTGTTTTTCTTTTCAACTTGGACACTATACGGTTTGGCTAGCCCATTGAGTGGGCTTGGTCGAGCTCATCCCCCTTGTGGGCTCCTATTCCTCTTGCTTGGCTGAATTTTATAATTAATTTAGTCCAATTTGCGCATCCAATTTCTGTTCGATTTTGCCACCCGATCCGATTTTAATGCAAAAAATGTATGATTATACATGCTGAAAAAATAATTATAAACCTATATGAAAATTAAATGCAATTAATTTAAATATTTTTTGCTAGGGGCAAAGTCGACCCCTAATTTTTATGCAAATTAATTACTGAAATAAATTTTAAATTAATCTTAGAATTGGGTCAAAATTTAGGTGTCAACAGCTGAATGGTTTTCAAAATATTCTTTTGAAACCAAGCATATTGCAGGAAAAAAAATGTGCTCGCAGATTTTCTCTCCAGACTAAAAGCACCATCAGCTAAAATCAACATGTATATTCTCAGGCATCCTCTTCCTTAGCCCGAGAAGTACAAAATTGAAAGAATGAATAGTTGGCCAAGCCTGAAATATCCATAGAAGATTATTCCAGAAACACAAAATGACCGACTCAATGAACATCTTGAGGATCTCATGTGGCGTTGCCACACAGACCTTTTCAGAATCCATGGAGCTTCTTTATTCAATCCTTTGGGTTTACATCATAGATACCCCTTCATCCATCAACTATTCTGGAAACCAAATGATTTCCCTGAAAAACTCAAATGGCTCTTATGGTATTTAACCAATAAGTACCTAATAGTTAAAGAATTTTCCACTCCAAACTTTTCAGTCAAGCTCACCAAACTAGTGGCACTTGGTCCTTGAAATCAGCATGAAAGTAACCTTCTTACTGTGCTTAAATGATTTTATCCACCTGTTTACTGAAAACAACTCTTTGTTAAAGAATTGAAAAATGTTCCAAGAGATCCAGAAACACACACTGTTATTTTCCTCCATCGACCTTAGACTTTTGTGTACAATAATGGTATCATCGCCAATGCTCCATCCAGAGTAGATACAACTACCTACAAACCCCAACCACAGCTCCAAGTGGCCCGTATTTATAAATAATTTCCCAGTCATTTTGGTTCTTGTGAACACACTTATCGAGAACTACAGAGAATCCTATGTCAAGAAAATTGGACCATTCCTGAAGAAGCATGAGATTATATTACACCTGTCTCATGAGACTATGATAGACCATCAGCAACTGTACAGCAAGCACTTCGAGTATAGAACCAACAACTTGACCAAGAAATGGCAGATACACAGGCAAACTCCACAACAGATCATGCAAGTTCATTGCAGGACCCATATAACCCATGGGGTGGACCACTTTCCCAAGACCCTTATGATCACGATCAATTGAACCTATCCTTATCTGTAGAATTGGACCCCAATTCCAGCTTCATGCAAATTGAAAATTGGCCCCAGCTAATTATGCTAGAGGTTGCTTTAGAAATTGCTACCTCCTACGGAGAAATCAATCTTCCAAAATCTCTAGGCCAAGATCACAACTTGGATCAAAGACTACTTGATCGAAAATTTGCACACAGCTCAAACAGCTCATATTATGACTACAACTCTGGATGGCGCTAAATCACTGTAACACCAACACTGTTCATCAATTACTGTGGCAAATCACTGTAACACCAGCACTGTTCACTATTCACTATAGCAAATAGATGCCAAAATACTATTTATATGCGTGTTTTTTACTATTCAATCACGCAAAGCTTTTGTTGCGTGTCTGCTGTATGTCTGTACTGTTAAAATGTTGGACTGTTGTCCAAACAGTGTACTTCCTACCGCCTATATAAGATCATGTAATCCTTTAGTTTGAAATAAGAGCGAAAGTTTGAAAATCACTACTATCTTCCACTCACTCTCTATGTTTAGCTAAAAACTATCCTCCCTTCGCAAGCCTGATACGATCCTTTAAGAAAGGCAGCCCAGCCAGCTGAAGCATCCGATCATCCTGATCTCTGTCTCTTTGAGTGTTAGTAAGCTTGGAACTAAATCTCTGGGTAGTTTAGCAGTTAAAAGGCAATCCCTTAGGGGCTTGAGCTCGACTCGCCTAACGTGAGATAGCATACCTACTGCAAAACTGACTTGATTTTTCCTGGTTCCGGGTTTATGCCCCCTCATTAGTAACACTCCAGAAATTCTAATTCTGCTCTAGAAGCATTTCTAAAGCAGAAATGCGTTTAGTAAAGAATTACTTCTAAAGCATTTTTCTACTTTTGGAATAGAATTGCATTTGGTAAAAGAAGTAGAAATATCTATTCTAGAAATGATTTCCTCTTCCCCTCCAGAAGTGATTCTTGTTCCCTCACACCAGGGGCCCTCCTTGTCACCGCCAGTCGCCGAAGTAGAATAAAGGCACGTTTGGTAACACTTCAGAAATGCATTTCTTATTTTGGAACAGAATCACTTCTGGCCAAAAGTTGAATTATGGAGTAGAATGGTTACCAAATGCGCCCTAGGTCGCTCGAGGAAAATTTATTTTTACATTGATGGTGACAATGCACACTTTGCCCTCTTTTTCTCTTTCCAAAGTTGCCCTCTGTAGTTTTCGGCAAGAGAGGCACAAATAATCCCTAAAGTTTGATCCTAATTACAATGTCGTTTCTGGACTTTTACTTCGCTCGATGCGGTCCTTGAACTGTTCCTAAATATTCAGTCAAACCCTTGAACTTTTAATTTATTCGATATGATCCCTCAATTTTTCAAATCAAAGAGAAACATTTGCCAGTAAATGGGTTCAATGCATTAGACCAGTTAATAAGGTCTAATGCATGACTTTTTAATAATAAAAAATTAAGACATAAGTAAATGTCTAGAGATCCACGTAATATTATGTAATTAATATTTTATTGGGTAAATGTCACCACAAACTTCAAACTTTGCCTTCTGTGACACATTTACCCCAAACTTATACAGTGTGACAAATTTACCCCAAACTTTTTTTGTGACACCAAAAATCCTAAATTTATATCCGTGTGACACATTTACTTTAAAAAATTATTTGACCCAAGGGAATTTTCATCTTTTACCTTTTTATTAAATAGAATATTCAAAAACATTTTTAAAAATTAAAAAAAAGGAAAAAGGAAAAAGGGGGGACGAATCAAGGGCAAAGGCGACAACCCTCGCCGTTGCCGCTCTCGCCACCGAAGAGGGTCTGCCGCCCTTGCCCCTGATTCCTCCTCTCTCTTTTTTAATATCCTATTTAATAAAAATTGAAAATAAAAAATATAGGGGTAAATGTGTCTTTTTATTTCAAATGAGATAAATATGTCATATAAATATAAATTTGGAGTTTTTGATATCACAAAAAAAAAAGGTAAATATGTCACAAAGGCAAAGTTTGGAGTTTTTTGTGTCACAAAAATTTTTTGGGACAAATGTGTTATAAAGAGCCAAGTTTTGAGTTTTTTGTAACTTTTTTTCCTACTTTATTGTGCAAATGGACGAAGAATGATATGCTGGAGCTGTTGCGTTGGTTCTTGTCTGTAACCACGTTACGTGAACACGGGCGCCCACGTGCATTTCGAGCGACGATAATGGGCAGATAATAATAATAATAATAATAATTATTATAATAATCACAGGATCAATGGGAAAAAACAGACGCCATCCACTTAATCAGACGTCAATCACGCAAAGGCAAAAACATGGTGGGGACTCAGAATCTTTTTAAAAAGAATTAAACTAGATTTTAAAAAATTTTAAAAACAATCTAAGCAAGCAAAAACTTCCTACTCAACTTGAGTGACAGCTGAATGGCCAAGATGCAAGAAATCTTTAAAAAAAAAAAAAAAGGAGGAGAAAAAGACAAAAGAAGACATGCACACGCTTTTACTTTTTCCTTAATCGTGAAGTCAAATTCTTTTAGCCAATCTTAATGAAGCAGCCGACCTTGTTGGTGAAGTAAGAAGTACAATGATATTAGGTTCTTGATGATTCCAATACATTAAATATGCATACTTACGTCTCGAATCTTGTCAACAAGTACTTTGAGTCACATGTTAACGAGTGTCTTGAGACAGTCGTTAATTGATAAGGAATTTTTTTCTTCCAATAAACTAATTGCAAAGCACAAGAAACACAGCGCATCGGTAAATTTTCTTTGTCGAACAAAATCCTTTTGTCGAAACATGCGTCCCACTTTGCTGCTTTGTCTCGAATAAGGGCATTAGGTCTCATCCTATCGTAGAAGATTATTCTTGCAAAATGTTGTCATGGCAGCCATGTCGCAATGACTTGATATCTAGAAACTTTGGTCATGCATAGTGTCAGCAATTTGTCGAAAACTATTCAACTTCCGGCTAAAGTACATCGATTACAAAAGGAAAGGAAAGTTTAGTGTATTTGGTTAATTAATAACTGAAGTCCAATAACACGATTGTAAAGTCCATTATAGTTTAGTAACATCAGTTGAAATTGAGTTAGACAGGAGAGAGGCAACCAAGTATATTTGCTCCTTTTGAAAAAACCGTTTTCGCAGTCTAATGCAAGAAATCTTAAAAAATAAAAATAAAAAAAGGAGAAAAAGACAAAAGAAATCATGCACACGCTTTTACTTTTCCTTAATCATGAAGTAAAATTCTTTTAGCTGATATTAATGAAGCAGCCGTCCAGGTTGGTGAAGTAAGAAGTACAATGATATTAGGTTCTTAATGATTCCAAGAAATTTAATATGCATGATTGTTTTTTGAATCTCATCAACGAGTGTCCTAGATTATGTGTTAATGAGTGCCTCAAGACACTCGGTAATTGATGAGGGAACTTTTTTCTTAATAAATTAAATTTTTTGGGTTTGATTTTATTATATTTCTATTTTACAAGTCACTATATGTGCTATATATTATGCGCAGATGACAAAACTATGCTCCTTTACTCATGTCTCCCCACACCCAACCCTTTTAGAAGGTGGAGAATCGAATTCCCTATCTTTCCCTCCTTCCCAAGTGAGAAGGGTGGTTACTGGGACAACCCATGTGATTCAATAAACTAATTGCAAAGTATGGGAAGTCAGAGCATCAACAAACTTTCTTTGTGGAACAAAATTCATATGTCGAAACATGTGTCCCATTTTGCTACTTATCTCGAATAAGGGTACTTGGTCTCATCCCATCGTAGAAGATTACTTTCGGTAAAATGTTGCCGTGGCAGTATGCACAGCATCAACAATTTGTCGAAAACTATTTAAGTCCCGGTTAAAGTACATCAATTACAAAAAGGAAAGAAAGGTTTAGTGTATTTGGGTAATTAATAACTGAAGTCCAGTCACAAGATTATAAAGTCCAGTATAATTCAGTAGCATCACGTGAAATTGAGTTAGATAGGAGAGACACAACCAAGTATATACACTCAATTTGAACATGTCGTTTTTCACAGTCCGATAGATATAAATCTCTCCCAAATGGGCATGGGGAGCGATAAAGGGTGCGTTTGATAACTCTATCGAATTTTAAATTCTGCTCCAGAAGTATTTCTGAAACAGAAATGCATTTGGTAAAAAATTACTTATTGAGCAATTTTTTAATTTTAAATGAAAATTGTGTTTGGTAAAAAAAATGATTTTCTAGGATTAGAAGTGATTCTGGCCAAAAGTGATTATTTTATATTTTCATTTTCCTTCTCATTTCTTTCTCACGCTCGTAGGGCGCCGCCACCACCGATCGCCACCCATTGTCACCCCCCACCACCGCCTCCCGCCAGCCATCGATCCCCGTCGGTAGGTTTGTGTCGTTGACCGTTGGTCGTTGGTCAACCGTCGGTGGGTTTGTGTTGCTGGTCGCCAGCCGCCTCCGATCGTCGGCCACCATTGATCACTGGCCACTGAGCGGTCACCAACTGTCGCCGGTTCTCGTCAGTCATCGATCCTTGATCGTTTGGTAAATGAAAGCGCGTTTGGTAAACATTTCAAAAATTTATTTCTCATTTTCTTCAAGAATTGATTCTGGTAAGAATCAATTCTTGCCAGAAGTTGAATTCTGGAGGAGAATTGATTTCAAACGCACCCAAAATCTTGAAATTTGGACCTTACTACAAGAGGGCAAAAGGATTCTCCATAATTAAAATATATATATAAATTAAAAAATTGATGTCTATTTCGGGATGGGTTAAAAAAAAGTAGAAGTGACGAGGATTCGATACCTAATGGCTCCAAACGTATCAAATTGGCAAGAGTTTCAAAAGAATCGAAATTGCTAAAAAAGTCCACAAAGACAAAAGATTAATTGAATCAAATTCTCGGATTATGCTTCCCCCCATCCCCCCGCGGAATTAACGAGAAAATTCGATGCTCCCTTCTTGGCGAGATTCGTTAAATGAGACGAAGCGAAGGGGCAAGAGCGGGATTCCGCACGCCCTCGGCACGTGCATGTCTCCCCGCGTGAAAGCGAGGAAACGGGGGAGACAACGTGATCCGACGGTGCCTCGCACGTGTCGTCGTCTCCAAATTTGCTGTCGTTTGGAGAAAGAAAACGCAGCTTCTTCAAACTTCCATATCTGTCGGCCAAATTCCATAAAAAAACCCCAAATTTTAGGTTCAGTCCCAAAAATACCCCGAACTTTTTTTTGTCTCGAAAAAAATCCCAAACTTTAGGTCAAGTCCCAAATCTGCCCCAAACTTTTTTGAAATTTTGTGATTTTTTTTTGGAGAAAACAAAATCCAGAGTAGATTTGGGACTGGACTTAAAGTTTAGGGTTTTTTCTGAGACAAAAGAAAAGTTTGGGGCAGATTTGGGACTTGACCTAAAGTTTGGGATTTTTTTCGAGACAAAAAAAAATTCGGGGTATTTTTGAAACTTGACCTAAAGTTAGAGGTTTTTTAGGGAATTCGGCCCATCTCCGTCGCTCGCGCCAGCTCATATTCATTGTTCACATTCTCTCTCTCTTCTCTCTCTCTCTCTACACGCGAGCTTTGGAAGGTTATTAAGGAGGCCGATCTCCTCCCTCCCTTCGCTCCCAACCTCGCCGCCGGTGACAGCAATGGACGTCCGCCGGCGGCAACCGAAGCCCTCCCGCGCCCCGGCCTCGCAGGGCGGCGATTCCCGCGGCGGCCGCCACCTCCACGACCGGAAGGATCTCCGGTTGTCGGCGTCGGCCGTCGTCCATAGCGCGCCCCCCTCGCCCAAGGCGTCGGACGCGCTCCCGCTGCCGCTGTACCTCACGAACGCCGTCTTCTTCACGCTCTTCTTCTCCGTCGCGTACTACCTCCTCCACCGGTGGCGCGACAAGATCCGCAGCTCCATCCCACTCCACGTCGTCACCCTCCCCGAGATTGCCGCCATCGTCTCCCTCATCGCCTCCTTCATCTACCTCCTCGGCTTCTTCGGCATCGGCTTCGTCCAGTCCTTCATCTCCCGCGCCTCTCACGACGCGTGGGACATCCTCGACGACGAGGTCGCCGGCGACGACTTTCTCCCCGAGGACGACGACCCCCGTCGCGCCGCCATTGCTTGTCCTCTCCCGAAGCTGGCCGAGCCCGAACCCATCGACTCGACTCTGTCGTCCGTCGAGGACGAGGAGGTCGTGAAGTCCGTCACGGACGGTAAAATCCCGTCGTACTCGCTCGAGTCCGTGCTCGGGGACTGTAAGAGAGCCGCTTCCATTCGGCGCGAGGCGCTGCAGAGGATGACGGGGAGGTCATTGAAGGGCTTGCCTCTCGAAGGGTTCGATTACGACTCGATTCTGGGGCAGTGCTGCGAAATGCCGATTGGGTACGTGCAGATTCCGGTGGGGATCGCCGGTCCGTTGTTGCTCGACGGATTGGAGTATTCCGTGCCGATGGCGACCACCGAGGGTTGCTTGGTGGCGAGCACGAACAGGGGGTGTAAGGCGATCTACGCATCTGGTGGGGCCACGAGCGTCTTGTTGAGGGACGGCATGACGAGAGCGCCGGTTGTTCGGTTCGGTTCGGCGAAGAGGGCGTCGGAGCTGAAGTTCTTCTTGGAGGATCCGGTCAACTTTGAGACCTTGGGTATGGTATTCAACAGGTCAGTGTTTCGTGGAGATTTTCTGTTTCATCTCGATACTTTTTTATTTTCTATTTAAGTTATTTTATATTGGGTTTTTGGTTTTGTCTTGTGCTTTATTTTGTTGGGTGGAGTTATGTGGATATTGGGTTTGTCACCTTTTTTTTGCCTTGATTTCCCGTGTGTTCTCCAATTATTACTGAGTCTGACCTGTTCCTATGTTGTGATTTTCTGATGTTGATATATATATTCGATGATGACGGTTCACCTTTTGAGTGATGAGGACAGAGAGTTTGAATGTCCAATAACATCTGCATATGTTCCAAATGTCAAGTGATATAAATCCAAATCGTGCCAGGAACTTTGTGGCAAGCATTTGGATGGTTTGTTAACACCCAGAACAAGTGGAAAAAAAAAGGGGGGCGCTTTAAATCAACATGAGCTACCAATTACCTGGAAAATGGCTTTTAACCTTTTCTCCCCTGAAATTGCTCTTCCAGAAAAAGGGCGGTCTCGCCTTTTCTGAGGATTTACCTTTTCCCAATGATGATACCGTGTTTTTTTGTTCGGCAGATCGAGTAGATTCGCCAGGCTCCAGAGTATAAAATGCTCGATTGCTGGAAAGAATCTTTACATGAGATTCGCCTGCGGTACAGGTGATGCTATGGGGATGAACATGGTGTCCAAAGGGGTTCAAAATGTGCTGGATTTCCTTCAAAGCGACTTCCCAGACATGGATATAATTGGCATTTCTGGTAAAGTTTCACATGATTTGTACTTTGTTGGTTAAATCGAATCTCGTCCTTGAGTTTGTTATTGGCCGTCGGATATAGTAACTTGGATTGGTTAGTTATATATATGAGTATCTCCGCTGATCCGGAGATGTCAGCTTCCTGTGTGCAGCTGGTAGAAAGCTTACGGCATCCAACACTTCTATCTAATTCCCATTCGACAGTATGATTTCAATACATGCGCCCATGGAATTTAGATGATCAAACAAATTGCAGTCTCCTTTATTACACGATAAATTTGCTCTATATCCACGACACTAATACACCGTGAGAAGTGGTGAACTATTTTCATCATGGTTTGATAATTTTTTGAACATTCTGCATACTTAATGACCGTTTGTACTTTTCTCTCCAAACTCTCTTTCTTGATGTCTTCATGCGGCCAAAGGATCATATAAACAAGTTCATCTCAATGTTATAGACTGAAGGGAAATAGTTTTGTACGATGAATACCAGAGACTAGGGTCCTTGCAAGAATTATGGAGTTATGATTTACTTCTTGATTGATGGAAAGGTGGGCGTATTGGTTAATAATATCACACCAACTTCTCGGATGGTTTTGACAGCAGTACAGATCCGTTATTTATTACCATCGTTCATCTCCCCTTTCAGATTTCCAAGTGGTCATATGCAAGAAGCCAGTCATATAGTCGTTTGATAACCGCTTTAGCTTTTTCCTAATTCTTTTCCTGGGGAAAGGTCGGTTGTTCTAGGAAATGTTAACTACTGAAAGTCAAGCATCACTTTAAGACTGATTTTCTTCATTGCCATTAACTTTGTTATTCTGCATCAGGAAACTTTTGCTCTGATAAAAAGCCTGCTGCTGTGAATTGGATTGAAGGGCGGGGAAAATCAGTTGTTTGTGAGGCAATTATTAAGGAAGAGGTGGTGAAGAAGGTGTTGAAAACCAGTGTACATTCACTAGTCGAGCTCAACATGCTGAAGAATCTTACAGGATCTGCTGTTGCTGGTTCTCTTGGTGGATTTAATGCCCATGCGAGCAACATTGTGTCTGCTATATTTATAGCAACTGGCCAGGATCCAGCACAGAATGTGGAGAGTTCTCATTGCATTACCATGATGGAAGCTGTCAATGAAGGGAAGGATATTCATATTTCTGTTACCATGCCTTCTATTGAGGTGAATAACTTCTCCTTTTCCTTTCAAACTATTTTAGGTCGTGTTCTTTTTTTTCCCATGACTAAGAAGAATGAGGTCATTGTGAATTGGAAAAGGGAATGGAATGAGAGAATGTAGAGATAGTTAATAATGCAGGAAAGAAAAGCGATCAGTGTTAAAATGTTAAACTTCAAGAGAAAATAATGCAGGTTTTAATTGCAGTGTTAATATGTTTGTTGGAGACTAGAAATGGCATCAAATCAAAAAGGGTAAACCCCATGGAGAATAAGTGATGCAATCAGAGTCTTATGGTCTCATTCCATGATTTGTGGATCTTCCCTTAAACTGAATTTCTCTTCATTAGGTGGGCACGGTTGGAGGCGGAACTCAGCTGGCTTCACAGTCTGCCTGCCTGAATCTGCTTAATGTCAAGGGCGCAAGTAATGAGTTGCCGGGAGCTAACGCGAGGCGCCTGGCCACCATTGTCGCTGGTGCTGTTCTCGCGGGAGAGCTCTCCCTAATGTCCGCCATTTCAGCTGGGCAGCTTGTGAAGAGTCACATGAAGTATAACAGATCCAGCAGAGACGTCACAAAAGTCGGATCTTAGATGGAGAGAGAACATGGCCCAAGTGTTCGAATATGGAGGATAAGCGCATGCGACCGAGAGGAAAGGGTAGCTGCAAATTCAGTAATAGAAAAGGACTTTGGAATGTTAAACCCCGCATGGGATTGTTTCTTGTGTTATCTGTTGAAGCGTGGAAACGGACCAGTTGGGCGAGCCATCTTCTTGCCCTGCTGCCTTAATTGCACACACTAAGAACGGTTCTCCGGTTGACCCCGCGAACAGGCCGTGCCCATCTAGATATTCGATCCGCGGTCGTGTCCTAGTCGCAGTACGCTGTCTTATTTTTTTGCTGTTGTTATTCCAGTCTCTATCTTTTATTTGTTTGTAGCTCTGGGCAGGGGACCGCCTTTTGATTTGCTCCTTGTGACCGGATCAAACTTGGGGACCAGATGATGGCATTCTCAGTCTTTTTCTAGCTAGCAGATCTATCGTTTTCCTTTTGTTCGTTTGTTTGCACACATGTAATGGGGACCTCCAAAATTGATTTACTTTCGAATGTCATGTGTCACAATGTGAATGAAATTGCTCTGTTCTGATGCCACCGGAAAAGGCGATGGTCTTCGCTGTCTTAGGACCTGATTTCTGATGAGAGAATTTCAGAAATTGCTGGCTTATGCTGGAGAGTGGAGAGGGGCCAAAAAGAAGAAGAAGAGAGAAGAAGCAAAGATGCATTTACCAGTGAACAACAGCCAAAGACCTTGCCCAGTGAAGTTGATGTTCTTGCTAGGTGAACTCGCACTGTTGGAGTTTGACAATTTTGAATCTGCATAAATATGGACAACATTTGCGGCCTGTGGTTCAAAATTGATGTGGCGCATGACCTGCATGGATATTGCTTCCAAACTCCAGTTTCAGACTTCGTCCCTTTCTCCTTTTCTATTTTAAGGTAGAAGTAAGTTGTAGATGCTTCGTGGCACAACGAATAGATAAGCAAAGCGGGCAAAAAAAGCCAACGTTCCCAAAAAAGTCATAAACCTATTGAACTTGTGTCAATTTAGTTCTAAACTTTTCGATTTGGCCAATTTGTTCTTAAACCTTTTAACGATTTGCTAATGTAGTCCATCCGACCAACTTTTTTATGAAATTGATAACGTGGACGCTAGTCATCTTACGTGGCACAAATAATGTTAATGTGAAAAATCTTCAATTTTTTAATTTTTTTAATTTTTTATTCTGCCGACAAGGGCTCGCTGGCCCTAATTCAGTGGCCATGGGGTTGTTGGGCCACCAGCCGAGCCTTGCTGGCCCTTAACAATAAAAATGAAAAGAAAAGGAAAGGAAAAAATCAAAAAAATTCCATGTCGGCATTGATTGTGCCACAAATGACGGTCGGCATCCACGTCATCAGTTTCCAATCAAAATTGGCCGGATAAACTACATTGACAAATTTTTAAAATGCTTAAGACCAAATTAGCCAAATTGAAAGGTTTTAGAACTGAATTGATACAAGTTTGATAGGATTTGGATTTTTTTTTTGGTAATTTTCCTGGGCAAAAGGGGACGTAACATTCACGAATTCAAATCAGATCAAAGGCAAACCAAAGCTTAAAGAGTCGGGCCCAAAAAGGGTAGCCAAACCAAACCTTCAATCTAGCATCTCGATCCTGTCTTCAAGGATCGATATGTTAAATTCTTAAGTGGAGTAACGCATTTTATAAGATGATAATCTATTGTTGCGTACGAAGTGAGCATACCACGAAGCGTACACACTGGATCTGGCACATGGCCGACCGTCCCTGCACAAACTACTTTAATTGCTGCTGTTCTCAATCAAAGGTCCATAGTTAATGGCATGATGGATCCCATCAAGTACCGTTACCAGGTGCAGCGAGTACTCAGCATCGATTCAATGTGGGCCTACATGGGAACAAGGTGGACCTAAGCGTCCTTAAACCGCTTTGCCTACCTCGTCCGAACTTGGAGATCCCTTAGACGTAAAGCACTTGAGAGTACTGTCAAGGATGGGGCAGGAGAAAGATACTGTTTCAATTTATGGGACTTGAACGTGAGAGTATCGGCACGTAAAAATGAAGAACGCATTCGTGGAGCCCGTCTAATTATAGGATAAACGATGACGTTATCTATTGGAGCCCTGTTCAATTCGGATGTTTTAGTAATAACTAGACCAGTTCTTGGCCTGCACAAATCGTTCTCGATTCGGACACTTACTAATGTCAGATCTATTCGACTGTCCTACGTGGGTACCCCCATTCGATCACGACCATGTGCTAGTTGTACTCAGGTCCAGATCCATCTAATTTGTAGGAATTCATCGTGAACGTATTACCAAAAGATGACATCACTTCGAGGGTTGACTGAGGAGGGTCATGTACCCTAAATGTAGGTCAGTTTGGTTCCAAATGTTGGTTCTGATGAGTATACATAAACACATTTGTGTTTCTCTCTCTTTGCCCTTTCAGAGAAGGCCGGAAACGGCACGGCGTTAAACGCCAAATTTAATTCGCGACTCGCTGTTTCGAATCTCTACACTTGCACGATGAGCTAAGTTTTATCAAGATCTTCGGAACACGTCCATCGGCGGTCGACTAGACTTGCTGGCCGAGAACGTCAATCATCAATTTATTGTCGGCCATGCGATTGGAACAATAATCCAAGATGGCGTTCATTGTTTGAACATCTGAATCACTTGCCAAGACCGATCCACAAGTCAACTTCAATTTTCCTGGAACCCGATTGCACACATTATGATTTTCAAGACCGAATCAAGAAAACAAATGCAAATTTTGGGGGCTGAATATGCACTTTTTATCCCTACATCACGCAAGAGGCTACATCCCGGATTTTGTTTAAAAGTGCCGTCGAGGCACTTGTCAAACAACCAAATACAGACATTAAAATTTTCCAATGCACAAACACATTAGTTTGACAAATCGAATATTGTCTTATTAAACATACTTAACAAATGCCTCGAGATTTCTCGTTAATAATACCTTTAAAATCACAGAAATCATTCCAAACATCAGATGTGGATCTCCAAAGGACTTTACAAGCCCTAAGCGGTGGAGCATAACCAGCTCAGGAACCCTCGATTAGCTCATGGCATCTCACTAGTTGCAGGACGTGAAGTTAAAATAGACATAGCATGCATGTAACACGTGGTACATTTCAGATCATTAACAGGATCCTCATTTTTTTTTATCCTTCTGAAGACTGAGGAGAGTCAATGTGATTGCAAAACTGACATTCATGCTCAATCTGTTCTAACACAGCCTTCAAGCAATAACAAATGACAACTTAAATATCATATGCTAAGTTAAAGCTGATCCTTGTTCGAAAGGAACACGTACAAAGAGTCTGCCATGAAGGCTAACAACGGCTGAGGTCTGCAGTGGATCGATTCTCGACGGTAAGCTCACGACCTGAAAATCACAATTCCATTAGTTTCTCAAATTTAAATCCGCTATGGTAATTCTAGAAAATTTTATGGCGTAAATGCGTTACTGTGTATCCCACAAAAAATGTATATGTTCTACTGCCTGTCAGTATTGCATCCATTAAAAAATTCAATATTCGACGTGGACATATTGGTGCCTCAGATAGTTCAAATCCATTGGTCTAAGGAGCTAGATCCCCAGTGATGAAATGTAAAAAATCAAACAAGAACATCCTCGCCCGTAATATATCCTTCAAAAATGAAAAACTGAGAACTTGTAGAGCATCCATTATCTGATTCATTCCAGTTAGTCTCAACTTTAAGGATTCAAGGAAACACCTTCTTAAAGGGAGCGATGCCCCAAGGATTCTCGAGCTGTTCAGGTTGACCTGTAATCACTAGACGTCCAGCTGGATCTGACTGAACTCGCACCTGAGTAGACAAAATGAGAAGGTCAACCACAAAAACATACAGCTGCTTAAAGTTTACAATTCAGCCTCATCTAGAGAATTGCAAGTGTGAGCTGTTCAAAATTAAACAGAAGTCCCATTCTAAGGCATAAATTTATCAGGTGCCTCATTAAAAGCTATTCTGTGACTTACTCCTATATCACCATAAACAAGAGCAAGAAATGAAAACACGATGTAACATGACACAGCGAAGAACAGTTACTTCCTTTTAAGTGCCCTTGTCTCAGTAATTGTGACTAGCATTTATCCAGAGTAACCTTTTCATTTGATATTGCTGAATAAACTCGTGTCAGTTCCAGTGCAAGAATAAAGAATCATTTGGCTAACTAAAAGGTTGATAAGACAAGAGTTCCTGGAGTTCTTACTTCTTCACGCAAAAGGCCAGGGACCAGAGCATATACTTCGAAGCAATCTTTCTGTAAAGAGAAGAGAGGCATTCAATATATATTGAAGTGGTCTCCGCTGAACTATAAATCTAGAGTTAGCACAAGCCTCTGAGAAAGAAAAAACATACGGCTTCCCGAACACTGATCTTCACCCAATCAGCAGGAGGTCCAACATCGACGACACTTGTCATAATCCTAGCAATAGGTAATCATTAAAAGCTTTTAGAAACCAGACATATCAGGAGGTCTTCAGTTCAATCAGTTCCATTCCTCTATCTCTTAAGTTACCTATCAGCATTAAAGGCTCCATTCGAGGTCTCAAAGTCTAACCAAACCCCATCAGACTAATATTGCACACGATGCACAGGAGGACTGTTAAAAGGGAATGAAATAGAAGACAAGAGAAAGTAAACGGAACTGCTTATCTGCCTCGTGATGGACAGCTCTCTCCCCATGCTCCAAATTACTTGCTGTCTTCTCTTTAGGTAAACCTGTCTCCATAGAAGATTAATAATATGAACTATGCTCGCATCACATATTTATTTTAAAGGAGATATCTTCAGGGAGACATTTTGCTCGATATGGGATACACAGCATAATAATGACACTCGCATGGTCACGGATGTTTGAAAGGAAAGTATACCTATGCTTTTGAGATTCCTTTCACGCTTTGTTGTAGGGGCAAAGTTTTTGTCCTATAAAAGGACAATAATAAAGATTGACAACAAATAAGTATCTTTCTGTGCTGGATTCTAAAGAAAAAAACATATTGCAGGAAATAATTGCTGTAAGCTATAGCAACAGGTTCACTAACCTCGCCATATTCAAGATAGCGCTGAGATTGCCAACCCTTCATAGCACGCGATGCAGCACCCCTACGTGCCCTATTTGATCCTGCAGCTTGGTTTGCCTGAGCGTGTAGTTTCAGAATAAGGGAGGAGAAAAAAAAGATGATTGCTATCAGAACAGATTTCCAGCTAATCAGTGTTCTTCTAATCACCACTCACTTCACCAATCAGCCTTCTGCTTTAAAAGCAAGAACTCAATAGTGCCCTAATAAAAGTTTTTGTGACTCAAGATTAAGAGAAGGGCAACCACAGGAAGCATGGACGCCAGTGTGAAGTGAGAAACTATAAGTCCTCAATCCCATAAAATCATTGTCTCAGCATGTTACATAATACAAAGAGTTTCACTGTGCTAACGGCACCTAAATGAAATTATTCCACTTTCTAAAGGTTTACACTTTCTGACAGTAAAGACTGCGCATTTTGGCCCAATATAAGAATCTCTAGACGTTTACATTGCCAGCAAGTATGCAGTTAAGAAGTTAAAAGTGGTCCCTTATTAACCCAGCGAACTACACATGAACACAACTCTCTCCACCTAATCATTATTGTGGAAATGAAACTGACCAGCCAGTTTGACCTCTCCATCTCTGAATTGGGTTTAAGTCTCATCAGGTTGAACCTCTTGATCTAGAGTTACTGAGAACCAGTGTTACACACGCACCAGCTGTTTAGGCCGATCACCTGTCAATCTAAACTAACCAGGTGGCATTTACAATAAATGGGACAATAATGAATAGAGGACACTTGAACCTTTTGGCCAAAGATTCAGAAGAGGTGGCTCAACAAGATTGGATTTTGCTAAGAATTAAGAATCCATATCCATTTAATCAAAACTTAAGAGGACATAAGCATCTCCACTATTGAGAAAATGCACCTGACTAATACTCTAGATCTTAGGACCTTTTTATCAGCGATATGGCCTTCTCAAACTACTTAAAGATTTTCTCAAATCCATTACTATCCCATGTCGACTATCAGCCAAGCAAGAGTGAAAGAAGAAAATGAACATTGAACAAAAACGTCCAAATCACCAAGATTGATTAAAATGTAATGGAGGAACATATATCAACCATGAATCATATACCTCCTTTTCAATGCTTGTAGGTTGCAGGATGGGTGCAGGAGGTAATTGAAGTGCACCGGTTTGTGTTTTATGCCTTTCATATTCCAAAAGAGCCTGTACTAACCATATAACATCAGAACGTGGAGACTTGCAATCATGAAGAATAAAGATATTATGACAAATTCATCCATAAAGGGTGAAGACACTTAGGTGCTTACAAAGGTTTAAACAACCAATAAAGTCAAAGATGGCGGTATAAGGCCATAAGCTATTTTTAAGAATATCATAAGAAGGGTGGATGGAAAATAGATTATAGTAACTTGATATTTAATTGTGTCTACTGTCCTATGTTGTTCATTGTAAACAGCACTCTTAAGGACGTACAAGGATACAAGGGAACATGTCCCTTAAAATATTCTAATCTAAGTTGATATCGAGACACACATGAAAGATATTTAACTGGTACTAACATTTAAGAACAGGAGCTGGCTCGAACTCACTTCGGCATGAAAATAATCTAATATACGCGTTAAGCTTACGAGAGCCAAAGCCATTGATTTGTACTTAGAGAACACTGGAAAAGAATATCCATTTTATCATGATGACTAGCTTTTCATGCAAAGGGCACTCACACCTTGAAAGAAAAGATAGCTTTTCGTAGATGTGAGTCCACAGAAAAAATATACTGATTCTAATGGATAAATGACAGTTCACCGTAGGAAGTTTCTGCTAATAACTCAGTTATTGTGGGACTGGAAGCATGTCATTTAATTTCCTTTTGCAAACCATCTCGCAAAGCAAATGAGTCCCAAAAAATTATTAGAGCATTACCTTCTCATAGAAAATTCGAAATGTCCAGGAGACTGTCGTGCAGGTCCTGAGACAGAGTTATCATTAAATTGGACATGAATGTGTGAAACAATATGCCTTGCCATGCAAACTACAAGTTTGAACATGAAAGTGTGAGCAAGAAATCTGACTAAAATTAAATGGCAAAGGCACAGAAGGCGTTTATGCTGGCTAGTAACAGTCTTATATGCATAACACCTGAGGCAAATTGAACTCGAACTGATTATATCAACTAAATGAGATCTCCTGAGAAACAGTTAATTAGAGATTTAGATGGTACTCTTACTTTGGGGGATGGAAAGACTCTCCTACTATACGCCACAACTTGGATCCAGTCACCTACAAAAACTCATCCCGTGGCAGCAGGTAAGTCAGTTGTTGCCAGACAACTTATATCGAAAACTATAGAGCAGTATTTGATCCTGGCATCGCTTTATCAAAGTGGAAGAAAGCCATCAAAGAACTAAGTGTTCAAAGATGCTATATAATACGTAATTTTACTACATTCTGATAACATTTACATGAAAAAAAGAAAAGAAGAAAAACCTATGAACATGCGATCCTTATGGACAAATGAGAATTGCCGAAAGAAAGAATGCAAACAACAAGTTCTCTAGTGTGAAAACAAAAAAGTTTGTGTCGCTGAAATGGGCTTCAATAAAATACCCTTTTTTTATACAAAGCTCATAGACCCATTCTCCAAATAGATTCTATTATTCCGTATTGAAGAACTAATAGCATTCTAAGCCATATTACTTTCCATGCCATTTACATCTCCAACCTTTCAGTGACAAAACAATTATTTGATGGGCATGATAACTGGTTACGTGGACCTATCTACAACAAAACCGTAAAATTTTACATCGCATTGAGAAATATAGCATAATCAAGCCATACAAAAGATATAGCTATCTGGAGCACTTTGTGTGTCTTTCGCTGTCGAAGCTGGTCTAGTCAGAATCGTGACTTTGTCCCACTAGCAAAAGGATGGATTGTACATCCACATCCATATCCATTCTTAACTAGATCATGCAAGAGCCATCCCACTAGAATTTTGATCTTCATGTTCATACTTCTTCAGCCTCGTATTATTGTTCACACTCATAGCATCCAAAGACATAGGTAAACAGAATACACAGCTCAACACAAGAGAAATTAAAAGAATGAACCAACATAAAACAGAAACACGAAAATACTGGAAAACTTACTCACCACGTCATAGCCACCAAGTTTAATGACAGCTCTCCATAACCTACTCCAAGAAAAAGGATACAGCTATTAGGCACACAGAAAAGCAAACCTATAAACTTGCTTCAACAAAAAACCAAATGCACTAACTTCAGACAATTCAGTGGCTCTCCATAAAACTTAGGTGGTTTAAATTCCAAGGCCCTGTCCTTGTGAAACCTTTCCAGTTCCTTCAGAAATGCCGCTTGTTCCTCCACAGTCCCAGATTCATCCGCAATCCCCATCTGAAATTTTCATGAGGTCTGTGTTTAGACTAAAAACAAGTAGGTTTAACAGCTCTTTCTGGTTTGACCTGAAATACCTTCGGATCAATCAACCAATTGTTAGAATTTCTCATGCTCTCGGCCTCAGCTTTTGAAGTTGCTTCCTCAGCTTTTGGAGTTGCTACTTCCTCATGGTGAAGCTTCTGGGAAATTTCTGACTGATTCCGGTCTTGGTCACTTGTTATGCCCTCGTTCTTATTTTCCTGGTTTTCATCTAGAGCACCGATATTTTCCTTAGCACCATTAGCAGCAGCAACTTCATCACCAGCCTTATCAGGCATTTCGTGACTCTCTTTCATGGGGATATCACTTGGTAATGTAAGAGTCTTGTCATTGTCAGTCTCCAGAGCATTTAATTGCCCATTCGTGCTATGGTTTTTATCCTCTTTATCCTCGCTCGGAAGGGATGATTCTTGTTGTTCTATGCTGGCATCAACAAGGTTGGCAACAGAATCATCTGGCACAATCTCTGCTGGCTTCTCAGCGACGTCCATCTCCTTTTTTTTATTGTACTTCTCAGTCTATAGCGTAAGGTGTGTTATTATGCCGCACAACTAAACTAATGAACAAAGAACGAAATACAAGTTCGGGTTTATACTCACAATAGGTAACTTAATGTCAGAGACACTTCAAATCTATCGCGAGGAAGGGGTAAAAATAAGTCATCTTGCAAGAAGAGCAGCAAAATTTAAAATAAAATAAAAAAAGGCCCCCACAGATATAAGTCAAATCAAACCAAATTGAATTCCTCCTTTACCTTCTCTAAGCAAAATGCGAATTACACCTTTTGCAAATGGTTATTCCTTACTTTCAATGCAAGACATACTCTAGAGTACGCATTGAGGGTTTAATTAGATCACAAGTCAAGAAAATTATGCTGAAGCTTAATCAGAGTCCGCTCTGCACAAAAATTGAAATGGATCTACCCATTAGCACTCCTGGGCATGGAACCATACATGGATATCTGATATGTGTCCAGCTATCACCACCTAACCCGTACACTCAACAATCAAACTCGTCATGACCAGAACAATATTCAAAAACCAAACTTCGTGTCCAAGGCTTGTCGTTATCAGGAAACTAATACCTCGTACTCATAGCAGTCATCCTTGTACTCTCTCGCGTTTCTTCAAAGAGAACTAAACAGCGCTTCAACCCCCCTCCCCCCAAACAAAGACCCGGGAAGGGCCCGGAAAACGAGCTAAAACGGATGGACAAGGCATTTTATCAAAAAAACTAAGGATCTTCGTACACCGGGCAATTCCTTCATCAAGCCAACAATGTCTATTTATAGCTACACGATATTCACGCAAATTAACAAGTGAAAAAGACAGTAAAAGCGACTGTTGGAACCTGAACGCCCTCGCCGGCGAAGCTCGAAGAACTCAGAGCCCTTGCGTCGAGAGAAGACGGCGAGGCAAAAACGGACGGCGCCGTGGAAGGATTTATTCAGCAAATCCCAAATGAGACCGAGACGGAACCTGGCGCGGCGAGTCGGGGTTCGAACAGCAGGCAAGAGAGAGGTAGAGAAGAACGCGAGCTCAATCGGAGCCTAATTTCCGGCGAGGCAGAGAGAGATTTCGGTCGCCATCGCGAGAAGTGAGAGAGAGAGAGACTGAGCTGAGCTGAGCTATGCGATTTTAGAGTTTCACGAAAAACGGCAATTGACTCGGCAAAACTCGACACCTGGACTCACCTTATGCGGCGGAATGACCGATAAGTCCTTCCGAGGATTCGAATCTCGCACCGCCGATCGCCGATCAACCGCACGGCCACGGCGATTTCTCAGTAATTCGAGGTTTTCGTGGTAAATTTTTTATGTGGAAAAAAAGAATAAATAACATTATTAGAGTCGACAGAAAGTATGGAATCTCCAGGCATTTATTAAATTTAATCCCCTCATTATACGGCTATTAAATGTATTAATTAATTGAAAAACTGTTTGAGAATTTTTTTTATATTTTTCTCAGAGCCTATATGGTAAAATAGAAATATCCCGTTGTAGTGTATCTGTATTTATTAAAGAAAGAATTTGATACTAGGCTATTTTAGGAATGTTCATTTATGATGTTTTCTTATTTGTATATGACTAACGACCAGATCAGATTGGAAATTTGGTCCGACTTACTCCTAGAAAGATTAAAAAGGACATTCATGAAAAAAAAAAAAAGAAAAAAAAGGCAAACGCATGGAGAAATCATTAAACAAAATGAGTGTATTAGTTCAAAATTTAGCTGTCCAAAACACAAAACAATTAGCATATACGGTGCATACGCATAGTCTAGTATGTACACTTCTTTTTTTATGCTTTACTCGATTTATGAGGATAATAACATGATCATCAACCGCAAATTAGTTTTGATGATTTCAAAATCACCTTGAAATATATATATATGTTACTTATTTCAAGTATTGTAAGTATATTTGCCGAGTTCTAAAGGTAATAAGGGTCGGGCAATCATGCTTATAGACCAGGCGGCCAGATATTTGCGCAAAAAAGCTCAACCCACTCTAACCAATGTCCAGGCGATCGCAGGAGGTCGAGGAGACGACCGAAAGGGATAACGGCCCAAAAAATGAGTCATCTAAATGGCTAAATAAGTTTAGTTAGTATTAATAAGACAATCTAAGCCTACTGCAATCATTTTGCTATCAATTGTTAGAGTAAATAAGTTGGTATTAGAGTGAGATATAATAGAGAGAAGGTATCTTTGAGATACTGGCGTTATTCATAGAGTTCGACTGGTGGATTGGGTACAACTCCAAAAGGATTTAGAAAGGTAGGCACCGATTTGAAGCCGAACCCCTTATAGATTTAGCAGCATTTCTCTATTTCTAAACTCTTTTATTTTTGCTTGCAAAAAAAAAAACTCCTTTTATTTTACGCGCGCTACATATTCGACAAATTGTATATTTGTTATTTATGCTAAATTGCTGAATATTTTGGCTTATTTATTTGATCATCTAGGCAAAACAAAGTAGAGCAACTTCCACCCTGGCCGAAGGAATGAAATTGAACAACAACTATTCTGGCCAAAAGATTTTCTCTCATAACCCAGTTGCCCCGTGCACGAAAGACAGACCTTAATTCGTCTTGCTGGTTAAAAACACTTGCGGCCGGTATCATTAAAAAGTAGGGTCGCTTCGTTGTAACATACTTGAAACATCAATCGACACAGACTGAGATAAATATATGCGCGCGGATGCATTAACCACCACTTAAGATTGGCAACAATCATCCTAGAAAAGACATTAACTGACAGAAGGTCATGCTTGAGGCAAGCAATTAGTTTTCGGTACATATCTTTTTAGTTCACATGAATTCCAAATCCCGATTCCTAATCTACACTTTGTTGCAGTCTTCATAGGCAAGTCTTGTTGACATCATCGAAGTAAGGATGTTCCATGGCCGCCTTCGCCGAAATCCTCCTTGAGGGCTCATAATGCAGCATTTGCTGCAGAAGATGTCGAATTTCAGATATCAGTGAACTGACGTAGTTTTATTTCACTAGCTGAACTCATACGTAGTGTCAACTTACAGAAAGCAGATCCAACCCATCCTTGTCCAGATTAGGAACCGCAGTGGACAGGCTTTGAGGTTTCCACTGTGGGTATTCATGCCAGTTCATCAAATTGCTAACCCCTGGCCAAACACTTTCATTTGGAGTACCCAACAGTCTGCGCACAATCACAAGCATGTACCCATCAGAGATGAACGGTGTTCTTTTTCCTTTTGCCTAAGAAAGGGGAAGACATATTTAACAGTTTACAAAGGGCGAAACTAAAGATGGATATCCTATAGCTAACCTGAAAATGTGTAGGAGCTGTTGCAGTTCAGAATCTCCAGGGAAGAGTGCTTGGTTAGTGACTAACTCAGCTGCAATTCATGTCATCAATAAACATTAAGTAATCACCAAAGCTATTCAATAGAAAACCCATTAAAATGCCCAGAGAAGCACAGTGAGCAAAGAGAATCAGTACCAAATATACAGCCGACAGACCACATATCGACAGCAGTTGAATAGTGAGTAGCCCCAAGAAGAACTTCAGGAGCTCTATACCAAAGAGTCAGTATCTGTAACAACAAGAAGCACTAGCGTAAGCTAATGCTAAAAGCAGAGGTGACTCGAAATCAAGATAAAAGAGAGAGGGGGTTGGTCAGTCAATTTACCTCATGAGTGTATTTTTTGATTGGGACGGTGAATGCTCTGGCAAGTCCAAGATCCGCTATTTTCAGAATCGTCGTCTTTTTGTCCATGAGGAGATTGTGAGGCTTAAGGTCCCTAGAAGAAGAATCCATCGCAGGAATAAGGAATGACCGTTTTGCGGTTTAAAAAAAACAGGATCATTGAGACAGAAATGGCAGATTCTCCTACCTATGCAAGACCCCATGCCCATGGCAGAAAGCCACACCCTTGCAGAGTTGGTACATCAAACTCTGGATTCGGAGTGAAATCAGAACTCATGATTAGTTCCAAAGACAATTTCGCACAAACCTTTAAGTTAGAAACGAACGGAAGCACCAACCTTAACAATGTTGACAGGGATGGTCCCTCCCGAACCGCGGAAACTGCGGATGTACTTCTTCAAATCAGTGTCCATATACTCAAACACCAGGTAAAGTACCGTCTTGCCTTCTTTGTTCTGACCTTGCTTGACATCCATCAATCTGTGGATTAACCATAAACCTCTCAGTAAGCCAGCAGAAACAGAGAAGAGTCCAAGACCCCCCTGGACTGACCACGAATCAATCCGTAAATAGTACAGTAATAGCGCACGGTGTATCTGCAATCACTGAATAGCTTAAAGGTCTCGCAAATGGAATTATGTACCAAACCCTAGAAACAGCACAGAAAGGTATTCGTACCAAACCCTAGAAACGGGAACAATAGGATCGAACACCACATCAATAAGCAGCAAAACCAACACAGGTGCCGCCGTAATCAGGGTTATGAATACACAAATCGAAGATCCGAGACACGCGAAAATCGATTCCACCGGAACAAAATCGGTTCCATCGGAGAGGAAGAAGAGGGGAGATCTGAAGAAAGCGGACCTGACGATGTGAGGGTCGCGGGAGAGCATGCGGAGGATGGAGATCTCGCGGAGGGTGGTGGGGGGGACGCCCTCCTCGTCCTCGTGGAGGCGAGTCTTCTTGAGGGCGACGATCTTGCCCGTCGCCTTCTCTCGGGCCCTGTACACCTTCCCGTACGTCCCTTCCCCTACCTTCTCCAGCTTCTCGAACGCCTCCATCGCCGACACCGCCGTCGCCGGTTTCTCCATTCTCTCTCTCTCTCTCTCTCTCTCTCTGCAAGTCCGTGAAGAGGAAATGGAGTGACGAATCGGAGGCGGAGTGTTATAGCGGGACGATAAATAACCGTTGAAGGAAAGAGGCTCGGGAGGGCATCGTCGAGCAAGCGCAACGGCACCAAAAGTTTTGAAATTCAAAACTGAGATTTGGGAGCTGCGGGGGTGATTTCGTAATTTGGGCGGCATGCCACGTAGGCCCAGGGGAGCGCCTGTAGAGTTCAGTCTACACGTGTCAAATGACTGGCACGTGTGGTCATTTAAGGCAGTCGATCCACTTAAACATAAATGGATATCCGTCACATCATTATACGTCTAGTGTAATTCTTCTTCCTTTGGGGGTTGGCCTAGTGGCGTAAGGCTTACTTCAAGTGGTTTGAGGTCCTCTCGGTCATAGGTTCATTGGTCTCGCGAAGACCAGCTCGTATGTGGCGTAGGTTTGGTCGGTCCGGGGTAGGATAACCCTAACTCTACTCTTAGTCTCCTATTAGTACCGTGTGCGAAGGGCAGAGTTGACAAGTTTGCTCAAACCAAACAGTAATTATAATTCAAACTGAACATTCCATCGCCTATGTACATTTAGATATTGAGCCCCAAATATATTTACCAATGTAAGACTTGACCAACATCGAATCAAACTCAAACGATTAGGTCACTCTAATTGAAGTTAAAGAATCGAATTCGCTAAGAATAGGGGGGGTTCAGTTCATTCACATGGAATGCCAAGTCCAAGGTCCATGCTCCCAAGAGTTAAAGAGAAAAATCATTCATTAAATTAGTTGGAACAGCTGCAATAATCAATGGAAAAAATTTATGTTTCAGCTTTCTTTTGTATAAACTATATAGAATCCTCCATTAAAAAGTTGAACAAGTATATTGAAACCTTCCTATGGGTAGAGGTTGCGCCATGCATGAATTTTACTTTGACTTACTAGTATATAAGGTGCGCAGATTATTAAACAGTTCCCACCTTGGACCTAGAATTATTTAATAAATTTGTCAATTACCTTATTCAACAAAATATGTATAGTTCACATTTGCTTTAAAATGCCAATTTAGGTTGGGTACCAATTGGCATAAAAAAAATCACAAACTTTCAATCTGCACCCTATCCTATTTCCCTTAACCCTCTCTCCAAAGTTCCGTTACATATCTAACGTGTCAATTTCATGTGTACATCTCCCGTCCTTCAAGTGTCGTTCCACATCGTATTTTTTTTCTCTGTTTTTTCTTTCCCTTTCTCACCTTCCACGCCCGGTCTGCTTCGTCTTCTCATTGGAGTGCCTAAACATTATAGATAAGCTAAGTACATAAATACGTCTAGTATTAATTTCATCGACTCGGTCTTGCGCAGAAGCTACTTCGGAGCTCCATTTGGAGAAGTGGGTCGGGCACGTGCAAGGGGGTTGCCGTCGAGGGCGTGGTGGTCCAAAGGGCGGGAGTGCTATCCTTCTCTTTGTCCTCGTCATTCTTGTCGACGAGGAGCCATGGCTCGTTGATGGAGTTCATGTTGCAGCAGACGGTGAAGCTGGAGGGAGGAGGGCGGTCGACGTCAACCTTGGCCTCGGTCCGCTTGGAGGGGGCACAGCCGATGTCGACGGTGTGGAGGATGAGCACGTCGAGCAGCTCGTTGTCGTGTTAGTCGCATTGCTCGCGACACACTGCTAGTCATTGACTCAATCTGCCACCGTTTTTCCTTATCTTTGTTCTTTTCTTCTTGTCCTCACTGTTCATCGCCTTCTTGAACAAGGACAAAGGGAAAGAAAAAAAGAAGATGGATGGACATTTTAACGGCAATATTAAATGGAAAGTTAACGGGATCAAATTTGAGCATGTAGTGAAATTTTATTTTTTTTATGAGGAAAATAATATCGAATCAGAATTAGAACTCGACACGAGCGTCTTAATAAATTCAAATTTGCAATTGTTGCCGGGAATAATTTATTAACCAAGTTAGTAATGAGAGGCAAATCCACATTTAAAAAAAAAAACTAATTAGATTAGAAAGTCACGAAATTATTCATATGGATCACATAATATTGACGCATTGATGACTAAGATAATGTCATTAACGAAAAACAAACAAATAAATAAATTACTACTTGCTTGAATTTCTTTTGTGATTCTTCCTTCTTGCCAAGCAACATTGCGTAGCTTTGGCCTTGATGCTACGATATAACAATTTTGAAATAATTTAACTCGAGAAAGAAAAACCCCACGTCTGGCCATTGTTGTTCAAGCAAGATGTTTGAATTCCTCGGCCTTTACGCCTTTAGTCTCGAGTTATGATTACATGTGTCTGTTGGACCATGTCAAATGTCTTAATGCAACGATTTCACGGTAACCCATTGATCCTTTATATATATCCATTAGGCTTAAGGGCCCTTTTCACGTGTTCATCGCGCAACACGACGGCTCCATCGCGCTGGGTGTCTTCGTAATCAAAATGCCAATAATGTGGCACGTTTAGTCAAAAGCTCGATAGCACCGAACACAAGTCGATCACGCTCTGATCGTACAGATCGCAAAAGCGTGCTTTCGCAAACAAAAGCGACGTCGCTTTTCGCATCACAAACATGAAAAGGGAAAAGGAATGGACAAGAAAACATTAATGGCGTCGAAGCGCGATTGCCATGGACTACGAATGGCTAGGTAGAACAAGGGAGGGATTGTGGATTATGTTTTTGTTTTTTGTTTTTTGTTTTTTTGCTTTTATCTTCAATCATATGACGATGGAAGAAAGATCAATTATGGAGGGCGAAAAAGTGGTGATCTGGAGTGGATTTTTGTCTGCTGCTTTTGTCATTTCTTGTTAAAAAGATCCCAGATTTTTCACGCAACTGTTGAAAAAATCGTGCTGACTTTTCAGCCATCCACTCAATAAAAGTCTTGTTCCTTTCGTCTTTATTATTGTTGTTCTACTAATTCTCTTCGTATTGTGGCAAACCCAAAATCTAATTTTCTTTTTATTCACTTATAGTTTTTCTGGATGAATGAGGCCTAGAGCCCATAAAACCAATAATGTTGTTTTTGATAGTTGGAATAAAATTTAAAATGAGATAAAATTTATCACCTCGTGTATTTGGTTTTTGCCCAAGAAAAGATAAGTATGATATAAGAGGGGATGTGGCCCATTTGGTTCACCTTTGGAGGGACGTCTTTGGTAAAATACAAAAGCTCTTGGGCTAAAGGATTTCTTCGAAATGTAAGTAATGTTTGGTAAAATACACGTTGGGATATAAATTTGTTTAAAATTGTGTTTTGAAAAATCACACTTTGCCACCTAGGGTTGCGCAACCTCATGCCACCTTGCCTGAAATTGGCGACCTCAGGCAAGGCTAGTGGTGGCTTGCCGGTGGTTTGCCAACCGCCCGTCGATGGTTGAGGGCTTTGTTGGAAACGTTTGGGTTTCAAGAACATTTTCGCAATTATGAATGTACGGCAAGGGTAAAATTGAAAGAAAAAAAATTCTATTTGCATTCCATAAATGCAACTTCCAAAGTACCTCTTGACTAGCTTTAGGCCAAAGGCCTTTGGAGATGCAATTGCATTTCTCCAAAGTTGAGCAAAAACGAACCAAACGCTATTGCATTTGCTTAAGGGACTTTGGAGGCTCAAAGTTCATTTGCAATGATAAACCAAACGGGCCATCCTATGTAAAAAGCGGGATAAATGTGGATAGGATTTCTTGTATCTATGGTATAAAAAATATTTTTCTCAAATAATAATTTCTTAAATTAATAAAATAAAATATTTAAATATAAATAATATTTGAATTCTAATATAAAATAATAATATTCAAAATAACGAAAAAAAGTAACAACATTTTTTGTTTTATACATTTCTATTTCTATTTATATATTTGATTTTTTTCAATCTTATACTTTAATTATAATATATTTATTATATATTCTAGGTATATTAGTACAATTTATTATTTAATTAAATTTTCATTAAGGAATGACGGAAAAGAATAAAATAGAGAGGAAAAAAAAAAAAGACGTAGGCGAGATAGTAAAATCACTATACTTTTCGGAATCGCAAAGGTGAATGATCTAATTTTTTCTCTTACTAGATTCGGCATTTACTATAAGATCTGCTTCATCAATGTTGCCATAACCCATTTGCATTTCTTGTCGTAGTCAAACTTGTGGCTCTATAATGAGCTCCTTTGCTGTTAAAGATTTAGATCATACAATATCGTGGATTTATTGATGGAGATTATCTCCATTTGTGCATTCATGGTCTCCTTAGCAGTAGATCATGAAAGATTTTTACCATTTCTATTTGTGCATTTTCATGTTCATAATGTTGTTCATACCAAATAATGGATATAATATAATATGAAAGTGTTTGACTTTATTAGTACGATTCACAAAATAGTTGATAAGATATGGAAATTTTTTTGAATTTCATATCTTATCTTATCTAGTCATGTTATAACTAAAAATTTAGACGACCAAACGTGACCTAAGGATAATACCATTGAAATCCCAACCGGGTACCCATGATATATTTATACAAAACAAAGTTTCGTCTAACACAAAATCTGAAAATAGGCACCCCTCGACACATTAACCCCAAACTAAATTTCGCATTGCAACTGATACTCTTGATCTAAATGCACTCCTCATTATCCCATTTAAAATGCATTGTTGATATGGATTTTCCATGTTGAATTTGTCATTTCTCACGTTGAAATTTGTCTTGCAGTTGTCCGCCATGTATTTTAATAGGATGCTTGACGAAATACTAATGGAAGGTAGATTTAGGTTCGGGGTAGTGATTTGGGATTTTTCATGAGACAAAACTTTTCCTTGGGCTAAATGTGTCATATAAATACCGGTTTAGAATTTTTTGTGAGACAAAAATCTTAATTCTAGATAAACGTACATTGAGGTATTGGGAATTTTTAACTCGATAAAGGTAAAGCTCATTACATTAAAGAGAAAAACAAGGTGTCGGATAAATCACCCATCAAAACACTAGACAGAAATGTTTTGGGACAAATATCCACATTTGTTGTTTCGATAGCGGGACAAATACTCGTACCGGTGTCATACAACTCATTCAATAAGCATATTCACTGCATAAAAAAGAACATATTCACCATCACAACACCTAGAAAAAGAATAAATGGTTTCATCATAGGTCTTGGCTTGGAGGAAAGTTTATTGTTAATGCTGAGCCAAAATTGCT
>BCNH02000006.1:10874592-10887866 GCA_001662345.2 Metrosideros polymorpha var. glaberrima | reverse complement strand
TGAATTACTTATTTTTTGGGAAATAAATGGAGTTTTAAATTAAATAAAAAAGAGAAAAATCTCGAAGCGAAAAAAAAAAAAGAAACCAAAATGAGAGAAAGGAACAGGAGAAGGAAAAGGAAATGGCAGCAAAAGATTGACGCGCACCCCAGAGTGTCTCCGCAATTTCCAAGTTTCTAGTAAAGTCGAATCGCTTTTATGGACCAACCACCCCCCCTACCTAATTTCCCAGTACAACCATAAATCCTCCTACCCGAATTCTCGCGTCTTATGATGTTTTATTTTCCCTTTTTCTAATCATTAGACATTACGAACTAATCAATCAAATCATTCCCACTCAGCAAATGTCCATACATATCCAGCATTATGAAAATTTAAATCGCTCGAGACATTGTAATTTTCAAAAAAAAAAAAAACACCATCGATAAGTCTGGCGATTTGGGCAGACAAAAAAAGAGTTCGAGATATCGGTGTCGCGGTCTGGCACACTTTAGGATTTTTTGCGACACAGTAAAAAAATCCGAGAGTACAGTGCTTTTGCTGTGTATGATTTAGGTTTTTTTTTTTTGGCGGTATTAATTCTGATTTTTAGAATAAGTATTTAAATAAGTTATTTTGAATTTGAAAATTCCCTCGCTTCTCATAAAATCCACTTGTAAATTCCACTTTTCAGATTTATCTGGACACGTGGTATCAAATTAGAGCGAGTACGGCGGACACCGTAGAGCCAGAGCTGGTCAACAATAAAAGGGTCAGTGCGAAATAATTTCTTCTTCCTCGTCTTGTCGTAGGCGCAGAACCGTATGCTGTGTGCACTCCCTTTTCACCTGCCTCAAATTTTTTTTTTTTAATTTCTAATTCAAATGAATTGTAGGGAAACTTTATATTATATCGATCGTATTCCACAAAACTTAGATTAATTTATCCGTTAGATTATAAATCATACGAAAAAGATCACGAGTGAATTCACACGTCGATATTTATGTGCCGTGCGAAGTTGTAATTTCCACCGAACGGGAACATGCACACGTGTGGCGAGAGTTTCGCGTGTTTTTTTAAAATTTTTATAACTAAAAGTAGCTAAAATACATGTTATTGCAAAATGTCAAATTAAAATGTGAACTAAAGTGGTAAAAACCTAATCTTTTCAATAGACCCTGCGTTTCTGCAAAACCAAAAATTTATTTCGAGGGGGAAAAAAAAGAGAAAAGAAAAGAAAAAAGCGCCGGAAAAAGAAGTAAAAAAAAAGAGGAAAAATTCCAAAATAAATTGATTGCATCGTTAACAGCTGGAATTCAAATTCTCACTCGCATTTGTCTCGGACCAAAAAAGGAAAAAGATAAAATAAAAAATAAAAAGGGCGCTCTTGCTTTTCACCTCCTCTCTTTCATCCCATCTTTGCCATCTCTCTCTCAATTTCTGGGACCCTGCAACTTTTCCTCGATTTATGGTGAGCTCATGGCAGTTTTTTCTTTTCTTTTTTCCTTCCCTACATATTTATCTCGTTCGATTTTCCCGGAAAAAAACGGTTTCTTTCTTTTTTTTTTTCTCGGGAAAAAAAGAATAATTTTAACTCTCTCTGGAAACTTCATCACTGCTTTTGCCGATGATCTTCCGTTCAGATTTTCGGTGGTGGGGTTTCAACTCGGCGTGGAGTGTGAAAAATTGACTCGGTCTCCGATTTTTCTCTCTAGTTTTGCCGGCGATTATTAGGGTTTTTCCTTAGACGGATTCGTGCCGGGAATTCGAGAATTAGCTCGCATTTTGGAGCTGGTTTATGCCTAATTTTCTCTGGTAAAATCGCCTTAATCTCGATTAGCTTGGTTGATTCTGCGCCTGGTTTCTTCGAGTCGTCGTCTCGTGGAGTGTAGTTGCTAATTTTACTTCGACATTTTTTCTCGGTTCTTGAGCGATTCGTGCTCCGTGATTAGGGTTTTTGGGGTTAGTAATTACCTTTTCTGGAAGTTCTCTGTCGCCGATCTCGTGCATGTTTTGTTTTTCGCAGGTTTGATGGGGTTTTAGTTGGGGACAAATAGGAGCTGAATCGGAGAAATGTCGGGAGAGGCCTTCAGCGCGAGCCTCCGGAATCCACCGGTACCCTCGCCGCCGGTGATCGACAGCTTGCGCTTGGCCTTCGGCGGCGACGGAGCGGTTCCCTACAAGCCAGCCGCGGCACCCCCCCAGGTGGCCGTCAACGGCGAGATCGGTGGGGGGGCGGCGGATGGGCTGAACATGAATGTGGTGGGAGATCCTGTGAAGAAGAAGAGAGGGAGGCCGAGGAAGTACGGGCCGGAAGGATCGATCGCGTTGGCTCTCAATTCGGGGAGTGGAGGTCGTGCGGCTGTATCGCCTTCCAGCGGAGGATTCGGGTCCCCGCCCGGCCTGCCGTCGCACGGCGGTTCTCCTACTTTTGCTGGTCCTCAGTCTGGAGATTCAGGGTTGGCTAGTTTGACGAAGAGAAGAGGCAGGCCTCCTGGATCTAGCAACAAGAAGCGGCGATCGGAAGCTCCGGGTAACTTTCTCCGCCGTGTCAACGTGAATGAATTTTTTGCGGGTCTCTGCTTTTTTATCATCCGGATTCGTTGGGCTTGGTTCCTATTCATGGAACGCTTGTTCTGAGTGTAGTGCTGAGGATGTTTGAGCCAAAGTTTGATTTTTTTTGGCTTTTATAACGTTAAAGCAGCAGGTGCTTTTGACTGGATCTCTTGCTTTTGCCTATCTGCAATTTGTTTTGCTTGTGGGAATTCTTTATTTGTCTTAGCCTCTCCCTCCGATGGAGCTTGTGGTTTCCTCTAGTTATTCTATTCTGCTGTGTCGGACATGGGTATCCTGCTATTTCAGTTTGCCCGGAGGGTTATGTTCGGTCGTGCTTAGATTCTCTGAGTTTGAATTACCGTTGTGCCCTTTTTGTGTTCTGACTGCTCTTTGCCAGTAGCCCCTTTGGTTGGATTTCTCTCCGATTTTGTATGAATTCAATTGATTTTCCTTCCTGCATAAACTGGACGCAGTTCTTAGGCTTTTGTTTATTCTTTTCTTTCCCAGAAAAAAATCTTTTCCTTTGACGGACAATGCATACGTTCCCTTTTTCTCCACTTATCCATTTTTTAAAAATTCATTTTACTTTTCAGCATACTAAAAAAATGATGGCAGAACTATAGATTTTCTTTGATTGGTTCGCTTCTGACCACACCCACTCTTATGCATTACTCATTTGAATAATAGGACTTTTAGGAGATGGGCTGATTTATCATCTCTCATCGACTCCGCAACAGGCAAGAAGGTAATCTTGTGCAGATTTTGTCAATGTGAGGGATAAGACTGAAATTTGGGAAAATTATTAGGTACTCTTGACATAGGTTAGTCCACTTAGCATGAACCGTTAGATGACGTGGGACCTTCGTGGCACCCACTTCATCTAATGGCTCATGAGGAGTGGGCTAACATAGGCCGAGAATATGCCCAAAAAAAAAAAAAAAAGAGCTCCCAAATTCGGCCCACTGGCCTTAGCTGCTTAAATGCATGTCATGGAATGGGTTAGACAGTGCTTCTTTGTCCTCTTTGTCTATTTTGATTTATAAGAAGCTCCGACTTATTTGGTGTTTGGATTGATGAACACTCACTTCTGGTTGCCATTGCAATTAGGGTTGGCAAAGTGGCAAGTGATGACACAACAGTTAATACTTAGTCTATAGCCAGGTGTTTGAAGCAGAGATAGATGTCCTGTGCTCAAAGAAGAGTATTGGAAACGCCTTTACTGAAGAATTCACCAATTAATCGTCCAATCTATCAAACAAAATGAAAGAATTATCCTCTTTGATCCTTTATCAGCCAAGAATATTCTAATAAGAGAGACATTAATTTTGACAAGTTTGTTGCTTGATCTTGCACAAGACAGGGAGTGGACTTCACTGATCTTCCCGTCTATTTACCTTTTCTTCCTTAGGGACAATTGTTATGTAACTGGTTTCACTGGTGGCTATATCATTTCTCATTAGCAAAAAAGCACATGAAAATCATTGTGTGAATGTCCTCTTGATTTTGATTGGCATGGTGGTACAATGGAGAGAAAGTAGCTAATACTACCACCTGTGCAGGATCTGGTGCGATGGGATTTACGCCACATGTGATCACTGTTAAAGCTGGAGAGGTCCTTCCTCCTTTTCCTCCAAGTGTTCTTTTCCATATTGCGTTGATTGTTTCATCTTTGAATGAGATATTACCTCAAAAGAAGTACTGCTTATAGATGCCATCAAGAAAATGGTAATTTGATTAAGGGGTAAAGGCACCAGTAGTTCATGAACTTTTTCAATTCGCGCAATTTTGTCCCTAAACTTTTTATGGCTAATTGAGTCCCTAAACTATATTATTGTTTGTTCGAATTGGTCCTTCTGTTTAAGTAAAGGAAAATTTAATCAATTAAGTATAGCTATATTATTCAAGTGTGAAATGATATAAGTAAGTTGGATTTGCTCATGTGACCCAAGCAATTTCATTTTTAATTGCTTTCTTTTAGCCCAATTTTAAATTTCTTTAAAGTGATATGATATTGAATAAAAAAACACTAATATTGACTTCAATTGGAAGTAACAATGTATTTAATGATTTATTCTTCATATATTTTATGTATATATTTCAGAGAAATAATTTTTATGTTTTATCTATATTGTGATGTCCCATGCATCTCACGGGCTCAATGCTAGTGTCTTATTTAGGATAGAGTGGGTTTGACTTTTGAGAGCCAAAGAAAGAAGTAAATAGAGCTTTTGGCTTTGAGAGCCTTTAGAGGCGTTGGTAATCCTTTCACCACATTTTTTTATGTGCTTGATGGATTTTTTATAGAATAAGAGAAATGGAAATCTATAGAATAAATTACAGCAACCATCCCCTACTTTCTAATTAATTTCACTTTACATCTTCTAGTTTCAAAGTCTATTCTTTGCCCTCTGGTTTTGAAATCCCATTCGCATTTTGGGGTATTAAACAATCATCTAGACTTTGTAGCCTCTATTTTCTGTAGCTTCTTAAATCCAAAGTGTAAAGTTCAGGATTTCAAAATCTCTAGTTGCAAAGTTGCAAAGTGTGTAAGTAAAAATAAAAGTCGAGAATGTGCAGTGTAGAATAAGAGAAGATGGGAAATATGGTTAATGTTTCTGTTTCTCAAATCTGAATGGAACATGTTATGTCCCATTGTTCAGTTCAATGTATCTTTGGAGAGAAAAATATTTTGTTCTGAACCATGACTGATGTGTAGCTCTGATATACTGTCCTTTGTCTGAGATTTTCCACACTTTGGCAAAAACAGGGAATAAAGAATGAACTAAGTTAACTGAATTGATATTTGTGATTGTCATGTTAAGCTATTGGAAATACAGTAATTGGACTTTGATGTATTACTATAACCTGCTATGTTCATGATTGGTAAGGATTAATCTAAATATATGGATCAGGCTACTAAACTTATTATCAATTGGAGAAAAAAAAAACCGAAGTTCATAATGGTAACTTCACCATGCTTTGATCCAGCACAACAACATTATTGCGAGGCTTATGCTTATGGATCATAAGTGTTGTTTCAGTTTTCTTTCACCAAGTGCTTCTTATTTCTACTATTTTATATAGATACATTGATGAGACTTCAGGTTTTTCTGATGATTTAGCCATTATCTCTTTGGTTTGTCAGGATGTATCATCCAAAATAATGTCATTTTCCCAGAATGGTCCAAGGGCTGTTTGTGTACTGTCTGCAAATGGAGCTATATCTAATGTGACGCTTCGCCAACCTGCCACATCTGGTGGTACTGTGACATACGAGGTTCGTGAGACTGCTCCTTGGCCTTAACATGAGAAGAGTAGAAATTGGTTAGCACTTATTATAGGAGGAAGATCGTCTCTGAGGATCCTAATGTAAAAGCCCAACTCAGGTTTTGATTATCAAGTACTTGGCTTATCTATAATGTTTAGGCACCTGGGCATGTAGATATTACTAATGCACTAACCACTGAGTAAATATGAGGTTGGAAACTAAGAGTGGCATTGAGAAGTGCCTCTGTTGGCTTCACCCAGGACTATTTGGTAATTGCATGATGGGAGTACTGTTTCTCTTTCTTTGGTGCAAAGCACTCATCAGCAAGTTACTGTGATGCATAGTTGTGATTTGTTTATTTTTGTGTATTGATGTATTGTAATTGACCTATAGTTTAATTTTGCAGGGGCGATTTGAAATACTGTCACTTTCTGGATCATTTCTTCTATCAGATAGTGGTGGACATCGCAGCAGAACTGGAGGCTTGAGTGTGTCTTTGTCTGGCCCAGATGGTCGAGTTTTAGGTGGTGGGGTGGCGGGTCTTCTAACTGCAGCATCCCCTGTTCAGGTGTACTTCCACTCTTTCCATCAGTTCCTCTTTTGGTCTTACAGAGAGATTGTACAAAATACCTCTCCTTGTGGCTTTGTTCTGGTGGCCTAAAGCAATTACCAAAGTGCTTGAATCGAACAAAAATTACGTGAGGACTTAGGACTTTACTTCTGCCAAATTCTGGGAAATTCCCTAGCATTCATGTGGCTTTTAAGGGTGTTACGTTTTTTACTTAGGATTTTATACTGCCAAAATTTGGGCAAATCCCCCATTGTAGGTGGGGTTTCTAGAGAATAGTGGCAGTAATACTAAAGATTTTCTCTAAGCTTGTTTACTTATGTAAACAAGTCTAAAGTCAATTGATGGGTCCCTCTGCTTTGTCTTTGTTAGTCGATGACAATTAGTATGGGATCTTGGAATGTGAAACCAACGAGGAGAGCATGGATATCATCCAACATGGATATGGTTTAGTTTCTTGCAGTAAAAGCAGAGTCAGATTTGAGTGAGGCCGTGGCTGTGATCATAGATGCTTGGTGTCTGTCTATTTTGAATCTATTGGGGAGAAAAGAAGAAAAATCAATTATCCATGATGACATTAAGCTTTCAAATTTTATGCAGGTTGTCGTAGGCAGTTTTATGGCTGAAGGTCGTACCGATATGAAATCGGCAAACCAAGTTGAGTCCTTTTTGGTTCCAGTAAAATTTGGCTCCAGTGGAGTGCCGATCGGGCCTAGTAGCCCACCATCCCATGGGACTCTCAGTGAATCATCTGGTGGGCCTGGGAGTCCGCTGAACCAGAGTACAGGCGTCTGCAACAACATTAACTCACAAGGCATGTCTAGCATGCCATGGAGGTAAACTAAATTTGAACTGATCCTGTGTCCAGTGTAGTGGCATAAGTTGCTGACCCTTGTGTTTGCTGATGTTGTAAGTTAGGGACATGTAGCTTGAAGCCCTTTAGGAGATTAGTTTAATAAGGGCGTGAGTCCCTGAAACCAGATTTAGTAAAAGTCCCTCTGTATTTCCGTCATTTTATGGCTTAGGAACTTGTCGCCATGCTATTTTCGCTAGGAAAGAACTTCTAGGTAGGACGTTATTGTTTTGTTATGCTGCGGTCTGTAATGTCGTTGGATTGTACCGGAATATGTACTTTCTTCATCAATATGAATCATTTATGTATCCCTTATGTCCTCTTAAAAAGGATTGAAGAAGTATCTTGCGACAGAAGACCAGCTTGTTATATACATATTCGCCGGGTCGCATGATGCTTATCTAGGAATGATCCATGTTCTTTGAAAGTCAAACTGTAGCTGAGCTTATCCCACCAAAGAAGGCCATGGTTCAGGTGAACCGGGAAAACTGCAAAATCTTTAACCAGCGATGCTGCTGGGATAGGGGCCGGCGAGTAATACTTTTATAAAAACGAAATTGAGCAGGCCAGTCCGTGACAGCTTACGGTTGTGGGCCAGCTGGGCCCATCATGGGCCTGTGCCGCCGACCGCTTGCCAGCCCTAATCACCAACTCATAGTATAATCACTGTATATATCTATCTTAGGAGAATGCCGCTTTGTGTGCTAGCATTTTTGCGTTCCGCAAAATTCTACTGAGAATGAATAAGGAGTACAAGTTGTTCCCAAGACCTACTTAGCTCTCTTCTTCAGCAGAATTCGCAATGAAAAGATCCCAAGCGCAAAAGTTTGCCAAAACCATCCTCTTGCATTAGCAGGGTCGACCCTCTTGGCGAGGCGCCAAGCATATATAGCCTCCCCGACATGCGCTGCTACAGCTGCCACAAGAACCGACCTAACCATCCACATTGACCGGAAAAAGAAAAGGCAGAGGGCTCTTAAGTATCTCACAGGCCCCATCTCTGGCAAGCAAGCAGCTGCAAATACTGAAGCCATTCCAAGTATGCAGAATATCCATGCGTAAATGGTAGGGCCATCCAGGCTCTTCCTCTTCCTCTCTTGCAAGTATGCAATCGTCGAGGCCACGCCTTGACGAGGAGACACCATGGGGACATAGCCAAGCTCTTCTCTAGCTTTAAGAAATGAGAAGTAGTGGGTAACGCCTACCTATTGATTGAGAGAGATGCCAGAAATCGAAGGTGAAAATGGATTAATGTCTGACATGCTAGATAACTTCGAAAAACACAAACCCAAACATATAAAGGAGAGAAAGAAAATGCCCGCAACTACTCTTACCCATAACAGAAGTTTGACTAATTTAACATAATGTCTTAAAAGTATACCAAAGGAAAACCTACGTCATGCTAGCAGCAATTTTCTGTTTAATGCTCAAATTTGCAAACCAAACGATAGAACCAAACTGTCAACTGAGAATAAAGAATCCTAAATACTAGTGAGGTTTTTGTTGGAACTCGACCATTTCCAACCATCTGTTGGGTTGGAAGTAGCTTTGGTCTTTAGTATGACTCAATAGCTTTATAACAGCATTGGGCCTGTACAAAACCGAGTCCGGTGGAGTGAGACTTGATGCCAGGAAATTTATTGTCTAATCTGGACAGCAAATTTAGCAACATGCCCTCTGGCATAGCCTTTTGGTGGCGTGAAGTGATCTTTTGGACTTTTACTTAGATTTTTGGCAGTCGTAACTAGGAGTATTTACAGGTAACAGCTGATATTAGAAAAATATGCTGGCCTCACATGGCTGTTCTCCATCATGTCAAATGTCTATGCTTTTACAGTGCGGGGCATAACAGAATAGATACATGTATTGGAGATCAAGAACAACGAATACTCTTGCAAGATTTAGAAATCAACAGATTTAACTTTGAAGGCAGCCAGCATTCCAACCTTTGGCCTTCTGAGACTGCTTAAAATAGAATAAGAGAAAAAATCAATTTCCGACATTGACATCTCTGTATTGGACGATTCTCCCCTGGAAAGAGTCTAGGATTGGCAGAACCAAAGGTTTTAGACTGAACAACTATAGACCATTTCACTCCCAAGTCCCAATCCCAAACAAGATTGAGGACACATCAGGAACTCACAACCAGAAGAGCTCAGACTAGAGATACTTACCTTGTATACTTCCGCTGGAAGGATGAAAGGCTGTGGAAGCCACCACCTATTCAACCATGGATACAATATGGTATAGACAACCCCAACAACCTTGCCCAAAGTAAGAGCATGAGGAACAGACAGGGAAGCCTTCGGTACATCATAATCTAGACTTCTAAGAATAGGTTGCAAGAATTCAAAAGTGTTAACCGGAGATCCTGCAAGTACAAAGGGTCAGTTTCTTCTTTTGCATTATAAAAATTATCTAAAGATCTAAGCCCATCACATAAACCATAACCACAGCTAGAAATATAATCCTTACCAGAAAAATCTCCAACAATAGCCACCAAATTGATTTTGTTCACAAGACACTAAAAACATTTCAGATGATTAATGTGGGATTCTCACCATCAGATACAAAATAGGGTTGACCAGCAGCTACTGGTTGTCCTTTAGTCCCGGGAATGTCATCCAGAAGCCCCATGCTTGCTAATACAAGAGCAAGGACAAGATTATCGACATAAATCCAATCTGTCTTCACAGTGGGTTCACCAACTTTGAATGGGAGGAGACCCAACTTCGCCAGTGATACAATTCTAGGAAGGTGTCTATCTTCACCAGGACCATATATCGCGGCTGGACGGACAGCACATGTGTAGAGATATTTCCCTTTCTGTTTTCTGTATAAGTCATATTGGAAACTGTTATGATGGAATTTGGCATGCGGTGGAAAGACAATAAAAAGCAGCCAACACCTATATTGACATTGCATGCAAAGTGATACAGCCAATTGACTAATCCAGCAGCTGGCCAAAATAAAATTGACTAATCTAGCAAGTGTTGGAGAAGCCAAGACTTAGCTTAAACCAAGAGGCCACAAAATCCCCTCCAAGAATAACTAGTATATAAGTTGATTAGTTGTTTCGCGTGAATTATATTGCTTTGGCAAAGGTCATGCAAAGGAAGTCGAAAGAACTCAACATCCATGGTAAAGTAGTAAAAAGCACATCCAAGACACAATTATATCCAAGGTCTTGCACAATTTGGAATTCAGTATCACTTACTTCAGAGGACGACCGTTGCTCTTCAAAACCAATTGTTCTGCAATTGACTTACTACGACCATAAGAATCTACATGCTCGTCTAAAGGGAAATAGGGCAAGCTTTCATTGCCATTCACGATCTCCTTCCCCCCATACACAACATTATACGTGCTAACATAGACAAGCCTTCCGATCCCCAACTCAACACAAGCTTCCAGAACATGGCAGGTGCCATTTATGTTCACCTCATCCACTTGACCGAATTGCAACATCTCTTTGCCAGACATGCCATACGAAGCGAGGTGGAAAACACAGTCGGCACCGCGCAGGGATTTTTCGACGTCGGCTTTGCGTGCAACATCCCCTGTAGATGCAGAAAATTCGATCCCAATCAGCTTTCAAATCTTAACAAAAAAAGAAAAAAAAAAGGATTGCCGACGATAAGCTCAGGACAACTAAAGCAGAAAATTCAGACTTCGGGGCAATCAAGGTTCAGTCACAACATCCACCAAAAGCACCCATCCGTCTGGACTTGTTAACTATTTTAACTGCAATCTCTTACTTTAAGCTAGGGCAACTCAGCATTTCAGCCTAAGAAATCACCGAAGAATGAGAATCCCATATTGATCCAACACATAATTTTCTGCATTTCGCATAACCTCCGAAGATCGCCTTCTCGGACATCAGCATGACAGCAGAAATTCGGACACCAATAAGCAATTCAACAGATCCATACGAAATATTCACGTAGGAATCACTCCAGCAACACCAACCCGCGATTCAATTTTCTTGGGCTGATTACGAATCGAAGCCAGAACTAGCTAAGCTAAGCCAACGTTGGCGCGATTGAACCTACCGCGGATACAGTGGACTCCATGATCCTTGAGATCGCGAGACCAGGGAGAGGCGAGCCCGAGGTCAAAGGATCGGACCTCGCGAGCGCCTCGCCGGGCCAGCTCCTTGCAGAGCGCAGCTCCGACGAAGCCTAGCCCGCCGGTGACGACGAAGACGCGGTCCTCTATTCCCTCATTTTCGCTCAAATGCATCTTCTTCTTCTGCTTCTTCCCCTTTCTGTTTTAGCCGAGAGGAGGGATCAAGGACGGTCGGTCGCCTCTGTTCAGAGCGAGCGAGCGAATGGCCGAGTCAACGCCGTTGCAATCATATTGGAAAGAACAAAAAAAACCACATTGCAGCCTTTATATAACATATGCTTTCTTGAAGGTTCAAATATGGCCTGAAGATACACCTTTATTAGTAGCTTAATCATTATTGAAAGTAAATTAAAGAGGCATTAGCTTAATATGGCAAGTATTCCCACCATATGGTACCATAAATCTGCATTTTAAGACAAGAATATCAACATCATACTTGCATAAAATCTATTTTTTTAGCATGCTTAGCCTTTCATTTCTTAACCCAATTCCGAACCTAAATTACAATCCTCAAAAAGAGGAACTTGAAAAGCTACGGAAGAAAATGGTCATCATCAAAAGTGAACACGAACTTTCCCCAAAGGAAAGTGGCTCAAGAAAAGGACTTCAACTTAGCACCGAGTTTTCTCTCAGTTAAAAACTTTTGTAGCACATTCTCTCTATTCAGATTCCTCATCACAACAAATTTGGTTTGAGACGTGAGGATGATGATGATGAGAAGAACTGACTTGAATTGATGTCAATGAACACATAATGTTCGGACAACAGCATAACCTTTCCGTTTGAATTTATGCAGATGTAAGTAAGTAAGAATTCTCTAAGCTAACATTTTCATTTGACGTGTCCCGTGTGAGACATTACCCATTTCAATGAAGAACACTCTCCGTCGGTTTGGAAAGGAAATAAACAAATTTAGTTAAGTTAGGCAATATGGGTCCATTGCGTTCGGCTTTTGGGGAAAGTTTTAGAGGAAAATCAAAGACCTTTACATTAAAGGGGTTATTCAAAATGCAAGTAGTGTTTGGTAAATCATAATTTCAAAGTGCATTGAGAAACAACTTTGGTTTAAATTGTATTTGGAAAATTCACATTTTGTAAAGCACTTTTACATTTTTAAAAAAGAAAAACTCAAAATTGGCGAAGGTCACTGGCCGACCATTGGTTGATGATGCCAAATCTGGCTTTCGATGAGCTAGATCTAGCATTGATAGCCTCGCCTGGGTCCCACGACCCCAGGCAATGTGGCCTAAGGCCTCGTGACCTCAGGTGGTGGTCGCTTGAGATCGCGCAACCCTAGACGATGCTCGCCTGGGTCACGCGACCTTAGGTGGCGGTCATTTGGGTTGCGTGATTGCTTGCCTGGTGTTGAGTGATCGTTGGTGACTGTTGATCAGAGGCTAGTTAGTGAAGAGAGAGGCGAGTTTGGTTGAGGGCTAAAGTTTGAATTTTAATAAATTTTTTATGGCAAAAGAGGGAGTTAAAATTTTTTCATAACCTTGTCAAACCACATGCCGAGAAAGCTAAAAAGCCCAAGGTAGCCTTGAGCTTTCAGCCTCTTTTTTTTTTGGGTCAAAAGCTTTCAACCTTGGGAAGCTAAGGGCCTGCATGAAAACGATTCTTGTCAGAATTTTTGATTCTTGCCTAGAATCAATTCTGGTAGAGAATGATAATTTATATTTACCAAACGCACCCTTATTCTCATTCTACTTTTGGCAAATTTACCAAATGGCGCTCGGGGATCGGCGCCCGACGTTCGGTGTCCGCATGTCTTGCGGTCGGCGGCTGACGTTCGGCATTCGGCAGCCATCAGCCTACGAGCGTGAGAAGAAAAATGAAAAGTGAAAATAAAAAGGGAAAAAAATCATAAAAAAATCCCAAATTTATGATTGTGTGACACATTTACCCCACTTGAAATAAAAAGA
>BCNH02000006.1:10823864-10874511 GCA_001662345.2 Metrosideros polymorpha var. glaberrima | reverse complement strand
TAGAGAATCACTTCTTTACTAAATGCAAATTTCATTCAGAAGTAGAAAACTGTTCTAGAAGTCATTTTTTACCAAACACATTTCTCCTTTAGAATCACTTCTGGCAGAGAATTAAAAATTATGGCAAGTTATCAAATGCACCCTAACTTTTCCTCAAGGCGAGTTCTAAAATTTTTACTAAACATCCAATATTTGACCCAAAGAGCTTTAGGGTGGGTTTGGTTCAGCATTTGGAAAGAGCTTTTAGCATGAATGTTCCTTTGCGAAATGCTGAACTATTTGACAAGTTTTTTTCAAGAGAGCATTTGACCAAATGTTGGCTTTGGAAAGACTGAAATGCTGAATGCTGGTCCCTCCAGCATTCAGCATTTTAGCCTTTTTAAGGCTAGCATTTGGCCGAATGCTCCCTTGGAAAAAACTTGCCAAACAGTTCAGCATTTCGCAAAGGAGCATTTAGGCTGAAAGTTCTTTCCAAATGCTGAACCAAACCCACCCTTAGATGCCCAAAGCCTTTCCCAAATGCAGCTAATGTCCATGGATCCTATTACTTGAGATCCAGCGGATTTATCCCATGAAAAAGTAGCTGAGTGTCCATGCCATGATGAGATTATGATTTTTGTTTAGTGACGCAGTGGAAGCAAATTCCACACGAATTCAGAATAAAATTAAATTCACACACGAGTAAAAGAGAACTGCGAACACGTTGGAGAACTCTACAAGAACAAAGAAAAAAAAATGATTAATTGTGTCATGAAACTAAATGATCTATAAAGTTGTCTTATGAATATATGCAAATAAAGACGACTATCCTGAATTAAAAGTTGTGATTTGCTCATTACTGAAATGCTGCAGAAATTCTTGGTCTAGACCCGTCTTAGGTATTCTTGGAAGCTATCTACTTAGGTATTTGAGACCTCAGTATGATAGAGCTTCTTGTCCTTGTCAGTTCATCCATTTCCTAATTTAAACTTAGGATTTTGGAGTTCTCTCTTTGTTATTGCGCAAGTTTGCGTACGTGCTTGCGATTTGCCACATGGTCTGCGGATCGATCCATGTCCTTATTCCGAACAAAACATCGTAAGAACCAAGAAGCGTATCCAAACATTTTATGAACGTTAAAAACAAGACTTCGTTAGAGCTTTGCGTGATTGGAGAGGATAACGAAGTTGACCTAGCTAGCTCCGCCTCATAACGAATTAAACAACGCTCAAATGACCAAATCAGAAGCAAAGCAACGCCAACTGATGCCGTTTGCTTCGACCGCATCCGAAACATCGTCGTTGAAGGAAACCGCCTCGTCGCTTCCCATGCATTCGCGACAAGCAATGGCTTCCGTTAGTTTATTTGATCTCCTCCTCCGTCTTTATAGCCCGACCATAACTATTGCGCAACATAAGCATTACATTGCTGCATTCGATGGTTGTTTCTTGAAGAATCAGAACTTAAGTGACGAACGACCATGCCGCTGAAAGTTCTGTCCGTGCTCGACACCGCCAGGACACGGTACTACCACATCAAGGCCGTCGTTGTGGCCGGTAAATTAACCTGTGTATCTCACATCTCAATCTCAATAGTCAGTACACACGACATGGGTTGCATTACTGTGTGTCTTAAATTCGATTATCTTGCTTACTAAAAATGCGTCTTTCTATTTCACTCAATATGATTCCGAATTCGTGCGTCTTGTGCTTGATAAAGGAATGGGGATATTCACCGATGCCTACGACCTCTTCTGTATCCCGCCGATCACGAGATTGCTCGGACATATATACTACGAATCCCATGGCAACCGAATTAAGCCGGCTGCCGAAGCAGCCATGTTGGCCGTCGCTCTCCTTGGCACCGTGATTGGTCAGCTCGTATTCGGCTGGCTCGGTGATCGTGTTGGGAGGAGGCGCGTGTATGGCTTCACCTTGATGCTCATGATGGCCGGCTCCATCGGGTGCGGATTCTCCATGGGCAGGACACGAGGTCGCGTCCTGGCGAGTCTAGGGTTTTTCAGGTGATCGTAGTGCTAGAATCCGGCGTTATGTCACATCGTATATAATTAGTCTCTATTCAATTTTTCTGAGTACTCATAATACGCGAGCATCACTCTTTAATTCTTTTTAGGTTCTTGCTCGGGGTAGGGATTGGGGGAGATTACCCGCTCTCGGCGACGATCGTGTCGGAGTTTGCTAACAAGAGGATGCGCGGCACATTCATAGCGGCCGTCTTCTCGATGCAAGGGATTGGGATTCTGGCGAGCTCAATTGTCACGATGGCGGTGTGCAAGATATTTGGCCGAATTTACCCTTCGTCGCAGGAAGATCCTAGGACAAACGAAGCTGATATGGCATGGAGGTTGATATTGATGTTGGGTGTTGTTCCTACCGCATTAACATATTATTGGCGGGTGATGATGCCTGAAACTGCAAGGTATATACATACCTTTCTTTGCTTAATGGATTGTCTAAATTGATTAATTAATTGATCGTCTCGTTTCGTTGATAAAGAGTTGTTTGGCCTTTAGAAAACGCTTGCACAAAATGGGTTTCGTGAATCATGCGCATCATCATACTTGTTGAAAAACTTTCTTTAGCGACTCATTTCTAGACCTTTACGAGATAGACAGAGTCAATCAATATAATGTACTTCTATGGTATAATTAGGTACACCGCTTTGGTGGAGCAAAATGTGCTCAAAGCTGCCCGGGACATGGAGCCAGTCCTAGACGTGTCCTTGAGCCAGATTGCCGAGGACCATCCCTTCCCGCCGAGCCCACCATCCTACCCTCTCTTCTCCAAGCAGTTCTTCCACCTTCATGGCCGCGACCTCCTTGCCTGCTCGGCCGCGTGGTTCCTCATCGACATCGTCTTTTACAGCAGCAACCTCTGCCAATCCCACATCTTCGAAAAACATCATAACGGCACCAAAAATATCACCGCCTTTGAGGCCGCCTTCAAGGTCGCGAAGCTCCAGGCCATAGTGGCTTGCTGCTTCACAATCCCCGGCTACTTTGCTGCCGTCCTCCTCATTGATCGTGTTGGGCGAGTCAGGATCCAAGTGGTTGGGTTCGTCCTCATGGCCATCCTTTACTTCTCCAGCGCACGCATATATTGGGATCACCAAACGGGCAAGCTTTTCACGATCCTGTACGGCCTGACCTTATTCTTCGCCAATTGTGGGCCCAACACGACCACATTCATTGTGCCGGCCGAGCTGTTCCCCGCGCGATTCAGGTCGACGTGCCACGGGATTGCTGGGGCCGTCGGGAAGGTCGGGGCAATGATCGGCGCCGTGGGGTTCTTCGTGGTCTCGAAGGGTGTCAACGAAGATCGGTATAAGTTGACGTTGAGGATGAGAGTTATGCTGATCATATTGGGTGGGATTTGCGTGGTGGGGATGGCGGTGACCATGCTGTTGACGAGGGAGACTATGGGTACATCGCTTGAGGAGAACGAGAATGAGTACAAGGATGAGTCTGTTCAAGAGGCAAGTGCTGTCCATAGTTTATGATTTAAATCCGATCATGTTAAGTGATTTTGAATTGTCCTATTGTTGCCCAACACCTGAACCCATGTACAGAATAATTAGAGTGCGAATGGCAACACCCGAACCCATTTTCAATTACAGTGGGATAATTACCAAAAAAGTTATAAACCTATTACAATTGTGCCAATTTAGTCCTAAACTTTTTTTTTGTCAGTTCAATCCTAAACCTTTTGCAATTGTTTCAGTTCAGTCTATCCGATAAGTTTTAGCCGACTAGCATTGACGTGGACGCCGGCCGGCCGGCGACAGAATATTTTAATATTTTTTTGAATATTTTATTCCTTTTTTCTTATCTTTTTCTCTTTTTTTTTTTTTTTTCTCCCCTCCCCTTATTCTTCCTCTAGTGGGTCGCCAAACTTGATTATATTCGCTTGTAGTTTGTTACATAAGAAATAACTTAAGGGACATGAGCCAATCATCTCATTAGATTCCGATTATGGACATACAATTGACCCAAATAATGTAAATAAGGGGGCTAGTGTTTCAAATGATTATGCATCTTCTGACATGATGCGTTTACGAGATCAAATAACTTGTCATTATTCTAATCCATTTGATTCTTTTAACCAAAAAGGATATGTTATTTTCAAACAAGTTTTTCCTAATGACATTTCTGTCAAAGTTGCTTTCCAATGTTCCTTTCAATTATAGTTTATCAAAAAACTTTTGCTTTTTATGACAACCCTTTAGACTAAAGTCATTTGCATTTTCTCAAAGGCTTCTTCCAAATGCTGAACCGCAAGCTTTGACACAGACAAAGCCAGTCTGCTCCGAAACAAACATATGGTACCAGGTCTCAACATTTTCAAACCACAAACCGAGTCAAACTCTTGTTTAAAAAGCTTGCAAGCGTTTGTGTGATTGGGGAAGATAATGAACCTGATCGAGCTAGCCCCTACAGACAACAGATTAAACAATGCTCGAACACAAAAAGTCGTCGTCCAACCAAATCACCCGATTGTAATTCCGCCATTCGCTTCGGCTGCAGCCAAACACATCGTCGTCGAAGGAAACCACCCTTGTTGCTTCCCATGCATACGCAACGAACAGTGACTTTCCATTAATTTTTAATTATATTTTCCAGCACCTTCGTAGCCCGACCATAACAATTACACAACAAAAAGAATTAGACTGTTGCATTCGAAGGTTGGTTGTATCTTGAAGAAGCAAAAATTTAGTTCCGAGCGACAATGCCGCTGAGAGTTCTCTCTAGACTCGACACCGCCAAGACACAGTACTACCACTTCAAGGCCATCGTCGTCGCAGGTATTCAACTTGTGTAATTCACGTCAAAATCCCGACAATTGATGCACACGACATGGGTTGTATCCTTGCATGTATCCGTCTTAATTAGTTATTCTGGGCATCTTAAATTCAATTATCGCGCTTACGGAAAATACCTTCTTTCTATTTCCCTCAATATGATCCCAAATTCCTGTGTCTTATGCTTGATAAAGGTATGGGGTTGTTCAGTGATGCCTACGATCTCTTCTGTGTCCCACCGATCATGAGACTGATCGGGCACATATACTATAGATCCAACAACAACCAAGTCCCACCTTCTGTCGAATTACCCATGCTGACCGTCACTCTCCTCGGCACCGTGATCGGTCAACTCATCTTCGGCAGGCTCGGCGACCGTGTAGGGAGGAGAGGCGTGTATGGCCTCGCCTTGATGCTCATGATGGTCGGATCCATTGGGTGCGGATTCTCAATGGGCACGACGCCCAGCTGTGTCCTGGCGAGTCTAGCGTTTTTCAGGTGATCGTAGCACGGGAACTCGTCACATGTCACATTGTAAATGATACGAACATCACTCTTTAACCCTTTTCAGGTTCTTACTCGGGGTAGGGATCGGAGGAGACTACCCGCTCTCGGCGACGATCATGTCGGAGTATGCTAACAAGAGTACGCGCGGCGCGTTCATAGCGGCCGTCTTCTCAATGCAAGGGTTTGGGATTCTGGCGAGCTCGGTTGTGACGATGGTGGTGTGCAAGATATTTGGCCGAATCTACCCTTCGTCACCGGAAGATCCGACACCAAAGGAAGCTGATGTTGCCTGGAGGTTAATATTGATGTTGGGTGCTATTCCTGCCGTGATAACATATTACTGGCGGATGATGATGCCTGAAACAGCAAGGTACGACGTACCTTGCTTTGCTTCATAGATTGTTTAAATTGATTAATTAAGTGATTGTTTCATGTTCTTAAGAAAAAGTTGTTTGGTCTATGGTATTGACTCGTGTCATTTCCAAGAATTTGATTTTTTGTTGAACATGCTAAAAAGGATGGCATGTTTAGCTCCGTTTGTTTTGCGAAAAATGTGGCGTTTTTGGAAAATATTTTCCAAAAAGTCATTTTCCCAAAAAATGAATATATTTTCAGGTGTTTGGTTAAGACCTAAAAATGAATTAGAAAACATTTTCCATCGTTTGATTTGGAAAATCATATTTGACTTTCTTGAGAAAAATTATCAAAAAATTTGAATTTTGAATTTGAATTTTTTTCTTTTTAGTTTATTCTTTTCTTTCTTTTTATTTTGCTTCTTCTTGGCCGGTTGCCAGCCATGGCGACGGGTGACGGCTGGCGAGCTTGAGACTCACTAGATTTCGGTGAGCTCGAGCTTACCAGCCTCACGCATGCACAAGCTCGCCGGATCTGGTGAGTTCACCCGCCCGAGGCCAACGAGCTCAAGGTCATCGGCCTTTGGCGAGCATGAGACTAGCCAGGCGACCTCAAACTCACTAGATTTGGCCTCGCTTGAGGTCACCGGCCTCCGGCGAGGCGAGGCTCGGCCTCACTCGAGGTCGTTGGCCTCGGGTGAGCTCGAGACTCGCTAGGCGACCTTGAGCTCGCCGGATCTGGCTAGGCGAGGCAAGCCTCGACCTCGCTCGAGCATCGCTTTGCCAGATCCAACGAGGCTTGGCCTCACTCGTTGGCGGCTAGTAGAGAGAAATAAAGAAAAAAAAAAAGAAGAGAAAAAAAATTCGAAATCGAAATCAAAATAAAGAAAAACAAATAAAAAAGCAAAAAACAAATAAAAATAAAAAGAATGTGAAGGAGTGGAGGGAAGAAAGATATTTCTTTACCTTTGAAGGTGTTTTTTTCCAAAGGTGAAAAATATTTTCCACGACTATTTTATTTTTCGCTTCAAAACATTGGAAAATTTGAAAAATGTTTTCCGTGAAGTAAACGGACCTTAAAATTGTATTGCTTCGTGTGACTTTCGAAAATTTGCTAGTACCAGCTTTCATGGATAGTCAAAATCGCGCAGCGATCTGTCCTTCCCTTGTAGCAGCTCATTTCGAGAATCATATGCATCATCCTAACCATTAAAGAACTCTTTCTAAACAGAGTCAATCGTTACAACGTATCTTTTGGATCTCATTAGGTACACCGCTTTGGTGGAGCAAAATGTGCTCCAAGCTGCCAAGGACATGGAACGAGTCCTAGACGTGCCCTTGAGCCAAATTACCGAGGACCATCCCTTCCCCGCGAGCCCGCCGTCCTACCCTCTTTTCTCCAGGCAGTTCTTCCTCCACCACAGTCGCGACCTCCATGCCTGCTCCGCCTCATGGTTCCTCCTCGACATTGTCTTCTACAGCAGCAACCTCTTCCAATCCATGATCTACCACAAGTACCTGCATGGCGAAGATGCCAGTGAGGCGGTAACAGCCTTTGAGGCCGCCTTCAAGGTTGCTAGCCTCCAAGCCATCGTGGCATGCTACTCCACGATTCCCGGCTACTTTGCTGCCGTCTTCCTCATCGACTGCGTCGGGCGGGTCAGGATCCAAGCAGTGGGGTTTGTCCTCATGGCCATCGTTTACTTCTGCATCGGAGTGCCGTATAACAAATATTGGAAGGGTCACACGGGCAAGCTGTTCATGTTCCTGTATGGCCTAACCTTCTTCTTCGCCAACCGTGGGCCCAACACGACCACATTCATCGTGCCGGCCGAGCTGTTCCCTGCACGGTTCAGGATGACATGCCACGGGATAGCCGGGGCCGCAGGGAAGGTTGGGGCGATGATCGGCGTCGTGGTGTTCTTAATGACCTCACAGGCGATGGGGATGGGAGTTATGTTGATCATATTGGGTGGGATGTGCGTGGTGGGGTTGGCGGTGACCATGTTGTTCACGAGGGAAACTATGGGGAGATCGCTTGAGGAGAATGAGAATGAATCAGTCCAAGGCTAATGCTTTCCATGTTCTTGATTTTTTTTTTTTTGGTCGATCCATGTTCTTGATTAGGTAATATGTATAAATATGTAATCGATAGTTATTATAGGGTCTTTCTGTAATTATATTTTCATTTGTACCCTTATTGTAAATATTCGATCTTATAAGTATATATCATACAACTCTAATTATGGTTAAGTCACCATAAACACTCACTTGTTATTTTCTTTCTAAATCTAAAGATCAAAATAGGATCTAAGCAGGAAAATGCATCAGATTTTTCGACATCTCTATCTCAAATCAACACTTCCTTCGCTCTTTTTTTTTTCTATCCCAACAATCATCCAAATTCTGTCTAAGTTTGAATTTTAAATTCAAATTTGATTAGGTTTCCAATAGTATTTGTCTTCGTCTTTGATTATGAAAGCTTTCTAGTCGGCTAAAGTACACTAAAAGTGCCATAATTTGGCACGGGTGGACACTTTAGTGCCACAATTTTTAAAAGGTACACTTAAGTGCCAAAATCGGAGAAGAAATGATCACTTAAGTGCCAACGGCTAGATTTTCTGGCCAAAATGCTAACGTGTCTTTTTTCGGCGAGAATTTTCAATAATGTAACATTTAAAAAAAAACATTTAAGCCACATAGACCTTTTTCTAATAATTATTTAATTTTGTTAATTTTTTCTTTTGTTTTTCAATTTTCCCTTTTATTTTTTCATCTTCTCCTCTCTCTAGCCGGCGAGCCAGAGGGAGGTCTGGCGAGGCCACCGAGGTCGGCCTCGCCTTGGCTGCGAGAGGCAGACCTCACCCTCGCCCAATGAGGTCATGGGCGAGGTCGACCTCGTCGTCGTCGTCGTTGGGCGAGGTCTGCCTCGTCGCGGCTAGCGACGGCGAGGCCGACCTCACCCATGGCTTCGCTGGTCATTGCCGACCCTTCCTCTGGCCGGCGAGCCAGATGAAGAAGATAATGGAAAAAAAAAAAGAAAATTGAAAAAAAGAGAAAAAGAGAAAAAATTAAGAAAAATCACTTGCTTTACTGGAGGGACTGGTGACGGCGAGGCCATGGGCGAGGTTGGCCTTGCCATCGTCGTTGGGCGAGGGCAAGGTCTGCCTCGCCTAGCAACGGCGAGGCCGACCTCACCCATGGCCTCGCCGTTGCCAGTCGACAACCCTTCCTCTGGCCGGCGAGCTAGAGGAAGAAGACAATGGAAAAAAGGAAAATTGAAAAAAAAAGAGAAAAAAGTTAAAAAAAATTGAAACATTATTTGAAAAATATTAGAATATTATTTAAAAATTGCTACGTCAGCACCGGAGAGCCACATAGGCTAAAAATATTAATAAAATAAGGCCACATCGGATTTCCGGCAAGCTCGCCGGAGTTGGCACTTAAGTGTCCTACGTTTTTAAAAAAATAGCACTTAAGTGTACCTTTTAGAAATTATGGCACTACAGTGTCCACTCGTGCTAAATTATGGCACTTCTAGTGTACTTTAGCCGTTTCTAGTCAGTGTCTTGTAAGCTTTTTACTTTCTCTATACACTTCTTGATCTCCATTAAGAAGTTTATGTTCAATTTCAGTCGTCCAATAAGCATGAAATCCAAAAATGTAAAAGTCATCTGTTCTGACTTAATGAAGTTCCTGCAATTTCCTTATTTATTTTCAATTTACTGTCCGCACATATTATTTTATTAATTCGGATTTTACAAAGTCCTTGAGACTTAAAGCATAAATCCATTTGTTTTTCTATTTAAAGTCAAATTTGATACTTTAACCGATCATCCATCATCCTCGATTGGACTTTAATAATTGAAGCCATTGAGTTTCTGAGGATCACAACTTGACAAAAACAGGCATAACAACTATATAGTTAATTGTATTAGTCTGAGTTCAAGTAAAAATTAGACAAAAGAAAAGGAATTGCATAATTGTAAATTGACAAGATGACTCAAGAAGGGGGAGAATTCTAATTTCTCATTGACGAAAATAAATTCTTAGAAGTTGAGAGATATTACTTACAATGAATCGATTCTCGAAAACATGGTTTGCAAAAGCGGTGGATTTATGACAATCTATATGGTTTCCGTTAAAAAGTCACCTCATGGCACTCATACTTATTTAGCAACTTCATAAAAAAAAAAGGTTATTATCCTTATGATATATACTCAATTAATATTTCAAAAATCGATTATTTTGTTCATTAGACATGTTTAACAAATACCCGGAGCACTTCTCGATAAGGCCTCAATTCAAACTTAAAATGTGCACAAATTTGTGTTGTTATTTCTTCTACTCGGTTATGATAGGATAAGAGGCCATCTCATTGAAGCCGCATAGACCCTCAGCCAATATGCGGTAGTCCGAATTTGAGTTTTTATCCTATCCGATTTTTGGCGATGTCCTCCCAATCGGATAAAGTGGATATATCTGAATAAAATGCTGAATCAGAAATCTGGGACGAGGGGATAAACTCGGATTGGTTAAGAAAATTTTAAAATAACTTAACAAACCCTTATCATCTTCCAAGGATGGAGTGACGTATTCGGATATTGCTTGGCTGTCCATCACACGGAACCACCACCATGACAGTCGATCATTGTCACTTTCGACCATCATGCAATCGTCCTTGCCTCCGACCACCGAGGATTGTCATCACCAGCCAGCCGATCATGTCTTGATGACTGAGGGTGAAAAGGAGTGTGAAGATGATCGTCATGCAAGCTTTGCATAGATAATTCTCTCCACCACCTCCTTGTCATATATACTGTTGATAGATTGTTTATCAAACAAACAAAGAGCTACCTTGTCCTACATCGAATAGATATGAGTGTGTGGATCAATATATGAGTTGAAAGCTTCTAGCCTTACAAAGACCACAAGCTAAGTGGACTAGACTCTACATTACCCGCATGCCAGTGCTCTATTATTAGGCGCACTTAGCACTTGGAACTTTTGCGCGCTCATGGACTAGAATTGAGACTTATCAATGGTTATTTTTGTTAAACTTTGAATTTACAGTTTTAGAAAAAAAATCAGTTATATAAAAAGAAACTAATTTACAGTTTTTTAAAAGGGTTATTACCACAAAAAAACTCCAAATTGGTACATTTGTGACACATTTACCATAAACTAATTTTTTTACCATTAAAAATCCCAAACTACTACACCTGTGACAAATTCACCCAAAATTTTAGAGTTTGTTGGAAGATAAACTAAGCATTGTTGTTAGAAAATGAGCTAATTATAGAAACATCATCTAAGTTTTTTTTTTCAAAAACTAAGTTTGGGGTAAATTTGTTACAAATGTACCAGTTTGGGGTTTTTGGTTGTCAAAAATTTAGTTTAGGACCAATTTGTCATAAGTGTATCAATTTGGAGTTTTTCATGGTAGTAACCATTTTCAAAACATGAAAAGTTTTATCCTTTGGGGAATTCAATTCCCTACTTTCTTAGGGGGCTAAGGGTGGGGACGGATGAGTGTGGGAGTAGGGTTTCACAATCTACGCACATCAAATAGCACATACAGTAGCTTGTTTGATAGAAATAGAATTCCTTTCGAAACTGTATGTCTTTTTTTAAAAAGGTTTCACTATTATAAATTTGATGTTTCTAGTTCAAGACTTTTTACTTTTCAAATTTCCTTCTTTCTAAAAAATATACAGCCTTTATTCATTAATTGTTACCTTTTGAGAGTTCTTGGAGAAATACAATAATTGTTATCTGGTATTTTCATTTGAGACTTTGTTGTATCTAGAGGATTTTTTTGTCAATAACCATTAGCAACTATACGGAGTAAACAATTCCTTAAAGACAATGTATTCACATCTCAAAATCTGATTCTATCATTCCGATTATTTATTCTAACATATACATCCTTCGTGTCGAGCCCGACCTTCCTCACGTGGCTCATGAGCTGGCTACTGGTCGGCGAAGAATGGCCAAAGCATCATCAACTTTCCGGTGACCACAATCTCGAGTGTCGAGTTCCACGGCTGTGCGTCAGGAACACCACAACGACGCTGTGGTGCAAAACCTCCTCCTGCGTGGCCCACCTTACAAAACACCCCTCTCCGTCGTCGCCTCCCTCAGCTCCTCCGTCTTTGGCGATGGAGTTAGGCCACATGAACCACGAGAAGCACCTCTTGTTGTTCACGAGGCCGTACCAAAACTTCGTGAAGTCGTGTCTGTTGAGGGTCGTGATGCTCCAAAGCTCACATAGATGACCGACTTCGGAGATGGCTTGTCGATCCACGAGATGCAACTCCGGTCGACTTCCTAGGTTGCTTGTCAGGAAGTGGGTTCAAATTTGGGAATTGGCGGGGCCTTGCAGTTGATCGAAGCCGTTGTGGATGAGGACTCGGGCTCAGGTGGTCTAAAGGGTTTAAGGGTGGGTGGGTTTGGTTTAGTTTTGGGAATGCTGAAAGCCCAATGCTGGACCCTCTAGCATTGGGCTTTCAGTATTCCCAATGTCAGAATTTGGCCAAAAACTGCCTACCAAACACTCAAGCATTTTCTCAAGGAATTTTGGAGATTGAAAGCTCATTGAGAATGCTGAACCAAACCCACCCTGAGTCGTCACGTGCTAGAGGAATCGGAGAGATCAACAACTTGGCAGAAATGAATTGACGGGATTTTAAAGATTTTAAAATGACTGAAGATTTTAAAAGATTTTCAATATTATCTTAAAGGGATATGTTCTCGACAAGTCCTAAAACTTGTAAGGAAAGTACGTTTGAGTCCTAAAACTTGCAAAAAGTTCAAATAAGTCCTAAAACTTGTCACAAAAGTACATTCGAGTCCTAAAACTTTAAAAAAAAGTGCAATCAAGTCCTAAAACTTGTCATATTGGTCCAATTAAGTCCTAAAACTTGTTATATTTGTCAAATTAAGTCTTTTTCGAAAGTTGCATTTTTGAAAATTTTAGGATTCATTTGTACTTTTGTGACAAGTTTTAGGACTTGTTTGAACTTTTTGTAAGTTTTAGAACTCAAACACACTTTCCTTACAACTTTTAGGACTTGTTTGAACTTTTTGTAAGTTTTAGGACTCAAACGAACTTTCCTTACAAATTTTAGGACTTATTGTGAACATATCCCTATCTTAAATTGCTTCGAACAAATGATAGGACTTTCTACAATTCAGTTGATATTCGGAGAATTCTAATCCCACTTTATTTTATCTTTTCACAGTGTGATTCCAGACAACCAAACTTAGCCTTAGGCTTTTCGGTGTTCTTCTTCATTGTGATGTGTCCCTTTTCCCCCATTTTGGACCCTCGGTTTCTTCAGTGTGATGTAATTCAGGCCCTTGGATGAACCGTATCCAACGGCTGCCACCCCATGATCCAACTCCCTCCCACAACAAAGTATGAAGAAGTTCGTAAGTTTCCATGTTTATAGCATAGGCATCGCAACTGTCAGAGTTAACTGTATGGTAGAAATAGACCAAATTTTATCAGTACTTTGCTTTTACCGAGCCTACGCTAACCAAGATAATTACCCAATCGGTCCTAAACTTATTATACAAATGCCAATTTAGTCATAAAATTTTTAATTTTGAAAATAGACCTAAACATTTGCGTGAAATTTTAATGTAGTTCTTACAGTCAATTATCGCCGAAAATTGTTGAAGTGGCGTTCAATCATCACCGCCTATCTTATGTGACACGTTGAAGTGGACAACTTGTGAATCGTCACATTAGCGATTTTCAACGGCAATTGGTTGGAACGATTATATTGAAATTCGCGCAAAGATTAAGAACTACAATAACAAAATTGGCAAGTGACAAACTGAATTGGCATATGTATAGTAGGTTTAGGAGTGAATTGATAATTTTCCCTCCACAAACTGAACATGTCCATGAACAATCAATGATCGGTTGCACACACCATGAGCACATCATTTCAACATTTTTTTTTGTCGAAAAAAAGATGCCATTCATATATCAGAATAATACTCAATAGGTACATAGAAGGCTTTTAAGTCTAGCACAACCTAAACGACCATGCTAGAACAAACCAAAAGCCTGAAAGCAAATAACAAAGTACGGTCTGTAGTTGGAAGCATACTCTTATCCCTCAAGAACAAATCTGTTACCATAAACATTCGATGGCCGATCACTAGATAAAATGATGAGCACACGTCAAAATCTCTCACTCCATTTGCAATAGCTTGAACGCATCTAAGTTCGATATCCTCATCACCATTGCCATGCAGAGATACCAACATCAATATGTTGAAAGAACATATATCAAATACCTGCAAGGAATTCCCAGATCTATTTTTAAATTTAGTTAGGGAGAGTAAAACCCCAAAACTTGACCCAAATCTAAATCGAGAGAGGATAGTGGCCTAATCTTGAAGAGGTTGTGGAGCAACGTCACAAACATCATTCTCAATTGCTGTTGACTGGACAAATGGCCGAATTGGACCCACGATCACCCAAAATCAGCTACAGAAAATTATTCACAAAAGCAAACTCCCAAGAGTAAATCGGAAGAGAAAAGAAAAACTAACAAAGCAAAGCAAAGGAAAAACAAAGACTAAGCAAATTTCGAAAGAGGGTAGAGGATGATAAAAAGGGAAAGAGGGGAGGGCTCCCTCCCTCAAGGACGTCTCCGCGGCAGGAAATAAAAGTTGGGCGGCGGCAGTTTGAGAGAAAACCCTAGGGGTTATGCGGAGACTTTAACGAAAAGACTTTGGCATTTGCTATGTAGGTTTGTAGTTCATTACATTTTGTTGTATGAAAAGAACATAAGGGGAACGAGCCATTTCGATGACAACCATCTATTTTTTAGACCATCGAATACACTAGATTTCATGTGATAAAATGGTTGCAATGTACCCTGCTCAAAAGAACCCAGAACTAATGATGAACCCTGATTTTGAAGAATACCATGACCAAATTAAGGGTGTCTAGTCGGTTAAATGACGTAAGCTACAGACTAAAGCCACCGCCAAAATGGGAGACTTCGCCGGATGCTTCGATGGCCATGGTGAGTGCTTGCTTCCCAAAAGTCTTTATGGGCTGTTTGGTAATGTTCATGTTTCTCTAATTCATGTTATTTTGTTCTCGAGAATGAAAAAAGAACAGAAATTTGTTTGATAACGTCGATTAATTTTTCAATTTTTCGGGAACAGATTTGGAATATAAACAAAAAAAAAAATCTACTTCATTGTTCTCAAGAATAAAATTAAAAAATATCATTTCTGCGCAAAATTATTTTCAGAAATAAAATTGTTACCAAACAGGCCATGGTAATCTCTCTTTGTTGCTCCCCGGCACATTGTGGTAGCCGTCCATTGTCACTACCTCCTTCCGATCCTAGGGATGGGGATGAAGATGAATTAATCTCTTTGATGTTTTTGCCTTTGCAAGTACATACCTTGGTCATCTCACAGGTACCTTCCTCCATGAGGTAATGGTAGTCCTCTTCCCTGTGGATTCCACCATCGAAGACGATGCATAGTGTCCATAAGACCGCCATTACACCCCGTTGTTGTTTGGTTTGTCACAGTCAATCAGCTCTTGTTCTGATAACGTTGTCAAGTTTCCGGTCACTATTTGGTTTATGCTCTCTACCGCCGCCACGGTGTGAAACGCCTGGCAACTACCTACGATGTGCTTAGATTTCGTTTGAAATTTCGTAGAGACGTGTTGGTCTGAGTACGAGGAACTATTGAGTGAGTCAAAATTTATGCTGCATATTAGAACTTTTGAGCATGGGGATGTATCTTGAGTTCAAAAGTAAATCCCAATCTCAAGGAACAATTGCATTCATCGATCACAAGTTAGCCCTTACCACATGAACCTTGGTTCTTGACATGAGTGACAGCTCCTTTCTTTCTCAAATCCACACAGACTTATGTAAATCCACGGCATCCTCGTGAATAAATTCATTACGGCAATCTTCCTTCCTGGGTGACTCGACCTTCAATCTTAGATACATCCTTTTGAACTCTTCGTGGGTCAAATCTGTAAACTCGTTCAGATCAAGCCAATAGTCGGCCACCTTCTTTTTTTTAAGGAAAAATTATCAAAAAAGTCGTAAACCTATTGCAATTATGTTAATTCAGTCCTAAAAATTTTAAATTTGCCAATTAAATGTTAAACCTTTTGCATTTGTGCCAATTCAATCCATTGGGCTGGTTGGCACTGACGTTGATAATTTTTAATAATTTTTAATATTTTATTTTATTTTATTTTTCTCTTCTTTATTTTTTTTTCTTTCTCTCTCCTTTTGCTTGTCTTCTTCCCCCTGTGGCTGGCAAAGGTTACTGAAGCTCGCCAGCTACTGGGCTAAGGTCGCGAAGCCCTCACCGGCGGAACCACCGTACTTCAAGACCAAAATAGGGAGCTCGCCAGCCATTGGGCCAAGGTCACGAAGCCCTCATCGGCGGAACCATCGAACTTCGAGACTAGAACATCAGCTAGGTCTGACAATCTCTCCACGACAGGAATCCCAGTCCCTTCGACTCGATCCCCATTGAACAAGACCACATTAGCGGACAACACCTATCCTCACCACGGTAAAATACCAAGCTAATCAAACAAAGTGCAACTAGTGTTTGTAGTGGGTGAGCAAAGAGGGTCGTACGATTAGGGTTTTGCAAGAAGGTGAGAGGCAGAGAGAAACTGCGACTCTACAATGAGTCGTGCCATTTGCATGGATTGGTTTGCGAGGCGTTGTTGCAGGTGAGGCTGCCTCATCGGCGAAGGCGGCCATATGGCGAGGTTGCCTGGACGAGGCTGGTCGAGGGTCGCGAAGCGCTGGCCTGGCTAGGGCTTCGCGATCCTCGCCAGCCATTGAGGGGGGGGGGGGGGAGGGGGAAGAAGACAAGAAAAATGAGAGAAAAATAAAAAAGAAAAAATTTGAAAAATATTATTAAAAATTGTCCACGTCAGCACCAGCGACATCACATTAATACCGACCGGCCAAATAGACTAAATTGGCACAAATGCAAAAAGTTGATGATTCAATCGACAAATTTAAAAGGTTTATGATTGAATTGGCAAAAGTGCAATAAATTTAAGATTTTTTGGACAAATTTTCCCTACTTTTTAATGTTGTCGATGTGCTTCAAGTTCTCCTTGAACACCTCGAATCTCCACAACTTTTCCTCAAGAGACTCATAATCCTTCCCATGCTTCTCCATTCACGACTCGAAGAGATCGAGGAGCTTACCGATGGATTTCAAATCGTCCTGAAAGTAGCCCACGATCGAGAAATCGCTGGCGGAGACCAAGATTGAGATGACAAAGAGAAAAATGAAGCAGGGGAGGAGCGTAAGGAGTGAAGGAACTGCCATTGTTTCTCTATTTCCCAGAGGAGTTGAGAGAGGGATGATCGAGTGGGTTAATATAATCTCTGTCTAGTTTCATGTTTCCCTTTCAAGTGAAGTTGTAATGAAGTGTATACATTATGTATTTATCATGTCCTACAGAGTCTTTAAGATTAGTTCTTTCAGCAGGCTTTGGATCTACTCATCATCGTATTCAATGATGACCTGCGAACTAACGAACGACCGATTGCAAGGAATATAGTTCATCTAGGACTCCCCTGTTCTGCGAGGGGGAGAGCGCCCATCAAGGAATTTTATACACAGAGCCACAACTTCAAGTTGCCTAAGAATCATTCAACTTAACCTACTGGAAAAAACAAACAAAAAAAGATTAAAAAGTTTAGCTTTCATAAACGGCCACGCCAGAACTTATGCAGCAGGAGTAAAGGTACTTTGCTATCTTCGCCTTAGCCGCTCAGATATGCTGATTGAAGATGTTGTAACAAAAACACCAGGCAGCAAGAAAGATTAAGAACTCAGAGAAAGGATACCTACGCGATATTTGGAATGTCTATGCAATTCATGGTGATCGCAAGCCATCTGAATTATCAAGTGCCATATTACACAGAAATGTGAAGCAAAAGTTTGCCAGAACATCAAAAGTCTGCATAATGGCCCGGACCGCCTGCAGTGAAAAGATGCCGAGCCATCAGCCGGAAACACAGCATACCTCCATCTTCCAAAGATCAACCATAGAATGCACACTCCATCCACCTTCATCCATTGCAAAGAACAGGATTACGTAATGACTAACCATTCAGGTGTAATAGCGCAAGAAGCATTATACAACAGCGAATGGACAATCCCATAGCAGAGCTGTGTAGCAAAGAGGTGTGATTCTTTTGTAAGATGCAGCAATGTGGACAACAACCAATACAATGAGCATTGAAGGCATGGCTACCGCAATACTGAACATATAATGGCGATATCACATTTCATTGCAGAAACCATCTACTCGCAAAAGGATAAAAGTAAAACCATTTTTAAAAAGGTGACAATGCACAACACTTCCAACAAATGTCAGTGTCCCAGAATAGTTTAGGTAAATGATATGCAATCCCCATTAGATGCAAGTTATACATGAGAAAGTGATATTGCATCAAAAAGAGCAAGTTAGAACAGAGACAGGGACCCATTCAGATTAGATCAGATAATCGAGCGGAGTATCATGCCAATGTTTACATGAGAACATATCGCAAACAAAACCAGGCTACTAAAAACTAGACAACTTAAGAAAGCAACATTTTTCGTGACATACTCATACAGCATGATTTTCCCACTCTTAAGGCTACGTGATATGAATTAATGCTACACAATAAACTTTTTGAGAAGCAAGACACACATGACAAATTACTCCTCATACTAAAAGTTGCCTCACAGATCGGGGCTAAACGATGTCTCTATTTAACATTCTCTTTTAAGATAAAAGGATCAATTAGGGCAGCAAGGGGGTGCAAACCCATATAAAAGGAAGAGAACAAAAACCTAAAGCCATATATAAAACAGCTCCAAAAACCAAAAGGGAGCTCAAATCCAGGACAAATCATCGACTATATAACCCAAGACAGTTACATCCTAAGAGTTGGTAATGACCAGCACATTGTCGATCTGAAGATATCGTTCGATATCGTTCATATTAGATTGGAAACCATATTCCACGGTAGTTCTACAATCATAAAGTGGCAGGCTTCAACCCAGACAAGCCAATCTGCTTTGAATCAAACACGGTGCCAGGTTTCAACATTTTCATATCTTCCATCAAACCCCAATAACTACACATGTCAATTACCCGAGCCAGGTTACACAAGCCTCTAAATTGCATCGCACACTTCCACCGGGATGAGAGAAGCTGTCGACATATTTCATGAGTAAAACAGGAAAAACTCTCAACACTGAACTCTAATCACCTAAGAGGAAAATCATTTGACTTAAAGCCAATAAAAGCCACCAATCTTTATATCTTATGCATCTACAGCCACATACTCCTCCCTCACTCCCATTCATCAATCAAAACCTATTTTACTGCGACACCGAAATAGAGCACCGATACTTGAAACGCTGCGGTTATCATTCTGAATGCCGGAAATCCTAATCAAGCACTCATCGCATTTGCTTCTAATCAGAAAACAGAAACCACCTACGCGTATCCTACAATCCTCAATCCCTAGCGGAGGAGGAGTCACGACAGGCTTCGGTCCTCCAAAATCTGGGATTTCACGAATTGATGACAATCGATGACTCATAGCCAGACATACTGCGACATCCATATCCCCAATCGAACGCCAAAGGTTCGATTTGGAGCTCAATTTAAGAGAGGATTCAAGCACGCGAAACCGAGGCGAAGTCAAGAGCGCAAACCAGCGAGGAGAGAGAAGGGGGATTATTTGGGGGATTTGTCGTCCTTGTTGGAGGAGGAAGCGTAGTCGGGAGGCGAGTAGACGACAGCAGCCGCCATGGCACCAGGAAGCACCACGTACTTGGCCAGCGCTGCGAGCTTCGCAATCAGCGGCTCTCCTTTCATGAACATCGCCATTCTTCTTCTTCTTCAAGATCAAGGCACTTAGATTCGATGTGCTGCTGGTGCTAAAATCGCAGAGGTATTTGAGGTTCGATCAGGCAAAACCGCGGTACGACGACGGCGCATCGTCGTTTCAACTCCTGCTCCTCCATCTGTCGCCACGTCATTGGCTCGTCCAAGCGGCTTGCGGGCTTGTATTGGGCTTTGAACGGGCCCATCAGGTTGCAATCCGAATGTTACGGTTCCCGCATTTTGACATTTCTCCGACCCGAAATACTCGAAACTTTCCGTAATGTGTATTTGATATACGATTTCATACATCCTTTTCATAATGTTTTGAAATTTTAAAAAAAATAAACGGTGCTTTTGTTTCGCTGAAAATTTTATGATGAAAAAAAATATTCTTCATAAAAATCATTTTCAAGAAAGATGGTCGGTTTTCATTTGATGGTGTCTCATAATTGGTAGTAGTGAAGCTACAAAGGATTAAGCTACAAAGGTGGACTCGTTGGCCCTTGGACCCTCGAATACTCAGCAGTTATGATTCGAATCGAACATTTTGCTCAATGGAGCGAAACTCCAATAATAATGGGGCAGTCGCTAATGTCGGTTGCCGCCTTCTTCTCGATTCTTCTCCCAGTAATAGAAAAACAACTTGCGTATCCCAATGAATCGGCTTCTTCATAGTGTCGTGTTGGACACCATAGAAAACGAGGGAAATCTTTTCTGAAAGTTGATCCTCTATTGCTCCATATCCGATCGACATTGCCAACTCCATTCGAGTTATCGACGTGCATAGGGTTCTTGACAATGCAATCAAACTATTCGCCTAACTTCTTTTACTACATGTCGGCCATCAAACTCCAGATCTCAGGCGACGACAACGGCACTGTCACGAGCCTAAACGTGAAAATGCCGTCAATTAAGGAAAAGAGAAGCACCACAATTTCCCCCTCTTCCCATATGCTGGATCCCCAAACGGTTGCCCAAGATGATGAATATGTCGACGTGTGCATGATAGTTGGTACCTACATGTCTGTACATGTTTGATTTTGAACAAGGCGATGTGATGATGGAGATGTGCTTGACGTATCGTGATTATTAGACTCGGTTTTCCGTCGGGTTCGGATATGCGAGTGTTGTTATCACATCGTTTGATAATATATCGGGTTTGCGATACGTTAGCAATGATTGGTCGCCTTCTTCTTTCTATTAAATGTTGAAGCACCCCACGACATAGGACGTGCGCACCATGCCTAGATCTCCGATTTTGTGCTTACCTCCAAGATAGAGAAAGTGGTAGACCTCATTGCTACAGAGAGCGGTCCAAGTCAATTGCGAATGGATTGTGCTATTTTGTGGAATTCTTCCTTTGCCCTCCAAAATTGGACCTCTTGTCGCCATGGACAACATTGATTTGGACAGCATAGAGTAATAAAACAACTGTTTTGTGAGAACTAATTGTCTCTCTAACCGCATCCTTGCAAAGATTTTATGTGGCCTTAACTTTATCATTTATTGAGATCATGTCGCTTAGTTTGCTACCAAATTAGATAGTTGAACATAAAGGAAAACGAGTTATTAAAAAATAAACATAGTACTGGATATGATGCCAATGGAACATCGACGTGCATGACCCTCAAAGGTTGGTATAGTTGATCGAGGCGACCTGGATTTCTAGGTCGGACACCGGAGGTCACCTGTTCAAATCCTGATAACCTCGTGCTCACATAGCACGGGCCAAGAGGTCTGGGCTTAATCGGTTTATAAGGCTTACACGGTGTTCTATTAGCAACCCGCAAATAATCGGACCTCTGCGTTCGTATCCCAATATAAAGAAAAAGGAAAAAAAACGTCGGTATGACCACATGAAAACGGTTAATCCGATGCCTAAGTTTGGGATTCCATATGAAAATAATCATCTAGGACTTCGTCTCTATCCTCAAACCAACATGACCACATCTGGCCACAAGAGAGGCATTGCGTCTGATTCGGTGTTGGGTGGTTTCTTTTCTTGTGCACCCGCTGACCGGATTCGCAGCTCCACATGAAGCTGCAACGCCTCCAAAGAAATAAAAATTGGGGATGGCATCGCTTCACATGTGATTCAAACTGAATAATAGCTAATGGTCTTTGCTCTTTGCCCTCAGATCTGGTCTCAAAGTCCCTCCTGCCTCCTTCCTTCCTCTCCAATGGACCTTTGACGGGTAGCTTCTTGATTTGGAATATTGAAATCGGATTTCTACCATATCAATGAAAGCTACTTCGGTTTTAGTACTTTCTTGTTCTACCCATTTTTCCTTTATATCATTCTCGTTGGCAAATACCACAAAAAACCTCAAATTACGTTTACGAGACAAATATCTTAACTTTTTTTTGTGACAAAAAAATTTAAACTTGCCCATTAATTTCTTTTGTACCACGAAAAAATCTAAATTTATACATATGTGGCATATATAGCTTCTATTTTAATTCAATCCATAATATATTTATCACACCGTTATAAGTTATGGATTTTTTTATGACATAAAAGGAGTTTGAGATATTTGTGTCGCAATAAGTAAGCAAATTTAGGGTTTTTAGTGAAAAAAAAGAAAAGAATCGGCATGTTTGTGTCGTAATGAGCATTGTTTGAAAATTTTCATAATATTAACCCTATTAATATTTCGGTAATGCCCCCAAAAGAGACGGACTTTCTTTGTATTGGGCATAGGGGTGGTTGCTTCTTCCAAATTGCCTCGTGAAGAGGCAGATGCAGAGACACTTTGCTGTCCCTATCTGTGGTCCACAGCATTTAACAGGTTGTTATAACCGGTGAGGCCATCTAAATTAATTCTTTTTGCAATTTCATGGTGCCAAAGAAAAAGTACTATGTAGACCCCAAAAACAAATAACTAATTTCATATTTTTTTCGTAAATGTTTTGCCGGGTCTATTTCATCTCGATTTTATTCAAGGGGTCCCTCCGAACATGTCTCTAGTTGGTGGGTCGCAAGTCATGAGCATCGCTCGTACGTAAATTTAATGTATGATAAATGCGGAGATATCTATGTTTATAATTTATCGTATTAGATACGGTAAAGGTCGAAAAAGAAAAACATGAAATTTAAGAGAAACGTGGGATTGTGAGGTGGGCATAGGTGAAAAGGAATTGCTATTGAAGGTCACCCCCCCAATTCATGCTGGTGCATTGTGCTGGGAGACTCTTGCATCCTCTCCCATTTGACTTTTCCTGTGGTGGAGATCTTTCTTTCGTTTCGTCTCCTCGTGACCCTTGGAAGCTTTGTGAAATTACTGTCTCTGCAGACGCTAAAAAGCCGGCATTCGATCTTCAATTATTGACCAGATTTCCAGTCGCTTTCCACTCGAAACTTTACAGAAGATGAAGTTGACAACAAACAGGTCGGAGAAGGAGGAGGAGGAGGAGGCCCTTTCCAGATTTTCTTTCCTGGTAGGATTTGGGCATGGGTTGCTGTCAAGACGGTACTTACTGTTGCAAAAGTGCGAGAAGCTCGACTCTCTTCTATTAATTAATCAGAAGTTTCGAAGACCCACAGGTCCCACACCCACTAACCTTTCGTTCTTGATTGATTGGACTGTTTGGAAGTTCTTGGGCTCCCTCCCTCTCTCTCCCTCTCCCTAACGTGCATCGCTGAAACCATTATTATAGTTTTCGTTCAGTTTGCCACCACCGTCTTTTATTAACTATGCATTTGCTAGAATCCTATCTGGGTCTCGCGGTATCAGTCCCTGAACTCATCCTTATCCTGTGTTTCGCTTGAAAAAGGATATGTGGGCTGGTTTCAAGAAAGGTAAACTGAGTTGGCAAGCGAGTTCAGTTTGACTCGGAGACAGTGTGTGTGGATTGGATTACAGTGATGGTGTTGAAGGGTGGTTGGGGGGCGGCAAAGCTTGGATCTTTCGGTTTCTTTCGAGCTCTTCTCGTTTTCTCAATCTGGCAACAAATAAATTATTAAATCTCCACTCTCAAATATCAATCTTGGAACTCTTCTCCCTATCTCTCGCGCTACAATACCAAAAGATTCCACCCATCGAGCCAGTTCATCACGTACTGAGAGAGCACGAGATGTGCATTTATGGAATAAATATACAAGGCAAGATCAGAGAGAGCACAGAGCTGTGTGCATTTAACGGTCACTAATTGCTCCCTTCAAATCTGACCGAACCCTTTCCTTGCTCTGCTTTGCCATGTATTAGTATTAGCACATTCGTCCAGATTCAGTCTCTTTCTGGATCTTCCAAGAACTGACCATTGGGCTCTCGATACAGAGGTAAAATACTCGCGCTTTTGTGCTTGTGTTGATCGGTTCTCCTTAGTTTCTTCATTCGTCTATGAAAGGATATCTTTCAATTGATTGGTTTTAGCAGTCTCTGCATCTACTCGTTTTTTTGAACTGACAAAACTAGCGGTTTGCTAAGGACAAGTTGGAAGATGCAATCATATACGTGAATATGATGTATCGATGAGTGTCGTTAGATCTGTGTTCTGATGTGATTTGTCTCGTCTCATTTCTGATTTTTTTTTTTTTTCCTAATTTGGGGGATGCAATAGAGCCTGATTGGAGATTTGGGATTCAGTTCATAAGTAATCAAGATGAAAGGAGCTGTCTTGGTGGCCATTGCTGCCTCAATAGGGAACTTTTTGCAAGGATGGGATAATGCCACCATTGCAGGTAAATTTTACCGAAAAATGCGCTGGACCGTTTGTTTTGCCTCTTCAGTTATGTCATGATTTGTGATTGAGTTGAGCGAGTGCGCTGATTCGTATTCCATTGTATCTTGAAGGGGCCATCATCTACATAAAGGAGGACCTCGACTTGGGAACAACGGTCGAAGGTCTTGTGGTGGCAATGTCGCTCATTGGCGCCACGGTCATTACGACCTGCTCGGGAGCCATATCAGATTCGGTCGGTCGACGTCCAATGCTGATTCTATCATCGCTTCTGTACTTTATCAGTGGTTTGGTAATGCTGTGGTCACCCAATGTGTATGTCCTATGCATAGCTCGGCTTTTAGATGGATTCGGGATCGGTTTGGCAGTTACCCTTGTTCCGATTTATATATCCGAGACTGCCCCATCAGAGATAAGGGGTCTGCTGAATACCCTTCCACAGTTCACCGGTTCTGGTGGAATGTTTTTGTCATATTGCATGATATTTGGGATGTCATTGTTGGCGTCACCAAGCTGGAGGTTGATGCTTGGGGTTCTATCTATTCCCTCGATTATTTATTTTGTACTCACAGTTTTTTACTTGCCCGAGTCGCCGAGATGGCTTGTGAGCAAAGGGAAGATGCTTGAGGCAAAACAGGTTCTCCAGAAACTGCGTGGAATTGAGGATGTCTCAGGTTTGTCCTTTACCTCTTCCTGTTCAGTACTAAGTATACCTTTTCCATTTCATGTTCCATTGCTTCTCCAAGGTACTTCAGCCAACAGAAGGCTGCAAGTGGAATGCTAATTAGTATGATGAAGACTAAGTTATGGAATAGAAAAAGTGAATATTACAGTGCAATTCCTCCATTAATCTTTTGCTGGGCAACATTCTTGGCATTTTGCTTTTGACAGTTTCCATGTCAAGCATCTGTTGCTTTTGAAGTTTCTCATGGACTGTTAACTAAGGATCTGAAGTCTTATGGCAACTTCAGCGCAACCTAGGCTGCTTCCACAGCCTTATTTTTAACTGCTTTGTCTGTGGGTCCTGAATCTGTTTTTAGTTCGTGAAAGATTTTCTGCATCATCTTCTGAATCACTGCAAATTTAAGGGTTCCACAGCAGCAGTGTATCCAAAAACACGAGTAATGCATTACGTAACTAAATATGGAGCATATGTTGGAGGTGTTTCAATTAACCTGATTGTAATGATGAAGAATCTTATCTTTTCATATGGCTTTCCACTAGAAAAGAAATTGTTCTTTAAATTCCCTCCTTTAACTCAACTTTTTTCCTTACAAGATTGTCTTGAGTTTTCCCTTTGATTTTGTGTGCATTAACTTTGCCATTTAGAGTACTCCATCGTGAACAAGTATGGTCCTAGAGATTGTATGATTTATCATCTATCATCTTGGTTATCGTATCTGTACGTTGCATTTTACCTTTTGTTGTTTATTTGTGAATCATCAAGGCAGCAAATGAATAAATATTATCCTCTATAACAATTGCTGTGCACTTTAAACTTTCATGACTTCTGTGACCGAATTTAGGCTTTAGCTTCTGCATGTTTAGTAAACTAGCTAAAGAGAAAAGTTGATTCTTCTTGCTCCTGCTGAAAATCATCTTGTCCACAGGTGAGATGGCTTTGCTAGTTGAAGGGCTTGGAATTGGGGGTGAAACATCCATCGAAGAGTATATAATAGGGCCAGCTGATGAACTTGCCGATGGCCATGACCCAGATTCTGACAAAGACAGGATCAAGCTATATGGACCTGAGCAAGGCCTGTCCTGGGTCGCCAAGCCTGTCCCCGGACAGAGTTCTCTTGCCTTAGTCTCCCGTCACGGAAGCATGGTGAACCAAAGCATGCCTCTCATGGACCCACTCGTGACTCTATTTGGCAGCATCCACGAAAAGCTCCCGGAGACAGGAAGCATGAGAAGCATGCTCTTTCCCAATTTTGGTAGCATGTTCAGTACTGCAGAGCCTCATGGTAAAGAGGAAAGGTGGGACGAAGAGAGCCTACAAAGGGAAGGTGAGGGTTATGCGTCTGAGGCTGCAGGAGGAGATTCTGATGACAACTTACACAGTCCACTAATCTCTAGGCAGGCAACAAGCATGGAAAAGGAGATGGCCCATGGAAGTGCTATGAGCATGAGACGCCACAGCAGCCTCATGCAAGGTGCTGGAGAGCAAGGTGGCACTACGGGCATCGGTGGGGGTTGGCAGTTGGCATGGAAATGGTCAGAGAGACAAGGCGAGGATGGGAAGAAGGAAGGGGGATTCAAGAGAATTTATATGCATGAGGAAGGTGTCCCAGGATCAAGACGTGGGTCCCTTGTTTCGCTTCCCGGGGCCGATGTTCCGCCGGTTGGGGAGTATGTTCAGGCCGCTGCCTTAGTTAGTCATCCTGCTCTCTATTCAAAGGAGCTCCAGGATCAGCACCCGGTTGGGCCGGCCATGGTCCATCCTTCTCAAACCGCCTCGAAGGGGCCGATCTGGGCTGCTCTTCTTGAACCAGGAGTTAAACATGCGTTGATTGTCGGAATTGGAATTCAAATACTCCAGCAGGTATTCACGCCGTTACATTTATTTCATGGGCTTTATTCTTATCTTGGCAAATCTTGGTACAACCTTGTAATGTCAATGTCGAGTCTTCATATATTTCCCTTGTCATCTGATTACTTTCCCTCACGAAATCACAATACTCTGTGCATGTGGAACTGTCTTTGAAAGTTTTTGGCATAAGTTGTTGCAATCTTTTTGAGGTTTTGGGCAGCGATAGTTGGATATGAGGTGCACAAAATAGAGAATGAAATGCAGGAACGGGGAAAGTATTCCAAACCTACCTAATTATAAAATGCTTTTCTCATAATTATCTTTATCTTTGCACTTTCCAAGCCGGAATGAAAAGACACATTCAAAAGTTTGCCTCTCATAAACCATTCAATCCACTCTGGTATGACTGTGCAGTGCCTGTCTTGAGTTCTCAGAAACTCGAATAGCCTTAAGTTATTATACCTGCAATTATTATAGGATTTAGACAATTAGAAAGATGGAATACATTTTACTACAAACTGATGCTCTTGTTAGTTCTTGCCTCGATACCTTTTCACCAGTTAATTCTTGAACTTCAAGCACTGAGTCATCGGTTGCGACTCGTACGAGGTGGCACATCACTCCATAATTTTTTTGTGGCATTTCAATTCATCTAAAGTTTATTTCCAAATTGCCACGCCATGCACTTTTCTCTGAAATATCCTCACTCTATTCGGTTAATGAAACATGCAGTTCTCGGGCATAAATGGGGTCCTTTATTACACTCCTCAAATTCTTGAAGATGCTGGAGTCGAAGTTCTTCTTTCAAGCATGGGCCTCAGTTCAAACTCTGCCTCATTCCTTATCAGTGCATTCACAACCTTCCTGATGCTTCCTTGTATAGGCGTTGGCATGAGGCTTATGGATACATCTGGAAGAAGGTATGTTCTAGTTCTACTACTGTCTGGTACCGTTTTCTACTTCCACAGCTGGAAGCTCTCTGTTCCTACTCTTTATAAATCAGATTCCTTGTTTTAGATAACTAAACCACCTGTTTGGGCTAGTTCACCTATCAGTCTATGTCGTATCATGAACCGTAACCTTGTTGATTGTATACAGTATACTATGGGCCAATCATCTTGAAAATTATATGCAATAGATTTTGCCTAGCTATATTTGCTTTCACTTGTATGGTTTTTGGAGTTTCTGTTGATGACTGGTTGTCAACTCCAGGCAAGCTTTACAGGAATCGAAATTTTATTGAAGGAAATGTAAGCAGGCCTGGTTTTGATTTATGTGTGATACTTTTGAACATTTTTGCAGGACGCTGCTGCTCACTACGATTCCTGTGCTCATCGTGACGCTGGTGGTTCTGGTCATCTTTGAAATGGTGACCATCAGTTCGGTCGTTAATGCCATCATTTCGACCGCTTGTGTCATAATTTACTTTTGCTGCTTCGTGACGGCATACGGCCCTATTCCCAACATCCTCTGCTCTGAGATCTTCCCCACGAGGGTCCGTGGCCTTTGCATCGCCATATGTGCGCTCGTTTACTGGATATGCGACATCATCGTCACCTACACTCTACCCGTGATGCTCTCTGCCTTTGGCTTGGTGGGTATCTTTGGCATTTATGCGGTTGTCTGCGTAATCTCGTGGGTCTTCGTTTTCTTGAAGGTCCCCGAGACCAAAGGCATGCCCCTTGAAGTCATCACAGAGTTCTTCTCCGTCGGAGCGAGGCAGGTTGCGGCTGCCAAGAACGAGTGATCAAACGTTTGTTCGGTACGCTCTTATCCCTACTCCGGTTAACATTCTTGAGAAGCCGATCGAGTTTGTGTTCGGAAAGTTTTGCAGATTATCCTTGTACTCAAGTTCTCACCATGCCTTCCAATTCAAAAACGATTATTTCGTTTTTTCTCCTGGCGATCTTGCTCAGAAAGAAGTGAAATTCCATCATTTAAGAGCACAGTATGAAGAAGTATACTTCTAGCCAATTTCCCTTTACTTACTTCACAAGAAAACAGTCACCCTCATTCTTTTAATGTGTTCTTAAACTGGATGACACTCTCCAAAATACTCTTCTAAAATACACTTTTTTCGACTATGCGACGGACACACCAAGAGTGATTCAAAGATGTTCCGGTTCGTTGCCACCTTGACAGCAATACGATCGTATTTAGGTAACGAGTTTATTTTTAGAGAATAGAGACCATAAAAATTTATTTCCACCTCTTCTCTTTGCCTTGGAAAATTAAGGATGCCTTTGGTGGTGGGAACTTTTTCAGTATTCTGTCTATAAATCTTCAGAAATTTAGAAAAACCGGTCGACAAAACCTCGAACGTGGTAGTCGGGTATTCAAATAGTCGAAGCTATTGTTATAAACTGAAAATTTTGCTTTCCTTGGTTCCCAAATGAGAAAAGTGAATTGAATTTGCAGTGCCATTTCTCTCCACCTAAAATGGGATCAAGATCCATGAGACATCTCTAAACCCTGGAGCCCCAAATTAATGAAAATGGGATATTAGTTTCCCACTTTGAACTTGCCTTCCACAACAAGTTGGGCCTAAGACAAGCCCACTCCGCCCTGCAATTGGGCCTGTCCGGCCCATTTCAGACATCGCAGTGGGCCGTTCCAGACTCTGTGGCTCTGCCTGACCAATGCACTTCACCTCTTACTTTCCCTCTCTTCCTCCGCAAACGAAAGCTTCGCGGGAGCCATTGGGAAATTGCGGTTGCAAATCATGGATCATGCATATGTCCCCCAGTCCTCTGCTGATCGACGAGTTCCATTTCGCGTGAACTACCGGCACTTGGAAAAGATCTCTTGGCATGAAACGTTTCTCACACGCGCAAATCGCATTGCACGCCGCGAAAACCTACCACCGACTTGATCGAGTGGGCCCGACACCATCTGAAGGGAAAAGGGTCAATGCTTCGGCGCACATGTAGGCATTCGGCAATAACCAAATATTGTAATAAGTGCACTAAAAATCTTAAAACTTATTACGAAAGTACAATTGAGCTTTAAAACTATAAAAAAATGTAATCAAGTTCTTAAACTTATCATAAAAGTGCAATCGAGTATTGAAACTATCAACCCCGACCCTCCGAAATCCCTGATGGTTTCATCGCTCGAAAAATCCAAACTGTGTGGCCACAGTCGCCACGGTGGGCGCGCCGGCTCGGCCCCTAATGGTGTCATTAGCCCTTTCGAAAATGCTGACGAGCCATAATCAAAAGGCAAAGAACGTACGTCTCTACACGAGATGCCCATGGAGTCCAAATGGGTCAACATCTTGACTCCTTTCAGTGTGGCGATATAATATTTAATATTGGACGGCCCCTAAGAGGAAGGAATATGGTTTTTTCCCCCCCACTAATTTAATTTAATGATCTTGATGACGCGAGCCGGAGGCTTAACCAGTCCGAGAACCATCTTTAAATGGGGTCAGGGCAAGAAAGAAGGCGGCCGGCATATTCTTGGGATGAGCATTTTGTTAATAATATCTTGGGATGATATTTTATTAATTCTTGTCGTTTCCACTAATTTTGAAGTTTCAGTTAGTGCCTTATGTGGAACTTCTACCGTCAAAATATTAGCAAAAATAAAAATAAAAATAAAGAAAGAAAGATTTATTTGTTGTTTGGTCACGAGCCTACCCATTACCTTTCATCGCACCGACGACCATGTGCACCGTGACATATCCAGCTTTTTAGGCATGAGAGGTACACAAGAGCTGGTACTTATCGTTAGTTTGGTCACGAACCCGTCTTAGCTGCTAATCGAACGATGCCGATGCACGAGATGAGGACCCTGTTTCGACCGTGCGTCGATCGCTCGTCGTCGTTTTTCACTAGCAACGAGCGTGATAGCAAGGTGATTTAGTTCTTCGTCGCCTTCCAAAGAAGGCCACTCGTACCGTTAACGAACGAAGGGATTAGAACCCCAATTGATTACGAAATTTGTCCCTTGTAAAGTGAGGATCATGTGAAGTCCAGACGGAAGATTGGGAAGAAAAGACGAGGGGCGTCATCGGATTTTATGAATTGAATGTCCCGCTAATAATTCCGATAAAAGGGGTCGAGAAAGATATTATTTAACTCTTTTTTTTTTGTTCTTGTCACGTCGAATTGCGAGGATTATTCAGATGGACGACACTCGTCGCTTCATAGTCTCACGTCCCGGTGCACTTTATGGAGAAAATAATTTGAAGAGAGCGTAAGGAAATTGGAATTCTCCGAGCAGAAGCCAAAAAGCGTTGACCCGAAGCACTTTTCTACACGATGCACTCAGGTCAACGGGTGCAAGTTATTGATTGCGCACGCATTGAAACAACGTTCAAATCCCTCAATTTGCTGATCCATTCGCTCAACACATGAACTTCCTTGATTTTCACTTCTTATATTAAAAACCAAAGGGTTGTGTCCGTGTCGAAAACGCACTTTGTCAACCGATGACTTGATCAACAGTCAGTGAATTGGAGATCGCAACACCTGTTCTTTATTTCAATTTCCGGACCAAGGCTCCAAAGCAAACCTCTGCACGGCCACCGTGGCGAGGAGCGTGACCAACTCGATGGTGGTCGCATTCTAGATTCGGGGAACGTAGGAAGTCGCCGGCGTGGTGGACAGCATACATCGAAAAAGCAACGTTGTATCCAAGCGGTTACCAAATATATGAAGAGATTTTTCACAATCCGAACAAATTTTTCAATTTCTCCTCATCCGATCGTGATCTCAATCCGTATTCGGGCAACCATAAGCACACTTCCGCGGGGGTGCAGCGGCTGAAAGTTGGTCCAAAACAGCAAAAAGCAAATAGTGGGAAAAGGAAAGAACTGTAAAAAGACAAGAGCCATAAAAGATAGGTGGAGTTTTATTTTTTTGGTCATGATCAGTGGAGTTGAAACGGCTCAATCTTGACAGCTTCTCTCTCTCTCCACCCAAAGAGAGAGATTCTTTCCTTCAACATTTGATGGACATGGACTCTCTCTCTCTCTCCCCTCATTCTAATTTGGCCTCCAAAAAGAAAAATGGGTCCCCTGGTTCTGTTTTTTCTTGAGTCCACTGGCCCACCTGCAAAATAGATCAAAGCTCTCTCTCTCTCTCCACCCAGCCATGGCTCCCACTCTAGCCCATTGAACACCCAACACCAGGAGGACACTTGGACCAAACAGGAGGAGCCAGCCCAACAGCAGCAGCCGCCGTTGATGGTTGGGTCTGGTAATGTCCACACTCGGTCAGGAAAGTGAAGGTCCTGTCATCAATGTCAACACACCCATCAACCTTACCAGTCCATTGATCAAACGAGAGAAACAGAGGCAAATCTCATGAATTTCCATTGAAATTAAGCTTGGGGTTCAACCCTTTTTCAGGCGTGATATGACGATTCCTGTGACCATATATGACGCTAACCTAACGTGTATCTGAGATCAATGAACATCATCTTCGTACTAAAGCTAAGCAAATCCAAATCAAACGCCCAAGAGGATAAGAGGAAGCAAAGCCCTTCTTCACAGAGAGAGAATTCGTGTTACGGCAGGAACCTACTGTCGTGATCTTCTCTTTGCTTCATTCTGGACTCCTCCTCGGCTGTTCCCCAGATCGCACTCGAGCTCGGGGTCGAGGCCGGCAAATTGCCGCACTTGTCGCACACCAAGGTCGTCGCCACCAGAATCCGGCGGCAGGACGGGCAGGAGGAGTGAGATCCGAGCCACGGGTCGATGCAGGCCACGTGGAACGCGTGCCCGCAGTGGGGCAGCACTCGGATTTCATCCCCGTCGGCGAAGTCCGCGAGGCAGATGGTGCAGTCGGAGAATCGGGCGGCGGAATCGGGGGTGAAGGTGAGCTTGGGGAGGGAGCGGAGGATCTTCTTCTTGAGGCCCTTGTTGGCCTTGGAAGGCGGAGGGGGCGGCGAGGGAGGAGGAGGGGCGCCGCCGGCGCTGGCGGTGAAGGAGGAGGGGGAGGAGAGGCGGCGGAGCCAGGCGCAGCGGGCGACGGCGATGAGGCCGAGGACGCATATGAGGGCGCAGAGGAGGGCGGCGAGGATGACGACAAAGTCGGAGTCGACGGAGACAGGGTCCGGGGGCGAGCCGGCGGTTGCGGCACCGAGGATGCGGTGGCGAGTCATGAGAGAGAGAGGGAGAGAATGGTGTTCTGTTTATGTTGTCTGAAAGGATTAGGAGGAGCAGGCAGATGTGGTTAACAACTAACAACTAACCCCCCGGTCGATTCTTGTAATGGGTTGGATTCAGCCAGGTCGGGTCGGGTGGGAAGGGAGGTACTTCTGTGAAATTACCTTTTTGTCCTCCATTTCTTGTAGTGTTACGGAATTGTCCTTGCGTTCATAAGATATCCATTATTACGCCCCTCTCGCGGATTATGTCTTGCCATGATTGATGATTCCACTGGTGTTCTTCGGTTCAACGGTGGGGTTTGGCATCACCAATTACACTTTCGCTTTTTTTTTCTTTTTTTTTTTTTTCAGTTTTTAACTTGTTAAAATTTGACTTTCATTCAATGCCGAACACCTCCACTAGTAAGAAGTGCATAATTTTCAACAAAAAGAAAAAAAGAGACCGCTTAAAGTTATTTGAAATATCCTCTTCACTTTTTTAGATTTTATAATTATTCTAATTTTAGGGAAAACTCATAAATAGTTTCAACAAGTCGGGCAAAACAAGGATTCTTTTGCATGATTTTGTGCTATTATTATCAAGACAGAGCACTTGCACAAAAAGAACATGAGACATGAGGGCAACGTATCTAGTGAGTGTGCTTGTACGGCATGTTACGAGCTGTCTATGACTTGAAACAAGTCTTGCATGCGCCCGCTGCATGTAACCCACTCCATCTCAACTATCAGATCATGCAGGCCCCATATAACGCTCACAACATTCAATGGTCAAGAGAGAGTCGGACTCGATTCGGTCAAGTTGGTGGTTGAGTGCCAACTTCCTATGCCGGAAAAAGCTTCCATGGTGGGAAACAGGCAACATGCGAGAGGAGTTTGTCTTGCTTTTTCAAAAACACTCCCTCCCTCTATGGATAATACATTCCACTAGCATCTTGCTTATGAAATCACTCACGGAGTTTCGGTCAACACATTCACCTACTTTCAGAAGGTAAAATTGTGTCTCGAATATGAAATTACGTGACCTCGGATCAAATCTACATAAGAGCTGAGCCTCTGAATACTCCTGACCTCATCCTCTTCATCCGCACCAGAATGTCACGAGGAGTTATTTACTCCTTCCCCTATTTCCAAATAGAGAGAAACTTAAAACGGGCAATACCTTGCTGGCTTGACGTCCATCGTCTCACTGACCGGATAGCCAATGGTAGATTACGATGCCAATAAGTCAAAATAAAGCGAATAATCAAACTTCTCATAAAGCATATTCATCCAAGTATGTAAGTAGGTAGCAATTCAAGGTCCTGCTCGAGGATAATAGACGATGCTGCAACAATTGGGCACTCTTTAAATGACGGGCCCTCCTAGAAACAGAAACATGCTTCATCTAGGGGTTAGCGATTCTAGATTCCATGCAGGTTCCAAATACATATTCCACTTAAAACCTGAAACCTACTCGTTGGAACAGGTTTTTCATTTTTTGGAATCTGAAACCTACCATGCATACCCTAGAACCTGAAATCTAACCTGTCACGGGTTTCAAGGTCTACCGAGGTTCCATCTGTATTCTTAATTGAACGATTGAAGTAAATCACCTTTAATGACCACCAGTTACTACTACAATTCACCAACCACAACTTATATTTAGACACAAAAAGAATATGAAATATTAACAAAATAAAAATCTCAGTCATAGATATCGCCGAAAATGGAAACTCAAATTAGTGGTTTTAGATTATACATTCATCATCGGATGCCATGGAATACCGCAGGATTGCGCGAAGATATAGACCAAGAAAAACACACAAAAATTTCAGACCTACTAGTCGAAACAGGTTCTCCAATTTTGGAACTTGGAACTTATCTTGCATATACCTTGGAACCTGGAACCGGATCGGTTCACACCGGTACGGTTCTCAGATTCCGAGTACCACCCTACAACCATGCTCACCCCTAGTTTCACGGAGCACGAAGCATGCCTTTTTCCGTCTGTGCAATCTCAATTGAGCCTAACTTAACAATGGAACTTCAACACAACATCCAACTCAAATTCGTAAACCTGACTGCCTCCAGACCCAAATAAACAAGACACACAGTAAATAAACCACATTTATTAAAGAGCTGATCATCTACTCGTCGACTAATGTAGCTCACCAGGTATCCAGCAATACAGAAAACCAAAGGCTATGACTTCTGGTGTCACATATCTTAAAAAAGAATAGATCCAGTTTTGCTTCTTCATAATCATAGGTCGTACCTCAAATTCCACCTACCATTTGTATCTGCATTGAAAGTCCAGTTGTTTTCCCTAACCTGCAGATATGGTACCTGGAAAGGTTTTTGAAGCCAGAGTCAACAACCGCACATAATTTTGAATTTGTTTGGAAGCATTAGGTTCAACGCAGAGCTGGGGCATTCCTTATGTGACCTTATACTGATTACGGAGCACTTCTTAGTAGCAGCATAGATGCACATGCACACATTTATTTAAGGACATATACCAATAAATGGATAATTAGAGCAGAGAGGGTGAATGGAAATGCCCGACTATTGCATTATGTTTTCTTAAGTTCACGGAGGCCTTATCTATCCCATAAGAATCACTTTTCCCCACCACACCCGAGATCCACGTCTCATCCCTTACCCCTCCACTTCCAAACAAAGTAGATGCCATTGAAGCAAAATCTATTTGGGTATGAGGTTCAGTTCTTAGAGCAAAAGTACTTTCTAGTTAGACAATCAAACATGCACTGCGGCATCTCTCTTAAAGATCTGATAACACTAACAGCATCAAACTACAACCACTTCTTTAACCCAAAGGGGGAAAAACTATAGAAATTAGTCCAGCATTAACTTGAAAAGAGAACCCAGTCACAAGCTTTGTACTCAAAAAGGCATGCTGCATATGAACGTTTAAAGAAGCAATCAAATAAACTGTTATAGATGTCAAAAATTGCACAGACTCAATCTTACCCAAGATTTTTCCATCCACCAACTACAATCTAAGATTATGCTGAAAGGTCACAAAAAATAAGCAACATTGGAAAACCAAACACCACCAAAAAGGTACATGACTCCATGGTTCATACCTGGTCGAACATTTCAATGCCTAGTTTGAGTCTAACATCTTGGTCCTTCTGAAAATTGAAAATGCTCCAAGAAAATTCAGCACCTCCCTTGGACTTCCACTGTTATCATAATAAAGACGAGTGGCAGTGAGAATCTGTAAAAGGCATAAAATTCTCACATTGACTAACACAATTGCAGAGCAAAACATATGGAGCAGGAGAGCCCAATAAAATAATAGAAAACCGTTATTGCATTAAGCTCCTAATTCTTTTTTCAATGTGTTTAGACATCGAGCGGATAACCAATAAATCAACTAGGGACATCTTACCCGATATCTAATCACACAACACTAAAGACATGGCAATGTAAATAATCACGAACCTGCTTAAACTCTTCGTCAACATCACACCGTCCTTTCACATTAAAGCTCAATAGTCCATTAGTAGTCACAGGAAATGCCTTCTTTGCACGTAAATTATAGCGAAGCTTCCCATTTTTATCATATTGCACTCCCACGCCGAGGCTAGCAGATAGCTACAGAACAATGGTGCAGATGAAGCAAACAAGGGTATAAGAAGCCCAACGAACGTGCCATAAGAGGTGTTGAAATATGAGAACAAATAAATTCACGAGAATAAGTCACTCACATCCGGGTAGAAGTGCCGTATCATCGCGCTAAAATAGCTCGGAGCTCCCAATCTCGTGTCGAGTTCTCCATGAAGCTGACAAACAACAGGGGGAGAGAACGTCAGCCTAGATCATTTAAAGCAGCAACTTTTTTAAGTAGCAGCTGAGCATGAACATGGAGGCTTCTTTCTCATGCTAACACCAACTGAAGCTATGCTAACTATGGAATATCTCCGTCATCATTACAGCATCAGCGGCTGCTAAAGCCAAACAGGTCGGATACATTTTCCCTCAAAATCAGCCTATCTTCACACTCTTTTCTCTTCTCTATCCTGCACTAATTCCTTCCCGTGGATTCATACGACCTGTGAGCACTCCGCTAATCAGACACTCGACTATCTCGCGCGACTCTCCGACAGTCAACAGACCAATTCAAGCGACAACGTCGAAGCACCGGTAATACCCAACTGCATAAACAGCACAGAGAGAGAGAGAGAGGCATTGCACCTGCAAGAAGGTCTTGGAATCGATCGGAACCTTCTCTTTGGCGTGGATTCTGAGAGCCTTGGCATCGCCCCAGTATCTGAGAGACGTCTCCATTTGCGAAGAAACTTCGAGGTTATCGGCGGACGCGAGAGCGAAGATGATAAACCCTAACCGTGAGGTCGGTAGCCACCTGCTCGTCGCCGGTCGCCGGAGAATGCAACGCCGTATTATCACTATCTCGCGACGCTCGGGAGGTTCCGCGTCTCCACCGAGAGACTATATGCTCGCGGAGATAATCGCGTCTCGCTTGGTCCAATGAAAAGGTGACACGCGTCTGTTTAGCCATGGGCTTCTGGGCCTTCCGTGCGCATCCACCTTGTGGGGGGCAGAAGAAGGCAAACGTGACCGGGCGGCTCCTCACTTGAGGGAGATCCTTGCGACGGTTCGTTACGGCCGGTGACACGTGACATAAGATAGAAATTCATGACATACGAGCGACTGGGATCGATCGATAACATTTTATCGTCACCGTCACGTGCTGTATTCGGCAGCTAAAATATATTCTCGTTCATCACAATAATGAATAACTCGATGGATATGCACAGGTCATATCGGGGTACTTATCAGTGTCCGAGCAACGATGCTCGACTTGATTGGTGCGTCTCGCACAATTAGGATGGTCCCTTCATGTTTGATGTATCAGGTCTTGGGATTATGTAATTTTTATTTTTTTGCTTCGAAGATTGTCGGAATGGGATCATACTAAAGAATGTCTTTCAAACTAACCAGATACATTTGTGTTAAAAAAGTGAGCGTGTATTAAATCTTGGGAGGATAATGTGATACATGGATCATATACCATCCATGCCATGATTGATTTTATTCATGTAACGTCCCTCTCACATGATTAATAGTTTTATGCTGCATTTAAAATGATGGAATCCAGATAAAAAAAATGGAATGACATATGCATTGCAATTCTTGTGTTTGTTTGTTGCGAAGGAATGAGATGGAGAGAACACGGTGATTCCTTTTCTAGTGTTCAAAAGATTTTGGAATGGAAAAGGCTAATATTGAAATGTCTAAAATGTCATCGAAAAATTTAACATGCGAGTAAAAAACGTAAGGGGTACACTTGAAATAATTATTATTTTTACAATTAGTCGATGAGCATTACATCTTTTGGAAGAAACAAACAAGAAACTGAATCGCACCCAATTCCATGTGCTCTTAAATCAAAAGAGATATACGTCCATGTCACAATTATGAGCTTGAGACAAGAGACGGATCATCAAATATCTTTGCGATTTCTTCCACGATAAATATTCAACACCCGCATCGAATTTCATATTTATGAAGAGGCAAAAAAGCATAAGAGAAAATTGTTGCGCAATTTTTCGAAGAAGTTTGAGAGATCGTGTTAAAAGCATCTCAGATGTAAGAAGTTATGCTTTTCTTAGGTGATTCAAAAGTCATGCTATTAAAAGTGTCTCAGATGTAGGAAGTTAATACTTTTCTTGGATGATTCAAAAGTCATGTTAGTAATCTCATATATCTTACCCCAAAAAAATCTCTCATTCATAAGAGATTGTGCTATTTTTAGAACACAAGTAAACCGCCGTGCATTTTTCTACTTTTCAAAACACCGCATTCATGTCAACTAGAATCAAATAGCCGAAATGACCAACTTGCCCTACATTAAAAAAAGAAAAAAAAACCAACCTCCAACCCAACTGTTCACCCAACATAAACTCTAGCTTCCTTTCCAACCCACCACCATATGCGCTGTAGCTTCAGCCTCCTCCATCCACCCCGACCCACCGTCATCGGGAGCAGTTGTGGTGGCCAAATGGTGCCATTAGCCTGCTCTTGGCTACCCGGTGCCCACGGGGTGCTTGGGTTAGAATTTTCTAATCGAGGTTTTGCTTTGGAAGGTTGGGGAATTTTAAAGACGTACAGGGGTGAATTGGAAAGAAGATTGGTGATTTTGTAGATATATCTAAGTTGTTAACTAATGATGGAAGCAATTTAGTGTCCAACATGAAAGCAAACGATGCAAAGTGGTATCATAAATAGTAATCGTATTATAAATAGCAGAGGCTGGAAAATTGGTGAGTTTGGCCGATCTACTTTTGAAAAGTGCAAGTGATAAAAGGAGAACTAAAAGAAACGTTCGCAACAAAAACACAGAAGACATTCTAAGGGACAGAAACTTTCTGAGTTAAAACTCCCTAGATCGCAACAAAATTTCTCCACTGTTCTTAAATATCCCCAATCAGGCCTAAGCGCACAGAAAAGGGTAAGTCTCCCACCTACTTACTATGGATGTCGAGGAGAAGACGTAATGATGAGTGATGGACAACAGTTGCGACCGGGATGTCATAATTCATCGATGAAGTCCAGAAGATCGTCAACCTCCTGTCTGAGTGCAGTTATCTTGTTCTGCTGCGAAGCTATCCGGTTCTCAATTTCCCGTCCCGAAACCTTCTTCTCGTAACAGTCTACCACGGTTGTGTGCTTAACCATCAGCTTATCTTGCAGCTCTCTCTCCTTGACCACCAGTTCTTCCACCTACATAAAGAAAATCAGGATATATTCCTCTTAATGCGACCTGACAGTTTTCCATCAAGAAACACTGGACATTCTTCGTGTAATAGATTACAACTATGACTGTATATATACAGGACAGCTTTGTTCTCTCATCATATGTTAAAGATACGAGTAATTAAGAAAGAAACTTGATTTGCTTGAACCATTTCTAACACAAACTTAACAGATCTGAAGATCCAGATCCAATTTTTCTCTTGATATTCTCAATCGCTTTGCTCACCCTAAATGTACACCCACCCCAATGGAACTCTACCGAGAATCCAATCACAGGAAACCCCTTTTCAAACCATGACAGCGTGTCAATTTGATGGCTCAACCATTACTCAAATCCAATTCAAGCATTCTCAATCAGTCAAGGGGTGAATGGTAATCATTCTGAAGGAGAATTTCTGCTCCAGAAGCACTTCAGGAGCAGAAATGCATTTGTTAAAAAATTTCAGTTTTTTACTTCTAGAACAGTTTTTTACTTCTGGAACAGAAATGCGTTGCTGCCTTCGCTGAATCAAGAGGATCTCCGATCAAATCAAGACCACTCATCTCTCTACCTCTCGTAATCTGTTTTCTTTGACTGTTGGGTTGCTTGTTGCTAGCCTCGCCGTCGAGGCTCGCCTCACCGTCGCTCGGCGAGGTCAGGGCTCGCCAGTGAAGGCGAGGTCAAGGCTCGCCAGATCTAGCAAGCCTTGGCCCTCGCCAAATCTAGCCAGGCTCGGCCTCACCGTCGCTCGGCGAGGTTAGGGCTTGCCAGCAAAGGCAAGGCAAGGCGAGGCCTCGCCTTTTGCTAGCAAGCCATGGCGAGTCTCGGCCTCGTCCTTGTGTGCTGTGGGCGTGACAAAAACTGGTTGGTTGGGTTGCTTGTTGCTAGCCTCGTCGTCGAGGCTCGCCTCATCGTCGCTTAGCGAGGGCGGGCCTCGCCAGCAAAGGCCAAGCCAGGCCTAGCCATGGCGAGGCTCGGCCGAGCCCTAGTGTGCTGTGGGCGTGACAAAAGCTGGTGAAGCCATTGGTTTTTCGCCTCCATAAGTAGAAAAACGCATTTCTACTCTAGAAATCTACTTCTAGAGCAGAAGTAAAAAAATCAACTTCTAGCCAGATGTTGATTTATGGAGCAGAAGTGTTGCCATTCACCTCCTCAGTGTCCAGCTTTGTAAAAACATTATGTTGCTAAAATTTGTTGTTTTTGGGCTTGCAGGGGGGTTTTAAGCTCCTGGACAACCTTTAGAACAGATTATGATCCATCAACCAAATGTACAAACAAATTCACTCAATTTTGATAGTTGCAGCAGAATACCAATGTTATGCCGGTAAATTAAAAGGTGAAACTGTAGCAGATTAGTCCTGAATTTTCTTGCCATAACAGGGGTATGAGAGGAAATGGCATATCTAACCTTGGGCAATATCTGAGCAGCCTGGGGAGAAGTTTGCAAGATTGACAGCAAGGGCTTTAATTCCTTAGAGAGCTCTTTCAACAGACCGTCTGCATGTTTGCGTGCTGCCTTACAAGCTTGAACATCACCCGTCCTAGAAAGATCACGCAGAGATGCATCCAGCTTGTCATGTACCATTAAGCATCGGTTAATGAGATTGTCAACTTGCTGAATCACAGATTGGACCTGCAATAAAGAGACTGAAGTCTTCACTCCATGCACTCTCTTGCATTGCAAATAAAAGCACGAACTAGAGGCAAACTCCTTACCTCTTCCCACTGAAGCTTTGCCAAATATGACGTGGATGACTTGGAGATTGACAAGTCAGCATGCACGTATACAATGCAAGCAACAAAAAGGAGAAAAAATCCAGAAATCAACATCATTGGCTCCCTGAGCATTGAAATACTGTTAAACTTGTAATAAACCTGCAAGCAATTGGAAAAATATCTCATTAGATGGACATTCCAAATGATTCCACTATTTTGTCTAGATGCTCAAGAACCCAAAGAAAGCAATGCTTGAAACAAGGAATTCATTCATTGCAACTCTCACTATTCACTGCATATTTTGGTGAGACCTCTCCCGAAAGAAGATAATGCATTGAGTTCCCTATAGTCCATGAGAAGGAAAGACTTATTTCACAGAATTGAATAATCCGCATGTCCAAAGAAAAGGATTTACAACTCTTCTAGCGCTGATTTTGCTCTCCCTCACCACACTAATCTCATAACTCAAAAACCTGTTCCATTGGCAAAATCTAAATCTAAATCAATGGAAATAGACTTCTATGCTGACATAATGACCTGAAAAATACATATGCACCATCACTTAGAATTCTGACTTCCATGTGCGTGAGATGATGTTCTACTAAAAATATCAGCTTCAGGCAATTCATTATCTCGGGAAGATGTACGTGTACCTGGAAATACTGATCGTGCTCTGGCACAACTTTACTCTTTTCCAATGCTATAACTGGTCTGCCAATAATATCCAAATGGGAAAATTTTGTCTGCATAAAAAACATGCTCTATCTTTTTATTGAAGGATCCAGAATGAGAGAACCGTAGGAATCAGAAACATAGGAAAGCTACAGAACAAAGAACGAATGAAGGGTGACAACTTAGATAAGTGATACCTCTTGCCATTGCTTAACAGGAAATGGTGCAGAAACAGATATATCTCGAGAACCTTCAGGCAAAACAACCTGTACTTCACAAGCATTTAAGGACTCGTAAGAATATCAATGGAAGTATTCGTAGATTATCTAATATCTATCATTAGGTGTAATATGCAGAGATGTACTCCTTCGAATCTTCATAATGTATGTGTCCATGTGCGGACCTATGAGACTGTGACTTCAGAGGAAGGGGGACAGAGAGAGAGAGAGAGAGAGCGACAGAGTTTGCTGAAACGGGAATCCCATTCAAGGACTGCAGACACTATAAGATCCATATATCCCAGGTCACACTTATTCCTGCCATTTATGCTAACTACCTTCTGCATGTTCATTTGTTTGTACTTTGTAATGCAAGCTAAGTATGAGACTAGCTTCCTCAATGAGTAGTATCAGTGGGCTTTCTTGATGTCCAACCCTCTATCACCATTCCCAACTACTGATATTAAGTGCAGAACTAAGAGCAACAACAAATTTCACCTGTCCAAGCCAGCTTTACTTCGTGCTCTTGCTACTATCGTTTTCTTTTCAATAGTTGGGGATGGTCTTAATTAGTTGCAGACTCAAGGACTTCCATAAACTAACTCGCTTCTATTGCCATTTTCACATGTACGAATTTTTTGTTGACTATCTCAGAAAATGTGAAATAAAAAACAACTTACCTTCACAATGAGGGTCTCAATAATGATTTCATTTATAGGAGAGCCGAAGGAAATATTGAGGAAGCGTTTTCCTTCTGATTCGAACAAAAAATCCTGAAGAGGCAAGCCATAGCCAATTGTAAACGCAGTCCTCCAACCACCAAACATCGGATACCTAGGTTCGATTTCCAGCTCTGTCTGTACCCATGATGAAAAATGTGTGAAAATCTCATACTATACGAGAAGTTATGGAAGCAAATATTGTGAAGATCAGACTGTCTACCTTTCTAGAATCACCCCAAAGATGAGAAGTTGAAATGTTGCCAATTGCATCTCTGTAATAGACTGAATGAGCTCTTGGAGGCAACTCTGCAAGAAGATTTTTGAAAGCTGATGCGCCTCTAATGTGTGGTCTGGCCTGGTAATCAAGCCTGCAGGATGAGGGAAGTAGCTTACATTAGGCACAGACACCAAACTTGAGGAAAAAAAAGGAGCACAAGAAAAGCATAATCATACCTGGAGAATTCTCCCTTAATTTGAGAACCACCATGAACAAGGTTATAGTTTTCAGTAACCTGCACATTACCCCAGTGGGAAACTTCTATTTCTCGCACCAATTCTTGAGCGACGACAAAGGGTTGGTTGCTCTCAAAATGAACAACTATAGGTGAGTATGAAAAGGAAGCAAGATTCTCGTAAGGACCATATTTGATCTCTGAACCTTGAATCTTTGTGTTTTCTAGCTTTGTGAAAGATTCAACTCTTGGTTGAGGCAGTTTAACAGTGAGAGACTGGACCTTGACAGCATAAGGAGAGAGAAAGTACGCACTTTCTTCAAATACAAGAAGCTGAGTATCAGCCTGAGTAATTTTTTCAGGAAAAGGTAGCAGTGAATGAGTAAACACAGCTGACACGTCAAAAGTAAAGCTCTCCCCCTTCCCTAGTCCACCCTGGGGCAATGACACTGAATAAGCAACCAAGGATGGAGGCATTCCTTCACTGTTGACATTTTCAACAGGAAGATTGACAGCAGAAGCTTTTGCTTTCCCTTTCCCTGCGCTAGATACAGCTGTCAAGTATGCCAAGTTTTTGGCCTGGCGTTCAGGAAAGACCAACAGAACCTCTGATACTGTATCCTTTCCTGTGTTCTCGACCTTCATTAAACAAAAAAAATTCAAGTAAGAGAAATCGATTAATTGAGGTACTAACAAGTTCAACATGATCATTTGCCAAAATCTATAGCTCAAGATAAGGAGTTTCAGGATACCTAGAAAGTCAGAGCAACTCTCTACTAATGAGATCTAGAAGAAAAAGAGCAAAAATTTAGAAAACATAACAATGTCGACACAATTGGAAGTGACCGCACCTTCAGTATCGAGGCAATCCGCATGATGTGAGATGTCAAATCAACCTGCAAGAGAAGACGAATATCATCAGCCAGCTAAAAGATTGTGAAATAAGAGAACTAAACCAACAAGCCACATTTCCACTTTCTCGGGTCGTGCAGGCATCGTATCTAGACCTGAAAAAAAAAAAAAAAAAACTCATCGGAGCTTTCAACCAGCAAAAATCCTTTAGACTTCCGGGAGCCCATTCACTTAACATAATCTCTCATCATCCTCAGGACAGGAAGATCGCTAAAAACCGACCACTCATGTGAAAACCCACCTACCAGACAGCCAAATCATCCAACACGAGTTCACATCCTCCAAAAATGCAAACTAGCTTAAAAACTACACATCCTCGGAACCCGCCGTGTCGCATCTGATTCAAACGACGAGGCCTCACCGCGCATCTCGATACTCAATTTCCGAATCGGGATATCGAACGATGCCGACGCATCGGAACCACCTCAAACTTCACAGCAAGAGCAATAACATCTCAAAAACCCTATAAACCTGCTCGATACGAAGCCGGATCAAAGGGCAACGGCCAAGAGTTCGCAGCGAGGACGAAGAAGGGAGAGGGAGAGAGACTCACCCGTCGATCGACCCTGGTCAACACCAGATCGGAGAGCACTGGAGTGGAGAGCAGGGCCACTGCGAGGACCAGCAGGTCGAACCTAAACCCCATCTTCGTGCGCGAGTCTTCGATCGTCTCTTCGAACTGGCATGTGAATTCGTGAGTGCAGACTCTATAAGAGAGTGACGACTTTGGGGTCCCTAGGTTTTTGGGGTTTTCGGCAATTTGCCCCCAGGTATCTCAATTTTTTGCAATATCCACCCCCCAACACTTTGAAATCAGTTACAATGAAGTACCTAGTCATGTGTCGATGTGAATGAATACTAACTTTCTAAGAGGAATACTACTTTTGGCCTATTAATAGTTTATAATTTTCTCCACGCAATTCATAACTTTCATATAAAATTTGGGTATGTGATTATATTAAGTGGTGAACTCCGAGTGCTGCTCTAGCAGAAAAGTATTGTACTAAGCCGGTCTTTTAACCTGGCTAATAACTTTTCCCCATGGAAAGTAGGCGTTTGCATTTCAATGACCACTAATTTTGCAATGATGTAAAGTAACTTCACTTTCAAAATTTTTAAGAATCCAGTAACTTCTCTCCGCTTAATGGTTTAATTTTTATTTAGAGAAGCAAGACTGAGCATATCAATGGCCAGTAATTTCTCGATGTAGTCGGTAACTTTTACCTTTGAAAATTGCTTCCCCCGTGTGATTAACGAATGCCCACGTAAAAAGAGTGAATATCAATACATCTATAGTAAGTTTTATGGATACGCGATTAGGTGCTTTCCAAGAAAGAAAAATGTGGCTTAGTAAGCAATGCTGGAGAATTTGCAATTGCATCCCTAGAAAAACCCAGCACACGCGTTACGTTGTTGTACTAAGGCGTTCTCGGATGATTCCTCCTATGCACATCAAGCCTCAACACGTCCTCGAATTACTCCATGGTTGGATGGTAAATCCGAAAGCCTATGCAATCCTTATTCACCCGCCAGAGCAACAATATTGCTTGCACTTGACTGAACATAGCTTTAGGAACACAGTTCAAATCCTCACAGACCATTCCTTAGTCTATCTGCAGAAACCAGGGCTTCCTTTATAATAAGATTTCCAATAGCTAATCGATTGCAATTCGTCTTAACGAGCACCATACAAATGACAAAGGAAGAAAAGAAGAAGCAAGGCAGCAAAATCAGAGTTTAAAGTAAACCAAAAGTACTGAAGAATGCGTGAGCATCAATTTGCCTAAACAACATCAAATGCATGGCAGCTAAATATAGGCCGTCAGTAGTTCATCTTGTCCATGGAAACCCCCGATGCGAAGAGTTTCACCCTAATCTGATGCAGCCGATTTGTAACTCCGCCGATGCTCATTCGTCTTCCGGGCACTTCGTTCGAACAAGCAACTCCGACATCATACACCATAACCAAGCACTCTTGAAATATGTCATCTCTTTTGGAAAGCCAATGCTTAGGACCATGGGAGCCTAAATGGCTCTCTCTTTCTTGAAGTAGAACACTGTCTGTAATTTCGAGCACTCGTTCAGGCAAAGCTTTTGCGACAAAACCATAGAGAGTCAAGTTGTCTCCGAATGTGTCATTGATGGGACTTAAACCTGTGAACATCTCTAGCAAGAGAATGCCATAACTATAGACATCACCTTCTCTTGAAACATTGCATCCCATTGCATATTCTGCACACATTTAAATCATAGTGCAGGTCAAATTTGGAGGACGGATCATCAATCATAATCGAATGTGCGGAAGATTATACGAGTTATTACTCTCTACCGAACTTCACACACAAAGATACATCAACAACTTTTTTGGGTAAATAAACTTTCTTGGTTTGAGAGAGAGAGAGAGAGAGATTACCCGGTGGAGCATAACCGATTGTCCCTCTAAAACCCATAGAGCTCATCTGATTTGCTGCAGTATCAAGGGATGATCCAATAAGAAATTTCGCCAATCCAAAGTCACCAACATGTGCGACCATCTCAGCATCTAAGAGGATATTGCTTGGCTTTAGATCACAATGGATTATGGGGATATGGCACTGGTGATGAAGATAATCTAGTGCAGAAGCAACATCAATAGCAATATTTATCCTTCGAATGAAATTCAACTTTTTAGGAAGCTCATTGCAATGAGATGATGTTGCATGTGGGTGTAGCCACCATTCTAGGCTTCCATTGTCCATGAATTCATAGACTAAGGCCTTAAAATCGTTTCCTTGATAATCACTACCAGAGCAAACTGTCAATATCTTCAAAAGATTACGATGTCTGATGTTCTTTAATGCCTCGCACTCAACTGTGAAGCTCTTCAGAGCACCGTGACAGACTAAATGAAGCACCTTCACGGCAACAGTAGTTTCACTGACCTCGAGTATACCCCTATAAACGGAACCAAAGCTTCCAACACCAATTAAATTCGTTGAAGAAAAACCGCCGGTTGCCTTTAGGAGTGTTCCATAAGATACGTTTGGACATGAATCATCTGTTGAAACTGGTTTCGATATTGTCTTTTTCAACCAACAAACATATATGAAAGCTAGAATAAGAGCTATTCCAAGAACTCCGAAAATAACAGAAGTGGACAATATCACTAATTTGATCTTTCTGCTCTTGGAACTTTTGGAGATGCAATTGGGGAGGTGAAATTCTGGTAGCCCACCGCAGAGCTTATTATTCCCAATAATAGAAGTACGGGTAGCATTCTTAAAGACTCCTTCACGTGGCAGCATGCCTTCAAACTTATTATAGGATAAATTCAAAAGTTTCAAGGAACGAAACACCGTTAAAAATTCTGGAATCTGACCTGACAAATTGTTGCATGAAAGATCCAGTTCTTCAATGCCTCCTAACGATCTGATCGATTGAGGAATCCACCCGTGGAAGAAGTTGCCTCCCATCCTCAATGATGTCAATCCAGTGCAATCACCTAAACTACTTGGGATTTCACCTACCAACAAATTGTTCGAGATGTCCAAGGCTGTCAAAGTTCTCAAGTTGCCAATTTCTGTGGGTAAAACCCCAGTCAAATGGTTTCGAGATAAGTTCAAGATGATTGTTAATGATGAGAGACCTATAAGTTGCGGGGGTATAACACCACTGAGATTGTTATTGGACACATCAAGCAAATCAAGAGACCGGCAGTTTGATAGACGTGAAGGAATTTGCCCATGAAAGTAGTTCCCACCAAGATATAGTCTAATCAACTTGGTTAGATTTCCTAAAGAAGATGGGATAATCCCTCCCAAGTTGTTGTCACTTAATTCCACTGTGGATAGATTTTGTAAATTCCCCAAATTTGAGGGGATAACACCTGAAAGCTGGTTGAGATTCATATACAATAATTCCAGATTGACAAAATTCCCAACTTCTTTAGGAATCTCACCAGTTATTTGATTCTCGTTCATCGAAAATAATATGAGAGTGGTGGATAAATTACCTATGCATTTGGGTAATACCCCGCCAAACTCGTTCCTATCAATACCCACGTACTCTAATTTGGTACTGTTAGTTAACGAGCAAAGGAAGCTCAAGTCTCCAGGTTTTCCACTGCCAAGCTGATTAGCAAAGATTTGAAGCCAACTAAGCTTATACAAATTTTCCAAAGAAGGTACTTTCCCGGAAAATCTATTACCACCAAGTTGAAGCCTATCTAGCTTTGTGCAATTGGATATCGACAGAGGAATCAGTCCCTCGAGTTCGTTCCCGCGAACGCTAAAAAATTCAAGATTCGGGAGTTTGAGGCATATGCTTGCAGGAAGAGTCCCTTGTATCCAATTGTCTGCGGCATCAAACTGAGCTAGGGAAGAGAGATTGAGTAACGAGGTTGGAATCGTACCCGACAATCCGTTTCCTCCAAAGCCGATGAATTGCAAGTTTGTCAGGTGGCCTAGAACTTGGGGAATGCTCCCGCCCAAGTTGTTCAGGGTTAAAAAAAGGGTCTCCAGTGAAGATAAGTTCCCAATGGATGAAGGCATACTTCCGGTTAGATTATTAGCATACAAAGCGAACTCCTGTAGCTTCGGCAATGACCCGAGCTCTTCTGGAATTTCTCCAGTTAGTTCGTTGTTCCCGAGCCTGAGGATGACCAGATCTGAGCAACTAGATATGTTTCTGGGAATTTCGCCAGCCAGTGAATTGATGGTCAATTTTAGGATACGCAGGCGGCGCAACCGCCCGAGCTGTGGAGGGATTTCTTGATTGAAACTGTTGTTTTGCAGCAACATTTCCCTCAAGAAGCTGAGGTTCCCGACATGAGGAGAGATTGATCCAAAGAGTCCTTGTGATCGCAAATCCAGGACCGTGACCCTCCGGTGCCTTCGGCCGCACGTAACGCCGTACCACTGGCAAAACCCAATGCTATTGTTCCACGAGTTGAGCACCCCGAAAGGATCTTCGCTTATACTGGCCTTAAATGCGAGCAGCGCGAGTCTGTCCGTTTCATTGGTGGTGGAGAAGACCTGGTTAAAGCACAGTGCAAGAGCAATACCAAGAAGCAAGCGGCATGATCTGAACTCTGCAAAAATAAGGCTCATGGGTTTCATGACTCAAGCCGAAGGAAGTGGGTAGCTATGAAAGCAAGGCAAGAAGAAACAAGAGTCCTCTTCGGAAAAATAAAGAGATTGCTTAAATAAACGATCTTTGACTTAGTAGTCAATGACCAGCGAAGCCGGCCAATCCTATCTTCTACCATCCACTGACTCTGGATAAGATTTGTGTTGCGATCGATGTGGACGGAAATGAGCACGCGCGCACGGAAGCGAGTGGAAGAAGGGGAGTGAGAAAATCAATACCAGATTTCTGTAGTTCGATCCGAACGTCGGCACTTATGTCCATGGGAAGAGCTAATCAATAATCCACTAACAAATCGGAGAATTACGGGATTACACTCACTTCCAGTGTGTCCCAATCCTATAATCTACACCAGAAACAACCCACAGTGTTTGACAACACAACTCAAAGGACTAACTCCTCGCACAAATCTCTGTCAATGAGCTCTTCGCTTCTCTGCGTCCCTAGAGCTCTCCGTGTCACTCGTCTCCCTCAACTTCGTTCTCTCTTCTCTCCATTTAACATGCTAAAGTGAACGAGAGAAAATGGAGGTGTTGGGTTTGATCACAGTTCTATAAACGATTCGTGAAGTTGCGGAAAAACGTGCCCAATCACTAATTGAATCACTGATCATTCAGATACATCACACAAACGAACGTACCCGGATTTCTACAGATTAAATATCGAATCAGCCTTGAGAGATCGCGCGTGAGGAGACTTCTCGTTGTCTGTCTTTCTCTTTTCGCTTCAGAGCAAAAACGCCACAGTTACACAGTCGCACCTTTTTGAAGAACCAACGAGCGCCATTTATGTAACTGCCCTATCAGTTACTTGGACTATGGGCCTGGGCTTGGTTTGGCCCAACATGGGCGGCCCAATCATAAAGTCCATCATCTCCCACTCGCCCATGATGGGTTAAAATAATCTCTCTTTTCTGCTAACTTCATACCGACAAATAATCTATGCGACCAGCATATTCTGAGAGCTCGTTGCTATACATCTGTTAGGAATATACGGCAGCTCGTATTGGACGGGTTTCCTTAGAGTAGATTTAGTACGCAGTACCCTAGATCAATCAGTCACATGTATATTTCTCTTGATCTCTTTAAGTATGATAAATTGTATTCACAACTATGATTAACAAACAATCATAATTGGTCGACCTGTGAACACAA
>BCNH02000006.1:10794340-10811577 GCA_001662345.2 Metrosideros polymorpha var. glaberrima | reverse complement strand
TTTCTAATCAAAATTAACTGAAATGACTATATTGACAAATCATTAAAAAGTTTGTGACTACATTGGTCAAATTGAAAAGTTTATGATTGAATTGACATCAATACAATAGATTCATGACTTTTTTTTTAATTATTTCTAATATCTTATAACTAAGAATATATATTTTGTTTAAGGTTTTCCTTACATTTTCCCTTAATTATAAGTAAACTTTCACTTTTGCAATTCTTATACGGGGAAGATTTCAAAAAATTTCAAAAGATCACGGGGGTTGCAAAATTTTCTAAGCATTATGAGGGAAATTTGTTACAATATAAAAAATCTAGGGCCAAAATGCCTGTCCTAAACTTATTGGACATTTTTGCCCTTCTTAGTGAGCACCACCTAGTCATGGGAGAGCGCGTGACCAACATTGGCTAGAAAGCCAGAGTCAACGTGAGGGGTACCCCGATGAAATGGATTTCAAAACGTCGGGAGGATGTTGCAAAAAGTGAGATATCATGGGAAAATTGCCAAAGCCAAAATCCTAGGGGATATGATGTAGTTATCTCTGTTCCTGTGAGCTGCTTGTTTGGTTGCCTCATGGACATTTTAGCCTCGAGGAATGTCCTTGGAAAAATACAAACGCTTTTAGCTTAAAGAGATTTGGATAAATGCAAATACTGTTTGGTACAGTATATTTTAAAAACATATTAAAAAGCTACTTTGACGTAAATGTTGTTTGATAAAAACTACATTTGATAAAGGACTTTTGCTATTTTTTTTTTTCAAGTCTCAAACTATTTCCGGTGAAACTCAACCGCAAGCGGCCAAATCTGGCCAGCGCGTAGCCTCGCCTAAGGTCACCTTAGGTGGCGTCGCCTAGGTCATGCAACCCCAAGCGAATAGTCGCCTAGGTCACGCGAACGTTGCCTAGATCGCGTGACCCCCAGGCGGCGGTCGCTGGGATCGAGCGACCCTCAAGCGGCATTCACCAGCCTCCATCTAGCTTCGTCCAACGCTCAGAGAAGATGAACAGCGATGAATGAACAGTGTCAACTTGCATTCCAAGAATGCTAATTTCCAAGGCACCTCTAGAGTTGCCTTGGGCTAAGGACCCTTTGGGGGCATTTGGAAATACAATTGCATTTTCCCAAAATTGTCCAAAGAAATTGCCAAACACGTTTTGCGTTTGCCCAAAGGGACTTTGAGGCCCAAATACTCATCCTAAATGTTAAAATAAATGGGGCCTTTCATACATTTGAGTCTTCAAATTTGCGACTTTTGGTCTAATTGAGTAATTCCGTTCAATAAAAGAGAGGACTCAAAGTGCACCGAAATTGCAAGCACTTAATATAAAAGTCCCGACACTTAAGCATACAAAATCGACAAGTTTTAAGACTTGTCCCGGAGATTTCCTTTTTATGTTCCAACGGTTTCAGCCTTGTGACATACCAGTGATTGTGTATTTTGACCAAAGTGAACAGTTGCTCGTATTTAATTATTGAACAAAATGGAATCTTATAAATCACACCCATCCATTTTATCAAGGATGCGCGAGTCAAATATTAACATCAAACGCTGTTTTTTTTTTTTTTCCTTTTTGCTAGAAAAGTAGAAAAAAAAATTGGAAGAAAATGTACATGTTTCTTAAAACAAAGTGAGGAGAATTATCTCCATTGCATACATGTTTGATTGTTGCACCCAATTAGATGTGAGCGCAACACCATGTTTGCATGCTGTTTCGGCTCCCGTGTTAACTTGTCTACAAAGATTATAAAGAAATTTCATAGGCTGGAGATTATCTACGCTGGAATTTTCCATCGTTAAAGAAATACGCCAGTAATTCAAAAATAAAAAAGGACACGGCGGACAATTCGTTGCCGTCGCGCTGTTGGGGGTGAAATGTAGAAGGATTACCTCCTTCGACCATTAGTATACAATTTTTTGTTGCAACTTGCTCTTCATCGTTTCAATTTTTGCCATTTATTCAACAATTGTTCAAGGTGGATGGAATAATTAAGTTGTTGAAGAATTGTTCAATTAATCTTTCTCCATCTATTAGCTTAAGCTTTTTGGTTGGACTTACTAACATCAAATTCAAAGAAAATCTAAAAATTCCATAGTACAAACACATTTCTCCCAGACTATTAATTAACATACCCTCCCCTCTATCGTCCTATTACTTGTGATAGATAAACCAGAACTTTGTCGCCAATAGGTGCTGATCTTCTTTTCCTTCAAGACTATGGGGGATAGAAGTTTGGATATTATCAGTGTCTCTACTCATGTGGTCAACAGTCTCACCTATACAAAATACCAACAACGTCAGTTGGAGATTACAGTGTGTTCTGCTTCATCAGGCTTTGTAGTGGAAGAAGAAGAAGAAGATATACATAAAAACTAGTGAATCCTGTAATTCAATCTTACCTTATCACTCTGCACATAATGATCCCTCAGATGACTTATCTGCCTTCTATTAGAAGAAAAGGAGACAGAATTTCGGCATCACATCAACTCCATCACCTCATGGCCCTCCTCACCCAATACTAAGTCTGCTTTCTTTCTGGCGGTTTTACTTGCAGAAGCTCAATATTCAGTTCAAAGGTGGCCCCTGGCTGGAAAAGGAAAACACGAGTACCTCTCAGGTCCGCATCGTTTTTAACTCTCAAGCACGTGTAATGACATGCTTACAGGCGCCACATGCAAATAGATCGAATCAAAAGAGGCATATAAAGTTTCAGGCAAGCTCTAAGAAGCAGGCATTTGATGGTATGCTCAGCTCCTAAACACAAAGTGGGTTAATTCCCAATGAATCAAGAATACAAAGACTACCGGAATCTCATTCAGTCCCTTCTGACCATAGCCAGCCTCTGGAGGAACGATCACTGTTCTCTGAAAAAGGATGAATGTTCAAGAACAATAATAAGGCCATTAACAACCAGAGAGAAGATGAGACAAGGAAACTACAGCAGCACTAGCTTAAGTGTTAGCAATTCAGTTACTGAATGACAAATTAGCCACATTGACAGACATTTACGGCCGATGGGAGTCGAGATGATCACCTTTCCACCCACTTTCATCCCTTCTGTTATCGAGTACATAGCAGGTGGCGGCTTGGGAGCGGCCTGTGCTGAAAATAATCCATTTGGATTATCTACAAATTCACGCTTGCGTTCCTTTCCTGGAGGAGATCCTACCTTGAATTCATATGGCTAATAATGCCAAGTAAGCTTGCACATTAGCAAAGCATTGGTCCAGATAAGGCACGAGTCAATTTGTCTGAACCGGAAATAGCAATATGAAACGAGAAAAGAAAATCCAAAGTATAAGACCTGAGCAATAATGCGATTTCCAGCTAAAATCTTAGATTCTCGACTTGATATAGCCGTAATACTGCGATAAATACAGTCAAAATGCACCTGCAAAAGAGGATTCAACACAGAATATTACTGGCTCATATATTGCTTGAGGAAATATAAACACAAAACCGACATCAACAAACCTGGACTGTTGATCCCTTTTCAGCTACTGGACCCTTTCCCTCGATGATATCATAGTATTTCACTCCATCTGCTGTTTCAAGGATTGGAATTGCTTACTAAAACAAGACAGATAGCAAGCTAAAATGCAACTTTCTCTTGTGAAACACGAGAACCTTTTTTCCCCACAAGTCTGGCAGCTTAGAATTCAATTCTTTTCTGCTCCGTATGGGGAGTAGGAATTAACATTTCGTTTGAGCATCCATTGTCTTTAGGAAATACTGGGTTATAGAGGTAGTACATGGGATAGAGGGGTGGGGGGAAAGAAAAACTAAGCTAGGCCCTACGAAATGATGTGAACAAAGGCAAGCATTCCTCATGCATTCCATTAATTATGATGACACAGAATTAGCACAAAGAGTCAAGGTAAACTTCGAGATCTTAGCTTAAGCAGAATTAAATGACAAAGCCACAGAATCCATTCGTATTGCGAAGCAGGGCTCGTACTAGTAATTACTACCAGCTCCGATGTTTTTAACTATGGATATTCTAGTCATCCCTAAGGACATTATACGCGACAGAATCACATCCTCAATGCCCGCCATATTCACTTTGACTGCATGATCATAGCAAATGGCAGCTTCTAAAATGTCGACGCCACAACCATGAAAGGCAAATCACAGAAGCACAATCAAACACTACCACCTCTCCAATCTTCTGCTGATGAATGAAACTGCAGGAGCTATTTCACTGTAACTACACATTGGACCAGAATCCGCACAAATTACAAGATAGAGGCTCCAACAAGTAACACTACAGATCCCGTTTATAGCAATGTGATCTAGTCAGAGCAGTACTCAACAGCATTTTGACCCAATTACTTCCTCACATCGCTTGCATTATCATAGCAAGGGGCAGCTTTGAACTGCACGAACAATGTGCCCTGTCATTACACTATCTCAAACTACGTGCTTGCTCGCTCAATCACAAAAGCAAATGAAGCGCGTATTTCAATTTTCAAATTCCCCATCTGATATCGAATTCCGGTCGTGCATCTGTGCTCAGTAATCACATGCAACTGCTACAAGGGGAAAATACAAACATCTCACGGAATGTGCGCGGCAGAACGCGAGTGAATCCACTCTCTCGACGCGACGAAAGAACGACGAACGCGAGAGGACGGAGGGCCCCGGAGACTCACCGCTCGTGGCGTATTCCTCGAGAGGGATGGCCTTCCGGTTGCGCCTCTCCCTGGCCTCCGACGACCGAGGCAGCGAGGTGAGCGCGAGCGGCAGCGAAGAGATCAAGATCGCGAGCCTTCTCGAGGTGCGAGCCGGAGGAACGACTGGGTTCGCGAGGCCCGGCGGCTGTCTCGAGGCGGCTTTTGGGCGGAGGAGACGATCGTCGACGGTCGGTTTGTGGAAGCTCCGGACAGAAGCCATGGCCGTTGGGCTTTCTGCGGTTTGCGGATGCTAGCGTCAGCTCTTGGAGCAACCGCAGAAAAATTCGCATTCGCCTCCTATCCTTTCCCCGCCAATTTACACCTTTGTCCCTCCTCCTTTGTAAAGACGAGTATTGCTATAGCAAGATCGATTTTTACATAGTTTGGTCTATAATTTAAAGTATTTAAATAAGTGGGATATAAAAATATGAATAGAATAAAATTGGATTAATCTATGAAATCGATTTGTCATGAAATGATGTGGAGGATTAGCTTGATTTTCTTAGTAAGTCGTACTTGCTCAGTTACGATTTGACATATCATTACGTGACATTATAAATGAAGAAAGAAAAATACATTCATGCTTTCTAATTTAGTGTGGGCATTTAAGAGGGAAGCCACTATTGTATATTGATCTAGTTGGGACTAAGGAGCCTAAGCATATTGTCCAAAAAGTGCAACGAAATTAACGTGTAAAGTCACTAAACTTTTTTATAATCTGTTATATATCAAAATGTTAGTTTTAATTTGTTTAATTGACCTATGGAAAAAGCTTTGAGCACATCCAAATCGTCTTTTAATAAGAGAGACGTCCTTGAGAGAGAGAGAGTCTCTCCCTCCCTCCCTCCCCCTGTTCCCTCTTTGTCTTCCTCTGCCCTTTTTCGAAGTCGCTTTTCCTTTTTCTTGTTTTGTTAGTCTTTTGATTCTCTCCTGATATGTTATAGGAGTTTGAGTGTGTGAATAATTTATGCAGCTGATCTTAAGTAAACTTAGGGTCCAGTTCAATCATTCGTCTGGTCAACAACAATCGAGGAGGATACTTGCGAAATTAGTCCACAACTTCTTTGAGATTAGGCCACTCTCCTCTCCCAATTTAGGTTTGGGTCAAGTTTTTTAGATTTTACTCTCCGAAATTATATCTAGATTTAGATTTAGGAATTTCCTTATATGTATTTGATATGTATTCTTTTAACATACTTATGTTGGTGGACGATGATGATAAAGACGTCATATCTTGACGCGCACCACAAGTCGTTGCAAATAAAGTAAGAGATCTTGACATGTGTTCATCACCATATTTGGTGATTGGCCGTCAAACGTTTACGATAACAAATCTATTCTTGACAAATGAAAGGATGCTATCAGCTGTAGACTATGTTTTGTTATTTGCATTCAGACTTTTGATTTGTTCAGCAGTTATTTAGGTTTTGCTAGGCTTGAATGCAATCTATGTATCTCTGAGCATTATTCTGATATATGAATGATATGTTTCTTTCGACAAAAAAAAATCACCTTTTAAGATAGGGACATGCAAATTGATTCATAAACTCTTACACGATGTTCGATTTGATTATTAAACTTCAATTTATGTCAAATTCATCTTTGTACTCTTCGATTTGAACTAATCTAACTTGACATAACCATCCATTTCGCTATGTGAAACCAAGATCAACAAATAAAATAAAAAAACAACAAAAATAATAATAAGAAACAACATCATCGATGGCACGAAGAGAGGAGAAGATAGAGAAAGGGAGAGAAATAAACGAGGATGGCACTGCCACACGCTCCACTCGTGTCAGCCAAGGGCAACGGGCCCCCACGCTCGATGATGGTGCAACTGCTTGCCACCACCCACCGAGAGTTCATGGACCTTGTACGGCGCAAGTGGCATGATGGCAGCGTCGACCCCAACTTTCTCTCTCTCTCTCCCCTCATGGGTTTCACTGAGCGAGTTGGATTGTCATATTAACTATTAAAGATTAAATTGGTTCACACCAAATAGCACAATCACCAAATTAATCAAATGTAAAGTTTAATGATCAAATTAAACATCAAGCAGGGTCGTGAATGACAAAATTTATGTTCTAAAAATTGATTTTTTTATTTCTGTTACAAAATCAATTTTTGAACAGAGAAATACATTTAATAATGACACAAAATTTTTCGGAACAAAATTTCATTTGATAACAGCTTAAAATTTATATTTCCTTAATGGCAGTGGTGGCGGCAAGCAATGACAATAGACATCGGCGGGCGGGTGACGGTGGTAGACAGCAATCGACGGCGGGCGGCGACGACGTCGGTGGGCGGGGGGCAATGATGGCGTCGTCATCGGGAAGACGAAAAAAAGAGGAGAGCAAGTCGTAAAAAAGAGAGAGAGGAGAGAGAGAATATTTTATTTCTGTTCTAGAAATTTGAAATAGAAAATTTTAACTTCTGATTTTTATTCCAAATCTATTTTGTTTCATAAATATAAAAATGAAATTGCGTTGCTAAATGGATTTTTGTTTTAAACCATATTTTTAGAACAGAAATTTTGTTCCATAAATTTATTCATACACACCCTAAGAGTTCGTAAGCCAATTTTGGCATGAGAAATGCTATGTTTACTCATATTGATTTATAAAATCCTTATACTAAATCACGTGGCAAGTCATTATTGGTGATTGCTTATGACTCACTTATTTAATTGACCATTTACATTTTGTCGCGTCATTCAATATTCAAATTTTATAAAGTAATCAATTCATAATTTATAGCTGAATGTGACTCACTTATTCAATTAATTATTTATAATTTGTCACACAATGATCACTTCGCATTGTCCATTTTATCTAAAATTGTCAATGTTAATCTTAAAGTATAATTCATCTTTATTTTTTATTTTTTTTAAAAGCCACAAAAAATTCCAAACTATATTTACTGCGACATATTTACCTAAAGCTTTTTTTGTGACATCAAAAATCCCAAACTCTGCCTACCGTAACACATTTACCCTAAACTTTTTCTTGTAAGATAAAAAATCACAAACTTGTACTTAGTGACACATTTACCCTTAGTCAAGGTTCATTAGATGATTTTTAAGCTAAAATAACGTCGTTTTTATTTCACTTAAGCCACCTGGGCGTCATGTCAACACCGTTTAAACCACTTGGGCGCCATATCAACACCTCTTGCTTTCTAAAATTCATGTAGGTAGATTTTTAACGGTTCTCATTTAACAAAATTTTAACGGAGAGTAAATGTATCGCACAAGTACAAAATTTAGACTTTTTGTGTCATAGAAATTTTTTTTAGGATAAATGTATCACAATGTGCATAATTTAGAATTCTCGGTGGCTTTTGCCCTTTTTTTTTATGAGATATGTACATAAGAAGTTCTAAAACTTATTGCGAAAGTGTCATTAAGTCGTAAAACTTTAAAAAAAATGCAATTAAGTCCTAAAACTTGTTACAAAAGTGCATTCGAGTCATAAAACTTTAAAAAAGATGACTCATTTACACTTTTTTTAAGTTTTAGGATTCATTTATATTTTCGTGATAAATTTTAAAACTTTCAGTTCACTTGTCACTTTTTTTTTTTATCGAATTCTTCTCAAACGCACGGTCAATGCAACGGCTGAAAATCAAGGGGCCGCGATAAACAGCCCCCGCGCGGGCTCTATCTGCGGGGATCTTGCTTAAGGATCGGATCAACGGCGGTAAAAGTCCCAATCTCAACGCCAATCATCTAAGCGCGAAGCAGGCGATCGCACCGCTCTTCGTCTCTACCTTCCACTGCGTCGCTCCAAGTGAGCTGCATCGATACAATCGAGCACCAGAACAGATCATCCCTTTTTATTCTCCTCCTTCCATCCTCCATTTCTCTCTCGAATCGAACCTCTCGCGGCTCTCACGCTTTGCCCCTCCGATCGTCCGTCGTCTCCCACCCGCTTCACCCCGCACGGCCGTAAAGATGAGCGCCGTCTCGAGTTCCCTGGCTTCAGTGAGAAATCCCCGAGCGCAGCTCTCGTCCGGTAACGATCTCCTTCGATTTCGTCCTTTCGTTCGATGTTTCCGTAGCTCGGGATCCGCTTTCGTCCTTTCGTTCGATGTTTCCGTAGCTCGGGATCCGCTTGCTTGTTTTGCACTGATCGTTAGCTTCGGTTCGCGTTTGATCCTAGAAAAAGCTGAGTAGACGATGTTTTTGGTGAACCGCGAGACGAAGAGAGAGCGAAAATGCCTGTGAATCGGTGTTACCAACTCTTATACCAGCGTGCGCGGGTCTCTGCTGTTGCGTTAAGTAGCCTGCAATGAGTTTAGTGAGCTCGAGACTTGTGATTCACTGCAGGATCATGCTGAAAAACCCGAGTGTTTGCGGCCGTCTGCCTTATTATGTATTGCTTTTATCTCATAAAGTACTCACATTGCGCGGCTTTTTACTGGTGCTGTTGCCTGCCGCGTGTTTCTGATGATTAGCTGTCTTACGCGAGAAAGTCTTTCGTCTGATACATATATTATATGACATGTTGGCGTGGTGTTCGTTTCTTTATGCACGTTCTTTATGCACGTACTTGCGACGAGAACGAGAGTATTTGATGGGTCTGTGCTACCACATTAGCATGACTCATGGTGTAATTCTCGCACAAAAGGTTCGTCTTGTCACGTAGGAATGAATCTGCCCCATTGCTGAGCAGCGGTTTTGTGCATAAACTATGTAGATATTGGCATGTTTCTCCCGTTCTTGATTTGAATGAGATGATGCATGAGTTATATAGCTAAAGCACCTTTCCTTAGCTTCTGATATGATAGGAGGTCATTCTACATTTTATGGTTTATGTTGCCATAATCTGACTACTAGATTTTAGAAGAACTTTGTTTCTTCTCTCATGTTTGACCGGCAGTGGATATTCAAGGCTTGTTGTGCTTAGAGCCTCAACTTTTCATTTAGTTAAGCGGACTTATGCTATTTATTCCGGAACGTACTGCCAGCTTGTCCGCTCAAGCCATCAGTGCAATGCCTGGGGAGTGTACGCCGTACAAACTTGTTGCTCGCAACAAATCAAACTGGAATGCTGCAGCTCCGCTCCTCAAGGCAACTCACTGTTAGTGCTGAGTACAGGTACTGCCAAGTATTGCGAGTGCTGGAATTTCGATGCTATTTCTAACTGGAAGCTTAATCAGCAGTCAATTTTTCTTCTTTTATCGTCCCGTTTTTTTAGCATTAGGCTGTATGACCTGCTCAGACCTGTATAGACCTCATGTTGCCGAAATGGATATTCAAAACAAAGACACTTTGAATACTTGTCAAGATCTGGCAAATCTGTAAAATGTTGTGTGTGACAAAGAGGGAAGGGAAAAGGGGCTGGGGGAGGAGAGAAAGAGAGAGCCAGGACATATTTTCTTGCAGCATTTCTTTGTCGTGTTTATCTTTTCCTGGCTTCCCTCCGTTGATGTGCAGACATAGTTTAGTTGCTCTGAACTTGTATATCTGATCAGCATGGAAAATGTTTTTCTAAATCTATATGGCTAAGGATGCATTCGGAAGATTTGTGCAGTCGAGGCAAATGTATTCCACAATTCTAAATATACCAAAGATATTCATTTAAATTATAAATTCTTTTGATTTATGCTTGAAATTTTAGATGGGTCAGCTAAGAACAAGTAATTGCTGTTCATAATATTAAACTCGTTTCCTGCGTCTATAATCTTTCACGAAATTATTATAGTGCCTAGTTGTGATCCTATGTACCCGATCCTAGTCTTTTGCTTGTCTTTTTATGCAGAGATGGTGGAAGGCCGAGCAGTGCAAGCATCTTTGTTGGTGGCTTTGTCTTAGGAGGAATTATAGTCGGTGCCCTTGGTTGTGTATATGCACCTCAGGTACTGACATTATCTGTAATACCCTACCTGTGGTGTAGGAATCCACCTTCATTTTGGTTAATTTTGTTTGAATTATTGAACATCAGATGTTCAATATTCTTTCCTAAAATTCTTTTCTGATAATTTTAGTTTAAGCAATTCATGTAATTGTCGATGAATATCATAAGTATGGTGGTTCAGCTGAATACTTTTTCAGCTCCATTATTCCACGTGATAGTCCTGCGGATCTAGATGTGGAAACCCTCTCACCTGAATTGAGTTATTCCTTTTCTCATCCTGGTAGATCAGCAAGGCACTGGCTGGAACTGACAGGAAGGATTTGATGAGGAAATTACCGAAATTCATCTATGATGAAGAGAAGGCTTTGGAGGTGACCTTTCCTTGACTTTTATAATCTTCAAATACACGACACCTTATAGTACTTACTGTGCCATGATAAAAATAATTTTCTGATCCTGGATTGTCGTTAGTAGAACAGTTTTTGTACCTGCGTTTAATTTGACAAGCAACTGCTGTCATGTTTGCATATGAAGTCCAATGTATGCTTGCTATGACCTGCTTCATGTAAATGCTGTGAAGAGAGTGTAGCAGTAACATGGCCATCTGCAAAATAAGGATTCACCTTAAAATCTGATGATTTCCAGAAAACGAGGAAGGTACTTGCTGAGAAGATTGCACAGCTCAATTCAGCCATAGACGATGTATCTTCTCAGCTCCGAACTGAAGAATCATCAGATGAGGTTGCTGTTGCCCCTGATGAAATGGAAGCTGTTGTTTGATGGCCCAAACCTCCCAGGCCTACGACCATGGTCATGCTCTGTTTTGTTACAAGTGGCTCTCCCTTCTTGGTGGCCTCCATATTACAGAATAATGGTTCATCTTGTAAAATCTTCTGTTTAATTCTAAAGACCAATGCAGTCAGTTTCTTTTGACATGATCATTGCGATTGAGGAAATGCATCATCCGTGGTATGACTATGCAGAATACCGTTTACCTTGGCAGACTTTGAGTACTATATCATCACAGTTTTCCTTCTTGTGTACGTAAATCTAGTCGTTCATTGAAAGTGATTGCCGTTGCATTTCGGATAATGTGTGCCATCAGAAGGTACTACGATTAGTGTGGTTGATGTGGTGTCAGCTCAAAAGCCGATCGTCGTCAATGGTACTTAATTCCAGACTGGCAGATGGTCAGTATGAGATTTTGCTCTAGAATGGCAAAGCAAGGCCAAGTTGTGGTCATCAAGTGATCCACGAACCATCCTAGCTGCGTGACGACACACTGAGGTTCTATTGAACTAATCCAGTTGTGGATGGTATGGGAGGAGGAAGTTGAGAAATCTATCAAGTAGAGTTTAGAGTGTTGGCCCTGTCGGGCGGGGCTTTTGTCACAGGTCGATACTTCGAAATCAGATGTATTATTCCCGACTATTGCCTGGTCCCGGAAAGGCAAAGGCGGATATTATTTTCCGAACAATTTGCGCCATCAACTCTACATCAACCTCCAAGCCAGAATTATACACACCCCATTTTCATTTTGAAAAAAGAAAAGGTACCCACGAAATTTGCACACATATATGTTGTAGGCCCTCGTGCATGTTAATGGTTAAAATCAATCTGTGGCTCACATTTAGACCTTGGAGATCCCCAATAGAAACCTTATCCCGTTATATATCCTCACAACACCATGTTCACCACTCGTTTCCTTCTAATTGTCTTCCAACCATAATTCACAGATACAAATGTGGTGACCGATGAAAAAGGAAGAAAAAGACAACTTTCAAAGCTAGTGCAGCATAAATAAGCTGAGGAAGCAAGTCACTTGAGCTTTAGTTTCAGTCAGCCATGGCCACTCACGCAGCTCTTGCTCCCTCGACCCTCCCAACCAATGCCAAGTTCTCCAGCAAGAGCTCCTCTCACTCCTTCCCCACTCAGTGCTTCTCCAAGGTCTCTCTCTCTCTCTCTCTCTCTGATGCTCTCTTTTCTTTTGTGTGCGAGTGTTGTGTGATAAGTATTTTGATGTTTCAGCAGCTCTAGTTCTGATCACCCGCGTTCTTTGGAATGTTTTTTTTTCCCTATGTTCAGAGGCTCGAGGTGGCAGAATTCTCGGGCCTTCGTGCCGGGTCGTGCGTGACTTATGCGAAGAATGGTGGGGAAGGATCCTTCTTCGAAGCCGTGGCTGCTCAGCTCACTCCCAAGGTCTGATAATTAATTGGACCATCACTACTTATCTTTTCTCTGCAGTGAATGTTTTGGAGTTAGTTTGTTAGTTTCATTCGAACCGATCATTGTTCATTTTGACGGTTGATTAAGCTTCATGGAAACACACCAACCTTTTCAAGGAAAGATGTTTCGGGGACATCATGTGATCGGTCATCGTTCATGGGAAATAGCATGATCATTTACATATTTTACAGTTTTCCTGCATATTAAGGTGCTCCTTGAGTAACTATTAGTCATCTTTGTGTTCTTTAGTTGACAAATAATCATATCCGGCTTAATTCCCAAGGAATTCTCGGTTTTGAACAATACCCGTAATTTACCAGAACACTAGACCATAGCACAAAGATTGATGGGATACAGGTTTAGCGACGGGTAAGAAGACTGTCTAGAGAACCAATAGAGGAAAACAAATTTATCTGGACCTTATAATCATTACTTGCTAAGCTCTTGGAGGTTGCCTAAGGGCCGTCAGTGGATGGAGTACGGCAGGAAACTTGTGGAAATGTAGTCATACGAGGTTAGACGGGGGAAGAGGAGGACTCTTCCTGATGTCAAACTTGAGCTAGCGATTAAGACCTGCAATAATGACCAAGGAATTCGGTTTTGGGTGATGTGTATGATACCATTTGTAACTCTGTATAACTAAAAGCACTTAGTCTTATATGGAGAGCTACTACTACATGCTCTGTGGGCGACAGTTGATCAAAAGTGAGGAAGTAGAAAATTGCAGTAGTTGATTTGTCTCAAAGAGGCAGCTAAGAGGATGTGAATTGCAGAGGCAAATTTTTTAGTAGACCAGCTAAAATATTTAAAGAATGAGTCGCTGTCGTTGAGAAGAGCGCAAGGCAACCTAGTATAAATAGCTCAACATTTATCGGCATCTTGTGACTCTTAACATGGTATCTGTTTGCGGCGTAGTCAGTCTTTTCTGAGTAACCTACTCATAATTCCCATCAATGGTGAAAACAGACTTCAGCACCAGCTCCAGCTAAGGGAGAAACCGTCGCTAAACTGAAGGTGGCAATCAATGGTTTCGGTCGCATTGGTCGGAACTTCCTTAGATGCTGGCATGGAAGAAAGAACTCGCCCCTTGATGTCATCGTTGTCAATGACAGCGGTGGTGTGAAAAATGTGAGTAAATTTCGCGATGAGTGAGCTTCCGCAATTTTTTTGGAGATACCCATTACCTCATTTTTTTTATCTGACAATTAAGCTTATTTGCATGACAGGCTTCACATTTGCTGAAGTATGACTCCATGCTGGGGACTTTCAAAGCTGATGTGAAAATCGTAGACAACGAGACCATCAGCGTCGATGGGAAGCCCATTAAGGTCGTCTCTAACCGGGACCCTCTCAAGCTCCCCTGGGCTGAGCTTGGCATCGACATTGTTATTGAGGTAAACCCAATAATTCTGAACTAACCATGTGAATATTCATCAAATTATTGTAGAGCTTGTCCTCGACATGGCTTGCTAATATGAGTTACAGGGAACTGGAGTCTTCGTGGATGGCCCCGGTGCTGGAAAACATATCCAAGCTGGTGCCAAGAAAGTTATCATCACCGCACCAGCAAAAGGCGCTGATATTCCCACTTACGTCTATGGTGTGAACGAGAAAGATTATTCCCATGAAGTTGCTAACATAGTCAGGTTAGAATCTTTCTTGGAAGAACTAAGTTAAGATTCTGTCGATCGTAACGGACTAAACCCATGAGCTTCTGGCTGATTTCAGCAATGCTTCTTGCACCACTAACTGCCTCGCTCCTTTCGTGAAAGTCATCGATGAGAAGTTCGGTAAGGTCTCATCCATGATCTGTGACCACCCTTTTGTCCCTAATGTGTGACTTACCTGTTTGGGTTCTTAATAGTTTCTGAATTCTCATGATCACTTTCGTAGGCATTGTGAAGGGTACAATGACAACCACACACTCCTATACAGGTGACCAGGTAATTGAACAAAGTATTAAGAAATCGTGTCTTCATGTGCACGATTTCAGAACTTACTGGGGGACTTAAGGTTTTGCTCTAATCTAAGTAGAATCGTTTCTTTTACCCCGTATGATTCAGAGGCTCTTGGATGCTTCCCACCGTGACTTGCGGAGAGCCAGAGCTGCAGCGCTCAACATCGTCCCGACAAGCACCGGGGCTGCAAAGGCCGTCTCTCTCGTGCTTCCCCAGCTCAAGGGCAAGCTCAATGGGATCGCCCTCCGTGTGCCAACGCCAAACGTCTCCGTTGTCGACCTTGTTGTGAATGTCAAGAAGAAGGGCCTTACCGCCGAGGACGTCAATGCAGCCTTCAGAGAGGCAGCCCAAGGGCCGATGAAGGGCATTTTGGCTGTGTGCGATGACCCTCTCGTGTCGGTGGATTTCCGATGCTCTGATGTCTCTGCAACTATCGACTCTTCACTGTCGATGGTCATGGGAGACGATATGGTGAAGGTGGTCGCTTGGTACGACAATGAATGGGGCTATAGGTAAGAACATTTTGTAAAGTACTAAGGGAGAACGGCTCCAAATTTGAAGTTACTTCTTCCATTTCTAGTTTCGAATGTATGATATGATTTTATCTCCTCAATCTTTCAGCCAAAGGGTAGTCGACTTGGCGCATTTAGTAGCAATCAAGTGGCCAGGCATAGAGATACCGGGATCGACCGGAGACCCATTGGAAGATTTCTGCAAGAAGAACCCTGCCGACGAGGAGTGCAAAGTCTACGAGAATTAGTTTGTCGCATTCCTTTTCCTAATTCCTGGTAAATCGCGCAAGGCGAGGTTTTTCTTTATCTTTATCTTTTTCAGTATCGACTTCCGCCGAGTGCATATACTATGGTGATAGTCGAGAGGGGCAAGCTGATGTGCGAAAAGTAGGATTTGTCTACGAGACAGCATCTGAGATTTGGAATAATCAAATCAGAACGGTTTTTGTTCTGATAAGTTTCATGTGAAGCTACTTCTTTTCTCAAATTTAGTCGTGATGAATGGATCAAGCGGAGAACGTTTAGCATCTCTGCTATGGTGTCGGCATTTCCATTCCTAGATCGAACGAATAGATTTTTCAGATAAGCTGTGGACTGTGAACTATTCGAGCCTGTGCAGGAATCAGAATTTCTGTTAGCCTTGAGCTTTGTCGCCCCTTTTCTGAAGAATCATCATCTAACGTCCTCCTCCTACATCAAGCTGACGAAGATTCCCCGTCGCCGATGAATTGTGCCGGTGAGACCTATGAAGAAGACATCGACTTCTTCGATATGAAGCTTTTGCGCGCTGCGTAGAAATGTTCCTGGCGATATGCAGTTGCTGATCATAAGTCTGATACTTTACAAAGTAATTCACAGTGACTTAAACCTTATGAAAGATCCTTGTTGCATCCTCTTAGTCACTTTGAATTGTTCAAGCATGAGGTTAGAGGACTCCCACCTTACATTATGCACTGTGCAGATAGCTGATCGTTTTTCTTGACGACACAAATGATCCATGAACTTTAGCCTACTATGCAATGTGGTTCATAAACTTTTATTTTGTTCAATGTAGTCCCTAAACTTTAGTCGGTCCCTAAACTTTCAATTTGTTCAATGTAGTCCATAAACTTTTAATACATATTCAAGTTAGTCATTGGATTATATGTAAATGTTCAATGTCATCATTCTATCAATTCAAGTTCAGGGACGATATTGAACATCTTTTTTGTAGTTTAGGGACTAGATTGAACATGTATCAAAAGTTCATTGACCACATTGAACAAATTGAAAATTCAAGGACCACATTAAACAAAATAAAAGTTTATGGACCACATTGCCCAAAGTTCATGGACTATTTGTGTCATTTTCCCTTTTTTCTTTGATATAATCACCAAACCAGTCTCAAACATATTATAAGGATATCAATTTAATGCTAAGTTGTAGTTCTAAACATTTATGCGAAATTTCAATATAATCTTTCCAACCAATTGCAGTCGAAAATCACAGGCGCAACATCCGGTCATCCCCACCGTTTGACGTGGCAAACGAATGTGGACAACTTAAATAGAAACAACATCCTACGTGGACTGCCACGTCGGTAATTTCTGGTGCCAACTGGCTAGATGGATTATATTGAAATTTCATGCAAAGGTTTAAGACTTATTGATAAAATTGAAAACTTTAGGATTGAATTATTATCTGTACAATAAATTGAATTATTTGACAAAAAAAAAAGATTGAATTGGCATCCCATATCTTCTTTTTGTTTGATAGTTCACTCCTTTCTAGGAACAAAATCGTGAATTTTATTTTGAGATAATCATTACACTTATAAAATTGTGGGGGATATTGAGATTCTCTATTTCTGGAGCAAATTTTTTTTTTTTTCCAATTGAGTTTTAAACCTTTTACATTTGTGTCAATTCAATCCATTTAATCGATCAATGCTGATGTGACGCACCGACCGGCAAAAATAATAATATTTTTAAATTTTAACTTTTAACCTTTTTCCTTTT
>BCNH02000006.1:10781611-10794305 GCA_001662345.2 Metrosideros polymorpha var. glaberrima | reverse complement strand
AATGCTGATGTGACGCACCGACCGGCAAAAATAATAATATTTTTAAATTTTTAAATTTTAACTTTTAACCTTTTTCCTTTTCGCTTAGAAGTGTGGCCAACGAGGGTCGCGGCCCCTCACCTAACCTCGGCTAGATCTGGGCGAGGCAACCTTGCCATGGCCTCGTTGGTCGTGAGCAAAGGCGGTCTCGCCCGCGGCTGGCAAGTCGCAAGCTAGGCCATGGCGAGGCTTGCGATGCGTTACTAGAGCTCGCAATGGGTTGCGAGGCTAGCCTCGCCTACGACTTGCCAGCCATGGCCTCGTTAGCCGCGAGCGAGGCCGACTTCACCCACAGCCTCGCATGTCTAATCCTTGCCGGTCACACTTCTGTTATGCATGAAGCAAGAAGGAAGGAAAATAAAAATTAATTAAAAAATTCTTAAAATATATTAAAAAAATTTTAAAATATTATTATTTCTCCTCATGAAGCATAAATTTTCTCATGTTTTATCAAATGCACTTTTCCTCAAAAAATATATTTCTGAAATAGAAGTAAAAAAAATCAACTTCTAGCTATAAGTTAATTTTCGAAGTATAAGTGTTGCTATGCACGCCCTTAACGGTTAAAAGTTGATTTCTGAAGCAGAAGTGTTGTTATGCACACCCTTAACGACACTTTCACTTCTCATCTTGATGCGGTAATAAAATGGAAAAAAAAAATCAAGTTGATATTCCGGGTAAAAATAAGAGTGATCGATAGAAAGAGAAAAGGCATGGAGCCGCTTTGGGTCTTCACTTTGAGCAATAGTTGCATGTCCCCATTACGAATGAGCCCAGTTGGTATCAGTCGTTGAATCAACGGTCTCATGTGAGACCCGCATTATTGGGCGGATCAGATCAACTGAGCTCGTGGTGGATTCGGAGCAGCTAATAATAATTCTTCACTTCACCTATCCAAGCCGCAAATTGTAATTTCCTTCGACCAAAAAAAAAAATTTGTAATTTCCCGCCGACCACAAAAATAAATAAAAAATAATTGTAATTTCCCACCACTCAAGCGTCGACACGTATTAGCAACCAGAAGCATCCGAACCTTCCGTACCGACCGTACCCTCTCGGGGCCCCAAAGGGACAAGTTCAGAAAAAGACGGATCATCACCGTACGTATTCGCCACTCGCGAGATCCGACGGCTGGGCGTCAGTTGCAGCGCCGAGGAGGAACCCTCACAGAAAAAAAAAAAGAGAAAAAAGAAAGAGCCATCTGTTCAGGAACGGTAGATCTGCCAACCGCGGCGCGCCACGTGTCCGGGCTCCGTTTCCCCATTTCCCCATTTCCCCCCACCCTTCCGATAAGGCTGACAGCTAGGCGGACCCATGCGATTTTACCTGGAATCGCCGGTCGCCAACCATATCTCAACAAGTCCATTTCACTTTTCTCTCTCTCTCTCTCTCTCTTCGAAAAGTCTCGCATCTTAGGGTTTGTTTTTTAATTTTTCCTTCGGCTTTCTTCCAATGGTTGATGGTCGCTGATTCATTGGAGTCGTCGCCGATCGCGTACTAGGGTCAGATATTCCCCCCGGCTTTGCTTTTGTGTGAGCAATTCTCAACTCCGTCCTTTGCTTCGAGTTCTCGGCGATCGTTTTCTCGGGGTTGATTAGGTCATTCTCGTGCGGCTTCGCCGAGGGAATCGCTTCGTTGGCCGAAGCGGGGTTGGAGGTCGATCTGGGAAGCGGGGCGCGGCGGAGGATGGTTTTGTAATCGTTCCCGATTCGGGAAACGAAATAGTGGGCGTGGCGATTTTGGGGGTGCTTCTGATTAGTTAGGGGCGGTTCAATTGGGTGTTGTTTGTGGGTAGCTTGTGAGGGGTGAGCTGATTTGGGTTTGTTACTGTTGGAAGATTGAATTTTGAGTGCCGTTGATTCTTGTCAACTAGGGAATTCAGGGCTGATTTGAAGTGGTATAGACTCTACATACTTTTGGGTTGTTAGTTTGCGAGAGGAAACAAGTCGGAAGCTTTTGGGTTTGCTTGCTGGACGTTCTCTCAGTAGTTGCTTGATAATTGGAGGTATTGGTGGCTTTGGCCTGACAGTGAAGGTATTTGGGCTCATTCCTTTGGATTTCAGGATTCATTGGGGCACTTGCGTGAAAGTACACAAGGGAATCTGAAGTTGAATTGTAAAGCAAAGGGCTTGTGTGTTGAGAAATTTTACTGGGTTGGTTTGATCTATGATTTTGGAGGAAATATGGCTGCTGGTGCAGATTTATCTTGTCCATTCACGGTTTTAGAAGGTGGTTACAATAGGGAAGATACAGCTGAAGATGAGAATTTGGAGAATGTGAGACAGTTGGCAAATGGGAAACCTCCGAGGCACCTCTCAGTAATGCGGCATTCTGTGGGCTCTGCAAGGTTGCTGGCTGCATCGGACTTTGTAAGTTAAATAGTGGTACTTGATCTGATGAGATTTGAGATCCATGATCATAGTCTTTCAGTAAATTTTTTTTCGCTAGTCATGACTTAGCAAGTTGTAAGATAATTTCAACAAGATCATGTAAAGATTTGACCAAGCCACTACTATTCTTTGTCATTAATTTGTTTGGTTTCCTACTCTTGGAGTTTATATCAAGAGATACTGCTTTAGATAGGAAGTTTGTTTGCAACAAAGTTTTGAATATATGTTTTAACTGAGCTTATGGCACCTTTGAAGGAGTCTGATGTGGGCATTTTTGGAAGTAAGTCACCTGATGAAAAATCAGAATTTCTACCTGTGTTCCGCTCTGGAAGTTGTGCTGAAAGAGGGCCTAAACAATACATGGAAGATGAACACATTTGCATAGATAATCTTGCTGAACACTGTGGGACAATGGTGGGCTGCCCCACTTATGGAGCTTTTTATGGGGTGAGTTATCTGTAAATTCTTTTCCTTGCACCTTTTGCACTCATGGTTCTTTGATAGGTTGGAGGAAGCATATTAGGCCATTTTCCATTAAAATTAAATTTAGGATTTATACTTTCTGGCTTAGACTTTAGTTGCAAACATTTTAGAATAGGTTTTATTGCATGCTTGACTTTAATTAGGCACTGGATACATAGTCTAATGCGATGGTGTATGGCTGTTGTGCTTCTTGTGTGGACTTTAGAGGGTGATGACTAGTTACTTTCCAAATGTGCACAAGCGAAGGGAAGAGAACTTTGTCTCAACCCGAAAAATGTATAATGCTGCTATGCAATTATTTATCAGCTGAGTTTGAGAGGTCCCTGTCATTGTGGAATGGTCACCTTTTATGGCACTTTCAAAAGCTCATGTATCGGCATGTTCGTGCAGGTATTTGATGGTCATGGAGGTACAGATGCAGCACTGTTTGTTCGGGATAACATCCTAAGATTCATAGTTGAGGATTTGCATTTTCCAGCCAGCATGGAGAATGCCATTAAAAGTGCCTTTCTGAAAGCCGATTATGAGTTTGCTGATGCCAGTTCATTGGATATCTCTTCTGGCACCACAGCTCTCACTGCTCTGATTTTTGGACGGTAACTTGTTGACAGACTTGTATGGTTTTCTTTGTACATTAGCTCTTGAAGTTGATTGTGATCAGACACCTCATTTCAAAAGATCAATTTAGAGGTCCTTTGAGTATATGTCTCTCGTGTGAGCAACTGTGTTTACAGATGCAGCATTTTAATACCCGTCTTTTGACCTGCCTGTCGCATGATTTTTCTATTTACAGAACTATGTTTGTTGTTAATGCTGGGGATTGTCGAGCTGTTCTGGGGAAAAGAGGGAGAGCTATTGAGCTGTCCAAGGACCACAAGCCCAATTGCACATCTGAAAGGCTAAGGATAGAGAAACTCGGAGGGGTTGTTTATGATGGCTACCTCAATGGTCAGTTGTCTGTGGCACGTGCCCTTGGAGATTGGCACATGAAGGGCCCAAAAGGTTCTGCTTGTCCTCTCAGCGCGGAGCCGGAGTTGCAGGAGACCCTCTTGACTGAAGATGACGAGTTCCTAATCATGGGCTGTGATGGCCTGTGGGATGTGATGAGCAGCCAGTGTGCTGTTACGATAGCAAGGAAAGAACTGATGTTGCACAATGATCCTGAAAGGTGCTCGAGAGAGCTGGTCCGGGAGGCACTAAAGCGTAATAGTTGTGACAATTTAACTGTCATCATCGTTTGTTTCTCCGAAGATCCTCCGCCACGGATTGAGATTCCTCCGTCTCGAGTCCGAAGGAGCATATCAGCAGAAGGTCTGAATTTGCTAAAGGGTGCACTGGATTGTAACGCATGAGCAACGGGAATTTGCCAGAAGTGAGAAGATCTGCAGCAGCCACTGAGGGGGTCATGCTCCCTGCTTTCACCACGGACAACGCACCGCAACTTGCACCAGTTAGTGCGACCGACACGAGTCCACTCAGAAACGAGCGAGATGATCCCTCCGAGTCAATTCAATTCAATTCTTCAGGATCTTGAGAGTCGCCGCTCGTATGTGATTATTTATGTTGTATCGATTTGAATTCTTTTTCCCTCCCATTTATGTGGTTGCCTGAACCACAATGGATGTTCAACATTGGAGCATTGTAAATAGTTGGAAGTTGAAAAGCATGATGGCTCTGTTTTTCTTGTCTTCCATTTGTAGGTAACCTATCTCTTCTGTGATCCGGGCTCATGGATTTGATGCAGTTTACTTTCGGTAGTATTATAAGCAATCGCTGTACGCCGTGCCAGCGACATCTCCTAGCTGACAATAATTACAATCGTCTGGGTTGCGCACACCATCTACGAAGGTCATTTTGCATAACCAGGATTAAACTGTTATACAATCGTGATCATCGTATTCAATTTGCCCATTTTTCATCTGGGGGAGTGAACTGAGACTTACAATATTCCAGTTCACAGGCTGTTGCACTTCTACCTTATCAGCGTCCTGGCTGTTATCTATTTGCTCGTGTTGCCTGACAGATGAGGCTAAGGGATGCAACTCAATTTCATCCGGCAAGGTCAAGGGGTAGCTTGCTCAATTTATGTTAATTCGCTGGTGATGCTTTATGCTTAATCGTTTACATGTTAGACGTTCTAAAATTAAGAGTGTTTGTTTCGCGAAAAATGAATGATTTTAATAACATCTTCCTGAAAATGATGACTTGTATCGCTTACAAAAATAAACGAAAAAATATATATTCATCGTTCACAAAAATATCTAGATATAAATTATTGTCGATAATGAATTTATTGACTAATTAATCAAGTGATATAAGAGATCATCTTTAAGAAGATATTTTTCGAATCATTCATTTTCTTCCTCGAAAAAAACAGAACCTAAATCCATAATTTTATGCCAATTATTAACAAGTATGGAAATCGATCCCATCACGTGTCATCATGTGGGTTTCATCCTTACAGGCACGGGACCAATATCTGGTCCCTTTTGTAGCGGTCCAACTGATCGCTACAAGAACAGCCGAGAGAAGACGATGAAACATGCACTAAACATGCGTTGGTAGTTGATATATTTCTCAAACGTATTACAATGGTGAACATCCGATTTCATTTGCCTAGGAAGCCCGTGACATGGCTTAGGAATTATAAGTTAAGTCCAGCATGTAATGTTGGAAAGACATAGCTGTCGAACACAATCCAAGAAACTGAAAGCAAAATTTGCGTCACCAAGGAGAAATAATTCTCGCAATCCCACTTTGGGAGCAGCTCGCTCATTCGGTTACGATCCCATTTTCCTTTCTAAATGTAGAACAGTTGTACAGAATATGTTCTCATAGATCTGAAAGACGAGATTTTTCTCGTCATGTTGAATCAGAGTTCTTCCTTAGCATCATCAGCAGGGCCATCCCCGTCATGAAAACCACTGCAGAGTAAAACAAGGACTGAGCTGCCTAGCATAAGAAAGAACTATGAAGCACCCAAAGTAAATATGGCCATAAGCAAATCACATGTCTGACTGAGAAAACAAGTTCTTTAAATCTCCAGACATTTCAATTTCACTAGTGCATAAGCACGCCTGTACATGCTTGTGCAAATTTGATGTAGATAGAGAACACTCTCCATAAAAATAGTTAGAAAAGAGAATTTTAGTTGATGGAAGAAGGGAACCAGAATGGAAATAATTTCTCCAGAACAAAAGAGACATTTTGTAATGAAGACAATTTATGGAACTACACGGGCAAACTTTGAGGATAAAAACTACCGACTCTTTCTCTAATACATGGTAGAGATGAGATCTTTGCAAGTGTTTTCATTCAAAATTGGACATTAAAGAGATTGAGTTCCGGAAAAACAAAGATTTAACTTCATAGTTGAGGATGTAATAAATTATCTTCAGCTATTCTCTTGATGATTATAAGCGCTAGTCAACATATATCATGTTTTTACTCACAGCACAATCCACATGATCCCACCTGGGACTGACATTACTTAAAAGTTACCTTGTCTGGCTGCAGTGCTTGCTCAAATCTTGACACAGAACCTTGGTTACACCTCCAACTTTCACAGAACCTTGCCTTATAAGTTTCGCCAACTGCAATACACGTTAACAGGAAATCTAAATGACCTGTGGAAAAAGTTGGATGTGTAGAAATGGATAATAAGTAGCGTGTACAATCTCACCTCATCTTCTGTTTCCTCAAGTAACCTACAATGTTACCTGAAAGATATTAGGCTTGTGGATTGAAAATTCAAAGGCACTCTCTATTACAAATAAAAGGATTACTTGGGATGGGCATTATAATGAAGCTCACCATGCAACAGTATGAAAAAGAATTCCTACAACTTATTTTTCTTTTCCTTTCCTTTAGTGCTTTTTTTTCCAGGGTGATGTCCTGATTTACTCACCTTCCACAATAAGATGATATAGCTTTTGAATGTGCTCTAGCTTCCTGTTTGTCTAACACCACAACAGAAAGAGACCATTTCAAATTCAGAACTCAATTTACAATATCCTAGAGACTTGTGAAAATTTGGGAGACATAGGGACCATGACATGCTAATACAGAATTAATCAAGATTCCAGAAAGACATAAAATGATTTGAATCAACATCAGTAGAATCCAAAGGACCTCCAAGTTTATTGGGATGGATTATTCTAGTGTAAACAACTAGGCCAATTCAAGTAGAATCATCATCATCCTTCATCTTTATCAGAAACTTTTGTTTAACTAACAAATAACACCCATACTTGCTGATATAACAGTCGATCCCCTTATATCATTGCCAGTGAGTAAGATTATGTGTTATAGAAGCTTCTGTAATAGTCATATGCATATTAAGCTGATATCATCGGTTGGACAATGGCATTCGTAATTGAACTATCAGTAAGCAATTAGTTAATAACCCTGTTTTACTTTAAAATTTTATGAACCTTATTTGATAGTTCTGTTGATTGATTCAAGAAGGAGATATAATAAACAGGAATACATGCCACGTACTAATTCATTAATCCTAAGAAATAAGTTCCAAACATTCACAAGATTAAAATTCACACTTAAGCATATAAAGTAAATTTATGGAATGAAATATTAAAATAAAGCAAGGTATCAGGCTTGGGCATATATCTTTTCAAAACCATGAAAGGGTAACTTCATCTTCATAAATTTTTAATCATCAAATATTGTTATAAAGAGATTCATTGGTTTCACTCGTTAACTCTTTCTTCCAAGCATGCACTGAATTGAAACCTACATGTACTAATACAAGGTGACAAAATACTGGTGGTAATATATACATTAGAATGCTTTCCCTCTCTCTGGAGGTAATTCTTGATAATAAGTTCCCTACCAACATAAATCATCTATTTGACACAGATTTTTTCAGTTATTGTTAAATATCAATTATAAAATTGTGAGCTACAGTCGAACAACAAAAAATGCACAATAAAGCCACTAAATACCAAACTTAGAATACATACTGGTCTTCAATTGATCCCAGTCGTCTACTTTCACCCATTCTAGTTGGGTAGATTCCCTCTGCAAAAATGAGCAATGAGGTACTTCAATTCAGATGACCTCAGACAGGCATACAGAAAATTTATGCATCTGGAGAGATCAACTGAGTGGATATACAGCTTTCTAACAGTTAGCCAAAGCAGAACTGATCTTACTTATTCAAACTGCTAAATACAATAGCATACGAAAAATAAACTGGGATTTTCCTATTTGGAAGAAATGCTTAAACTTTAGTAACAATGAAAATAAAAAGCTTATCGTATTACTGCATCAAGAATGAGCCAAGCAAGGCACCCTCTTGGTGCCTCATAGTGAATATCTCTTTACTATTCAAAAACAGATATGAAAATTACCTTCTCGAGAGTATAATCTTGCATCTTTTCACATAGTCCATCCAGAAGCTCGACAACTCTCAGCTCGCTGACCCTGTTTGATATTATTACAGGCAGCGCATGACTATCAGCCAAATCTACTATAAACTCGACGATTACACAATGCAAGACTGGCCTCTCTAACGAAGAAAGATATGAGTTCAGGAAACCGAATCAGAATTTAATCACAGAATGCATCTCCTCCAACAACATAAACCATAAGGGCATTGCTCTATAAGCGAACTTGTATCATTCTACAAAGAATAGGAAAAAAAAAACGACAAGGGTTACCTATAATCAATTAGCTTTCCTTCACGTTGACCTTTAGAATCTAAGCGATGCCTCATATCCAAATGATTCCTCGGTTTTTCCTGGACAGAACCACAACGAGGAGCAAAAACGAAACCTTTTAACACAGAATCTCTGCAGTCAGTTGATTACGTAGAGGAGACAACATGCGCTCACTCACATTGGAAAGACCGATCTCCAGCTCTCCCTGCCAAAAACCATCGGCACCGGAGTTAGATCGACGACCTACTCGAACTCGCAAAACTCAAAACAGAAAGGAAGAATCGATTTCTCAGTGAGAAGCGAGATTCGCCGATGCAACAGTACATAAACCACGACGAAGTTAGGAAACGATCCGTAAATCCTCGCCAATGAACTGAGCCACAGAGAGTACCGTACCGCGACGGCATTGCAAGCGGCGCATCTGTCGTCGATGCAATGAGCGAGGGAGAACGCGACGAGCATCGCGAGAATCCACGCCGCGGCGGTGACGGACCCCGCCATCTCCTCCGATCGCTCCTCAGAGTCTCCGGTTAGCTGGCAATTGAGCGGTCGAAGTTGACTCAGTTCGGTTGTTGGGATTCTAGAAATTTCGCCTCTCAACCTCGGAGCACCCAAAACACGATGGGCCCAAGCGAGCCCAATTACGTTGTTGGGCCTTGAAGCGGCCCATCGTGTCTTAAAAGGCTCTTCCTCGATCGTCCGGCATTCGCTTGAAAAGTGATTGAAAGCTCCATGATAAACTTATCAGCATATTGACAAAATTAGCATTGAAGGAAAGTATCTAAGGGTGGGGTTTGATTCAACATTTAGAAGGAGCTTTCAGGCTGAAAGCTCTTTTGCAAAATACTGAACTGTTTGGCAAGTTTTTCCAATTAAACATTCAGCCAAATGCTGATATTGAGAAGGCTGAAATGCTCAATGCTGGATGGACCAGCATTGAGTATTCAACCTTGAGCATTTCAGCTTTTCCAAAATCAACATTTGGCCAAATGCTTTTTTGAAAAAACTTGTCAAACAGTTTGGCATTTCGCAAAGGAGCTTTCGGATAGAAAGCTCCTTTCAAATGCTGAACCAAACTCACCCTAAATTGACATGGCGCCATTGACTAAGAAAGTTGAATCAACGGTTGACAGAAAATTCAAATCGCCTCGGCCTTGCTCCCTCGCACGGGATTCCTTGCAATCTTACGAGTCGGCAAACAAGCTAGATGCGACTCCACGCCTTTCGGCGGTGAACGCCGTGTCAACAGTCAAGCGACAACGATGACCGGCACGACGGGATATAGAAGACAAAGGACCAGGCTCCCTTGTATGTGTAGTGTCGAGCGAGAGATGAGACGATGATTAGTGGGTGTCTTTGTGCACTTGCAAACAGATCTTGTAGTCGACCCACGAAAGGGGAGGCACAAGGGTCTTGTTTTTATTACCATGTTGCCATGTTGGGACCACTCCCAAGCCAAAAACCTCAATGATTATGGATCATGTGGTACCCAAAAAAGTTACTTCCGATATTCATGGAAAATTACTAAAAAAGTCCTAGATTTATTATACTTAAGTCAATTCAGTTATAAACTTTTTAATTGTGCCAAAGTCAAATATTTTCACATTTTGCCAATTGAGTCAATTCGAGCTAGAAACCACTAACGTGGATGTCGACCATCTTATGTGGCATAGCCAGCGCTGACGTGGACATGTTTTGATAATATTTTTTATTTTATTTTTTGAATTTTTAAATATCTTTTTTTTTGAAGTTTTTTATTTTTTACTTAGTGGAAGAATGCAAGTGTATCATATAAATGGTGGGTTTGGTTCAGCATTCTCAATGCCAGAATTTAACTAAAAGTTGCTTACTAAACACCCTAACATTTCCTCAAAAAACTTTGAATGCTGAAAGCTCTTTGGAAATGCTGAACCAAACACACCCAAAAAGCATGAACATGAAGGACTAACCAAACACATCGAAAGCACACATCAGTCGAGGCTACCAGAAAATGCCTCTCTCCTCTAGGATCTAAGCAATCCGAAAGTGCTTGCATCTTACGGAGCATAATAAATAAAAGGCCTTACACCAAAAGTAACTAAATCTAGTGACAGAAATCTATATTAATCAAAGAAGAACCAGCAGATTTGGTCATTATAGATGAAGAAGAAGTATGATAGAGCAAATTACAAACAGCACAAGTGATACTGCAGAGTTAAATCAAATAAATTGGACAAAGTAAGGTACGAGGGAAATAACCCCAAGGTCCTACATGATGAGGCTTTAATTTTGCCCTCCTTTTTGCCAAAAATAAAATAAAATAAAATAAAAAGACAGATTGTATCGAGAAAGGTGCTAATTGCCAGCCAACCACCACACTCGACTTTTTGTAGTGGTTGGACAGCATTTTATAATTAAAAATATATATTTTATAAATAATAATCACCTCCCTTCCAGCCAGGACTGAAGTCAGGCGATGGGCCCCACTATCTCCGCATTTCTTAAAACTACCCACGAAAAACAGGAATTCATTTTCCGCACCCGTTAGGTGTCGCCGATCATGCCGCTTTTCTGCCGCTTCGCCTCGCACGTGCAGCTGGCCGGCGCGTGCTAAATGCTCAACCCACCTCCACCGCCCGTTCACAAATAATTTTTGAATTTTGATTCAATGTAAAAGCTCGATACACAATATCCTTTTTGAATTTTTAATTTGTTCAATAAGGTCACTGAACTTTTGGCATATTCAATTTAGTCCATGAATTGTATGAAAATATTTAATGTTGTCCTTTCATTAATTCAAGTTTAAGGCAATATTGAATATTTTCATACGGTCCATGGACTAAATTGAACATGTATTAAAAATTCAATAACTAAATTAAACATGTACAAAAAATTCAAAAACCACATTGAACAAATTAAAATGGAGACAACATTGCACACTAGGCTAAAGTTCAGGGATCATATTGAACAAATGTAAAGTTTATGGACCACATTGAACGTTGGGTCAAAATTCAAGGATAATTTGTGTCATTTCCCCTTATTTTAAGCAAAAGTGAAAAACTTCTCACTTTTGAGTTAAAAAAAATGAGTGAAAATGCATCCGTTGCAAGATTATGATTAAGAAAAAAAAAATTTGAAAGTGTTTTAGAAAATTGATTTTCTCTTTAAAAAATTGAAAATTATTTTTTAAAATATAACTATGTATTAACGCTTCACCCAAAACTCTACACTTGGGTATGGAATTCTCAACCTTGGTTCTCGGGTCCACGGTGTCCTAAACTAGGTCTTCGACACTAGGGCCTAGGTCCATGAGGCTAGACGCATGATCCTAGTGCCGATGCTCGAATCTCCGGTGCTCGCACCCGAGCTCAAGGCCTTGATTCCCGCGTCTAGTGACCTAGCACATGGGCCTAGGTCCACAAAGGCTATGCCTAGGTTCATAAAGGTTGTGCCCAAGTCCATCAAGGCTAAGCTTGAAACTTCGGTGCTCATGCTCAAGTCCATCGAGGCTAGGCTCGGAACCCAAGTGCCTGTGCCCTGATCCTGACGCCATGGTTGAGCTCCATTGAGGTTGAACTTGGGACTCTAGTACCTGTACCCGGTTTCCCGACTGCCCAAGTTACTAATGCCCAAATAGTGTAAATCTATTTTAGGAAAATCAAATAAAATTTTTCATATCAAATATCGAAAAATATTGTCATTTTTTAAAAAATGATTTCTAAAAATATATTTTTAGAAATATAACATTTTTCACAAAATAAACGAAATTAAATTTTACTATTATCAACAAAATGGTGATGGAGAGAAGAAAAGTTGTTTTTTTTTTTTTTACGCAGGGAATAAAACAAATTGTAGAGAGAGAGAGAGAGAGAGGGTGCAAAGGAGGAGGTGGGGTGTCACTTTAGAGCGGCGATGCTGCGTCGCTTTACTAATTCCACTCCGACCCACCTCCATGTTTTATTTGGATTAGTAAAGCCTCGAGGTTCAAGATTGACAGTCCCTCTCTCTCTCTCTGAATGATCTATCGCTTTCCCATTTAAGAACTCTTACGCACACTCGCACCCACCTTCCTCCTCTCTCTCTCTCTCTCTCTCTCTCTCTCTCTCAAAAGCAAGAGTCTTTGAG
>BCNH02000006.1:10733403-10781588 GCA_001662345.2 Metrosideros polymorpha var. glaberrima | reverse complement strand
TCGCTTTCCCATTTAAGAACTCTTACGCACACTCGCACCCACCTTCCTCCTCTCTCTCTCTCTCTCTCTCTCTCAAAAGCAAGAGTCTTTGAGCTCGAGCCCGCATTCCCCCATTTCTGCTTGAAGCTTTACATCGTCTCCCCCGATGCTCCCCAGGGATATCGCGTTCTGGGTTTCTCGAGCACCGTCTCTTTCAGGTGATTTGAAGCTTTAAGAGTTTGATGGGCTCGATCTAATATGAGGAATCGGCTCTTAGAGCTGTCGCTTCCTCTTGTCATTGCGATCCGGACTCTCTTTTTTTATTCCCCTGTTCTTGGGTTGAAGTTTGTCTGTAGCGAATCGTTGCTTATGACCGTAAGTTTTGATTTGGACATGTTGCGGGGATTTTTGTCCATGTGAGTTGGGTTTGATTCGTAGCTTTGTTTGGACGGATCTGGGGATCTGGTTTTTCGTGGTATACATGGAAAGTTTGTTCCTGCATTTCCTCTTCTTGCTTTGTGTTGAAATTCAAATTTTTTTCATCAGCAGTAATTAACGAGGTCGTCTAGTTGCTGGGAAAAAAAATAGCCATGAAAGGATGAAGAATTTGAACTATTGTTGTCATTTCTGGATTTAATGCCCGAGGTGATCTCATACCAACATAAAGGTTCTTCATCACCTGAGCTTTGAGTGTGTATAGTTTTCAAAGTTGTTTATGCAGTGTGAGGTGTCTGTGGTTGCTGCATTCTCGAGGCTGATATGATAAGTCTTCCCCCGCGATTGTGGCTGTGATAGATTGTTCGAAGTATTTCTTTTCGGCTTAATTTCTTCGTGCTTTGCTTTTGGTTGGTGGTAGATGTTATAACATGAATGTTTCGTCATGTGATACAGTGAGACGGTGATTGCTTCGACCTGCAAAACGACTGGAGATCAGCATGCTGAGTAGATGGCAGATGAAAACTATTTGCGTCAAGATTTTGAGGCCTTGAGTGTATCAAAACGTCTCATGAGGAGCGTCAGTCACAAATTGAGGAAGAAGAGCCTCAAAAGTGAAGATGAAGAGGATAATGTTAGAAGGGTTTCGTTGAGATGTCTAACTTTATATGGCAGAGGTGGAGGTTGCAAGGTGGGTGCTGACACAGGCGAGGAATATGGGGACCCAAGTAGTAGGAGAAGGTCAAGTGCCAGCGAAGAAGGCAGAGGATATGGTGCCATATGCGGTACCGAAGAAACTGGAGTGGACTGCTTCTCGTATGGAGTAAAAGAGAGATTTTGGAAGAAAAATACCAGAAAGGATTTAGAACTTGAGGAATCAACCTATAACAGCAGAATGCACATTTTTCTTCCAGATGATATTCTAGAGATGTGCTTGGTGAGGCTGCCACTAACCAGCCTCATGAATGCGCACCTTGTGTGCAAGAAATGGAGAAACTTGACTTCTACTTCGCGCTTCCTTCAGATGAGACGAGAAGGCTTGCATCATAATCCATGGCTGTTCTTGTTTGGTGCAGTGAAAGATGGCTATTGCTCTGCTGAAATACATGCGCTGGATGTGTATCAGGATCAATGGCACAAGATAGAAGCTGATATCCTAAAAGGAAGGTTCATGTTTTCTATTGCCAATATCCTGGAAGATGTATATATCGTAGGGGGTTGCTCTAGCTTGACCAATTTCGGCCGAGTGGATAGAAGCTCATTCAAGACGCACAAAGGAGCCTTGGTTTTCAGTCCATTGACTAAATCTTGGCGTAAAATTGCTTCTATGAAATATGCCAGGTCGATGCCTATCTTAGGAGCTTCTGAGGTCCATCCAGAATTTTCAGCGATTCAGGGCCATCAAATCCGGCAAGAGAGGCGTTTTAATAGGTCGAGGACGGGTGGTGGATCAGATGTTTATGAGGATCCTCATAGGCTTTCTCTAAGACGTCAACACAGAAACACTGTTGACGAGAATGATTTGTCATCTTTTTCTGCTAGAAAGCCGCACAAGTTGGTCAGCCAAAAGATTGATCAATCATGCACAAAGAGCTCTAGAAAGTTTGTGGTTATTGCTGTAGGAGGGCTTGGCTCATGGGATGAGCCATTAGATTCTGGAGAAATATACGACTCTGTGTCTAATAAGTGGACAGAAATCCAGAAGCTGCCAACAGATTTTGGGATTGTTTGCTCTGGAACTGTTTGTAATGGCATCTTTTATGTCTATTCGGAGAGTGACAAGCTTGCAGGATACGACATAGAAAGGGGATATTGGATCGGGATACAGACTAGCCCATTTCCTCCACGTGTTCATGAGTATTACCCAAAACTTGTTTCTTGTGATGGCCGGCTTTTTATGCTCTCAGTGTCTTGGTGTGAGGGGGATGGTCAGATCGGCAGGAGAAACAAGGCTGTGAGAAAATTGTGGGAGTTGGATCTCATGTATCTTGATTGGAACGAGGTGTCTGTACATCCTGATGCTCCAATGGACTGGAACGCCACGTTTGTGGCTGATAGGAACTCCATATTTGGGGTCGAGATGTTCAAAATATTTGGTCAGGTGTTGGATTTCATGACAATGTGTGACGTGTCAGAAAAGGGCCCCAACTGGCGCCATATATCAAGGAATCAGATGGCTCATGAACTTGACGCTTCGTCTTGCATGACCAAATCTCTGGCTGTGGTTTATTTGTGAGATCCCCCTGATGAAGTTGCTACTCACCCAGATAGTTTCTGATTTCTATTTATCATTGTGCAGAGGTTTTGAGCATGCATTGCAGATGCAACATTGGGTCCTGCATTTAATTCTTTGATGATAATGATTTTTGCATGGGTGACTGCCTCCTGGTATGTCCTCTTGTCACTCTTTCCTTTTGTGCTGTGTTTCCCACACTGATTGTACTGGAGGCGCGTCTCTCCCATGTAACTTTTGATGTAAAATTTCATTTCGCCAGTATCAGACTAATTTTGTACTTTAATTGTCACTTTCCTTCGCATTTCATATTGCTCTCCATTGCTTCTTCACTGGTCCTGCTAGTTCCCAAATTGCCTACTTGACCAGTGAAAACCTCATGCCAAGTGGAAAGAAATGACGAACATTTGGCAATGTTGCCAAGCGGTATCAATCAGTTGTAAGTGAAGGACTTGAGAGCGGGAACAATTCATCCATCAAGACTGTTAGCTGACTAAACCAAACATGCGATGCCTACAATTCATATAAAAAAGAAACAGGATGCACAATGTGATATCCTGGACTAACTCTTCTCAAGAGGTCACCCATCCTACTCTAGCCTGAGCGTGCTTAATTTTGAAGTTCCAAAGCAAAGCTTGTCGTTACATCAAAAGGCGCGTCCGTGAGTTAATTTTAGTTTTCATATATCTATCATAGACATGTTCTACTTCTTTTTGGTGTGCAATTCGGTTCATCCATGCTTTCTTCGTCATTGTATAAGTTTGCTAAGAGTTGCTCATTGTCCAAGCGCTCTAGCTCTGCGACAACTCCCAGAGTAGGTGATGAGTGTTTTTTCCTCGTTACATCGCTCAGAAACAGTGACTTCCTCGGTCATTTGACTCGTGGACAATTCTGACTTCACATCAAAATCCTCCCGGACAATTCTTGAAATGGAAACCCTGCTAGATCGGATGATTAGGGCCAAAACAGTCCTTGTATTAGGTGGGATCGTACTAACTGTCAGGAATGTACATTTATGAGCATTAATTACATGCTCTACGTCTTGCTGTCGTGTGTTGAGAGAAGGAAACAGAGAGAAACCGCTGCACAGATAAAAGTTTATCCTTCTCCAGATGCAGCCAAACTAACTTCTTCTCTTACGACAACCAGAAACAGGAACCAGAAAGGCCACTACAATCCGTCTTTACTTTGCATGCTGCTTCCTATCACGACTTAAATTATAATAAGCCAACATGCAGGATGGCCATACAGATTTTTGGAACTTCCGGGAAACGTAGGCTTCTACAATTCACCGGTTACGCTATAAACTGTCGTAGTAGAAACAGAGGATGGGGATATATCCAAAGGAGAAAAAACCCAATGTTGTGTATGAGTAGTTGACGTATAATTCCCAAGAAAGATGAGAACAGGAAACTTATGGCCAAAGCTTCTCCAAAGAGACGTCACAATCGATACACTTCCTCGAGGTGGTATAAACAGTGGACCATCTTACTAGAGAGCCAAAGATTGGAACTATTCAATCAGACATCATTTGCAAAGCAATCTACAGGTTAAGAGTCGAGAGCGATAGACTTTTACAGGTAGCAAAAGGGCAATCCAATCATGCAAATACATCCCCTGTTACTTGTAATTAATTTCCAAAGTCAAATCATATACAACATTGACACAACAAATGCAGGTCATGCGATAGAACAGAAGCTTGACAGAAGTGGCAATATAAAATACGGAAGGAAAGATCTAATAACCCGCAAAGAATTCTGTATGACGCTGCCATTTACTAACGATCACAACCAATACACTGGACCTCAAAATTGAAAGGAAGCAAAGGAAATTACATACAAGGTTGGAGAGTGTCGATCTCATGGGAAATATCTAAATAGGCCTATCCCATGTTCGGGAAGATTCCTGAGAAGTTGGGTATCTTGTCGACATGCTTCAAGGCCCTCTCAGCAATCTGCCTTGTTCGGTAATCAGCATGTTGGAAAGCATCAACTAGTGCTGTACTCACATTAGGATCGCCAGATACTTCATATGCTATATCCTCAGTCCGTAAGAGCCTCTCAACTGCCCAAACAGCCCATCTCCTCAGGCTATCTGTTCTTTTCTCCATCAACACATTTAAAATAGGTTTAATTCCTTCCACCTCGCACAAGATGGCAACCCCTTGCTCAATATCAACCCCGTCCTCTAACAATGTGGATATTGCTGCCAATGCTGCCTCGACCACTTTCTCGTTCGTGTGGTCTAAAAGCGCCACCAATTTCTCTACAGCTTGTCCTTCAAGAAGACAAAATGTTTCTTTCAGCGAACATGTTCCTCGGTGAAGCCGACACAATCCTGTTATGACGGGCTGTTTACTAAAACATGGAAAGACTGAAGAACAAAATCCTGGTGGGGGCAATTCTGGCAATCTTGTTAAGTTTCGGGATTCTCTAGACAAGTTCTCCAAGGCCATGGCAGAAACCACCTGTACATTGTCAAGTCCATTGGACTGAAGCAATTCAATAAACAGTGCGGCGACATTGTGCGCGCGGCAGAGTTGAATGGCGCCCGGTTCATCAGGTAGAATAAAAGTGATCCTTGCTAGGATTCGAACAAGCCCATCTAGATAGGGTGTCACGAAGCGGATGCCCCTAGTCTCTCCCTGTCGTATCCTTCGCACTCTGTAAATGATCTGCTCAAAGGCACCATCGTCTAGCATCTGCCGTGTGAGGCCCAAATCCCTCTCTGGGAGCTCAGCTAAAAGTCCAGCAGCTGCTGCTTGCTCCTCAGTTATGCCTATATTTTCTGTGACCACTCTCATTAGGCTCCCAAGCTGGCCAACTGCACCACGAAGGGCATCTGCTAACTCCTGGTCCATTTGCGGGGAAAGGTTCTGCAAAAGTTTAACAGAAGCTAGACGCAAATCTCTCTGCGGAGCCTCAATAAACTGAACCAAACTGATAATAGCACCAGAGCTTTTGATGGCAGCTACGACGCTCAGAACAGTAGCAGGAGAAGTGGTGAGCCCAACAAGAACCTGAAGAAGCTTACACTCAATTGCCGGACCAGTATTGCTAATAAGGTGGAGCAGATTATGGATTATGTCTTCCGAGACTAAAGTCCGATGGTCTGGTCCCACAGGTATGCCATCAAAATCAATGCCTGAGTTGACAATGTGGGCAAGAATTGTTGCAGAAACCTCTTTCAAGCGCATTGGAAGTTGATTTGCACCGACAGTGAAGAGATCTTTGACAAGAGGAGGAAGAATATCAGCATCTACCAACACTCTGGCACTTGCTTCACAGGAAATCTGGTTTAGAGCTTTTAAAGCAGCTTCTCTTGACAGAATGCTGCCGCTTTTCATTAGATTGATCAGTGCAGAGCCCACCCTTCTAGCTACAAGGACCTTGACATCATTGTTAAGAGCCAGCTCACCAAGAAAACTAGCCATGGAAAGTTTAGTCTCTTGAGACCCTGCATCCACAAATCAACAGCATATGCATACTCCCATTAAAATGGTAAAAGAGGATCATAGTTGCTAATGCAAGACAATAAAGCTCAGGCTTGCAGTAACAATTGACTAAGCAGATGCACAGTTCGAATCTGTCATAACAACCATAGTCAAATTAACTTAAAGCAGAAAATTAAACAGAAACTCCCATTAGAAGCAGGACCGTAAGCTCATTACACTGTCACAGTCACATAAGACACCGAAAGCAGGCATTGGATATATTCTGTGAAAATATCTAAATATTAAAGAATGCTAAGTGCTAATGTCGGCACCGGAATTTCTCTGCAGTTAATTTTATCGAAATACTAGACTGACCCTCATGGAAGTTATTCTAATAATGTCCAAACTTCCACATCTCGTTCTCTCTGATCTCTCAAATACCTAATGTTTATTTCAGCTGGGAGTTGGGAGAAAGAATCATTAGGCATCATTTCATGCGCCTTGAAATGGAGAGTACGAACTGCCTTAAAAACAACATACCATCAATTGATTTTTTTTACGGGCAAAACACAAAACTAAGTCTTAAGAATCTCTGTCAACGGGGGGATAAGTTTATTCTTAAAAGCACAAGAAAACATTTGGTTCACAACTTCTTCAAGAAGCATCATCTTGTTTGATATGGTCAACAAAGAAACAAAGGTGTTCATGAAATTGTGAGTATCCAGAACAGCACCTTCAAGCAGTTGTGTCAGAAGAGGCTGCAGTCTACCATTCTCAGCCATCTGCCGCACATTGTTCTCGCAACTCTGCAGATTCTCTAGCGTCTTCTCAGCCTTCTCGACAGTCAAAACATTTTCTGATTTGCTGCTAGACATTCCAACCAAAATGAGGATGGCCCCATTTACTGAGCCAATCTTTTCAGACAAGGCCTCAGATTTGGAGAGCTCATACAGCAAAGAAACAGCTTCTTCCCTCTCCTTAGACTGCTCATGAGACAAGAATTTAACTATGGTGCGAACAGTGTCCCCCTCAGCAATTATTTCCTGCAAGAGATCAGACAGGCAATGAAAATAGGCAACAAATCAACAAGCCATTAATTGTACTTGCTATTTCTAAAAGTGCACCGGTAATATAAAAGATTCAAAACCTTAATATCTTGATCTTCCTCCACCGCAATTCGAAGGGTATCAAGAGCTTTGCACCGGACTCGACGACTACCGCTCTTCAACATTTCAACAATCATAGGTACAAGAGCTGCATTGCGCACTACATGCTTGTTTATTCGGCTTTTTTGACAAATGTACTGAATATACTTTAGCGCCTGCACAATGTCACTTTCTGAACTACCCAAATTTAATGACCTCCGTGCCAAATCGAGTTGAGCAGCTTCATTTCTAGCAGTCCATTCCTCAATTGTGTTCCTCAAAGCTATACTAGGTTTAAGCTCTGTGCTTCTCAATTCCTTTTGTGTCAGTGGGCAAACCAACTTCCTTCCGTTCTCTCTGCATTCTTTAAACCACTTCTCGATGGCCTCACGTTCGAAAGTTTGTCCATTCTCTAACGTCACAGGATCGCGCATAACTTGTTTTGTTAAAGGACATACAAATGCATCATAGATAGGCTCGATATGCAGTCTGTCAAACTGATGGCTTTCATCTGACTGGCTGCCAGTGTCATGGCTTCCATCGCAACTTCCTGCCATCTGATCCAAATCTCTAACTGTGGAATGATAACCAGAGAAAGGACTGCGAAATGATAACCAGAGAGAGGCTGCGTGTTAATTTCTTTGACAATGAAGAAGAGAAGCAAGATAATCACCATATAAGATCGGTAAGGTGATAAATCATGTTAAAGAAAAATGCGCTATGATAAATCCTGTTAAAGAAAGTTGTGCAATAACCACACCTGGTGCAAATAAAATGTCAGTGATTCGATGCCACCATTTCTTCCCCTAAATGCAACAACACTTGCTAAGAGAAAACTCATGCATGGATGAACACCATATGGGTGGCTAATTGTAAGTCCGGCAGCCAGAGGGGTCATGGTCCATAGGCACAACAGACACGAACAGTAAGTTTCTGGTTTGAGAGGTGCAAAACATGAGCTGCCAGATGTATAGTTAATAATGGCATGCATCAAATAATTTATCCAGGTAAGTTATACAAGCTGCTTAATGATGTGGACACAATTGCAGAAAAGTTCCTGAAGTGGTACAAGACGCAGAAGTCAAGGAGACAGGCCTGGAAGTAAGATGTGTGTACTAAGGAGTGAGCGGCTCATAACTTTTGATTCGGAAGGAGTTTCAGGTTCCATAAGGTAACCTCCTCGATGGTTAGTAAGATTCCACCAAATAACCTCATGTATATTATTCTTAGTCCGTGATCAAGTTCAAAACAGATAATATCTACTATGCTTCCGTTGCGACTCTAATCAGGATCTGGATCCCCTATTCTCCCTAGCTAAACAAGCCTGGAAACGCTATAACTCAGCCTCATAGCTGAGTAAGCGATCGTCAACTGAACAAGTAACCCACCACCCTAGCTTAGGATAAGCATGATAAGAAAGATAGAAACCATGAACAGCACAACAGTGAATACTACATGGTAAAACCATATTTATACTACAATCTAGTCACCATATACATTATCCGCGCACCTTGGTGCCACATCAATCATTCCATAGAGCCTGTCACATATCTCAAATGACTACAAGGGTTCACATACTGGTACAATTTAGACTGTGTTTGTTCATATAAACTAACATATGTCTCTTTGTATATAATCTCACTTGCTACCCAATCAAGTATGGTTAACATTCCAATCATACTTTACATACCCGATCCAATTTAAATGGTAGTAAAATGCATGATCATGATGTTTGTGAAAAACACAGGAAGAGGGGCGAATCACTTGCACTACAGCCACATGTATGAACCGTCAAGATTTGATACAAAACTTATTCCTCCTGTTCTTCATTCATTGTTTCTCCATTAACCAAATTCTCTCTCTAGGTATAACATAATACCAATCTAAAAAGATTTTCTGGAGCGTCTAATTGTGGTGAAATCAGAAAAAAATTTGCAGTCGTTGTGGGGTCTCAAAATCCATTAGTTAGAAATGTTTCAGGGCAATTTCTATTTTTGGGCTTGTTTTCAGCACTTTTTGACTCATTCGTTATTTCTTTGTTGTTTTTGTTTTCTCATTGTTTAGACTCTATTCTCAAGTAATTAGGGTTTGAAGTGTTTTTTTTTTTTTGCTCAGCTTAAACATCCGGTTGCCTCTTTATGAAAATGCTGATTTTGAGAGTTCTCTTAGTTTCAATTTTTTGCGTGGACCTAATGAGTGTGCATGCGAGTTTCCATTGCGCCACGCATGGTCAGCCCATATAAATTATCAAGAGATAATAACTCATGACTCTTTCATAGACTTCCACATGAGCATAAGAAAACCAATGTGCAACCGCAATACGATGCCCTTGCCACAGGATGATCATCATCAATGAACGGTCTTTTCTGGGGCACCGTGTGTTTACAACGATTTCGCAGGACTTTCTGCACGTTAGGCATAAAAAGGGTAGAAAGATAGGATAAATGGTAAGGTTCCATTCATGACATCCAATTGTGTGGGTGGTTGACGTGAATAAACCCCAAAGAAGGGACAGATATGCAGCCTCTTTAGAAGAGAACCAACATGGATTGAGCTAAACCCAGCTACCAAGCCCAGGTAGGAAAACACCAATAAAGCCAACCGCCGGAAAATCAGCTCAGCCTAATTTATAGGCATATTTTGCGGCTGAATCACCGCTTGCCAAAAGCTAGAGCTAAAGTAGAGTTGAGTCAACAACTACCCTCTAGTCCCTTTTACCTAGCTCAATCAATTAGCTTTCCTCAACCGCGGTCGCCGATCATTAATGGCGCAAACTTCGATCGCCGCCGCTGCACAGCTCAGGTAAAGAAAATTGCTTGTCTAGTGAACCGGTAAAACCGTCGCACCCACTTCCCAATTCCAGCATGATGGCGACGATTGTACAACAGAAAAAGAAACCACACCCCCNNNNCCCCCCCCAACTTTTCAATCACATCGTAACCGCGGAAAGATGATGAAGAGGAAGAAATAGGACAATTCGAGAGGACCGAAGAGCGGGAATGCGATTACCTCGCGGCGAATTTCACGGAGGGCGGCTCGGAAACCCCTATTCCCAGCTCGATGATGCCATCACATCAAATCACATGGTCCTCGGGGGCAGGACCGTGGCAAGTAAGCGCGGAGATCGCTGCAGCTCTTGCGGACGGACTGGGCACGCAGTCGAAGAGAGAGAGAGAGAGAGAGAGAGAAGGAGGAGGAGGAGACGACGCCGACAAGCTGAAGTAATGGCGCCGACGATTGATATTCGCAATAAATGAGAGAGAGAGAGAGAGAGGGTGTGTGGGGAAGGAGGAGCTGCGCACAGAGGTTGAAGAAGGCAACGAAATTTAGAAATCGGAGAAAAAACGAGAATAATTAAAAGAGTAATCCCAATTTGACTCAGGATCGAGAGAGAGAGAGAGAGAAGGTTGACTCGGAGTCGTCGTTATAGCCTCTGCCACACCCGAACAAATCAACAGGAGAGAGAGAGAGAGAGGGTGGCTGGCAATTGTTATCGTCTTCCTTCCTCTTTCCTTTTCCACGTCTTTAACGACGACGGAGGGAATCAACCAACCACCACCCGTGGGGTCGGTTTTCTTCACTTCTGAGAACTCGGGGGCTACCAAGCTACCACTATGTAATATTATCTGCTTTGGGTTCATTGGCCCTCACGGCTTTAAAACGCGTTATACAGAGTAGAGAATCTTAAATTTTATTAACTAATCCAGAACTCTTCTCCTTAACGATGTGAAATAAGAAACATGCGCTTAGTCTCGCTCCATGTACATTCAGGATAGAGATGCAGCCTCCCCTGCCATCCCTCCTTTTGCGCCGCCGTCAAGGTCTAAATCGTTACATTCTCCATTCCTTACGGGCACAGCATCCTCGCTGTGGCCCCACATGCGATCGAAAGTCAGCTCTGATGCCACCTTTAAGGATTCGAGAGTTACCATTGTGTAATATTATCCACTTTGGGCCCACTGACCCTCTCTTTGAATGGCAATCTTATTATGCCTATATGAATCACTACTTTACAAATCTTTCACCCCCCATTCGGCAAACCACCTGCTCACGTCCCACCGCGATGCTTGGGATCGTGAGAAAAGATGCAATTCAGATAGAGTGTGTCACGACCGTGAATTGATGTTTCGAGAGACCATAGAAGCCATATAGCGTTTGCTCAAATGGGCGGGTCGGGGTCTCGAAGGAAGGGGCGCGAGGCCGTTTGCCAATGCTCGTTCATAAGCCATTCAGAGATCGATGTGGTCGTCGCGTAGAAACAGGGCGCATACAGTTCGCTCGTGTATCTTAGCCTCAGGACATGCAAGAAGCGATGAAGATGGACTAATGTTTGGTGGAGTTAACTTGTGTAGTTTCTAATTTGCTGCGAGGCGCAGAAATGACATGCGATCGTACCAACAGGCCAACGATGAGATTTCTATTTGGAAGCTCCAAACGAATTAGCTCCATTTGATGACCCATAATCACTTTGGTCTCTGAATGACCCCATCATGTAAACGGGATTAACCTCGACATAATATGCATTTTTCTGTCCAAATCCGGGCATTTCGAATAACAGCAAGCTTGGTGTTTTCCCCATGTTATTCAAGCGTCAGTACTGAAGTTTATCATAAGGGTCTGTCGCGACTAGAGAGAGAGAGCTAAGGTTCCATGGCAATATGTTGTCGCGAAAAATGAATGTGGTATGCCATGTGCGGAGAATGCCAGCACTGTGCATAAGTGATCTCAAAACTTGGTGATATTTGTGTATTGCGAATTCAAAAATCCATCGGCTCGGTGACAAACTTACAGAACACAAGACGGACATATCGGTACAAAATTGAACCCGAAACATCATCTTCCACGTGCTCGCTTTTGTTGGAGGCTTCAAGAAATGCAGTTGGTCTATCGGTAGAAGATTGAACCCCGAAACATCATCTTCCCCGAATCTCAAAGAGCATTCCACGAGGGAAACTGCTCGAACCCGTGGATATACAACATGTGACCACATCATATTGGGCATCAGCAGATTTCTTCGGCAAATATGATGTCATAGATGAATTGTACTGCAAAAAAGAAAAGAAAGAAAACAGACACCTTGAGTGCATAGTAATAAGCAGAAAGTTTAGACACGTTGACAACACAACAGCATACAAATAGACCAACTACGAGCAATGGCAAGTGAAAATCCTAATAGCCATTCAAAAAGGGTAAGTGAAAATCCTAATGCCAACTAAATCAGATGTTCAAGCTCAATGAAGCACAAGGATTTAGAAGCTGGAAATACCGTTGTCATTATCATTCTCGTCAATCAGACCTCAAGTTCTGTAGGTCGAGCATCAACTCATATGCCTCACTAACACAAAATCAACAAACCTAGTTTCTCCGTCAAGGGAGAACTGTGGTTTCCAAATCTTACATGTAAACATCCAAGGAAACTTGAAGAACACCGAAATCTCAATCATTTAAGAAAGGAAGGCCAACCGATGCCGACATGATTCAATACTGTCAATAGCTGCTTTTCAGTTCAATTGCTCTGTAGTGTTTGAGATCACTGGGAGGATCAGCATAAATAGCTCACTGTTGAAGACAGTATTTCTTACATCCAACATGAATACGTACCTTCCTCTTTAGGAATGTTAGGCTGATCAACCAAAAGTTGCTGGAGTGCATGCAGGTCACTCGCACTGCAGTGTGAACCGTACAAGAACAAGTTATTAACAATGTGCATATCGGGAATCTGTATGGTAATTGCAAACTCTACATATTCCTTGGAAACCAAGCTTGAACATGAACAAGTATACCATCAATATCCCCGAATGGAGATCATGGAAGAGGAATGAATGGCAAAATTATTGAGATTTTCAATGTAAAAATACAATTATACAAACTTGAGATGATAGAATACTCATTGCAGCCTCACCCATTAGAGACATATTCAAGTACCTTGGTTTCAAGACCAGAGTTGAAAGTGCTGATACAACAGAGGATTTTAGAAAATACCTGGCAAAACAAAGGAAGATGTTCTAATAAACACATCGACTTCAAATTGCATATACTTCGATGCGGGGGACCATAGGCTATGCTATTGGAGCATGTGAAGAAAGCTAAATGCTAGGACATAGAAAATTATAAGAACTAAAAGAACCTCAGAAATGAACAGATGCAAGCATCTAATAAAATCTCATCTCGATGGGGAAAAAGTCAATGTGGTTGTTCAAGTGACTGATGCTGTGCTAGATTCATATGAAAACTCATTCTAGCTGAAGCACCATATGAGTGAACAACTGTCTTCCCAAGTTCAAAACTGGTTTGCAATTTGCTTTAATCATGGAAATACTACAACCCTGGCCCTGGAGGCTGGAACAAAACTTGGGCTGCAGATTGTAGATAGAATCACCTCCGACCCCTTTGCTCATTAAAAATTTCAAGCATTTCTCCCAAAATAAGGTCTCTCCAGTTCACAAACTAGGAATCGGCAAGGAAATAGGGTTGTCTTTTCAGAAAGAGAAGTTGCATACTCTGAGCGGTGCATCTCATAGAGAATCGCAAGCCCATCCAAGCAATCTTGAAGACATGGTTTCACTCCCACTCGCTGCTGCAGATGCTTGACACTGGGCTGGCCAGATCCCCCTTTAACAAGTTGCTTGCCGTCTCGATAGATCTTTTCAAGAGGCAGGACAACACCATGAAACTCCTCCCTGAAAATTTCACCAATCCAATTACATACAGCCAAATGAAAGTCACAACTAAGAGTATCTCTTCTCCTAAATCTGTATGGCTTGGTGGAAGGTAAGAGATTTCCATGAATTCATTCATTTTTTTTATTGCTAAAAAACGATTGGGAAGGGTGAATCGCGCTTGTGACCCCCTCTGGATGTTACCACAAGGGTCTCACACCTGTATGGAATATTCGGTCCGAGTCATACTACTTCGCACCACATTTCAACCCGAAAGTCTGAGGTTCGCAAGCCCGTCGCAGGCACGAAAATGCTAGCAAACAGAAAGTCTATTCACACGAGGTATGCGGCAACTAGACAACACAGCACAAGCCCATTCAAAGGTACTCTCACGACATAAATCAAACTAGCGACCTCATGGAGGACAAGTGACCCCTTACCACTAGACCAACTTCGTAGCCATATAATTCATGAGTTCAAAGTGCTACAACCAGAAGAGAAATTTAGCCAAACACTTGGTGGGCATTGTCTAGACTTACACGGTCTTCCTCATGGAAAGCAAAGTGGCTTCCAATGACTCCATCTGCTTAGTCCAAACAGCTTTACCAATCCCACCAACAGATTTCAAGGCACCATAGTTTTTACCATCCTGACCCCTTACAACTAGACCAACCACCTAGCGGTGGAATTCATGAATTCAAAGTGCTAAAACCAGCAGAGAAATTTTGCCAAACACTTGGTGGGCATTGTCTAGACTTACATAGTCTTCCTCATTGAAAGCAAAGTGGCTTCCAATGACTCCATCTGCTTAGTCCAAACAGCTTCACCAATCCCACCAACAGGTTTCAGGGCACCATAGTTTTTACCATCCCGAATCACCTAACGGCGAGATTACTACTTTAGTTTGACCGTACTAAGGAAAGAAGGAGGGGGAAAAGAAGAAAAAAACAACAAAGCGGAAACAAGAAACATTGAATTCACAGACACAAAATCCAACGACAAGACCTGTAATCTGTCGATAATCGAAGAGGCGTTTCTGAACTGCGAGACCAAACGAACTTGAAGCTCCCCCCAACGATCCATTTCCTCCCGGGCTTTCTTGAATTTCTGCTGGAATTTTCTTACCTCTGCCTCCATTCTTCTGTCGGGTCTCGAAGTTCTAACATGCGCCCATCGAATGTGTATGGAATTTGCAAAAAGTGAGAAATTCACACCAAGTCTCTCTTTTCCGCCTCTGCTCAACTGCTATCGCTCTCCCTCGCTCCTGCTCGACTGCTCCTTGTCGCTTCGTCTCCCTCGCTCGCCTTCAATCTTTGTGTCTCTCCGCAGGTTCCTCTCTCTCTCTCTCTCTCTCTCTTCGACTGCGTGAGGAAGGAGCAGCAAGTAGAAGTGCTCGTAGATGTATCCGTAGTTACAGTTATTTTGATTAGCACTTTCGGTTTCTGACTGGGTTAGTAATTTCTTTTAAAATATTCGCCTACCGTGAAAATAGAAATTATGCTATGTTTGTTTCGCAAAAATATTAAAAGAAAATTCACTGTCCACGAAAAACATTTAAACATAAATTATTATTGATAACAGAAAATATATTTAATTTAATTAATTATTTCAAGCGATATAAACAATTATTTTTAAAAAAATATTAAATTTTCAAGATATTTATTTTTCGCCAAACAAACAAAACCTTTAAAGGAATTGGTAATTTGATAGAAGACTTGATGATCTGCGAGTTTAAAGCTACGTGACCAGTTAGTGAATTGACAAAAGACTCTGATAATTTTCTTTTCTCAACAATGGCTACTTGTCTAGAGCCCGTTTGACAGTCTTGAATGCTAATTCGTTTTGGCTTCAGATATTCACTTAAGTGAGAAATTCACTGGATAAGTTAATTAAAGAAGGGAAAACTTAACTTATTCGAGGGAGATATATCTGATGAAAATTAGAATGTCATCAATTATGTTACTAAAACTGTCAATACTATCCAAAATTCTATATTAGGTAAAAAAACAATAAGATTTTTATTAGATTTCCTCTTGCCAAAAACTCCTTTTTCACAGGTCGTTGACATTTAAACAAAGAAGGTTTCCCCCAACTGCTCAGTCCACCACAGCAAGCACAAATCACAGTAAGCAGGATGCATGGAGCTCGACATAACAGAGCAAAAGCGCACCGTTTCGGGTGGCGGCGAGGGAAGACAAATCAGAATATATATATCACAAGAGTCCGTATAAATAGTATTAGACACGCGAAAGAAAAGCAATCTCTCTTCCCGTCTCGGCATCCTACAAGAATGAATACATCGTCCCCACGAAAATACAAGGCCACATCGAATCACATTACAAAAACCCAGCTCTGTTTTCCTGCTATACAGCATGCAAAAAGAAAAAAAAAAATTGGCTTACATAACAAACTAAAAAGGGAGAAGCCCGGGAAAAAAGACAAGGAACGTTTTGTAACAAACAGGACGGAAATGACCCGCTAGAAGGCGTTCCAGTTATCTGAACTTTTCTTCGGAGTCTCTGAAGAAACCTTAAATGGACCGGAAGAACCAAACGGATCTGAATCATCGAAAGAAGAGAATCCACGACTGTGCCCAAAGTCCTTGGTGCTATTAATGGAGTCAAACCTAGTAAGCCTCTCAGGTTGTTGGGGATAAAATCCGCTGTCCTGGGTTCTGAAGGAATCGAACCTCGAGAAGTTGTCAAAGTAGTGATCCCCTGCTTCGCTGTATCTCGGTGAGGAGTTGCCAAATCTAGATAGAGGAGTGGCAGGGACAGAATCATCGAAAGCGAAACCACTCCTGGTTTGGAAAGCATTATCTGCTTGTGGGGAGCCTGTTCGTATCGGGTTTACTCCAAAGTCACTCGAATAATCTCCGTGTTTCAAGTCCTGCAATTCCTTAACGCAGAAAAACAATTAAAAAAGAGAAGATCTTTCTTTTTTCGGGTAAAAGGGAGAAGAATTGTTTTTGAGTCAAGCAGGAAGCAGGGTGCATAGAAGAACCTCCATCTACAAAACCCGCACACAATGTCTGCAAGCAGAACATACCAGCAAAAGCCAATCATTACATTCAGAGATACAAACTATATCCTCTTTCTAAAGGGTTCGATGACTTTGCGTAGTAGACCAAAGACATCCAAAAAGGCCATGCCAAAATAACCCTTGATAAAACACATCAATTTATGATGTCAGCTAGGTAGGACAAGCATAGTGCTAAGGACCAGAGATCAAGATCCCCCCTCCCCTCATTAGTAATCATAAGATGGCTATCCTAATATCATGTACTCTAGTCACTTCACAGAGTGTTGAAATTGTTTTGGAAGGACTCTTGCACGTGTTCAAGAAAAGCGATAGGGATTGGGATGTCAAGTGCAACAGATGGGGAAGAAACAACATCAGGTTCTGACAAGGTGTTTGCTTGTTCCAGTGAATATATATATTTTCATAAGAGAGCCATCTTTAACCAGTTGATTCAACAGATATTCAACAGACATTAGGCTAAACACTTTATGCATGACCAAACAGAAACATCCACCAGTTAGCACCGTCTCACCTTGGTACCAAATCCCCAGACTGAGTCCACGTCATCATTATTGTCAAAGGCACCCCAGGTTGATTCATCAAAACTTCTGCTCCAGCAATTTAAGATATTCCCATATCATCATGGGGCCAAATAGAAGGTTCAGTATTAGGTTGGCAAGGTGTAACAAAATTGTTAAGAAAAAAATAGACAACATACCCGTGTGTTTCAGCATCTGCTTCAGGACTCTTTTCAAAATGCGCATCTGAAAATACTTGAGATGGACTCCCTACAGAAGTTCTACCTACTGAACTTTCATGAGGGCTTCTTGCTGATTCATCTTCACTATGGGCATATTGATATTCATTCTCAAAAGCATTTTCCACAGCACCCAAAGAGTTCCGAGGCTTCATATCAGGATTTGAAATCAAATCATGGGCATAACCATTCTCGGTAGAAGCATTCTCTCTCTCAACAGAGACGTTCTTCCCATCCAGATTCAAGTCATTGACAAAGCCTGAAGGAGAAAACTATAATCCTTAGTCCACATGCTACTTAAGCCCTTTTCAATGATTAAAAGAGCCCAAAATCAGTCTCTAAAGGAGAAGCAGACACTGCTGGAAGATTTGAAAGAACAAAGTCACAATCGAAAACCAATAATGCACCTTCATCTTCAAACTTGTCCCAATCTTCATCCCAAACAGAAGCTCCCTCCTGAATCCCAGGCTGCCAGCCTGAAACATGAGTGCAAATAAAATAGTGATAAGAATGCTTGGTCAATAATTTAGTATGAACAAAAAAATTCGGAGAAAATACGGCTAGTATAGAGATAGACGACTTAAATAGCAATAAGGGGTCCCATGATGCTTGCTTCGAGGTTGTCATGCAAGTGAGATGAGAAGGACATCGTATGAAAAGCCACAGGAGTCATGAATGTCCAATTTGTTCAAGTAGAACTGTATCTATGAAATTGTCTAAAATATATATTGTTTAAACTGTTTACTTTCATCGATTAAACGAAAGAGTAAGTCTTCTAATACTGGTCCAGTTAGTACAGACCCATCCAAGAAGCATGTTCTGCATTTAATGGAGAAAGAAAGGAAGTCTTCAACACACATGAAAATATCAAGGTGCTCAAAGACTTAGCATTGACAGAGAGAAAGCTAAAAACTTCAAGTAGATAAAAAAATGACCAACTTTGCTTGTTATGGTGGTGATCTGACATGAAAGCAAAAAGGTAATAGAACTTGCAAGCCCAATGCAAGTAGTTAACACTAATCTTAACTGGGGTAATTCTTTAATTAAACATCATGCTGAAGTATTAATACTATACTTTGCAGTGCATTTCATTGATGAAACTACTAGCTTTACCAGGCTACCAGCTCCTTCAGCATCAAATTTAGAAAGGAAGTGTGAACTTTCTAAACATCCTTAAATGTCAGATCAATTCTTCTTAGACCATAGAATGAAAATAGGAACAGAAGGCAAGATCAGAGAGGAAAAAATCTAAACAAGTAAACCAATTAAGTGAAACATCATAGAAGGAAAACCTATTAGTTACTTCCTGACGTAAACAACTCAAAGTTCCCTTGCTGAGTGGGTTCTCTTCTACTGTGCATACATGAAGGGACCCCCTTAATTTCCTTGATTTACAACACCATCCAATGGATGAGTCCAACTAAAACAAAAGATGATTAACTCCAATCTCATCCTAATTCCTAAACAGAAAAAAAAAAAAATCTCTATGGGAAAAGGTATACCAGAGATTCGAAACAGTGAAGCGCAGAGCTTAAAAAGTACCATTTGGAAGCTCAAATAGTGCAGTTGATTTGACATCTAGACCATGCCTCTTGCAACGTTCTGTCAAAGCCTTCATAAGCTCATCAATATCTGATTGGATGCGATCAGCTCGGACCTAAATGAAATGCTAAAGCGTTAGTAGAAAAGTTCAGAGTATCCACAGAGAAAAAGCTAAAAGCAAACGGTTTGCATGTATAGAAACATGTACCTGAAGAAGGCCATCTGCACTGCCACCTTGTTCCACTGTGACAATGGCCTTATGCAATTCCATTTTCCTTTCCTGTAATGCAACAAATCAGACACATGAAAATAAGAAATATTTCCTCCTACAATATTTAATGGGTTTCAGGTACTGAATATTAGGTCAATAATAGAAAGATGCAAATTTTCAAGGAGGGTGGAGGAATGATGCTTGCCAATTTTTATAAGGGACCTTACTCATGATAAAGTATTACCAACACAAAAAAAAGGACCGTGAGTAAAGTTAAAACACCAAAAAAATATAGTTTTCAGCAATCAGAAAGAAAAAAGGACATTTTATTTAAGGGATATGTTCACAATAAGTTCTAAAACTTGTAAGGAAAGTGCGTTTGAGTCTTAAAACTTGCAAAAAGTTCAAACAAGTCCTCAAACTTGTCACAAAAGTGCAAATGAGTCCTAAAACTTTCAAATAATGCAACTTTAAAAAAGAACTTGATTGGACTAATATAACAAGTTTTAGGACTTGATTGCACTTTTTGAAAGTTTTAGGACTCGAATGCACTTTTGTGACAAGTTTTAGGACTTGTTTGAACTTTTTGCAAGTTTTAGGACTTAAATGCACTTTCCTTACAAGTTTTAGGACTTATCATGAACATATCCCTTTATTTAATGAAAAGTCAAAGGGACAATTGTCTATTGAAGCCATTTGCCAGAATATTGTTCAAGCAGGAAGCAGAAACTACAGATGTAATCTGCAAAAGATGTGGACAAGTAGTCATGAATACATATTACCATAAAGGAGGGAAAATAATTGTGACTACATGCACTAAAAAGTAAATCGATCACAGTGAATTATACAAGCCATACATATATTGAATAAGAAATCTCATCAGAATGGCAAAGGACATGTGGGCAGATTAGAGTAAAGATTGGAGCATCTATTTAAAAGAATTATGCAATACGCAAAGATCTTGAACCTGTTTCCTTTAGAGAGGGGTTATAAATTTACTTTAGAAGCAAACTTGAAAAGTATAGTTTTCAGGGAGCAACCATTTATGTTTACCATAAAACTTCATATTGGTTTGCAAATGAATCCAAGGGGAAAAACAGCGTCATCATATATTGGTTATTCCACAGGACAGAGATGCAACCACCACCGCATACCCAAATTCTCAGTAGTAGTAAACTACCTGAAGTTCACGAAAGGTTGCCTCCTCGATAGTTAACTTAGATGCTATTTCTGCGACTTGCTTGTACTTCTCTTCATACTTTTTGCCAAGTAACTCGGCCTAAAAAGTTACTCAAATACAATGAATAAAATCGATTCAAAGAAAATGATAATAAAAGAAAGTAGTGTACAACTGAGTGGAGAAAGTACCTCATGCTTATCTGCAGATGCCCTTTCTGTGATCTCATTCAGTTTATTATCACATCTGCTTCTAAATAAAACCTGAGGAATGAAGAGCAAACATCAACAAGAGAAAGCATAGGAACACAAGAAAAGGGAAGACAAAATAAAGAAGAACCACGAACAAATAGAGCTCAGACACTCAAGAGTCACCACGACCTTTGCAGCACATGGAAGCAATCATTTTTTGCCAACCAAAACATGAAGAAACTAGACCAGTGAATTTCCTTGATATAAAATTGGTAACAGAACATTGACTAGATGATGATTGTGATGTTCTTATCAAATAAAGTGTTCAGATTGCTTAGTGCAAAGTGTTTTGCTAATGTTGGGACCTCATCACACAGAACTGCTGCAAGAGAAACAGGGATCTGTGTCCACAGCAAAGCTGCGAACAGGATATGGAGACTAAAAGCTAATCCTCCTTTCCATCGAAATCATAAATTTGTGTCTTTCTTTATCACATATCCATTAAATGACCACATATTGGTGTCAAACTGTACTCTGGAAAAAGGGGAAAGATGCCCACAAACTCTGTGACAGCAAGGCTTGTCCCACAGTATTTGTATTAAATATCATATTTTGCCAGCACCCTACTCAAAATAGGCAAAGAAATCAGGACAAGCTTGAGCAAACAACATGCAATCATAAGATTTCAAAACTGTACTAGTCTCTTACTTAAGATGAGTTCATGTAATATTACAGCAGCAATTTGTCTCGTGATGCCTGTAAAATGACTTTTGAGAAAGAGAAACTGTAAAGAAAAAAAAATCCACTGTGTTCCAGGCTTCTGCCTTTAAGTTCACTAAACCATACATATTACTTGATAAACTAAACTATTGTAAAAATATAAAGTCAATACTAGGCAAATCTTCCAACGGGCGCAAATATAGAATGAACCATGCAATAACCTCTGCATGATTCCAAACCATTAAGCCTGTCAATTTCTCCACCTCATTAGCAAAATATGCACACAAAATACTCACAAGGTCTTGCATTTTTGTGCGGTAAAACTCAATCTTCTCCTTTGAATCCAATATCACTTTCTCCTTTTCTTCCACCTGCCATCAGGAAAAGATTATTCCTTTTACTTCTAAAGAACAACAAATGGCCAAATCAATTCAAAACTGAAAAGAACTTAAATGAAAGGATGGTAAAAAGCCTCATAATCAATATTTCAATCACATCATAATCCTTCCAAAGTTAAACTTTCAACCAAAAGTGAATTAAAGATAAGCACAAGCATATAAGTCTGTTTGAACAACATAGTTTATAAGATTACATTTGCTCTATCCAGACAAATCTATTAGCATTATAAAGAAATTAAAAAAACGATGCATCTACTCTTACGTTGACGGTAATTAAGAGACAAACACAACAATAAACAGGACACATTCGAGAAGATTTGTTATCTCGCACTCTACTTTGTGTAAGCCATTTCAAAAGCAGAACATTTAGAAGAAACTGAAAAGGAACAGACATTCAACAAAACATTTTTCCTTCAGAAACAGCGTCTAGAAAAGAATTGAGATTTTCTTAACACATCCAGCAACATCCCATACTTAAAAGTAAGAAAATAAAATGAAGAAACATGTCAAAACACCAAAGAAATGACAGGCATTTGGCAAAGGTAAAAAAAAGATGATAAGTGTGACGAGAAATAATGTGCATGCCTTTTTCCCCCCAGTTGTTGCCTCTTGAGGTGCTGAACCAACTGAATTTTGTTCAACATTGCCAACTACATTTGCAAATGGATCCCCTAAAGCTGGTCCTCTCAAGTCTTGCTGATTGGTTTGCTTCACAGCATCTGCCTTAGGGGTAGGAACCTGCATTCCTGGCCTCAAACCAGTAGCAGGAGCCAATGGTCGAGCACCTGGCATTACTTGCTGTGGCCTAAAACCTAATATAGAAGCCACCAAACACTTTGTCATCACAAGCATTGTCCAAGAAAGGACCATCTCTAAAATAAGAAGGAAATGTGGACAATACCCGAACTGGCACCCCAAGCAGCATTTCCATAAGCAACGTTTGGTAAACCTGTCATTGACAATAGTGTTTCATCGTACATGACATTACTAGGAAGAGCTGTGGGAAGAGGACGACCCTCCCTATGTCGCTCCATCAAATATAGGGCAAAGCAAAACTCCCTCAAAGAGAGCATGCTGTCGCTATCCTGATCAGACAAGTCCCACACCTGCTTTAAAACCTCTGTCACCACAAGGAGATCACATATCATCTAGATGATACAAGACAATCAGAATCCAAAAAGAAGCATCAGAATTCACAGAGCTTATACAATATCTCAGTGCAAAAGGCATGCATAAAGATTTCTATGAATGCAAAGCTGGCGATAGTTTATAAAAATATATTCTCTAACTTGGCGTTTTACCTGTATATAACTATATAACAACAACCGCAACTGACCTTCCTCAAGAAATGGCAGTTAAAATATAACGAACATGAACAAAGCAAGGGTGTGAGCAACTTTAAGCTTCTAAATTATAACGATGTGACACAGCATCAGTCTTAAGCTTATACTTGCACCTAAGCAACAAATACTGGCTTTTAGTAATCATGCTGATTCACGTGATGACATAACAGACACAGTTGATCATGCTGCCTAACGTGATGGAGTAACACTATGAATATACTCGTGTGATGAAACAGAAGGGAAAAGGGGAAGGGGGAAGTACTTTTCAATTTTATCTTTTGCTGTCATATTCAAAACAGTAATTTTTAAAAAATGGAAAAAAGTAATAAAATAAAAAAAAGCATAACAAATGACTAATCAACAGACTCAACTATTAAGAGGTAGTTTCTGGAGGGCCCAATCACATAATGGTTCCTATTATCAAAAGACCAAGGGATGTGATGGTATCATGGCATGGACTCCATAGTTCCACCACGGACAAACGGATTCGATGATTTCAGCAAGGAACAATTCTTTGGAAAATAAGGGAGAGCTGCAAGACATTATAGAGATTTAGCAAGAGGAAAGTCAACTACCCCATGGATTCTGCCTCCTAAGGAAACTTATCCCTCATATTCCCTGTGGGTGTTCCCTTCCAGACAGCAACACCTTTCAGGCTCTTGTTTTGGTTGTAAACCAGGAAAGACATTTTGATGAAATCACCATATCATTTGGTGGCACAACATCAAATTAAAAGTCCAACATGACAGTACCATAGGCGCCAAAACTAGCAAATCAAGACTAACAAAATAAACCAACACAGAGAATGCAATATGTGAAATAGCTTTACCTCTTGGTAGCCTCCAACTCAGAAATAAGTTGCGAGCCTGCTCGCCAGTAATCTTTCCATCTCTGTCCGTGTCTACTTCCATAAAAACCTTTGTGTATTTTTGAACATCAGATGGCTTCATCTTTGGCCAATTAAGCTGATTATCACTGGAAGAAGAATTAGCTACCCCAACTGAAATTCCAGGCAAAGAGAATGAGGAAGAACCTAGCGATGGAACCTGCTCTCGTGGGTTCGAAGGCATAGGAGGACGCTGAACCTGACTGCTAGAAGAAAGCTTAGAGAATGAAGTCTGCAAAGCATCCAGTGCATTGGGCTTTACAGAAGGTTGGCCTCCAGAAACAGAATTTATAGAAGAGGAGAGAGGTGCGCTGACAGTGGGATTAGTTAGTGCAGAAGGTTCTTGTTTAGAGGGAGAGGGTTTTGCAGAAAATAAATCACCTCCAAAAAAAGAGTCTGCAGAAGATCCATTTCCAGAAACAACTAGTGCTTTAGAATCACTGGCCATTGTCTGTGGAGATAAAGAAGGGGGAGTTTGTGGTTTTGATAAAGCTGACAGAACCGAAGAATTAATATCTCTGGATCCAACTGACGCTACACTGCTCCTTCCACTGGTCCAATCGCTTGAAATGTTTGCGTTTGGAACACCAGGACCCATTAAACTATTCCCCATGGGAAATTGTGAACCTGTATTGGCCTGTGGCGCACGGAAAGCAGTAGGAGCAGGCATAGGTTGAGGGGGTCTAACAGGTTGTTGTTGTGAAGGAAATCTAAAGCCAACACTGTGAGATGCTGGTTGAGCTGTTGCTCTCATCTGCGGGGTTGCCGCAACAGCTGTAGTGCTCACATGTGGTGCAGGTGTCAAAGCAAGATTGATTTGTGGAGGGGGTATTTTAGCAGCAGCGGGGCCATATAAGGCGGCCTTGACTATCTCTGCCGTTAATTCCCTTTTACTCTGTGCTACTGTGACAAGCTTCAGAGCATTGTAAAATTCAGCCCGACCAAGGAAACCAGTATGGGCGTGATCAGCATGCATCCATATCTGTGGCAATGGTAACATCACAATGAGTATCCTTTAGCATCAATGCAAAGCTCAATGAATTCCTTGACAAACAAATGCTGGCTAATAATACTACAACTAAGAGTTGGAACGATAAAAAATTCGGCACTAACTCAGGTAGAATGGGCAAACAAAACAAGGAAACTTGTTCTTGACTGTGGAGCATAAAATAGATGGATCCCCGACTGCCTCGTTTCAAATGTGTATCCTGAATTCTCCAGAAATTGAGTGTATTCTCAGTGATACAATCTATTACTCGACACAGAAGAAGCTTGAGCAAATTTTGATCATCAGACCTAAAGGGAAGCACCCATGACTTAACAAGCTCATAACCCCTCACTGCTAAGGTTGTCCGATCATCAATCAACTAAGTTCCGGCATTACCACAAGATAATTAATCAAACGACCAGAAAATCCAGGTCCAACGACAGTGTTCCGAATCGTACGAAACCGGATGTTTCACCTCGACCGTTTGGATACATCTCCTAATCCATCTACCAACACAAATCAGAAAAAATAATAATAATAATAAAGGGGGGGCGCATCCCCAAGACTCCAGAACGAAGCGAAATCGCAACATGAACTAAGGACCGACCACAATGGGGGAAAAGAAGAATCCCCAGTTGACAACGCGACGACACGGACGGAGGAGTGACCTGAGCAAGGACGTGCTGCGGCAAGTTGGATCCTTGGAAGAAGGCGACGGCTTCAGCCCCGCTGATCCTGCCGTCCCCGTCCAAATCCGCTCTCCTGAAGTAAGCCTCGAATTGCTCCATGCCCGCCGCCATCCCGCGAGCTCGAGCCCCCCACCCCGAACCAACCGGCTGCAGCCCAACCCAATCGAATCGAGCACGCGCGATGCGGAATCGCGAGAACGAGGAGCGATCGAATTGGCCAGGGGGGGAGGGGGGTGTGCGGGCGCGGGTCGGTCGGATCGAGGCGAGACGGGAGGAGGGGATGCCGGATCGGGGGAACGAATCCGCCTGGATTTGGAGCTTTCTCTCTCTTTGTCGCGATCGGTGGAGGAGGAGGAAATAGCGGAAATGGAGATGGTCGACGGAGCAAAGTGGTGAGGACGGGGGGAGGGCGAACCTTTCCGAAAGTCGATAAATCGTTAACGAGATGGGTACTCTTGTATTAGTATAGAGCAGAAATATTATAGTTCCGATCTCACAGCAGTCTAGAGTTCTTTCTTCTTTTTTTAACAAAAGCCACCAAAAACTCCAAATTATATCAATGTGACAAATTTACTCAAAATTTTTTTTTACGACATCAAAAAATTCAAACTTGTACGTATATGACACATTTACCCTCCTCCCGCCATCGTCGTGACAGTTAAAAATCTACATACATTGTCTCGAAAAGCAAATATTATTGACATGACGCTCACATAACTTAAGTAAAATAAAAATAATGTTATTTTGATTAAAAAATCGTCTGATGAAACTTTAATGAAAGGTAGCTATGACACATAGGTGCGAGTTTTCGATTTTTTATGTCATAAAAACAAATTTAGAATAAAATGTGTCCTCGTGGGCATATATGTTACAAAAAAAAGTTCAAATGACTTTTTTCCTTCTTTTTTTTTGTGATGGGATATATTCACAGTAAGTCTTTAAATTTATAAGGAAAGTGCGTTTGAATCTTAAAACTTGCAAAAAATACAAACATATCCTAAAACTTGTCAAAACGGTTCAAAAAAATTCTAAAACTCGTCAAAATGTTTCAAAAAAGTCTTTTCCATTAGTTCTATCAACTATGGTGACTGAAAATGTTGACGTGGTCGTTTCTCTCTCCTACGTGGCAAATAAGTCAACTTATATTAGCCGAGACGCCAATACGATGCCATTTTGAAAAAGAAAAACATTTCTGTTCTACCCTCAGTTCCCCCTCTCCCAAATCACGTCTGTCTCCGCTTCTTGAAACCTAAGAACCCTACATTTCTCTTTGAGTATTGAACGACATAAGTTCTGGGTGGGAGCCTCGACGGCAAATCTAGCAGCGAATCGAACGGTGACAACAAGTCTTGAAACCTAAGAAGCCCCAAATTTCTCTTTGAGCGTTGAACGACGCGAAGTCTGGGTGGGAGCCTCGATGGCAAATCCTAGGGCGACGGTGAATCAACAGTTTCTATTCTTGATCGGACAACCCAAGCAATAATCCTGCATTGCACAGGTAAAATCATTCAAGGCTATGCGAGTAATATAAGTTAACTTATTTGCCACGTAGGAGAGAGAAACGACCACATCAGCATTTTCCATCACCATAATTGACTCAACTAACGGAAATGACTTCTTTGAAACATTTTGACGAATTTTATGACTTCTTTGAACTGTTTTGACAAGTTTTAAGACTTGTTTGAACTTTTATCAAGTTTTAGGACTCAAACACACTTTCTCTGTAAGTTTTATGACTTATTGTGAACATATCCCTTTTTGCAATATAGCAGAAAAGGAAAATCCGAACTTTTTAACTTGGGTAAGTTAATTGACAAGGCGATTTCCTTTTTTCTTTTTCAAAAAGATAATTTAAATGACCGAATTGGAGTAAAGTCGATCGAAGGTTTTTAATGGGATAAGTCAGTGGTAAAAGATCTTGAGTGTAAACGGCACGGCAATTTGGCGTTTGAGAGACTGGACTGGGCACGAATGGACCGGACATCGCCCCAGCAATCAAGCAGATATCTTCGCCCGTGGCTTTGGAACGGCACGAGAAGAAGAGAAGGCCGTATACGATAAATGTTATCCAATTCGGTATTTGCTGGGGTACGTTTCTGATTCTTTTCGAAACCGAGCAGATCGGCTTTCATCTTTAAAAACAGCACGGTCAGTCCAAACCTCGACCGACGAATGACTGAAGCATCGAATCAACGGGCATGTCGCGTTCAGTTCCTCCTCTAAAACCCCTGAAGCAAAACCGGAAACCCAAAATCATGTATGTTCAGCAAGTGCAAGTGTATCCTAAAATACACGGATATGTATTCCCGATGGTGAGGGGTTGTGTATATATGTGCAGCAGAAGTGGAACCAGATTTCAATATGAAAATGAAACGAAGTTCCAATCTTCCATTGCCATAAACATGTTCGCGTTTTGTGTTTTTCTCTTCTGGGGACTCGATGATTTCGGCTTTTCTGCCTTGTCGCCTGGTTCAGCATCGGCTGCTGGCGGAAACAACAGCCTTTCGTTCCAAACTAGACAAAGCTATCGCTGAGTACCGTCACAGACGTCGCTGTTTGCATGTTCAGGTCTTGTACTCCCGGCTCCAAGTCCTCTTGTTGAGGATGAAAACTTGCTAGACAATCTGAAGCTGCACCAATCATTGACCGCATATCGGAAATGTGGCTACGTTTGCACGCCCAGTCATGACCGTTGGATCTTCCACTGCTGGCTCGAATCCATGGTTGTCGATGAAGAATTTCAGCTGGTTTAAGGGCCCAATGATACCTGAAAGTCACCAAAATTTCACACAGATGTCAATATAAATCAAAAATCTTAATTTGTGTAGGCAAACTAGGCGATTACAAAGTAATGGACTTGCTCAAGTCGTGATAAATTGTGTGGAATATCTCAAGTGAAGAGAAAGGCCAAGCTAAGCAGGCATTAACGCTAGTTATTCAAGAAAAAGAGGGAAAATGCAGTCCAACAAAAAAGGTTATCGTGAATACACATTAGCATAAATTGCTACACGGAAAATGTTAACACAAGGTCTACCATATTCACATGGCAAGCCATGAAGACATCTACTTAGGAATTTCGGCCCTAACAGGACAGGGGAATTAGTGCATTTTTTTCAAACAAGAACTCAAGGGGTGCACCTACAATTTCCTAGAATTTAAACCCACAATTTCCTACTACAGGTTAATGGCACACGAAATTGAAGTACTAAATTCATATTTGTAGATGCAAGACAATCAGCAACAATTGGTCTTTTTAATTCCTCTAAATGTTCAAGACATCAGCCAGACAACGCATCTAGCCTTTCCGCTACTAACCTTTCAAATGATCTTTGCTAGACATTTATACAAGTCAAAGCTTCTATATTCCACTCTTCACTTGTTTTGTCTTTTTCTTCCTCTGTTTGCTACTAATTTGAGCAAAACAGAGGCTGCGAAATGACCATATGAACTTCTCACAATGGTGCAAAGACACAAAGCATCATCATGTAAACTTGTCTAACATGCGAACTTACCTGAAGTCCGGAACGCAGAAAAGTCCACATAGCAATAGAAAACAGAAAAGAAAAAATATGATGGATGCAAGTAAATACCAATTGTTTCCTTCAGAGAGGGCAATAAGATAGAGTACTTTAGAAGCAAACTTGAAATATATAGTATTCAGGGAGCAACCATTTATGTTTACCATGAAAACTCATATTCGTTTGCGAAAAATATCCGCGAAAAATATCCAAGGGCAAAAACAGCGTCGTCATATATTGTTTGGGTTATTCCACAGGATAGAGATGCAACCACCACTGTATCCCCGATTCTCAGTAAGTAAACTACCTGAAGTTCTCTGACCAAAAATAAAAATAAAAATAAAAACTACCTAAAGTTCACAAAAGGTTGCCTCCTCGATTGTTAACTTAGATGCTCTCTCTGCAACTTGCTTGTACTTCTCTTCGTACTCTTTGCCAAGTAACTCGGCCTATGATGTTATTAAACATATAAAACCGACTCAAAGGAAATGGCAATAAAGGAAAGTACTGTACGACTGAGTGGAGAAAGGTTCTCATGCCTATCCTCAGATACCATTTGGTAGCCTCCACCTCCAACTCAGAAATAAGTTGCAAGCCTGCTAGCCTGTTAATCTTCCCATATCTGTCCATGTCTCCTTCCATAAACACTTTCATCTACTATTTAACATCAGATGGCTTCATCTTTGGCCAAGGAAGATCACTGGAAAAAGAATTACCGAAGTTCCAGGCAATGTGAATGAGGAAATCTAGAGATGGAACCTGCTATCGTGGGTTTGAAGGCACATAGGGACGCTGAACCTGACTGCTAGAAGAAAGCATAGAGAATGACCTCCGCAAAGCGTTCAGTGCATTGGGCCTCACACAAGGTTGGCTTCTAGAAACTGAAGTAACGGCAGAGGAGAGAGGTGCGCTAACAGTTGGATTAGTTAGTGCAGAAGATTCTTGTTTAGATGGAGAGAGTTTTGCAGAAAATAAATCACCTCTGAAAAATGAATCTGAAGAAGATCCATTTCCAGAAACAACAATTTGGGGACTAACAGGGGAACCGGTGGGTATTTCCAAACAAGAGCTCAAGAGGTGCACCCACAATTCTTTAGAAAGGCAAATTTTGTCAGACACCTCTGACTAAAAGCCTCAAGCACACTGTTTGCTAATCAACTTATGTCCAACAAAAAGAGAACGAAGAATTATTCTACACTCAGCATTCTACTTGTTCCAAAGCAAACTCCAATGAAAAATCACGTTACATAGACTTTGAATAAAAAGTGGACTATAAGCTCAAAAGAAAGGAAAGGAAAAATCATCCTGCGCATTTCTCTCTGATAAAGAAACCACAACAAATATTTGCACGCTTGTCAATGAGCAAAGGAAAAAACAGCATATGACTTAGGCTAGCTAAGTGTCCTTCATCATCTTCTCATTCTTTTCTGCCTTTCCTCGTCCAAAAGAGCCTAGAATAATGCAAATAAACCCAAATTACCCAAAAAAAGGTGATGACAATAACTTAATGGAGATATGTATTGTATTTATGTCATAAACAGAAATAAATATTCTCATGGTAATATAAAGAAGAAAAAAGCTGCAATATTGATGTACGTCGTTTGATCTCTCAAGATGTGCCCCGACCTTGCCAGAAAATTTAAGCATTCTGTGAACGTATACTGCGCAACAGGTGCTAGACCAAATAATAGAAAGGCTAAAAGGGTTGTGGATTGTTGCGTTTTTTAGGAAGAGATTTACGAGATGATTACCTGGACAATTATCTCCTTCCCATTGACAAGAATCTGCCTGAGAAGCAAAAAGAAGTATGTTCTGGCACACCAAAACCATAAGCAAACTTAAAAATGCCATCCCTTAGCACGCCAGTATCTTCTTGCATTATCATGGAGGCGAGCAACTTTAATCTTCAAAAACAGCTTGTAAGCTTTCTCTACATTGCTTGAAACCAATAATTTAGTATTTAGTTTGCTATAAATACGCCTGCTAGGGCAAAAACCCTTGCGCAGACACTCCTCCATGACAAGCACTGCATTTTCCAGCTGTCCTATGTTGCAGAGTCCATTAACAATGTACTCATAAACTTCCGCATCCAATAAATGACCAGACTCTTGCATTTCATCCCATATACTCAACAGCATTCCACATTTACCAAATCTAGAAAGCCGCATGAGTAGTAACTTGTAAGCTCTCAGAGACACCATGCATCCAGCTTTCATTGCCTTCTTATAGATCATCAGTGCAGCATGAGGTGGACCATAACCACAAAGAGGTTCAATAAATGAGGTTATCATCCCAGTAGTGGGAACAAGCCCTCTACTCAACATCTCATCAAACATTTCCAGAGCATCAGCCACTTTTCGAAACTTAAGAAAGGAGTCGATCAGACTTTTGTACGTATCCAAATCAGGATTGCATCTTTCACTCAGCATGCGCCTATAATACTGGATGCATGCATCAAAATCCCCGATGATTGCAAAATTACAAATCATGGCGTTGTAGACACTCACATCAAGATCATAACCTTTCTCCCTCAATCCATCAAAAATATGGACAGCATCATCAATCTGACCAGCTCTCCCCAAACCCTGAATGAGATGCCCAAAAGTCGAACAATTCGGTGCAAATCCATCTGCTGCAATTGCCTCCAAATTCTTTTCAATGTCACTGACTCTACCCATCCTTGACCACCCACCTATAATAGTATTGTAAGTTGTCATATCAAATGGTACCTTCCCCTTCACAGAATTCAAAAGCGAGTTGGCAGCACCCACATGGGAGCGTTGGCATAGCGTTTGCAAAAGCACATTTAAAGACCCTGTATCACGTTCCAATCCAAACTCTTCCAGCTTGCCAAAAAGTTCTATTGCTTTGTTCACTCGATGAGCACGCACAAAACTGTCCATTACAATTGAAAGAGTCTCTAAGGTGGCAGTTGTACCATTTGATCTCATTTCATGCATCATCTCCTCCATAAAACCGAAGTATTTCCTTCTTCCGAGTGCTTTCAGAATCACATTATAGCTATGAGTGTCCGCACTAATTGTAGGCTGCTTTAGCGCCCATTTGAAAAACATTGTCATAGCTTTGCCTCCTAAGTTCCCTCGATTCACAACTCTTGAAACAATGTCAATGTTCAAATCAGCAGGAACATTTGTCAAAGCATGTTCCACAGCAGTTTTGCTTCTCAGCTTTTGAAGAAAAACCCCCCGGAATTTCTCTTCAGGGGATAAGAAGCCATGATGCTCTCTACTTCCCATCTCATTCTTTACATAAACATCATTACACACATTGGAAACAGCATTAGGCCAACTTATAGGCAACAAATCAGAGAGTTCATTGAGAATGTTTTTCTCATCGGCAGGGCAAAGGTGCTTCACTTTATAACTATTACATAATTCTTTATCGTAGTGATTTAAAGGACCACCAGGCGTTATACTAGAAAATGTTGCTATAGAGGAAAGCAGGTGTGGCATGTGAACATGTCTTCCTCCATTATAACGCACCCAAAGTACTGCAAGCTGATGAGACCAAAACTGTAACGCCATGTGAAGCGCATGTAGCTTGCAAAGCTACCTTGTGCCCTACAATGCTTTCATAAGATTAAAACTTATCTTATGGGGCATCGCTGGATCCATGTTGCTGTTGTGGAAAGGTCATCTACTGAATATCCCATCCCATCCCATGCTGCTTTGCTACCATTTGCTAAAGGGGACATAAGTTATTTCTGTTGAACCTAAGGAAACTTTCTTTTGTCAAGACCCATACAACTTCACAAAAATGACAAGTTAATTTCCAAAATTAAAGGCCCAATATTTCACAATGACGAGCAAAGTAATAGCAACAAAAGCAAGCAAGTCACCTATAAGTTGCAGATTTTGATTAATCTTAACAGTACAGGTTGACCGCAAATGAAATCAAGGTACTAAATTCATGGTATCTTGAGTTCCAATACACTTCTAACAACACAAATTTGTGAAAACCATGTCAACATACAACTCTAGAAAGAAGTTGAATCTTGTTGCAATCACAGTTTTCAATGGCCACGCATTAAATTTGTAGATGCAAGACAATTAGCAACAGTTGGCCTTTTCAATTACTCTAAATGTTCAAAACATCACGCCCAACAACATTTAGCCATTCCACGACTAACCTTCCTAAGCATTCAAATGATCTTTGTTAGATGAGAAATATAGGTCAAAGCTTCTCTGTCCCACCCTTTACTTGTTTTATCTATTTCTTCCTTTGTTTGCTACTAATTCGAGCAAAACAGAAGCGCGAAATGATCCAAAATGAAAACCTCACGAAGGTGCAAAGACGCAAGGCATCAGCATGTAATCTTGTCAAACATGTGAACTTACCTGAAGTTCAGAGATCAAGTGTAAACCATCATATGCCAATCTTTGCACCATAGAAACGAAACTGTCGAAAAACTCATGAACACAGCAAAGTCCATGTAGCAATAGAAAACACCAATTGTAGCCAGAACTACCAAGTTGAACAATCAAAAGCACCATGACAGATTACATGCTAGAGCCCGATACTGACACAGCAAGGATCCTTATACAGCAGACAAAAGGACGTAAACCCAAGTTCCAAAAACAATACAAATGAAGGAAGAACCAAAACTTAATAACCCAACCAAGAAAGGTTAGCAGAGACCCGCATATAATGCCGCTCACAAACATGCATGCACTGGCAACATCAATAAGTTCGAATCCCCGTGACACGGAAACGTACATGGCGTTGAGGCTTTGACCGACGCTATTCGCAGGAAGCTCCGCGGTCAGGTCGTTGTTTCCAAGAAATCCGATACTCGTGAACAGTTATTAAAAGCCGTCTTCTTTCGCAACAGACAACGTGGAGGAATTCGATAACATACAAGCAAGCATCTGGGTGCAGTGAAAAACCTCGGACTGACTCTGGAATTCGGCCTTCCAACTTGTTGAAGCTCAAGTCCCCGACTCAGATATACAATCGGGTACAAGAATACAGCACGTGCACGTGCGAAAAGGACATCATCTGATCCGAAGGCAAGAACTGCAGAACTTACACGACCCGCCGGTGTTTCAACTGAGAAAATGTGCCGATGATTTCTGGAATTCGTCCCGACAGTTGACAGCTTCTCAAAGATATGTTGCATAGTAAGTCGGTGCATAAATAACTACACACACACACAGCCCAGAAGAGAAAATACGCACTAGTCGATTTCTTGGGTGCTATGGCCGTGCTGAGCGGCGTCCGCCCTGCTGTTGCTTGCTCGCCGCTGCTCGTCTCCACTCAGGCGGTCTTCGTGAGGGGGCGGTGGTGGGATGGAGAAGCGGCGATCTTCCCGGCGTGGTGGTGGTGGGGGGACGGCGTCCTCTTGGGGGAGAGGGAGAGTGATTTCAGTGGGCGTGAAGGTGAGAGTCGAGGGCATTAGAAGGGACTGACCTCCTCGGCCGGGAGGCGCGAGTGTGGGATGAATAGAGGACCGTAGATGGAAATAGGTTTTATGGAAAATTTCAAATAAGGCCCTCATTTTCTCAAGTGAACCTTATTCTATTTCAAATTACAAATTAAGTCATAAAATGATCATGTCAATCTCAGTAAAGAGCCTGGCCTCGTCGACCAATTAAATATTCCGGCCAATCAAAGGCATTTTCATCATTTACTTTTTTTCTAATTTTTTTCTTTTTGTCCTTTTTTTTTTATAATGTTTTTCCCCTTCCTTCTCGCTCGTGGTCGATCTCAAGCAATGATTGGCCACCAGAGAGGGTTGGACGAGGGCAATCCTCACCAGTCCTTGCCCATTGGTCGATGAGGGTTGTCGGCCCCTCACCAGCCGCAACAAAAAATAAAAGAAATGGGAAAAAAAAAATCAAAGAAGCAAAGGACAAAAATGCCCTGAGATTAAACCCTTATTTGAAACTGACATAATCACTTCACGCCCTTATTTAAAACAAAGCTTACTTCATATCCTTGTTTAAAAAATTATGGTACTTCAAGACATTATTTGAAATTTTCACTAGGTTTTATGGTTTTTCCTTTTTATTCCAGGCTTCATTTATTTCACAAAAAATAAATAATTTGAGAATTATTATTTTTAAAAATGATCACTTTTGTCGATTGAAGTAACTAGTTAATAAAATATATATAATTATCAATAATAATTTATGTTTAACATTTTTTGTTCACTCTTTTTCGTAAAATTATGTTTAGAAAAATATCTTTTAACTTATTATTTTTCGCTAAACGGACCTAACCCTAACATTTTACAATTTTTCTGGGCTACATCCGCCCGAACTTAAAATAATTTTGGCCCGATGGCCCAGCCCCAGGCAATCCTAGTCTCAAAGAATCAGTCAGGCCCCTTTTTGGGTTCCAAGGCTTTAATTTACATCCCCGTATTTGGTTGCTCGAGCATAGATTGAGATCGGATGGAAGATACAACCCCATATCCAATTTTTTTTCGTATAATTCGGATTACGGCCGATAATGTTTGATTGATCTAGAATAGAATTGAATAAAAAAAAATAAAAATTTCAAATAAATTACTCAAAGAGGAAAAAAAAAAACTAGATTTCTAATACCGAAACGATGATGACCGCCACAGTGGGGGTTACTTAGAGGAGGCAATCATTATGGGTGGGTTGCATGTGTTTGACAACAATCGCTAAAGAGAGAAGGATGACCTTCGCCAGTTTGTCGGGATCTAGGGTCGTGTGTGCAGGCCAACCCAAAGTTGCGAGCGGCGAGCGGTCAATGGTGGCATGGCCACTGCAAGGACGCATGACCACATATTGCTTCATTGTCGATCACAAATATGCCAATTTAGACACATGATCTGATTAAGAGGGTAAGAGAGAGAGAGTAGGTGGTGGTGGCCACCATGCTTGGCGAGGCGGATACCAACGACCCTACGTGCCATGGTAGTGCTTGAGATGGCGACCAAAGCCACCATTTTATCTCCTTTCCCCTTTCTCTTGGACGATTTCGATCTAGCCATTTTCATCGCTTTTTCTCTAGATTTTCAATGATTATATTCGAATTATGTAGCATGCAACATGGCCCATGTATCTACACGAGTCAATTTCAAACTTTTAAGCGAGACATACCAAGATTCTCGATCCAAGCGAGAAATACCCCCCCGGGCAGGAGACATGGAGAGAAGATAAGTGAATGTGGGCGCGGCGGCGGGCTGAGAGTCAACCTTCCCACATGGCACGTGAACGGTGAACACTTTCTATTTCTCCTTGCTGCCCTCAAAAAGTTGGCCCAAGGGCAATCGTTGCCCGTCTTATCTTCGCAAGAAATACCAATAAAATATGGGGACGCGAGAAAAAACAAGAATTTCATTTCGTGAACTAATTTTCTGAATTTTCACGCGTTTCGTTTTGCGAAGGATGATCGATCGACGGAAAATTATATACGGATAAAAAAAAATGTGCATGCTTAAAAGTCAGGAAAATGAATTTAGAAAGCATCTTCTTGGAAAATGATTTTTCAATAAGCATTTTCCTTTTTTAACAAAGTCTTTCTCAAAACAAACACATCATTCAATACCCTTTCAAATAACATTTTTTTAATGGCACTCGATTCTTGTGAGTCGAATTACACACTCCCATTAGATTTTGTGGCTGTGAGCTTGGCTCACGTGAATCGGGTGCATCTAATATGTGCTCCCTATCAAATTCCTGATGTGGGCTATTAATGGGAGGATTTGATATTGTGAGCCATTGATTTGTCGATTCCATCTTCTTGCAATTTTCCTAAAAGGAACGTGAATCGAATGGGACACTCCTTGTTAAATAATTCACGAAAATTCTAAAGAGGTTTACTAACGCCAGTCAATTAAACAGACTTTACAATTTATAATATATTGATTGTTCTCTTGTCGTGTTTGGTCCGCCTTTTAAAGATCGAATTATTTTAAATTAGATAGGACTGGAATCAACCTTTTTTTTTTTTGTCAACAGTTAATGAGTCCATAGGAGAATTTGCACCTTGGATCCCTCCGGATTCGGGGCCCACATGTACTTTTCTATTTAAAACATAGTATAAAGTGTTGCTAAAAATATTCAACATTTATATCCTACATTTTCTTCACTCCTCCAACTTTTCATTTTTCATTTCTTCGGCATCTCTTCCCTTCTCCCTTCACAATGCCTAATTGTCACCCACCTTCCTCGCCATTTCTCATCCTCGCAACCCACCATTAACGCTCGCCCTTAGATCGAGCTATAAAATGCTCTCTCTCTCTCTCTCTCATCAAATTTCTCGTTCCTGCTACAACGGCTCGCGGCACAACTTCAATAGGAACGGGCCATAGAGTCTTGCCCCGTACAAGGCACGAGGGTAGTGATAGGAGAAAGCTCACATGGGGGCCCGATGGGAATGCAATGGTCAATAAAATTTGCGACGTCCCAGGACGCATCGACGACCCATTCATTTTTCAATTGACGCATGCGGAAACGTAAAACAACCCCTGACAGCAGGGATAGCAGGAAAAACAGCGGCACCAACAACAAAACAAACAGCAATACCAAAACACACATTTTTATTTATCAACATGTTAACCCTAGAAAGTCTATTTTACAAGCCCTTAGTCGCAGGCCACTTCCTACAGAACCGTCAAAAGAGGTACCGGGGTCGGGATTAACCTATCTCCTCTACAGAATGGTACCTTGAATTGTACCCGTCGGCCTTCCGTTCTACGGACCTGAAAAATGGTTAACAACAACAAATGAGATATAAATCTCAGCGAATTAACCACCTAAGTCTCGCGTAGAACACCAATTCACTTAAAGCATTCCTAAACATGCAACCTAATACAGGTTCACACAACTCACTCAGCGATCAACCAACAAATCACAGGCGTTCTCACCTTGCCTTGGTACATGCACACGCCCTGCATGTTATCAGTTATAATCGCATTCTAAAACAATGCATCAGCCAAGGCATGTAATCAAACAAAATCTCATTTTCTCTTGCCATTTAACCAACGCACTCATGAAACGTGGTCATGCCATAACTCGTCGTCACAACCCGCGTAAAGTTCACGCCTCAGGTGTGCAACGTCGCCACAACCCGCGTAAGGTTCACGCCTCAGGTGTGCGACAGTTGGTCTCGTCAGGCTCAACTATACCCCGCGTCAACACGCATCAGGGTAGCTCGCGTAAAGTTCACGCCTCAGGCTCGATTCTTAATCCCGCGTAAACACGCCTCAGGGTAATAATTCTTAACACCGTGTAAACACGCCTCAGGGTAGTAATTCTTAACCCCGCGTAAACACGCCTCAGGGTAGGTTTCATCAAACTATCACAAAAATGCCACATTTTCCATACTCAGGCCATGATCATGCTCACACATCAAATATTGTCATTTTCACAATAAAATTCGCACGTGATTACACCGACGTGCTTTTTATGCCAAACTTTGCATGCCTCACTTTTCAGGCCTAACAGATTATTCGACAACATAAAATTCAGCATTCGAGCACATCGTCACATCAATTACCAATACCGCAATAAAAGTACATTATTTTCTACCAAAATATTTTTAGGCACATGGAAGGTAAATTCTACGGCCAATCTCATCATAAACATGTCCAGCATAATCAGCACAAAATTCTAACCACTAACTCAACTCAGGTTAATTAACCCAACCATGGTTAATTAACCTAACCATGGTTAATTAACCTAATCAAGATTAGTTTAACCTAATCAAGGTTAACTATCCTAACCAAGATTAGCATAACCTAACCAAGGTTAACTATCCTAACCAAGATTAACTTAACCTAACTATAGTTTGGCCAAATTAATCATAGTTAAGAGTCTAATTGCATCTTAACTAACCCTAAGTGCAATTAGTAGTCTAATCAATGATTAGGGGGTTTACTCACCGTTTAACGGCGAGACTACCACGGCGACGACGGTGGCAACGGCGTGAAGACGGCGACGGTAGCGGTTTGTTTGGTGGCCGGCGGCAAGGTGGGCGGCAAGAGGGTGGTCCACGGTGGTGGATGGCACAGCGCAGTGGTAACGGCAAGGCGGCGCGGCTCACAGTGGTTCGGTGATGGCTTGGTGGTGAACCGGTGATGGCTTGGTGGCCGGCGAAGGGGGCGGCGGTGAGGTGGTGGTGGTGGCCGAATGATACAAGGAAAAGAGAGAGAAAGGTCTTGCAAGAAGGAAAATAAAAAGTGAAGAGTGAAAAGGAGAGAGAGAGTGGTCTTGCAACTTCATTTAACCAAGGTTGCAATAATGCAACTTTTTCCCCAAAATATCTCACTTGTTGTCTTGAATTTTCAAGACCACTTTCAAGCCAATTAATTGAGAAAAGATGGAAAGCAATGGAGAGAGAGAGAGGGAGAGATAGGTTTGGCCAGGGGGGGAATGCATGAAGAAAAGCAAGACAAGTCTTAATTAGCTTTGTCTTGCTTCATTAAATACAATCTTTCAAAAATTTCACTTTCAAGAAGGGCAAAAGGGTAATTTCCACCCTTGACACTATTCGTACGGGCCGGCACTATTTACATGGGCCTTGTACTATTTACGTGGGCTTGGCTTGAATTTTTACGGGCCTAACGAGCTTAAGATTCGATGAGTTCTTTATTTTGGGCCAAAACGGGCCAACGAGGGCAAAATGGTAATTTTCCCATTTGGCACTATTCATTCAATACTATTCACGGCCCGCACTACTCAAGTGGGCTTGACACTATTTCCATCGGCTCGGGTTTGAATTTGACAGGCCCAATGGGCTAAGAACCCAATAGGTTCTTAAAATGGGCCAAAAATGGGCTTCGGGGGTAAAATGGTAATTTTCCATTATGGGCCCTCTTGAAATCCGAAAATAAAAGAAATTAGGTCCGGCGGTTCGTGCCCAGCCCAAAACGTCTCTTCTACGAACATTTAGGGTTTGACTGCGAAAATTGAAGTCGTCTCTGTTGATCCAAAACGACGACGTCCATTGCGCGCCAATTCCTTTAAATATAAATTTTGACGCCTTGATTTCACCACTCGCGCCTCGGCCGAGTGGTATCCAGGAATGAAACAAATGGTCCGATCCTGGATTCGAAACTTGGAGGCGGCGACTTCGGTTGCTCCGGTTGCCCCTCCTTCCTTACTCGCGCGCCGTTTCCATTAAATAAAACTTTTGGCACTTCTGTCTCACCGTTCGAACTTCAGTTGAGTGGTAAGAGACGGCACAGTCTGAAGTCCCGAGTTCGAAACTCACAGACGACGGCTTCGGTTGATTCTTCTCCGTTATTCGTGTGCCGTATACTTTAAATAAAACCTTTGGCGTTGTTATCCCCATAGTCGTGCCTTAGCCGAGTGGCAAGCGCACGAGACAGCGGAGGTCTGAGGTTCGAAACTTGCGAGCGACGGCCTCTGTTTTCATTTTCTTCTTTCTTTCCTTTTTGAAATTTTGTCCACAAATCCGACCACGCATTTTGTTCTAAAATAATTAATTTCGACGATCGTCCTTCGATTATTTCATTCTGTCGAAAATTTGGAATATTACAGTATTCCACATCGTCGAAATTCGGGATATCACAGTGTGACTTCCGGAATTTTCTATATTAGTTCATAATATTTAGGATATGGAGATCATAGATAATCCACCAGGATTGTTTGTTGGCATGTGTGAAAATTCAATTGGGTCACTAATTTTGTGACATAATGAAAATTCGAAAAAATGCTTTCCGTGTTTGTGGTGTTATGGATTGTAATTTCGTTAAGGACAAAAAAGTTACAATAAGTTATCATTCAAGAAAATAAATTAAAAATACATGTTTACTAATTTCAATAATACCTAAATTAATAAATATCGGTATAATTGTTGATAAATAAAGTGATGGTGAAATATTTATCGCCATAGTAATCGTCGACAGAGACCAAGATGCTCTGAATTAGGTATCATATTATCATTAAAGTTAAAATTTGCTTCATTGAGATTTCTCTAACACCCAATAGCTTTTGCTAATAATTTTTTGGGTTATGTTCATTAGAAATCCTAAAATTTATTGCGAAAGTGCATTTGAGTGCTAAAACTTGTAAAAAGTGAAATTAAGTCCTAAAACTTGTCAAATTGGTGCAATCGAGTTATTCCGTTAACTTCGTCCAACTTGGCTAATAGAAAATGCTGACATGACTTTTTTAATATTTTCTCTCTCCTACATGGCAATAATGTGGCTAAAACGATGTCATTTTGGTCCAAATCTAACTTTTAATATAAATTTTTATTTAAGTTAAATTAAAAATTAAGCTAACATTAAAAGGGGGGGGGGGGCTTGAACTAGGCGGTGAGGGTCCTCACCGCTGCCACCCCACCACCGCCGAGAAGGGTGGGCGAGGACCAGTAGGCCCTTGTCTACGGTCGACGGGGGTCGCCAAGCCCCAGGCCACCAACCCTTCCCAGCGGTGGTGGGGCAATAGTGGCGAGGACTTTCCAGCCCTCGTCGCCTAGTTCAACCCCCCTCCTTTTTTAAAAAAAAAATTAGCTTAAATTTTTTTAAATTTAAATAAAAATTATATTCAAAATCAGATTTGGACCAAAATGGTCTTAAATTTCATGTTTCAACCGCATCATCGCCACGTAGGAAAGATAAAAAAAAAAAGTCACGTCAACATTTTCCGTTAGCTAAATTGGACGGAGTTAATGGAAGAACTCAATTGCACCAATTTGACAAGTTTTAGAACTTGATTACACTTTTTACAAATTTTAAGACTCAATTGCACTTTTGTGACAAGTTTTAGCACTTTTATGATAAGTTTTAAGACTTTCAATGCACAAATCCCTAATTTTTAATGAGCTCAAAATAATTTATCGCTTACCAGTATCTAGAATGGACACCTAATTCCCTTTTTATTTACCAAAATGTGAAATATCATTTTAAAATCAAATGCCTTCATTTAATCATCTAAAGTATGCCATTTGTCACTTATTTACTTGAACATTCTTCTTCATTTTTCACTTCAAGGTTTAACCCCCAATGAGATGATCCATGACTTATCACACGATCAACTTCATATTTTGTTTCACCTTCCAATTTCTTACAGAAAGAAAGCAAAAGTTCCAATTCAAATGTCAACTAACCTCCAAAATCTATTCAATTGAGTTGTTTGAGTTCTTTATCTCACATATCATGAGTTTATAAGGTAAATTCATGGACTTCATCAAACTAGTTTTGTTTAAAAGAATGAGAGTTATTGATTTTTATTGTTTGTTTTGCTTTCAAGGTTAATAAAGATTATTTTCCAATCAAGACATGTGAAAACTCTAGGGACTAAGTTAGATTGATTGATTTGGCATTCTTGAACTTGGTTGGTTGATGTTTGCTCATTTAGTTTAATTTTGTATATTAAGTGTTATTGGTGATGTGGACATCGAACCCTATCGAGGAGGAGGTGCTGGGGACCCGTTGGTCTATTCGCTAGGCCTGATCACTCGAGCGAGAGTAAAGGAATTCAAACAAGCTGTCGACATCATGATTCAAGATATTTGGAATGGAGACAACCCAGATTCGAGACTTGAAGATTCTGAAGTTCCTTGGTGCAACATGATTACTCTTGGTCCAGCGAATTCCGAATGAGCTTAGAGTTGACGAACTCCGAATTGGCTCAAATTTGGATGGACGCTTGGAAGCGGGCCACTGATCAATACTCATTACTTTAGTAATGATTGATGACCTTTTTTTTTAGCGATTTGGAGTCGTTTAGATGAACCTTTAGGCCTTTTTTCGTTTTTGGACGAATTTTTATTAATTAAGGATATTTTTGTAATTTTAATCCTAATAGAGTTAGCACCCTATATGAGGTTGCTTATAGGTTTCTAAGGGGGGAGATTTTTAAGGGGAGTAATTTTTCTTCTTTGAGTTCTCTTGAGAACTAGATCTTATCAAAGTTTTTTTGTGGCAATCGAAATTCAACTTATCAAACAAGATCGCGAATAGACACAGGTTCGTCAACAGGTCGCGTTCATACCGAGGTTACTAATCACAGGTTCGATTGGAAATCGAGGTCAGCAACTCGCAACTCACGAATCTTCGTAGATCGATAACTTCCACTTCAGAATACATATCAATTGGACTTCAAGAATGGCATGTTGAGCTATTGTGATTCCTTGGCTTGAATTGAAAATTTTTTTATATCCCTAGAATGAGTTTGAATGATTATCTAAAGGTTTTGTTGCATCTTGGATGGAAAAACATAAAATGGTAAAACTAGACCTAAAGGGGCATTTCAATCATTTTCACATGTCTAGATGCAATTTAGAAAAATTGCAGAAACGAGAGGGCTCTTTTAACAGTTTTATTATATGATTTAAAGGTGTTAATTAGCAGATTATTTAAGTTAGATCAACTAAAGGAAATCAAACCGGTTCAATATAACTAGTTTTGAAAATTTAAAGGCATATTTGTAATTTTACCAAGTTAGGGTACTAATCTGCTAAAACTGGGAATTCTGGGGCCGATTACAGAAATTGAAAACCATATATGATGATAGGTGGTTAAGTTGGTTTTTGAAATAATTACATAATTAATTTAAAAGTGGGATGCTTTGGTAATTCCATAATATTTGCAGATTGTTATAGGGTAAATAAAATATGCATACGTCGTATATGACAAATGAATGGCTTAGGTATTTAATTTAATCAATATGGCTTGATTAGTGAAGAATGGAAGTTAGAGCTGAAAATTGTAATTCTGAGAAATTTTATTAGGGCAATTATGTAATTCTAGAATCTGAAATTATCGGAAATCAATTTTAATTTTGATGATTAAGGTGAATTTAATAAAGGCCCGATCTTATATATGAAAATTGATTACTTACTTAGATTATAGAAGAATTTATTGTCTAATAAAAATTCGTCTCAATGTTTTTGTGAATGTGCAAAAGTTCTCTATTAAATGATGATGACATGGTCAAAAGAGGATGAAGGTTTTATATGTTGAAATGCATATAATTATTTGATTGCCAATATTTATATGGGAAATGTCAAAAGATTAGTGTCGTTATTATTTTCAATTGTGCTTATCGAAATACATGTGACATTTATCATGTAATAATAATGAATTGCATTCAAATGATGCCATGTACCGAATACTTTTGCCACGGCCTATTCACCAAAAAATGAACTTCCTTGTATGAGCATTTGTACAAGACTCCGAGAAAAGAAAGATTTTCTGCTGTTTAAGAGAGGTCTCTACAGGGTTGAGGGGACATAAGGTCCAATGATTTCTTATATATGATGGGCTCGTGACTCACATATAAGATATATGATATGGGCACGAGGGTAGTGATAGAAGAAAGCTCACATGTCTATAAAAGTTCATAATATTTAGGATATGAAGATGAAAAATAATCCACTTGGATTGTTCGTTGGCATGTGTGAAAATTCAATTGGATCACTAATGTTGTGACGTTAAAAAAAATTCAAAAAGGTACTTTTCGTGTCTATGGTCTTCTGGAGTGTGATTCCATTAAGAGGAATAAAGTAACGATAAGTTATCATTCAAGGAAATAAATAAATAAAAATATGTGTTTACTAATTTCAATATGCCTAAATAAATAGATATGTGTATATATGTTGATAAATAAAATGATGGTGAAATATTTATCCCATAGTAATCGTCGGCCGGGATGGACTAATATGCTCTGAATTAAGGTTAAAATTTACTAAATAGAGATTTTCTTAACGTCCAATAGCTTTTGCTATTAATTTTTTGATGGGCTCAAACTAATTTATTACTTACCGGTATCTAGAACGAATATCGAGTTCCCTTCTTATTTACAGTAATGTAAAATATCATTCTAATGTCAAATACCTTCATTTAATCATCTAAAGCATGCCATTTGTCACTCATTTACTTGAACATTCTTCTTTATTTTTCACTTCAAGTTTTAACCCCTAAATGAGATCATCCATGTCTTATCCCACCGTCAACTTCATATTTTGTTTCACTTCCAATTTCTTACAGAAAGAAAGCAAAAGTTCCAACTCAAATGTCAACTAAACTCCAAAATCTATTCAATTGAGTTGTTTGAGTTTTTAATCTCACATATCAAGAGTTTACAAGGTAAATTCATGGACTTCATCAAACTAGTTTTGTTTTTAAAGAATGAGAGTCATTATATTTAATGTTTGATTTGCTTTCAAGGTTAATTAAAAAATTATTTTCCAATCAAGATAAGTGAAAAGTTTAGAGACTAAGTTAGATTGATTTATTTGGCCTTCTCCAACTTTGTTGTTGATGTTTGCTCATTTAATTTAATTTTTTATATTAAGTGTATTTGGACTTCAAGAATGGCATGATGAGCTATTGTGATTGCTTGGCTTGAATTGAAAAGTTTTCTATATCCCTAGAATGAGTTTGAATGATTGCCAAAAGGTCTTGTTGCGTCTTGGATGGGAAAAACGTAAAAATGGTAAAACTAGACCTGAAAGGAGCGTTTTAATAATATTCACATGTCTAGGTGCAATTTAGAAAATTTGCAGAAATGAGAGAGCTCTTTTAACAGTTTTATATTATGGTTTTAAGTGTTAATTAGTATATTATTAAGTTAGACCAATTAACACAAACCAAACCGATTCAATATAACTAGTTTTGAAAATTTAAAGGCAATTTTGTAATTTTACCAAGTTAGGGGACTAATCTGCTAAAACTGAAAATTTTGGGGGCCGAACACAGAACTTGAAACCTTACGATGATAGGTGGTTAAGTTGGTTTTAGAAATAATTACATAATTAATTTAAAAGTGAGATGCTTTGGTAATTTTATAATATTTGCAGAATGTTATAGCGTAAATAAAATATGCATATGTCTTATATGACAAATGGATGGGTTAGGTATTTAATTTAATCAATATGGCTTGATTAGGTGAAGAATGGAAGTTAGAGCTAAAAAATGTAAATGTAAGAAATTTTATTAGGGCAATTATGTAATTCTAGAATCTGAAATCATAGGATATTTAGTTCTAATTTTGATGATTAAGGTGAACTCAACAAAGGCCGGTCTTATATATGAAAAATGATTGCTTACTTAAATTATAGAAGAATTGATTGTCTACGAAAATTCGTTTCGATGTTTTGTGAATTTACAAAAGTTCTCTATTTGATAATGACATGGTGAAAAGAGGATGAAGGTTTATATGTTGAAATGCATATAATTATTTGATTGCCAATATTTACACAGGAAATGTCAAGAGATTAGTGTGTTATGAATTGCAATTGTGCTTATCGAAACACACGTGACGTTTATTATGTAATAATGAGTTGTATGCGAATGATGCCATGTACCGAATACCTATGTCACGTCCTATTTGCCATAAAGTGAACTTCCTTGTATGAGCATGTGTATAAGACTTTAAGAAAAGAGAGATGTTCTACCGTTTAAGAGGGTCTCTACAGGGTTGATGGGTCATAAGGTCTAGGGGTGAGCATGGGCCGGGTGGGCCGGTCCTAGACATGGAACCTGTTCTTGACCCTATTTTAACCGGTTCCCACTTTTTGAGACCTGGACCCAACCCTGTTTGCCTGGACCCTGTTTTAAACCCGACCCTGTTTTTTCAGTCCGGGAATAAGGTAAATAGGGTCGACCTTATTTACACAATTTTTCCTTGATCCTGTAAAGATTTATGTAAAGCGAGTAGTGTTTTTTTGGTCGTCGAGCGTCGAATGGACTGATTAACGAGGAGACTCTGGCAATGGTAGTGATTGGCATACGGATGTATAGTCTACTCTAGGATTTATGATAGTCTACTCTAGGATTTTATTTTTTTTTACAAAACCGGTCCCGATGGGCCTTCACCCGAAACCGGTTCCCGAAATTTGGAACCGGTGCCCGGACTGGTTTGTATGGGAACCGGTTCCCGGACCGGTTTTCTGGGTGGGCCGATTCGGGAACCGGGTGAACCCGGTCCAATTGCACACCCCTAATAAGGTCCAGCAATTTCTTACATGTGTTGGGCGTGTGACTCACTTACATGATATATGATGTGGTTTGAGTATCCAGTTCTGAGATAATTATCATGAGTATATAATGTGTATTTATCCCCATTAATGTCGAGAACACCTGTAATGAATGGGCTAAGACGAGGCTGGATAAGTTTATGATTTGGTTCCCCAGAAGTTGGTGACAACGATGTCTCGTTAGTCGAGATGAGTCATGGCTAGACACTAGTAAGGCTATATACTCTCACCTCTATATATCGATGAATTGCTACGTGGTAATTATACATCATGAAATAATGTCATCCACTTGCATTTGAATGAATAATTTATATCACATTGTCCAATTATTTTTATTTGCATATCATGGTAGAATGCTAATGCATTTATTCATCTTCATTTTGTATATGCAAATATTTTAAACTCATCTTGAATTCATGTTAATGTATTCGATATGGGTTCGAGTGGTGAGAGATGAACTCCCACTGTAAATCTAGAGATTTCTTTTACTGAGCTTACGCTCACCCTAAAATATTTTACAAATGGATTGAGTTCAGAGTTTAGGGATATTTGGATTAGTGCTTCCAAAACCTCTATTAACAACTTGATCATAGTGCATAGCAAAAGTAGGGTTGTATTTCTTTACTTGGAGTTTCAATTGTATGCTTGTGTAAATCATCCGACACTAAATTATTGATTCTTTCGAGGATCAAATTGTATTGGAAATTAAGACTGTGACGGACAGAGAGCACATTCATCGGTCGCACCACCTCCGTGTCACCCCTAATGTCGGATTTCGAATAGAACGGTATCGATCGACGCGTGACGTGTGACTAACGTAGGGCCTAACACTATGATTAGCTAAGAATCTTTGGCCCTCCTCTTTGGGAGGATTCAGATTGACCATTCGCGTCATTGTACCGAACATCCGA
>BCNH02000006.1:10714769-10733383 GCA_001662345.2 Metrosideros polymorpha var. glaberrima | reverse complement strand
GGGGGGGGGGGACCTTTCTTGGCCATTTCTTCTGTTGGGTTCGTTTGCCAACTTAGGAAAATTGGAGAAAGAGCAATGGAGTTAAAATTGCCATCCAGCTCAGTACTTTGTAAAGGGAGAAACGTAATTACTTTCCAAGGTCGAGGGCATTTTCGTCACCGTGATCCATACGCACCTAGATCTGGGGTCCACTAACTTGAGTGGTGAAGCCTTCTGATCATTTCTGATCATTTATTAATCCATAGTAAAGTGAACTAAGCCGAAAGTCCACTAAGATATTAAAATTAATGGGCCAGCTACTGACGATGATTATTAATGATAATCAACGAATTTAAGTATGTGTTTGTTTCCCGAAAAATGAATTGTTTGAAAAATATATTCCTAAAAATGATCATTTATCTCGCTCACAAAACAGATGAATAAAAAAAAATGTCATCGTTCACGAAAATGCTTAAGCATGAATTTTTTTCGACAATGAAAAAATTTTCATTGATTAATTATTTCAAACGATTAGTTTTGAGAAAATATTTTCTGAATTATTCATTTTTCACAAAACAAAAGCAGCATAAAATTTATTCTTTTATCTTCAGCAAATAACTTCTCTTCTTTGGTGGCCAGAGGTTTAGGGTGAGAGATTTGATTGTCCTATATTTTATTGATGCATGTCGTTGCATTTTCTTTCATTGAAGGGGTGAGATGATATAAGTAATCCCTTATCTTTTACACGATGCTCCATATCAACTCTGAATTCTTTGTTATTTAAATTAGTCACCAAATTTATTCGATTTTCACACGACGTAGTGCCTTAGTAGAAAAACCTAACGCGTTTACCGACGTTGGTTGCCATTAAGTGATGCTTAGTGACATCCATTATGTAGCCACCAAAGGACCACCATAATTTCCCCCCCTCTCTCTCTCTCTCTGAAGTCACCAAAGATGCGATCGCGGGCCGTAGGAATCACTGGCGACACGACCACCGGTTGTGGCCAAGGACGGATGGAGTGGGGCAAAATCCGCGTTAGCCCAACCATAACTTCAAAGAGTTTTACTTTTGTATGAGTAGATTTAGAGCAGGCCGAACACTTTAAAGAGTACTTTAATCTAATTAGTATTTGATTTTTTTCTCCTAATCTCAATCTTTTTCTTCCTTTTATTTATCTTTATTTGGGAAATTTAATCCACACTGGTTTCAGTCCACATCAGCAAAAACCATATGATGTGGCGTTGGATTTGACAGAACGACTTCATTGAGCAAAATTGAAAAATTCAAGGACTAAATCGAATAAGAAAAAAGTTCGAAGACAACATCGAACGCCGTACAGAAGTTCAAGGATTACCCATGTTATTACCTCACACTTACGACATCATAAAATCAAAATTACATTCCCTTTGGATAAGAATGACGCACATGAATTAGCGTGAAGTCCAGTTTTATGGCCTTTGCGCTTGTTAATTCGTGCTAATCCCGATGTCTTCGGAATAAATTACAATATGGTAATAATTAATTAACATTGTTAATGCGTTGGAAATGCGTGCAAGAATATCTCTCTCACTCGATTGCACATAAAAGATCGCCTAAGAACCCCTCTTGCCGCAATTTCTCATTATCATTTTTTTTTAGGGGTTGGAAAATTTTCAAATTCCAAGTTGGGGTAAACAAATAAATAAATAATGCCAAAGTTAATACCTAATTCATTCACAGGCGAGATCTCTCGTCGAAGTAAGGACAAAAAAGGGGGGGGGGGGGAAAAATAAGAAAATAATAATAAAAAAGGGGGCAAAAAGGCAGTCATGGCTTAGATCCCCATTTGTAGACCTTAAACAATCCAAATTAGTCCAAATCTCGTTTTTGTCTCCGCGGAAGTCAACATGGGAAACCAAACAAAAACCAGAGACGCCCTCTCTGTTTCTCTCTAGAATGAGACTACTCGACGAAATCCCCCAATCACGCGGTGGATCACAGCGTACGTCACCGAATCGACCTGCTTTCCACTCGCTCACATCAATTACTTATTATTTATTCTAATTTCAGAATGCGATTTTTTTTCCTCCTTTTTTTTTTTTTTTGTCGAGATCCCGATTTAGATGACAAGAGAATTTGTTTCCCCTTCTTGGGATTCCGGGATCGAGCTTGGTTCAGAGCAAGCAAAACCCTCGAAGTCCCAAGGTCGATGCGAAAAATACGCCTTTCGGATTGCTCGAGGAGTGGACCAGTCGTCCAGGTGCTGAAAAATTGGGCCAGCATCGAGAAATGGAAAATCTAGATTGGGACGGGCCAATCGTGATTATAAATATGCATGATCGATTGTCCTTTTTTTTTTTTGTTTAACGACAAAATAAAATGAGCCTTTTCATTAATTTTTAGTGAAAAACAACAACAACACCAACTTTAATCAAATGATAAATCGAATATATATATTTTTCTAAAAATCGAATATATTTTTTTTCTCGGCAAAATCTTTTTGGGCAATGTCGCGGCGAAGTAATTTCTTACCAAATATCACTAGTCCGAGGAAAAATAAAAGAATATATCGATATTTTATCGTGAGAAGCGACACTCAATCATTAGCCGACACCTGTCGGTCACATCCGCAACTCTAAATCGAATCCCGTCCTCGCGGCGCGGAACGAGCTCGAGTTCAGTGTCATCGTTCGTAAATACCGGGAGCCCCTGTGGGGAGAAGAGTAATTTCGGGCTCGGCCCATCACCGCGCACAACGTTTAAATGCTCAAAGACTCTCAGGGAGAGAGAGAGATTAAAAAAAGCAAAAGAAAAAAATGGTGAGCAGGATGGAGAGCGACATGCAACGATCTCACGCACATCCACAGAAACATAAATGCAAGAGGGAAGCAGAGAGAGAGAGAGGAAGTGGGTTATGGAGAGAGAGAGGGAGAGGCCCACGCGTTCCCGTCTTCGCTTTTATGGTGTCCAGCTGCGAACGGAACGCCAGCGGACGAGGGAGGAGGAGAGAGAGCGAGACCTTCCCGAGTCGGGGGTTGTGTGTTGACGACGGATGCTCGTCATTCTGAGTCACGGCAGCGCTAAATGTGGCGACATCTGTGTGCGTCTGGAAAAGAAAGAGAGAGAGAGAGAGAGGGAGGGAGGGACGACGACGCCCATGGTCGTCGATCCAAATTTAGCCCCGTGATTTTCTCGCTTTTGCCCTTCCAATGCCAGCCCCCCCATTCGGTTTTTAGTTTCTTTTCTTGATGATCTCTGCTTTTCTTGATTAGTATATTCTGCGCCTTCGGACTTCTTGTAGACATATTATAATACGCGGGCTTTACTGGGTTTCTTTCTTTCTTTCTTTCTTTCTTTTGTTGGGAGGGGGTTTCTAGTTTCGTTTTGGTTCGCTTTCTTTTTTTGGGCATATGGGTTTCCTTTCGCGGCCGTGTCGTGTTCAGTGAGATCCTCAAAGGCTGAGCTTTCGCGACGTTGATTTCCTTTAAGGGTTTCGCGTCTTGATCTCTCCTGTCTGTGGGGTGGTGGGAACGAGGCTTCTCCTTTGTGTTTGGAACTGGGCGCTGCTCAATTTTCTTTTTCTTGTAAATCCCATTTGTTTAAATTATGAGGCTCTGTTGCGATCGAGAATGATCCTCGTTTTGGACTAGCAATTTTGTGAGCATTCTGTGGTTCCGGCGGCGTTTGTTCCGTGTTTGATACATTTGTTCATAGCGAGTTTGGGCCTGTGGAAAGAGATGAGCTGCTTCTCTTGTATTAGTTCTCGCCGGAAAGATGGTAGCAGGATTGAAATCGATAATGGCATTCGATCTAACTCTCGCTACTCGGCTGATGCCTCAGGTTTGCTCTAGCTCTTTTTAGTTTCCCATTTATGTTTTGTACCGTCTGGATGATTGAAACATAAATGGCCCGAGAGGATTTGCTTTCTCATGTTAAATTTGAACGGTCGATGATTTGCAGGGAGCGGGAAGCGCAAAGCTAATTATGATGATGATGGTATGATTTGGATACCCATTTGAGAAAATTCAATACCTTTGCTTTTAAATGGTTCAAGATCTTATTTGTGTGTGTTGCTGTTAATTATGTGGTTATTTGTAGGGAGTGGAAGGAGAAAAGGATCTAGAAATGGCAAGAACAAGGATGGCAGTAGTCCAAAAGGCAATACAGCACGGAGCTTCACGTTTCGTGAATTGGCGACGGCGACGAGAAACTTTAAGGAAGTAAACTTAATTGGTGAAGGGGGGTTTGGAAAGGTTTACAAGGGACGGTTGGAAACAGGCGAGGCAAGTTGCATCACATTATAAGTCTCTTTGATCTCGAATTCTTTGATTGTGTTTTGCTTGAGGTTTGTGTCCATTGCAGCTTGCTAAGGCTGCATGAACACTTCTACTGCCATTTGAAAGTGGAAATGGTTCTTCTAGTGTCACTTATTAAGTCGCCGTATCAGATCAACCTGGATTAAATTGGTATCATCATTGGTTGACACTGATCCTTTATTTCTTGGGAGCAGGTGGTTGCAATAAAACAACTCAATCATGATGGTCTTCAGGGGTTTCAGGAGTTCATTGTGGAGGTTCTTATGTTGAGCCTATTGCACCACTCCAATCTTGTGACTCTGTTTGGATATTGTACCGATGGAGATCAAAGACTATTGGTTTACGAGTACATGCCAATGGGTAGCTTGGAAGATCATCTATTCGGTAAAGTTCTGTCTGGCACTTTCATGTGCTTCTTCCATTATCTGCAATTTTCCGTAAACTCTACATTGAATGTAACCCCTTGTTTCAGCAAAAAGTGTTGTCCCTGCTGTATAATGCTACTCTTCTTTTCAACTCCTATTGGGAAATTCTGTTCTGAAATTATCCATAAGAAGGGGAAAATGTAGAAAATCTGTCTGCTTGTTTGAGCGATGGAATGATTTCAGTTGCCCTCAAAAGCACAGAGTATAAGAATAATCTTCTGTTTGGGCATTTTATGTTCTTGAGCTTTACATGCAGACATAAATTTAATTAACCAATAGACAATTCCAAATAAGTCTCAAGGAGGTTATGCGTTGCTTTTGCCGGATGACTGGCAATGCAACTCTATATTTCTCCTACTTCTTTAACTTGGATGTCATCCATCTTGGTAATTGGATGAAATGCTGTCGCAATAACAAGCTCCCAAAGTTTAGTTGTGTCGCACTAACTCAACAAACTTATTTGATCTAAACATTCAGCATGCTTGGCAAAATGAATATGTTGAGGTTAGTGCCTTAGTACCTGTGGATCAAATTTCTAAAATTAATTATAGGTTCTATTTGACATAGCTGGAAGAAGCATGGAAATGGGCATATTCTTACTGTAAATTGAAGAGCAATGTTGTGGCAATGTGACAAGCTGGTCCTAGTGAATTAACAGTTATATGGTTTCCACTTAAGTAGAAAAGTCTGATTATGGCAACTAAAAAGAATGACGATCCTGTAACTCGTGTATGTCCCCAGAAGCTTTTTAATCAGTATGTCTGGCATAGACCGTAATAAGGCGTTGTAACATAAAAGCCATACAATCAAATTTATTGATGTTTTTGTGTATTGGCCAGACTTGGTAGGCACTGTTTCAAAACTGTAAATTATGGCAGGCTAATGAATACTTGCATAAAAATTTTGCTAGAGTGTATACTGTGTTTGAAATTTACAGCACTATACAGTCAAATTTTGTTGATGTACTTGAGGCATGGGCAGCATATACGCTGCTTTACTACCTAGTGTATCATGCGAACTTGATCTATTTCGGTTTAATAACCGGACTGAGTCGGATAATGTACATTTTTTTGTAGATCTTGATCCTGGTAAAGCACCTCTTAATTGGAGCACAAGGATGAAGATTGCTGTAGGTGCAGCAAGGGGCCTTGAGTACCTACACTGCAAAGCAAATCCACCTGTTATTTACAGGGACTTGAAGTCGGCAAATATCTTGCTTGACAATGATTTTAACCCAAAGTTGTCAGACTTTGGGCTGGCTAAATTAGGTCCTGTTGGTGATAACACTCATGTTTCGACGAGAGTGATGGGAACATATGGATACTGTGCCCCAGAGTATGCTATGAGCGGCAAATTGACTCTAAAATCTGATATCTATAGCTTTGGTGTGGTTCTTTTAGAGCTCATTTCTGGACGAAAGGCCATAGATTGCACCAAGAAGCAGGGAGAACAAAATCTAGTTGCCTGGGTGAGTCCACAGTGCTTTTAGTTTCTTTTTTCAGTTTGCTCGTAATATTTTTAGCTGCTGCCAATCAAAGGTATCTCTATACTAGTCAATGCTTACTTGTGAAATATCTATGCAGTCATGTTTTTGATACGATGAAGTATGTAGAGTAAAGAATGTACTCTGGTCTGTCTATCAATTTTTAGTACTCTGTGCTCTGTGGCATAGGCCCTATTCTTTCAACTGGACATAAAAGTGGGCTGAGAGATCAATTATGCCTTATTCTTTGCTCCATTGTCACGATGTGTTGTTGCAAGTGAGATTTTTGTGCCTTTCTGTTACAATAGCAGTGATATAGGAAGTGTGATGCGTCGTCTTGTTTGGACAAACATGGAATTGTTATGTTGTCAGCTGCCTTGCCTTTTTCTTTTGTTCATCTGTTTCGTAGAATGTGTCCATAACTGTTGTATATGATGATTCCGTTCCACTACCTTGTTATCAAAATGATGGAAGGCAGTTTGTATAATTGGACAGAGATACACAGAAAAGGACAATTCAGCTCAACTAAGCCTCAAATTTTTAGACACAACAGAGCATCTTGCTGCTTGCTGCCTACTGCTTAACTGTTGATTCGTTTTCCCTTTTCTTCCTGTTGCAGTCTAGGCCGTATCTGAAGGACCGAAGGAAGTTTTCCCAATTGGCCGATCCTCTACTACAAGGACGCTTTCCTGTACGCTGTCTTCATCATTCGATTGCCATCACCGCAATGTGTCTCCAGGAACAACCTAATTTCCGTCCACTGATTGGCGACATCGTTGTCGCACTCGAGTACCTGGCGACTCAAAGTGGCAGTCCTGGGATAAGCAGGGCTCACAGTCCATCCTCACAATCGCCCAGCAGAAGATTGGATTCCAGAACTAGTTCAATCTCGGTTTGACAGGTCACAAGCTGCTGTCGTGTATGACAACTACATGTACATTTGTTTCATATTTTGTCTTCCCCTTTGGCTTGATAATGCTCGCTCGCCGCCGACAATGGAATTAATGGAGTACCGTCTTTGACGGTTGCCGAAGCATATGGTGGAGGGGCTTCCTGATGTGTTATTGTATGGAAAAAGATTTGTGGAGAAGATAGGGCAAGAGATGGGTCGTTCATATCCCTTTGATTTTTCAGTTATGTTTATATAGTGGCCTTTAGTTATATCTAATACTTGTGAATTCTTGCTTTTATGTCTTCATGAGTAACATTTAGGTTGAGTTCTTGCATTAAAACTTTTTCAAGAACCGAGCGGAGAGAAATGGTAAACAAGCAATTGTGAACTACAAAAGCAAGGGTGGGAATGGATCACCAAACCCTCAATAGGTGTCGAATAAAAGAGGGATAATGACGTAAATGGTCACTGAATTTTTGTCTAATATGCAATGTGGTTCTTAAATTTTAAATTTGCGCAATATGGTTCGAGAACTTTTGCTCAATGTGTAATGTCGTTCATGAATTTTTTAATTTGTCTAATGTGGTTCGGGAGTTTTCTGCTAGAGAGCCAGAGGAGTGGAGTAGGCATTGTTCGCATATTGACTTTGGTCATCAGCCATGAAAATTTGCTTTGCTTTTATGTAGGAGTCATGATAAGGTGTCCAAGAAAAGTTGGACAATAAAGAAGGAAAAGAAAGTAAAGAGAAGACCCTTTTCAGACGTCGAGGATGACTTTGGCAGATGAGATATTACGACGAATCGATCGTGGTCGTTATTAAGTATAAAAATATCGTGACAGCTAGTCCAGGAAATAAAAATTATGGTCAAAGGATAGATGTTTCTTTGGAGGGTGTCACCCTTCTCTCTCTCTCTCTCTCTCTCTCTCTCTCTCTAAACTTTGGAATGAGTCGCCTTCATCTGCAGCGTCTATCCCCGTCGGTGGATAAGAAAGTCTACACAACTTTTAATGTGTGATTGAAACTATGTTGTCGTGGACATGCACCTTTTTCTATGGGGGAAAAGGTCATGATTTACGTGGAATATTATTGGTGATATTGCTCCTCGGTTGCTTGTCTGACATATTTGGATTTTATTTGCCATTGAGCCCCTCCAGTCCCTCAAAATTACCGGACATGCTCCCATTTAAGGTCATTAATAAAATCACACAGAATAGTTTCAGAAATTCTTTTCTTAAAGATTTATATGGGTGCCCCCATTTCCACAGCTAGAAGGGTAAATAACTCAAATAGGCCATGAACTTTGACTCAATTTGCTATATTATCTCTGAATTTTAGCCCGATGTGTATTGTCATCTATGAACTTTTAATTTGATCGATGTGGTCTCTGGACTTTTAGTATAATGTTCAATTTATTCTCTGAATTGTATGTAAATGTTCAATGTTGTCCTTCTATTAATTCAAATTTAGAGATAACGTTGAACATTTTCATACAGTCTAGGGACTAGATTGAACATGTATCAAAAGTCCGGGAACTATATTGAATAAATTAAAAGTTCATAGACGACATTGCACATTGAGTCAAAGTTCATTAACCATTTGTGTCATCATCCCCGACTAGAATGGCCGAAGACGTCTCTCCCAACGAGAAAGGACTTAACTTCCAAATCTGCCCCTAAAGAATCAGCAATTTGTGTTTTCACTCCCAGCTATTCCCACTCTCGGTCTCGCCTTCATCGAAACGATCTTTTGCGGGTAGTTTGGGCCAACCGTCGACCTCATTAGGACAATACCCCTTCTCATGAGCGTCATTGGGCACAAATAATTTGAGTGCTTGGAAGATCGCCGAGCATTTTAGCTCGGGATTCACGTGCTTTTCCGCGAGATCGCACATTCGAGTTATATCGCTATCGAATGTTTGACCGACTTCCATTCGGCGAGCTTGCCAAGGGGGATTTTTCGCCTTCCGGCACGTCGACGGAGTTAACGACGACGAGCTCGGGCCGATTGAGCAGTTGAGACGTGGAGTGTGAGACCCTTGCAATAATGCACATGGTAAACATCCGCGTCGCTCGCATTTCCCCGACATGAAGCTAAGAAAATGATTGCCCGGAGTAATGGAAGATTTCTTGCAGCTTGTCACTTATTGTTGCTCAACGACTTTGTGGCTATTTCAATCTACTCTCGGGGGACACTTTGGCCTGTACTTGTTCATATTTACCAGTACCGGCCAAAAAGTTGCTTCCCTTTGTATTTAAGGATAAATGCACAATAAGTCTTAAAACTTATTATTAAAGTGTAATTGAATCCTCAAACTTCAAAAAATACAATCAAGTCCTAAAATTTGTCAAATTTGTACAATCAATCTTTCCGTTAACTCTGTTCAACTTGGCTAACGGAAAACGCTAGTGTGGCTTTTTCATTTTATTTTCTCTCTCCTTTGTGATGTTGACGTGACTAAACATAAAGAACAAGATCAAAATGGCGTTGTTTTGGTCCAATTTTTTTAATATAAATATTATTTAAATTGAATTTAAAAAAGGAAGGCAAATGAGGGCGGGGCCCTTGCCCTCTTATGTTTTTTCTTTCAGTTTAGTTTTTTTTTCGTCAAATTCAAATAATAATTAAATTAAAAATCATATTTAGACCAAAACAATGTTTTGTTTTAGTTTGGTTCTTACGTGATAAAAATAATAATAATAAATAAGCCACGTCGGCGTTTTTCATTAACTAAATTGAACGAAGTTAACAAAATGATTTGATTGCACTAATTTAATAAGTTTTAAGATTTAATTTCACTTTTTGAAAGTTTTAGGACTCAATTGCACTTTCATGATAAGTTTTAGGACTTCCGGTGCACCTATCCCTTATATTTAATATGCGAGCAAATATTGTTTTACTTGCATGTCCTCATTGGTAAATTGATGGTACCTTATTGTTACTAAACGTTGAGAAAGGGAAGCACGTGCTTGCCCTTTTCTGACCTAGTCGACCGGTTATTTTTCAAGAGTATTAAGAATTCTTGAGGAACGGATCCCAAACCTCTTGACGATCATCGGATATATAATAAGAGTAAATCTTGCATATTGATCGTAAAACCTTCGAATTTTTTGTCCGTCCGTTACGATATTCTACATAAGAGCTACGGAAAAATATGAAGAATTACGATAAGTTACGATTTACGGGTGGCCCCCCAATAATTACAGAACCGCCTCTTTAAAGAGTAATTGCTACTTAGTGCCTCTTGTGTTGACAATGTGTCCGAGATAATATTTCTAAAAAGGGCTTCCGTAATATAATTTGCACTTTTATATGTTCTTGAGTAAAGAAAGTATAAAGAGAATAATATTTGCATTTTTTCCAAATAGCCGAAGGAGACCCGTTCAAGGATTCCTAGTACCACCAGCTCAGGCCCTTTACCTAAAATGATTGCGAAATAGACGTCACCTTGACTTGCACGTCTTAAATTGAACCTACTCGTGCGTGCAAATGAATATGGCCGTCGAGCACATTTAGTTAGTCTAGTTTTCATCAACATGATAGACCATCATTAGAGAATGATTAAGGTACCATGCCGCGATTAAATACTTTGACGACGAGGCAATGCCGCAAGACAAATATTCTGCAAATCGTCGAGATTATTTAGGATTGGCACCTCCTCTTATTTTCTTTTCTTTTTTTTTTTGCACTAGTTCTTGCTAAGTACGCGAATTTATTTATCTCGGTTGATGAGGCTTCCACGGTGATATTTTCTCTTATGTTATGTTTCTGCAATTGCAGAACTATTATATTGGGAAATAGATTAACTTTCGAGTCATCGGCAGTCTGAGGTTGAGGCCAAACTCACCGGTAGAATAGAGTCGAGGAGGATGACTAGAGACGAGCACGATAATTAAAGAGGCGGACCTCCGATACCATTGACAGATGTCGCGACAACAAAGAGGGAGGGAGAGAGAGAGAGAGAGATGTTTCTTGTGACTTGGTTAGATCTTCGACCTTCGATCGTGTTTCCAATGAACAGAAGTTTCAGGGCCTCGTGAGTTTACCTTGAACTTGGATTATTTAAGGAAATATAAATTCTAAGACTAGTTAAAACCTTTTATCCTCGAAAACTCGCAAGTATGAATATCATCATAGAATTCTCTTCCCTTTAAGTGATCTAATTCCAAAAAAAAACAAAAGTTGGCTGAGTTTGCTTGTTTAGAATTAAGTTTAGGTAGCGTTTTCTTTTTCTTTTTCATGAATTTCAAGATATTATGAAAATTTTCGCCACGAAAGGTTGTCGACAAAAGACCATTTACCAAAGGTTAGATTATTGATTTTTTTTTTCAGTGAATTGGATTTTGTGGAGATTCGGGTTAAATTATGTCTCAAATTTGAATCCATTTATAATTTGTTAAATTGGAGGATAAACATTCACCCTTCTCGGTTTGACCGAATCTCGTGCAGTGGACATCTTCAACAGAAAGAAGACATTGGACGCTACAAGACAAAAAATTGGGTTCATCTATTTCATATATTATATTATATTATATATTTTAGGCTATGGGGCCATGGAGTTATTAAAGGAAAGAAAACTTTGGGGTTCTTTCCTGATACATGCTGCATCAGCACTCAAGAAATAGAGTCGCGCCGCGAAGCAAAGAAAAGCAAAATGTACAGAACGTTACCGTACGCAGAGCTTTTGCTTGGGCTTGAACGCGAAAATTTGTGCAATGAGTTTACATCCGATTAAGCTGTTTTATTTATAAACACTTTGGATTTTAGTGTAATTTAGGTTTGGGAAACACTCGAGCATATTAAGCGATTGTAACTTCGGATTTTCCGATTATAGCGGATTATTTGTTGCTGGCTCTCCTCGTAGATGTAGGTACCGATACTCAGACCGAATCACGTAAATCTCTAGTATCCTTATTATTTCTCTAGTATTTTTGTGTTGACTTATTTGCAAAACAATTGATATCAGAGCTTAGGTCAGATTTTCTGGATTATGATTTAGGGCTTTTGCTTGTTTGATTATTATCTGGAAATTCTGCTGTTGCAATTATGTCTGGAGTGAAAGCAGAAATTGAGAAGTTTAACGGGAGGAACAACTTTGGTTTATGGAGCATTAAGATGCGTGCGCTACTGACAACGCAAAGTTTGGCAAAGGCATTGGATGGAGAAGATGAGTTGCCAATTATAACGAAAACATCTGAAAGAGTAGAGCTAATAGAGAAAGCAAAGAGTATAATCCTATTAAATTTATTGGATGAAGTGTTAACAGAGGTAGTTGAGGAGAAGGATGCTACAGCGTTGTGGACAAAACTTCAGGCGCTCTATATAACGAAAGGTTTGAACAATCGTTTATATATGCTGAAGAGGATGTTTCGATTTCGATATATAGAAGGTACGTCGATCAAAACCCACCTAGATGAGTTTAATAAACTCATGATGGATTTAAAGAATATCGGTAAGATTCTTGATGATGAAGAACATGGCATGATGTTGTTAGCTTCTTTACCATAGTCATGGGAGCACTTTACTGATTCTTTGTTGCAGTGGCGTATTACGATTACTTCGGAAGAAGCAAAGTCCGCCTTATTCACTAAAGAGTGGCAGAGAAAGTTGCGAGATGACAGTTTAGCACAGGATGTTGCGCGGGAACTGGTGATTCAGGGTAGAGATCAACATCGGGGGCCCAGTAGCAGTAAAGGTAAAAGCGTATTAAAGTCACGCCACAAAAAGTCTAAGAGATGTGTGAAGTGCTTTGAGTGTCACGAGGAAGAGCACTTCAAGAGAGATTGTCCTAAGCTGAGAAATAAAGGTAATAAGCAGAATGCCACAAGCAATGTGGCGAACGTTGCTGAGGAGAGCACTAGTGATGTAAAGACCATCTTGTGTGTGACTACTAATTCGTCAAGAGACAAATGGGTGCTAGATTTGGGGTAATCTTATCATATGACGCCTCATAGGAACTGGTTTACTACTTACCAGACTGCAAATGGTGATAGAGTTCTGATGGGGAATAACCCAATCTGCAAGGTTGTGGGGATAGGGCAGTTCAGATTCAGATGTACGAAGGGATGGTGCACACACTGACAAACGTGAGGCGTATACTAGAGCTCAAAAAGAACCTTATTTCTCTGGGAACACTCGATGATATCGAGTGTAAGCATGCCGCTGAAGGTGGAGTACTGAAGATCTCTTGAGGTGCCATAACAGTGATGAAAGGAAAGAAAGTGAGTTCTCTCTATCATCTACTGGGAGAAATTGTGACAGGAGTTGCTATAGTTTCATCAGGCAAGTCAAATTCTGATTTGCTTAATTATGGCATATGCGGTTAGGGCACATGAGTGAAGTAGGTATGACGATACTGAGTGAGAAAGGATTATTGAAGGGTCAGAAGATAGAGAAGCTAGACTTATGTGAACACTGCATCTTTGAGAAGCAACATCAAGTTAAATTTATTACAGCTTTTCATTCAACCAAGCAACCGATTGAATATATTCATTCAGACATCGTGGTCAATATAGTTATCATCCGCCACATAACACTGACCTGCATTAGCTGCCGATGATATATAACGGTTGCTCCGTTGACAACTCGATATGAATCCCTATCAATCCATAATAGATTGAGTATCTTCGAGTCAACAGAAAAAAAAAAAAAAAGAATATAATTGCCGATGCTTATATATCGCGAGATTCGCATTAAGAGTAAAAAAGTAAAAAGTGCGTGAAATTAGTTGAGAGGAGAATGAACAAATGGGAGGAGGGTGGGGGAAGGAAGAAGAGAAGGTTATTCCATGGTCAACGCAGCAGGTGGATCGAGCCCGTTTCCACCGTTGATCGTGTACGTGGGCCCCATATCGGGGAACAAGGGGCCCACGTCGATGTTCCAGCTGGGAGAATTCCCAACTCGCGCGAGCGATTCGCCAATCAGACGTGACATTAGACAGCTTACGCGGCCATTGACTTTCTCCATCACTGACTTTCTCCATCTCCTCCATCTCTCTCTCTCTCTCTCCTGCCGCAAAGGCAAGAGCTTCCACGCTTCAATCGCACACAATTCATCTGCTTGATTCATTCATGGGGGCAGGAGACGAAAGAGAGAGAAGAAGAGGGTGTTGAATGCGTCAAACTCTCATAAAGAATAGAAACAGCAACCTCGATTTCAGCAACAGCAAGAAGAAGAAGAAGTCCATGCGCTAGTCTCCGCCTTCTCTTCGCGGCGCTTTCGTCCCCGGGTTTGCAGTCAAGACTTTCAAGCTCCGTGCATGGAACAACTACTCACTCCATACATCGCTTAACTCTCTCTCTCTCTCTCTCTCTCTCTCACTAGAAGCTAGAACCCAGAAGCCCGGAGAGAGAGTGGATGGGGAATTGCTGGGGAGATTCATCGGCCGATAGCGACGCCAAGTATTCATCAAGCGCAGCCCATAAACGACCTCCGCACGTTACAGGTAATTCTGCTCGATACCTCGCCGCAGAACCCCATTTCCGATTCTCTTGAATCGGTTCGTGGGTTGTGTTCGAGCTCTGCTGTTGATCAGTTCCTTTCATATCGTGTGCTCTCTCGACGATCGCGTGTGAAGTGCGGGAAAGTCAACGCTCGGCTTCTTGATGATGATGATGATGATGATGATGATCATTACACTTGACCCTGAATCTCATGCCCATCTGTTTTAGCTGCACTAACTAAATAAATCACGTCGAATTGGAAACAGCTCACTCCCTTGTTTCTTCCAAAACTGTCTTGGGAGATGGACCCTAAGTCTCATGCCCATCTGTTTTAATTCGTTCGGCCTGATTCGATACCGCGAATGTTGCAGAAACATCGAAGAGCAACCATAGCCACAAGCAGCAAGACCCGTTCCCGAAGAGAAAAGTCAGCGACGGCAGCAATAGCAGTCAGAACGGCGCGCTCAAGAACGGCGGCAGCTGGGAGAACGAGAAGGAAACCCCGTCGCCGTCCACCGCCCCGGAGGCATTACTGCCGAACTTGAAGATGTTCACGTTCGCAGAGCTGAGGAGCGCGACCCGGAACTTTCGGCCCGACACGGTGCTCGGGGAGGGCGGCTTCGGGAGAGTGTTCAAGGGCTGGGTCGACGAGGGGACGTACAAGCCGTCGAGGGTCGGAGTCGGGATACCAGTCGCCGTCAAGAAGTCAAGTCCCGATAGCCCTCAAGGTTTGCAAGAATGGCAGGTACATCTGTCTATTTTGAATCATCAACATGTTGACTATCTTCAAACATGGTGGCCGCCGATTTGTTCATATTCAACTTCTGAGCTAGAGTCAAAAAATTATCAACATTTTCGTGACACTAAAATTAAGGGCAAAAGCTATAAAAACAAAACCCTAAACTATACTCACCGATAAATATTTACGCTAAATTTTTTCTCATGACACTAAAATCTCAAACTTTTGTCAATGACAACCATTGGCGCCCCCGTGGCTTAAGTGAAACAGAAGCGGCACTGTTTTGGTTAAAAAATTATAGAATGGAACATTAACAGGTAAATGTGTCAATAGATACAAGTTTTGAATATTTTACGTTACAATAAAAAATTTAAGATAAATGTGTCACAATGGCCTAGTGGCATAGTTTGAGATTTTTTTATGTCACAAAAATAAAGTCTAAGATAAATTTGTTGTAGTGGACATAGTTTGAAGTGTTTTTGCAGCTTTTTCCCAAAAATTAATTAATTGATAATTTTTCGGTGGTTTTGTAGGCAGAAGTGAAGTTCTTGGGCAAATATTCACACCAAAACCTGGTCAGATTGATCGGTTACTGTTGGGAGGACACACAATTCCTCCTCGTATATGAATACATGGAAAGGGGGAGCTTGGAACACCACCTATTCAAAAGTAAGACATCCTTTTATTTTATTTTTCCATTTTATTGATAATTCTTATAATGATTCAACCAAGAAATATGTTCACTCACTCATATTGATTTTTTTCAAATTTTATATGCATGCGAGGCTATTTAAAATCCGAATCGCTAAGATATTCTTTAATTCCATTTACGAGCTAATGAGAGAATAAAATCCGTACTTCGTTGCAGAGGGTGTGGACCCGTTGGCTTGGGACGTCCGGCTGAAAATAGCGATAGGAGCTGCGCGAGGGCTCGCCTTCCTCCACACGTCGGAGAAATCCGTGATCTACCGCGATTTCAAGGCCTCCAACATTTTGCTAGACGGGGTAATGTTGTTATCTATTGTTATGTCATGTGTAGTAAAGACTTGAGAGCAATCCCTTTTTTTATAAAATAGAAAAAAAAAATTGAACCGGTTTAATTTTTTTTTTTTATTTAATCCGAGTGTTAATTAGGGCTATGATTTTCATTTTCCAGGAATTCAATGCAAAGCTTTCCGATTTTGGGCTAGCAAAGTTGGGCCCAACAGATGGCAATACCCATGTCTCCACTCGTATAATGGGCACCTACGGTTATGCAGCCCCTGAATATATCAACACAGGTAACCAGCGAGTTGCTAATTGCCCCGACCTTCTTCGACTCGGATCGCTCGAGCGATCGCGAGATCCATCAGATTCAACGGTTGTATCGAATTTACGTTTTCGGCGGGCGACGATGACGACGCTCGCGAATTCGATTCTTTTTTGCCAGGTCATCTCTACATAAACAGCGACGTGTACGGCTTCGGAGTGGTGCTCCTGGAGTTGCTGACGGGCCTACAGGCCCTGGACTCGAAGCGGCCCAGCGGCCAGCATAACCTGTTGGAATGGGCCAAGCCGTCCTTGTCCCAGAAGAGGAGGCTCAAGAAGATCGTCGACCCGAGGCTCGACAACAAGTACCCGTCGAAAGCCGTGGCCCAGGTGGCTGAGCTCATCCTCAAGTGCCTCGAGGGCGACCCGCGGAAACGGCCCTCCATGGAACACGTCCTGGCAACCCTAGAGCTAGTCAACACGATCAAGTTGAAGCCCAGGGAAGTTCAGCCTGGGCCGGAGCAACTCACAGTGAGACACGGCGACCAACGGTCACCGGCACATCACCGTCATCGCCACAACCACCACCGGTCGCCATTGCACCACCGGGAAGGCCAAGAGGGCAAGCTCTCCTCGAAGAGATCTTTCTAGATGTGGATAGAACGAGAGCAAATGTACTAATTTTGGCGTTACTTGTATTCAATCAATCTATAGAAGTGTGGCTTAGCGCTTGTCGGGTCATATCGGCCACATAATAAAGTGATATGATTCATTCAGCGACTCCGGTCTCTCCTTAGCAAGAAAAGGCACGGCCCTATATCGTTCCGGACTAGTCTCCTCCCAAGTCCTAATGCAAAGCTTCCTATACATAGTTGAGGTCTCAGTTAGGGCAAAGTTAGTTCGGGACTTTTAATCCAAGATAGAAGCTTCGGATCGAATTGGAGCAATACAGTGCACCAAGACCCCTTGTAACCATTCGAGCAATCTTTGCTAGAGCGGTTCGTGAAGTTGCAATCCCCTAATGAAATAGAAACTATACCAAACACCCTCTTAACGCGTCCTCAAATTTTAAGCGACGTTGCTTGGCAAACTCGAGACTCGGGGCGCTAGACGCTCGGCACGGTTTGGTCGGAGAGGCTCGCACGGATCGCACCCCATCGACGGGTGGGCAACCATGGCCGGTCCGGCCCGGTTGAAGTCCGGGCCAGCTTCGGGCTTGCTCGGGCAATCTTGAGACCTTGCTCTCGAGCCCATATGCTTCTCAAGAATGGCTCTCCCGTGTACTCGAGAACACATTTCCAATTTGGGTTGCCTTAGGACTTGATCGTTCAGCGCTTCATCATCATGACCAAAAGCTACCAAAAAACAACGTGGGTGAACAGTGAAATCCCATCGGATTTTCTCGATTTTGATTTGACCCGTGACAGACAATCTTGTCTTGGCCTTGTACAAAGGTATGATCACGCTCGCTTAGCTGTTCGTAAAGATTAGCGCCAGATTGTCTCCCCTTCCGAATCCGAAGCATCCAAACCAAAGCGCCCGATTATTTAATCAAGCCCTTCGTACTAAACGGAAAATTCTATCAAATTTCGAAAAAAATAAAAGGCACCGCATGCCTCTCTCTCTCTCTCTGCCGTCCTTTGTTTTTTTTAAAGACAAAAATCACCAAGAACCCTAAATTATGTCGATTGTAATATATTTACCCTAAACTTTTTCTGTAACACAGAAAATACCAAACTTGTATCCGTGCGACATGTTTACCCTTCATCAAAGTTCTATCAATTAGGACTTTTGAAAATCTGTCTATATTAACGCCAGAAAGCAAATGATGTTAACGTGGCACTCACGTGATTTAAGTGAAATAAAAACGCCATCATCTAACGAAACCTGAGGGTAAATATACCGCATAGATATGAGTTTGAAATTTTTTTATGTCACAATAAAAGTTTTAAGGTAAATGTGTCGTGGTGGGTTTGGTTTGGAGTTTTTAATGTCATAAAAAAATTCATGATAAATGTGTCACAATAAGCATAATTTAAAATTTTTTGTGGTTTTTTTTATTTTATCAATACGCGAAAAGCATGAGGCATGTTGTCGAGTGCATAATCC
>BCNH02000006.1:10662718-10701426 GCA_001662345.2 Metrosideros polymorpha var. glaberrima | reverse complement strand
TCCTTTTTTTTTTTTTTTTCTTGTTTTTGATAATGAACAATATTTGTAAACTAATTCTCTCGTGGAGGTAGCTCTTAGGATGTGTTTATTTCACGAAAAAATTTAGATTTGGAAACATTTTTCGAAAAATAATTGTTCGTATCATTTACTAAAATGAACAGATGAAAAATATTTACATTACTCACAAAAATAATTAGGCATAGAGTGTTATCGATAATGAAAACATTCCGTAAAACAAACGCACCCTCAACGTCTTGGATTTTACGGGTTTCATTTGGGACGAGGCAATGCGTATAATTTTATCTGGACATATGAGATAGCCATTACAGGCACATATTGTATTGGACATGCATGTTTTTGTTAGGGTTAGGCATGCGATTTTTTTTCCTTTTGAACAAATCATGCTAGACTTTCATGCTTTTTGCATTAGGAAGTTGTATCAAGTCAAGAGTACTACGCAATCCTTTTGTATCCAAGTTGAGAATTGTCCCCCCTCAATTTGGTAAGAGGCGTGGACCTAAGCATGTCCTTAAGCTTCATCTTGGTCCTCCTTCGGATCTTGGGATCACCAGGATGTAAAACTTTCAGGGAGGACCTTGGGGAAGAAAAGATATAGAGGTGGACTATGGGGGGGGAGGCATGCACATGTTAAAATAAAGAACGCATTCGTGGAGCCCCCATCCCTACAATGCAAACGGACAAGCCGTGAATGCCATTGTCGAAGGTGGAATCCCTCCTCTCTCTCGATGAGGAATAGTGTTTAACCACACTAAGGATCTAAGGAGGCGTCATCTCGTGAAAATCCCGTTGATCTTCTTTCCCTCTTCCTCATCTTTAGCAATCATTGAATGACTGTCGGTCGCCCCTTTTAAAATGGTGGATGAGATGGAAATGTATTGGCTCCAAAGGAGCAATTATTGAAACACATAAACGCATTTGCTTCGCGAAGAATGAATAATTTGAAAAATATTTTCTCTAAAAATGATTATCTGTATCACTTACAAAAATAGATCGACAAATAATATTCTCACCGTTCACAAGAATGTTTAGATATAAATTGTTGCCGAAAATGAAAATATTTTTCAAATCATCCATTTTTCACGAAACAAATTGAGCCTTGGTTTTTATTAATTTAGGCTTAGTTGTTTAGCGAAAAAGGAATGATTTTGATAACATTTTCTTAAAATTCATTGCTTGTATAGCTTACAAAAGTAAATAAGCGAAATATATTTTCATCATACAAGAAAATGTTTCGTAGACTCCATTTGTTTCGCGGAAAATGAATGATTTGAAAAATAGTTTTTCTGAAAATGATCGCTTATATCGCTTCAAATAATTAATGAATGAAAAATAATTTTATCATTCACTAAAATATTTAAACATAAATTATGGTCGATAATAATTTTTTTTTCTATTGACTAATTATTTTAAGCTATACAAAAAATTGATTTAAGGAAAATATTTTTTCAAATTATTCATTTTTTGCCAAGCAAGTGGAGCCTTAGTAAGTGGTCATCTCTCCGGGCGCATCTAGCATTGATACTATTCTTTGCAAATGATGTGAAATCAAGTTTCAATAGATAGATCGATTAATAGGATTCCTTAAGTTAAAATGATTATGACAATAGACCGTCGTTACTGATATAGCTAGTGCGCATCCTTGCATTGGGACGCAATAGGCACATAGTGCTAGTTCAATATGATGTTATTCACACCAATGGTCACTCCATGGAAACGATAAAGCACTACTCGATCACTACCATATTTCCTTGTGGTCCATCTATTGAACATTTTGCCGCGAACCTTTCAATTAAAATTGGAATCAATCATCTATCTTGAGTAAATTATTTAATGAATTCAATGTGAACGTTCGCGAAGACAGCACCCGTGTGTACACATGTCGTTTTCGTTTACCAAACTCTATCCCTTAAATTTAGCCGCATCAACTCCCACATTCTGCAAATCAAGGGTCGGATTTTGTGCACCAACTTTAGGGGCACTAAGTTTTCTAGAAAAGGGGGAATAAATCAAATAACACAAGTAGCACTGAGATTGTCGAAGCAACCCCCGTTGGGTCCATGCCACGCACACGGCCACCAAAAATGCAGCGACAAAAAATTAGGGTCTCTTTAGTAAGTGTCCGCTAAAAATTTGTCATAACAAATAAGATTTATGTCACAAAAAATCTAAAAAATAGTACATTCATATCACATTATCCAAACTAATTTTTGTGTAACAAAAAATCCCAAATCGGTATATCCATACCATATTTACCTCGAACTAATTTTTGTGTAAAATAAAATTCCACAGGCGCAACAATTTAGGGCAAATGTTGCACGGGTGTACTGATTTGTGATTTTTTGTGATACAAAAATTAGTTTGCACGGATGCACTGATTTAAAATAAATGTGGCATTGGTGCACTAATTTGGGGTACTAGTAGCACGTTTTCGTGACACAAAAAATTAGGGTAGATGTGGGATTGATGTACCAGTTTGCGATGTTTGATGGTATCAATCCATATATTAAAGTGACATGTTTTTTTTGGGAGTTAATACCATTAAAAATCTCGAAATAGTACTCTATGACATAATTACCAGAAACTAATTTTCGTCATACAAAAATCTCAATCTAGAATCTCATGACGCAATGACTCTTAGTTAATTCTTGTGGTACAAAAAACACAAACTGGTACCTTTAACCCAAATCTACCATTCATTAACATTCCTTTAACATCTCATATTGTGCATGAATTAGTATATGTTGCAGATGACTGCAAGACAGCAGACCCAACGTGGAAAATCCACTTGTATTGACACGTATACATTGTAATGGAGGATTGAGTTGGGTCGGGGAAACCGATTCAAGATTTTTCAATTGAGATGAAAATCAGTTCGGGTAGATGTGTCATAATGTATTGATTTGACATTTTTGGTGCGACGAAAATTAGCCCAAGGTAAACATGTCACAGTGTATGGGTTTGGTTTGGAATTTATTCGTGAGGCGAAAATTAATTTGGTGTAAATACGTCGTGCGTACCGGTTTAAGTTTTTTCAAGGGTCTTAATCTTTTCCTTTTTCTGGCGTGTGCCTTGTAAATTGTTCAAGTCCGAGCCGCCGGGTGACGAAATCGAAATGTGGAACAAATATTCGCACCCGACAAACTAACCGAAAGCAAGGGGCATACCTGTAAATAACGCCAATACCGGGGTGTCCTCGAGCGATTTCCTACTCTCAACCAGCTACGCCTCTGCACTGGAGCTGTGAGCAGTGTGTCCGACTCAGTTCAGTAACTATAAGTACCCGCTCTTGGCTCTCTCTCTCTCTTCCCCTCACTCTCTGCTGCTCTCTCTCTCTCCTCTCTCTGTAAGGGGCGGAGGCACAGTTCGCCGCTCGTCCTATGCAGAGAAGAAGCTCGCGACGCCGCGCCATGGCCGTTCCCCGGAGGCTCCTCGCGCTCGTCTCTCTGTTTCAGGAAATCCATTTCTCGTTCTCTCCGTCCCCCCGCTCCTCTTCTCTTGCTTTTCCTTCTTTTGTTTTCGGCGCTCGCTCGAGTTCAGTCACGCTTTAGCGGCGTGAAATTCTCCGAGGGAGGAAATACCGTCGGGGTGCGATTGTGTGATGTTTGTGCATTCGTCGGTTACGGCAAATTCGCTTTCTAATTTGTCGGCTACCTGGTCGTTTGAAAAGCGCGCTCTCTCTCTCTCTCTCTCTCTCGCTCGCTCGCTCGCTCGTCCGCCACTGTAGAAGTAGGTTTGCGCGAAGCAATGGAAATGAATTCAGATTTCGCCTGGGAAAAAGCGAGCGGACGGGCGGGGTGTCGTCGTTTGGTTTTGTTTATCTCCTCTGTTTTTTTTTTTCTGTCGAACTCATAGGACAGCTTGGGATTCGGTGGTCGCGAGTTAGATTTCGAGACTTTGTTTCGCAGGGATTAGAATTTCAAGTATCGTTTTTGCGTGGCCTGTGGAGCTCACGAACCGTTAGTGTGTCTGGGTAGCTAATGGGGTTCTCTCACTTCCGTGGGCTTTGGCCTTTACAGTCATGTCACGGCATTGAAGAGATTTAAAGCTCGTCGGTGGGAGTCGACTGAACTCGCTTGTTTTGTTCAAGTGCAGGTTTTGTTTGCTGCATTTACGATCGGTGCGGATGAGCCTGAGACGCGGTTGCTTTTGACATCAGATGCGACATCTGGGTGAGACTTCCGGTGCTCATTTTGCTGAGTACAATTTCAATTGCCGGAGATGAGGGTGGACACGGCTCATTTGACTTGTAAAATAATGAGCGAACTACTTTGGCTCTTAAATAATGATTGGAACTCAGATTTCTTGAATTCTCGAATCGTGGAAGTTTTGTGTCTTTCAGGTGTCCACTGCTCGTGATGCAAGTGTTCTTTGTCTTGTAGTTTTGGACGATGAACACATGATATCAATTTTCAGTTAATGCAGTCCAGTTAAAATTTTCTATTTGAGGTTCAAGTATTCTATGTTGTTGATTCACGATGTCTATTGTTGAAACACATATCATTCGCCTTCTTATTGCGGGCATCACAGAGGAGGCAAGCTCCTCAACACAGTGCAGGCATCTAAACATTTCTTCACTCTTTTTCTGTCATATTTTGCATGGGCTCAATTTGCCTTGTTTCAATCCAGAGAGCGGAAATTGTTGTTAACTCATGCATTTGTTCAGGGAACCACACTCTGAAGAATATTGTGCTATGTATGACATCTGTGGAGCTCGATCAGATGGAAAAGTTGTGAACTGCCCTTATGGCTCTCCATCGGTGAAGGTATATTTAAGAATCTTAAAGCTGAATTTTTGAATCAACGTGTCATTTCCAAGAATTAAGATATGTTTTCATTCGCAATCCTCACTTCAATTTTTTGTCGTTTTAGTTTGTTTTAACTTTTCATGTTCACTTTATGGTCTTATATCTAGCTCATGTATTGGTTGGTTGATTAGGATTATGCAGGCAATCAGGCTTATTAGATTCTATTATTAAATAGCAAGGTCATCCATTATTTAGGATCTCACCTTATCTGTTTGGAGCAGTAACTTAGCTTCACTGGTTTTAATGCCTCCTATGCATTTCATTTCAGCCAGATGATCTGCTTTCATCGAAGATACAAAGTCTCTGTCCAACAATTACTGGGAACGTTTGTTGCACAGAAGCTCAGTTTAACACACTACGGGCACAAGTCCAACAAGTAAGAGCCATTGTTCTCCATAATGAACTCAGACTATCGTCTGAGCAAATGAGTCTTATCTCAATTCTATATCTGTCCTTTGCTTGGGTACTTCACAACCATTTATCATCTGGCCATAATTAACCGACATTTCTTTCCAACAAAAGAAAAAAGGCCAAAATTACTGCTACCGGAATTGACATTGTTCAGCTACATTCACTTCTTTATTTTGGCGATTTTTTGGCGTTTGGATTAGGATGGGAAGTATGAATTAAAGTCAATTCTTGTACACTACTTGGCAGGCAATTCCTTTTCTTGTAGGCTGCCCTGCATGCCTGAGGAACTTTCTAAATCTCTTCTGCGAACTTACCTGCTCTCCAAATCAAAGCCGTTTCATCAATGTAACTTCTGTTTCTAAGGTGAGGAATCCTACACATTCTTCTGATCATGTCTTACAAGTGGTCTACCCCCTGCCCCAGTTTTGTTTTCCATGGCAAGGGACTGGTCTTTCTCTAAGTTTAGTTTTAATTATGGAAAAGACGGGAATATATTGCTTTTCAAGTTTCTTAAGGTGGATTGTGGATGCTTGTCAAGGGTGACCGCGTCACGAATGCACTGCTTTATGGCTTTCTCCATGTATATAAGTGTAGATAGGGTGGTGGACAGTAGGTGCTATACTAAGTATGGCTTATGTTTCATCTTCTTCCCCACTCTTAACTTTCGGTTTGTCCTTTTAAAAGTCAAAACTCCAAAGTTGCTCTTTTGTAACGGAATGTTAGGTACTCAAAGAACCTCAATGTGGTTGTCGGTTGTCTCATACACATAATTGCAATATCTAGGGAGCAAACATTCCATTCCTAATTTTCAATTTTTTTTTTCAGGTTAATACCAATTTGACCGTGGCTGGGATTGACTTTTATGTAACTGATGCCTTTGGTGAAGGGTTATACGACTCTTGTAAGGATGTGAAATTTGGGACGATGAACACTCGAGCTTTAGAGTTTATTGGTGCTGGGGCTAAGAATTTTAGAGGTATGTCATGTAAAGAAGTCATGCCTAAGTCTCTGTGTGTGTGCATGCGTCTGTGTTAATTACAGACGTCCTAAAACTAAATGTTTCCAAGTACAGTAAAAGAGCAAGATGTTGGTGCATGAAAAATGCTTCAGAAAAAATTCAGCAGAAAATGGGTTAGTTTGTTGGTGAACAAGCTGCCTAAACTGCATAAAAAGCTTTTCCAGCCATGGATATCAATTCGCATCTCTAGGAGAACATGATAGTCATGTTCTTTTTTTCTCGCAAGCATGACAAATGCTTCTGGAACTTGTGCCCTGTACTTCTCTACTTTAGTTTTTGATAATGGATTTGGCTTTCTAATTATTTTGTCAAATGTCAGTAGAGTTGATTTGATGTGTCTGATAATCTAGATGAATAGCACGATATCATGTGCAATGTATCCTTGGCCCTTCATCATGTACAGTCAATTACACTGTGGATGGTTTTCCAAATGAGATTTTGTCAAGGAAGATAGATTTGGGAGAGGTATCTCATGTTTAGTGGGTGCCAATTGTTTCTTAAAGAAATGTTTTGTCTTTGGACCATCAACTTATTGACAAAATTTAGTCAAGAGGCAACTTGGTAGGAGGATTACCATGGCAGGCTGTACGACTTCTTCTTTGTTGGCATGCAGAGAGTTGATATGTAGAAGCTATTTTGATGTTGAGAGTGTATATAGTGGATTGAGTTCCTTCTATATTTCATGAGAATAATATTTAAGCAGGATAATTATGAAGATAATATGCTTTTAAACATGATTGGCGACATCCTAATGCAACGGGAAAATTTGCTTTTGGTAGCTGATGATGTGCTTATTTTCTTTTTATCTGAATCAGACTTAACTTTGGATGGCGTTGAGGGCAATGCTTGTCTGTTTTGGTATATAAATTGCAGGATGTCAATTATCTGTTGAAGGATAAACAGGAACAATTTACAATTGCTATGGTTTTGTCCTTGAATTCTCGCACTTATATGCAGTTAATTTTGGCAGAATGGTTTGCTTTTATTGGAAGGCGAGCGGGCCTTAATGTTCCTGGTTCACCTTATGCGATTACGTTCAGGCCGTATGTGACAGAATCTTCTGGAATGAAGCCTATGAATGTATCTACTTATTCTTGCAGTGATATCTCACTTGGCTGTTCTTGCGGTGATTGCCTCTCTTCGGCTGTCTGCTCAAATTCAGCACCTCCTCCCTCACCTAAAGAAGGATCTTGTTCAGTGAGAATTGGATCTCTTAAGGTGAGAGAATGACTGACACACACACACTATCATTTTGCTCCGTAAGACTTCAATTACACGAAATTTACTTTAATGTATCCAACAATACAGGCCAGATGTATTGACCTATCCCTGACAATACTGTACATCATATTAGTCTCTGGGTTTTTTGGTTGGGGATATTTCCATCGACGAAGAGAAAGGAACACAGCTATGAGGGAAGCATCGTCAGGTGTCATGGATGACCAATATCGAAATATAGGTCGGCAAAAGAATGAGAACCTTCCCATGGAGGTGGGTCACTTTGCCTTCCACCAAATATGAAAATTTCATTGCATCTTGATGATACATTTTAGTTTTCGTTTTGCAGCACTAGTTCCTATGTCAGTTGAGGCAACTCATTTTCTCCTGTGCTTTGCCACTTGCTTAGCTCTGTCCTTTGTACTGTTGACTTTTGATTAGTGAACATGTTTTCAATTTGACTGCTATGGTATTTTCAGATATTTCTGTTTTGTAGCAATTGAAGGTGGTTCAACCGAAAATCATCTGCTTAGTTTTTGCTTGTAGTTTGTCAAGAAGAGTACAACCTATAAGATTCTAGTAAAGTGTTTTGGACCTCTGGGCTCTAGTGAGGATAGTGACAGTGAAGCAGGGTCTACAATACGGAGCTTTTCCATCATCCATCCATTCCTTGACTTGGTCCATCATGCCATTTTTCAATCGCGTGACTCTTGCATGCCTGGTCTCACAAACTGTTGTGACTCTGCTATAGTTACTCATAAGTATCGTGATGAGAGTGAAAATTCACACCAGTTACTTTATAACTCGTGAGGATCGTGAAGACGGAGCTATTTGATTTTGTTAAGAATATGGCCATCGATCACCATGCACAACCCGATTAAAATAAAGCCTCCAACTGCTGAATTAGCTATTTTATGTTAAAGGTGACAGATAGAGATTGTTTAGCTGGAATAACGTAGCACCTTGAAGTTTAGGGTGGTTTTTCTATATTCTGGTTTTGGATCTTCTTATATGTCCTCTTTTAGACTTAGAGAAGGTGCTTATCAATTTGTACATCTTCTTACAACCCTGCTTGCTTGTACATGGCGATGTTATAACTGTTTGTGAAAATTCAAGTATCTCCATTGCATGATGAAACTTAAAGTAGGCTAAGAAACAAAGGGTCAATGTTTAGTCTCAATCAATGTGCACTAAGGAAACTCAACAAAGCTACAGCCGTGTTATTTGCTTCTCTTGTTTCAAAGATGTTACTATGCTGTAAATAATTGTTTGATGGCTGGTTGATGACTAAGGTAGGTTAGTTTGTTTGTGTGGCTCTATAAGCCAACAATCCTCTCCACCCTAATGATGTTTAAAGTCTTCCAGTGTACTTATGCATAAACTTGACGCTATATTTCTGATGTACACCATCGCTTCTTGTTCAATTACATTTTCTTTGTGTCTTAATGTACTTTACAATCTTACTGAGTATTACTTGTATGTCATCGTTTCATCCATGCGGTCCAGTAGGTTCGAGATTGGCTTCCGTGCTTTTTGGATTACCCTGTTATTGCTATCCCTCTTTCATTCTAGGAAAATTTAAGAATGGTGTTACTGCTTTATGGTTTATTCTCAGATGCTCGAGGATGCTCCCCACATAAGAAACGGGGTGCAACTTTCACTAGTGCAAGGATACTTGTCGAAGTTTTACAGGTCATCTTTTTTAAATGCCACTAATGCATTTAGGCTTCTGCACTCAATGACTTTGAATTTCTGATGAGTGTTCAATTTCAGGAAATACGGAACATGGGTTGCCAGAAATCCTATCTTTGTATTATCTACATCACTGGCTGCAGTCCTTCTACTTTGTTTAGGTCTAATACGATTCAAGGTGGAGACGAGGCCCGAGAAGGTGTGTATTAAGAATTATCTGGTTCTTATTAATAAGATTCTGAGTTTTAACTGTTTGTCCTTGTATTGTAATTTTTGCTGCACTCTTTAGTGGCTATTATATTCCTTATTTTTACATCTATGTTCCTAATGCTTGCTTCTTTCAGCTATGGGTAGGGCCTGGAAGCAGAGCTGCAGCAGAGAAACAATTCTTTGACAACCATTTAGCTCCATTTTACAGGATTGAGCAGGTTCTCACTGCTAGTTAGACTGAGGGTTCTAAATTCGAGCATTGAATTCGGTTTCTGTGAAGTGGCTGCACCTGATTGACCAAAGCTGCTTCTTTGAAATTCGCAATGTCATATAGTTTTCTTATTACATAGATATAAAACAAGCTTTAGTAAGCGTGTTTTTGTTATGCTGCTTTGTCTTTCTAATTTAGTTCTAATAAAACGATAGCTTACACTGTCATTCTCAGAGATTTACATTCAATTTGCAATTTTTTCTTATCTGGCTCTTTGATTTGACTAGCCTGGCGTAGAACTGCTCTTTTATTTAGCCTAACTAAGTTTGAGGCTGAAGGAACTAATTGTGCTGTATTTTTTTGCCCAGCTCGTCTTAGCAACTGTTCCAGATGGCATGCATGAAAAATCGCCAAGTATCCTGACAGATGACAACATTAAGTTACTTTTTGAAATACAAAAGAAGGTCATTTATTTCCTTCAAGAGTTCATTTGTCTCTTGCCAATTAGTTGATCTTGTCTGTAGTTTTTGATTGGCTTGTTCCCTGAGATTTTTCATTTTTGTTGTTGACCTTTCCAGATTGATGGTATTCGAGCCAATTATTCTGGATCCATGATATCCTTGACTGATATCTGCATGAAGCCACTTGGCCAAGACTGCGCCACTCAAAGTGTCCTGCAGGTACACTTGGTTATTGGTGTACTCAAGGGAATGTATCCTATTTGTGATTCCTGTCACATAGTACCAAAAGAAAAAATCTTATCGAATAAAGTCCATCTCATAGTTTGGTAAATTAACTATAATTAACCAGTTAGGATTAAATCCGGCAAAAAATCAGTAAGGATTACTGGCTGCTTTAGGAAATGAATGAATTAAAAGCCTTGATGAGGCTTCCAAACTGGAGGCAAACAACTTGCAAAAATTATCAAACTAACAATATTTGACTTGCTATTGCTTGCTGTACCCTGTGTGGTAATGAATTGATTCTCTATGTTCTCATGATTGGTTTTCTTATACCTTCTTATGTTTATATATAGCTGTGTATCTTTCTGAATGTCGGGCATTTAATAAGGTGTATGTATGTGAAAAACAGGTTAGTTTGTTGACTTTTGTTGTTGTTGATAAAATGAACATTTAAATCTATTAGATAATGCACTCCAATTCTGAAACCATTGACATTCGATGGGCTCAATGCTGAAAGACCCCTAGCTCTGGGCCAAATCATTGAATTTAATGAGCTGGGTACTCCTTCAAAGATGGTGTCCAAAAAACCACATGGTCCTAAAGAAGCAAGTGCTTGTGCTATTTTTCTGGCCACCTTTTTGCCTTCAAGCTGAAATTACAATTTAGCCATGCTATCAGTGGAGATACTAAACTGGCATCAACAAGTTGTTATGGGTGTCATTATTGTTGCAGCACAGACAAATAATGACTATACTAATCATTAATCTCAACATGATGAAATTGTTGTTCTTATCAGTAGTTACCACTCATGACACCCGTTGCTGATGGTGGCAACTTGCTTAAAATTGTTCACTTAAGTGTTTCTTGACTTTACTTGCCTTGTGGTCTTGATGATATACTGATGAAAGTTTGTATTTCTTCTTTACTGACATACAGTATTTCAAGATGGATGCAAATTTTTTTGATAATTATGGAGGAGTCGATCATGTTAGCTACTGTTTTCAGGTACTTTCAACTGTTTTTCAGGTCCAATTTGTTGAAGCTAAAGAAATTGATTATAAACCCTTGATACATAAGGGTGGATGAATTATACTAAGATATCCTTGAGGTTCCTTCACTTCCTTTGTTGGAATTTGGGGGTAAAAATACCATTCTCAAATATCGAAAGTTTTTGGATTTTCTGCACAAGTTTACTGAACTTGATGAACTGTTCATGTTGATGAGTGATGTGGACGATTTTTTTTCTTTGATTCTAGTTAGTCCAGTGGTACTGATTAGGCATATGAAGTTGACAAAAAATAAGGGTATGATGATTGCACTCATTGGAACTTGACTGGACTGGGCTGGTTCAACTGGCATGAACAAAACCTGAGTCAGACCTTTTACTCTGGAAAACCAGTTGCACTCGCTTGCTGTTATTTGGGCTGTTAGGCAATAAATACCAAGAAGCCCACCCTCAAAGCAAATGCCTACAATGATTCCAACTGTGGACCTGGGGAATGAGAAACTACATATCTGCCACCAGTGCTGGTCAATCAGCTGATGCATTATGTGGTTTATTTCAAAATTGTTAGGCCCCCATATTCAAATCTGGCATGAATAGTGGAAAACTCGAGTCATGTATTTTGATGAGTACAGCATTTTAATAGACAATATTTTCGTGACCATTTGTCAGAATTTGTGAAGGTCAGGGATTGTATAAATAGGTAAACAAAAAATTATGTTACTATTTAATAGTTGACCCCTGATAGAACTTTCTACGCAGACCCCCTCACCTGACCATTTGGATTACTAGCTTGGTTTTCAAAATGCTAGGTTTTCTTGTGGAACCATCTAAGGATTTGAGGAACTTTCTTTTCTATCTTGTTCCAAAAAATTATGGATAACCAATAATAGGAATTGATGAGATTGCTATTAACTGCGGAGAAAAGTTATGCCTTCTCAGCGTTAAATTTAAAACATTCTAATTTCTGCATTAGCTCTTTATACTTAGATTGTACACTCGTTTCTGATCTTATAGCAGGCATAGTTTTGGAGCTTGCTCATATTTTTCAAGTGCTTACTCTCATCCTCTGAGTATTCTGGCGTATGCAAACCATTTAACTTAAAGCATGACATATATCTTTTTAGGTATTATTGATAATTGAATGCAGAATTGGAAAACCTTTTGACATTTATGGGCTGTCTTCAGCATTTTACATCTGCAGATGCATGCATGAGCGCCTTTAAAGCTCCCCTGGATCCAGCCACCGCTTTAGGTGGTTTCTCTGGTAATAACTATTCAGAGGTAAGATTTGATTCTTTAGATGAATTGAGCACCCTATTCATTCGTCAGGGAAAAAGAAGGGAGCGGAATGGGAATGAATGTGACACTCTAACAATGTCCTTGGAACAGGCCTCTGCGTTTATAGTAACTTATCCAGTGAACAATGCCCTTGATAAAGAAGGCAATGAAACTGGAAAAGCAGTAGCTTGGGAGAAGGCCTTCATCCAGCTAGCACAGGTTTTCTTCCACCTAATGAAAACTGAAAGGAACTTTTTTTTCTATTTTGTGTTGGACATGGGTTTTCGACATTGCATGCTCTGATTGATACTATCATGTCAGAAGATATGTTATGATGGCGAATCTTGATATGAGCTGTTTGTTATGTCTCTTAGAAAATGTACGCATGGCTTATATCAGCACTGAACCTTAGTAGAATAACAAGGGTCACTAGTTTTTGCTGAAACTTTTTATTACTCTGGTACTCTTGGTTTATCAAATAGAACAGCACAGAAATTTGCTTGAAAGTTTGTAAGCATCATTTTATCTGTAAGCACTCAACTAGTAAGTGGAATGTGGGTCCTTATAAGTCATTAGAGCTCTGACAGTTCTAGTAATATAACTTTTCTCCTTTATAATGCATCTGAAGAAATTCACTAAAAAAAGGCCATCCTTTTTACCCAGTTGGATAACTAATAAATTTGTATTGCGTTCTTTTTAACTGCCAATTAGGAGTTTAGAACTCCGTATTCATTTTTTTCTCTTCTTATGTGTTGCATGGCAGGATGAGTTGTTGCAGATGGTGCAGTCCAAAAATCTGACCCTCTCTTTTTCATCTGAAAGCTCCGTAGAAGAAGAATTAAAAAGAGAAAGTACAGCAGATGCCATAACTATACTGGTAAAGTTTTTTCTCCTAATAGAAACAAAACTGAACATGATAATTAATCTTTTTCTTTTTACTTTTGGACCACACGGCCTATTTCACTTAATTTTATCACTGCTTTGAATAGTTCGCTCTTGAATCAAGCGGTTGAATTATGCTTCACTAATACTTATCTTGTACTTTTTGTGTCAGATAAGCTATCTTGTTATGTTTGCATACATATCTCTGACTCTTGGAGATACACCTCGACTGTCCTCTTTCTACATGTCATCCAAGGTATATCTTGTTTGTTGTACCAATTATTGGTATAAATTGCAACATTAGGAGAACCTAATTATAATTTTGATGATACTAAGTTACAGCAAATAACTTGTAATTTGTAATATTATTTGTTGGATCAGGTATTACTTGGTTTTTCTGGGGTGGTTCTTGTGATGCTGTCTGTTCTTGGATCAGTAGGATTTTTCAGTATATTAGGGGTGAAATCAACATTGATCATCATGGAAGTCATTCCTTTTTTGGTTCTAGCTGTAAGTCCCATTCTTCACATCCTTTTTAATTTCATGATGCTTCTGAATCAAACTCAACATTTGGAATGAAAAATGTATCTTAAATTTAAGTATTAAGGTGAATCTCCAATTGAAAAAAGAACAAGTGCAATGAATGGGCATTTTAAGTACAATTGTACTCGTTGAGGCTGATATTTGCTACTGCATTAAGGCAGACATGTTTAGCATCAGAATGTGTCAGTACAAGGACCACTTTGCATGCGTGCATATCTAGACAATTTGATTGCTTCATCTTTCTGAATTTCCAATATTTGTTTCTACCGCCAAACATTGTAGTAGAGCATCCTGGCACCCTATTCAATAGCTTCTGTGAAACTTTTGTCATTGACACGCTTGTTACGAGTCTGCATGACACTACCAAATTGTTGCCCAGCTGCATAATGCATGTTTCAGAAGCTGAATTTTTTTGCCCCTGTTTCTTTCACTGAAAATTTCTGTGCCCAAGTATGTCCTGCTCAAACAAGCACCAAGAGAAGATTAACATACTATCTCAAAATGTGTAACAGTTCAAAGGTCTCTAGACTGTTAAAACTATTATTCACTACAACCGCCAAGAGGTGTGTCATCCCACATCATTTGAATAAAAGGGTTTTAATGGATATGAATGTAGTCATCCTTCACCTAATGGCATTAGCTTTTGGTTTGGACTTCTTAACATGGGATCGAAGTTCGCATCTTTCATACTCCATTTTAAGTCTATTCCGCTTGTGGTTCCCCGTTCTGCAACTCCACGTGTTTTTCATATGATTTCAGTTCGGTTTGCACGTGAGAGGGGATGTTAAAGTGTTATTTCATATCGGCCGAGTACAGGTTCCTATGGGCCTTATATGCATAGTCTTCCTCCATATGGCTTAGGTTTTGATTTAGACTTTCTAATGATCAAATTTATGTAGAGACAATTTCTTCAAGTACCATAACATTATTTTACTTACATATCCATATCTCGAGCTCTTTCGTTAACTAAAAACGATTGTTTGTTCTGCTCAGAAAAAGCAGTCAATGAAAAATTCTTCCATTATTGACTACTATCTATGCCTAAACATTTTCATTGATGATGATAATATTTTTTGTTTATTCATTTTTGTAACCAATACAGGCGAACGTTTTTAAGAAAATATTTTCCAAATCATTGATTTTCCAAGAAACAAACACACCCTTAGTTCAATTTAACTAACTGAAATAAAAGAAAGTATTATGACAATTGAGGGAATGCAACATATATTTGAAAGAAATTTAAGAAAAAGACAACTTTCTTTTCTTTTCCCCCCCATCATAACTCAAGGTAGATATTTACTCATGGCACCAGTGGCTTGGACGTGCTGAAGCTCAACCTTATTTTCTTTCAGGTGGGGGTGGATAATATGTGCATTTTGGTTCACGCTGTTAAGCGGCAGCCACTGGAATTGCCATTAGAAGGACGAATCAGCAATGCACTTGTTGAAGTTGGTCCTTCAATAACGCTGGCTAGTCTGTCTGAGGTGCTAGCATTTGCTGTTGGAAGCTTTATCCCAATGCCAGCATGCCGTGTGTTTTCCATGTTTGCAGGTTCTCTTTGATTTATAACCTATATTGAGTAGCACTAGACTAGAGTGACTTTTCTCCAAATACTAGGCTAGATTGGCTTTTCTCCACTTGTGTAGACCTAAAGCAGCTCAATGTCTGAAATATGTTGTTTTGCAGCATTGGCGGTTCTCTTGGACTTTCTCTTGCAAGTTACTGCCTTTGTTGCACTGATAGTTTTTGATTTTTTGAGAGCCGAGGACAAGAGGGTTGATTGTTTTCCTTGTATAAAGGTTTCTTCATCATATGCTGATTCTGATAAAGGTATCGTCTGTTCTATCATTATTCTTATTGGACATTTAGGTGCTAAAATTAAAATGCACCACTGAGTTTTTACTTACCTTCATAAGCACCAGTTATGTCTCTTTTTACTTTTTTTTTTTTGCTCTGAAATTTTGGCATGAAGTTTGACTGAATCAATATTATGGGAATGTAGGAATTGGGAGAAAAAAGGATGGATTGCTGGCTCGATACATGAAGGTAAATTTCTGTTTAATCATGGTGTCCATATTTTTAGAAGGCTGCTGTCCTGCCAAAAGTTTACTATTGTAATTGTGTGAATTTATTATTACTTTCCCCAACCCTCAATTAGGGGGAAAATAACTTTTGAAGCAAATGTTGACTTTCTTAAGTTCCCCAAATATGACATTGAGAGTCGGAGGGGTGTTCCTATTACCCATTTGCAGGACTGGTGTGAAATGTGTACGGTAATATTCATCAACCATGAGATGCTTACTAATACACAATATTCATCCTTGTCTGCTGATTCTTGTATTAGAACATCTCTGAAATTATTTATTCACTTAGCAGATCAACTTATTTTGTCCCTTAGTACATATTGTCTATGTTTAGTGGGTCCTTTCTCAAAGGGTGCATGATGTATTAAAACTACTTTCTGGTTCTCTCAAAGGCAGTTGTATATGTGGTCAGCAACGTGAACCCAACCACAGACTGCATCTCTCTGAAATCTGAACATGTATGGGGAGGGAGTTATAATTTTTCATTTATTAGCTAGGCATATTTCAAATATGTAAATGTCAGTTATGACTTGCCTGGCCATCATTACTGTAGCTGACACGAGTATTCACTAGAAGTCCCTATTGCATCTTGCATGGAGACAAATGTAGATCACAGTGAAAGAACTTTTCTATGATGATTAATGAGCTCATACATTGCCTACACTAGATATTTGAATAGTTTCATGTGTATCTCAGCATGCTTTCAGAAGCTAAACCAAGATAATTTTTCTCAAGTGTGCCTTCATGTCAAACATAAATTTTTTTAATGAGATATATCAAGCATAACTTGCCAAACTTCTTTTCTTCTTTTTGCACAAGCATATGTAGTTCACAGAAGAAGGTCCTCTCTCTCATGTTTATGAAGCTGAAATGTCTTATAGTGATGTACTTGAGGCCCTCATGGCAGAACTTTTGAGGAAAGAGGACTATGGTCCCAACAAACTTTACTACTCTACTGACAAGTTACTGTCGGTTTTCACTTATCTTGATTATTTAAGATAGTTCTGGGTTCTTGATCTTAATATTCACAAGACATATTAAATGGATTAGTTTACACCTGTCAGTGGTAGTGCTCCCTTGCAAGTCCTACGTTCAATTGGACGTTGCATATGATACTCCTGATTGTTCTATATGCAGCGTCGATGTCTTTCTCGATCTCTTCATGGGGAGGAAATAGTTTTCCTTTAATGAAAAATGTGCATACAATGATTTACTTGTTAACAGGATTTGGTCTCAGCAATGTTTATATTCAGTGTTTACCTATTTGAATGTGCAACATAGGCATTGGATAAAGCTAGTCATGCTTCAAAATTTCCTCTTCATACCGGCTATGCCATGTTTCTCTGATAAATATTAAATTATTCTGCAGGAGGTCCATGCACCTATTCTCAGTCTTTGGGGAGTTAAATTTCTGGTTGTCTCAGTTTTCATTGCTTTTGCAGTAGCTAGTATCGTGAGTAGCTCTGTTCGATCACATGGCTCTTTTTTGTCCTTCTGGATTTTTGCCTCTGCATATGTAATGTAGTCTTATAAGTAAAGCATCTTACTTTTTTCCTCCTACAGGCATTGTGTACCAGGATTGAACCTGGTCTAGAACAGAAGATTGTTCTACCCCGAGATTCATACCTTCAGGTTTGACTTGTCAAAAACCATTTGATGCAGGGAATTTGCCATAATGTGGTGTCTGGTACCTCAATCTTTCTTATGCCCCACAGGGATACTTCAATAACATCTCAGAGTATTTAAGGATTGGTCCACCTCTATATTTTGTTGTAAAGAACTACAATTACAGGTATCTTGACAAGCGCTGACAATTTGTGCATGAGTCATTATGAATAATCAGCTTTGCAATTCTTAGTATGTAGGTCAGTTGATGTTGCATCCCTAATAAGATGGATATCATTCTTCCTACAAAACTTACTTTTCAGCTTTGCTGGACTAAATTATCGTCATTTACTTTTTGTGTGCACCAATACTTATGATAAAGCTATTCTCTATTGCAAAATTTGCATGTTACAATCCTTAAACAAATTTTGGATGCTTCTTGCTGGAGATTAATCCTTTTTTGATTTTACTTGAACTTTTCAGCTCAGAGTCAAGACAAACAAACCAGTTGTGCGCCATCAGCCAATGTGATTCTAACTCTCTTTTAAATGAGGTAAAGGTTTTTTTCTTCCGCTTATATGGTGGTTTGGTAGTTGTTGATTATACTTCGCTTTACATGTCACGGGCCTCTCTTCATCCTTTGTCCATGCCGGTCTCTTTCCTTGTGCACAAAATCAATTCCAAATTATCTTCTGGCTGCAAGAGCTTCACATTCTTTCACGGGAGTTTCTTGTCTTTCTTTTCTTATTCTCGTTTTGGGTTTTCCCGTTCTTCTTGTCACTCAATCCTTTGTTGGTTTTCTTCCCACCATTGGAGATCAGGTGGTTGTATAATCTCGTACCTTCTTTGGTGCCCAAGCACTTTCAAGCGTCATTCTTTCATACAATAACAAAAAATTAAGCTTTATCCCTCCCAGTGGGGTCGGCTAGAGGAATGATTTCTATCCCATAGCATGTGATTCAAGTCTCCTGTAAGCTCCAAGTGCTCCATATATCTTTTTTTTTATCAACTCTTCCTCATCTTACCCACGATTCATTTGCAGTCCCGACTTTTCTAGTGTGTCTGCATATCCTATGAAACATTATCATCTCCACAACGCAAATTTGGTACACGTGTTGGTGTTTAACTTCCCAACATTCTGGGCCAGAAAGCACAGCCTTATTGCCATCCTATAGAATTTTCCCTTAAGATTAAGTGCCTTCGATTGCTGCACGGACACGAGATGCACTTCGTACTTTATCAGTCTGCTTGTTCTACTCCATAGATGAGATCTCTATAGATTTCTCCATGCTGTCGCAAAACTGATCCAAGATATTGAAGTGTTCACTTTTTAGGAAGTTTGAGTCTTCAGTTCTCACTAGGGTGTCATTTGATCTTCCATTCTTCCTAAACATCCAACTCCAGATATTTGTCTTGGCCTAACTTAAATGAAAACCCTTACATGTTGTCACTTAGTATACCGTATATCATATGATGTTCTTGATTTTCTTCACTCTCTTGCATTTGAAGGAAGAAAGTTCTATTGGGAAGTTTTTTTGTCATTATTTCACTTATAGACATCATATGCTAAAAGGTGTGTGGACTTCCATATACGAATTTGCACATACTCATAGGTTTGTGGAGGAAATTATGTCCCCGAATTACCAAAACATTTCATAAGACTGCTAATTGCATTGATTACTATGATTCAAATCTTTCTTAAATTTGATGTCACCGTTGCCATCATAATTTTGTCAAAAAGTCCCGGAAAAGGGTTGTGATTATTGGGATAAAGGATGTTCAAGGGAGAGACTATATGCTGCATGGAATTCAGAGTTTTAGGAAACATAAGAGATATTCTGCCACATGTGTGATTGGCAGTCAAAATTTTCTTTGCAGCGAGCTCAAATCTTCCATTAGTCTTTTGATCACTCCCTAGATTGATGGCATTCACTTCAGTTTCAAAATTTAATTCTCTCTGTGGTTTTTTGCTGTAGATTGCTAGGGCATCCGTAGTACCAAAATCAAGCTACATTGCAAAGCCAGCTGCTTCATGGCTTGATGATTTTCTTGTTTGGATATCACCAGAGGCTTTTGGTTGCTGTCGGAAGTTTACAAATGGGAGCTATTGTCCCCCAGATGATCAGGTCTTCGACTATAACAAGCACATCATTTGACTAGTTCGGCAATGGGATGTATATTGTGTAAAGGGGTCTTATGAGTAGTTTGCTATATAATGTAGGGTTGTGATTTCCATGAGCTGGGCAATTTATCAGAAGCCTACATTCTTCTGTTTATGGGACCATAGTCCGCTACTATGAATGATCATCTATGTAACAGTAGTCATTTGGAGATGCGATGTGAATTTTGTTATATCAGGGGTTGAATGATCGGTCGAATCTAAGTTTTGATTTAGACTTGGTAGAAGTTTATGGGGATTGAAAAGATGATTTGTCTGATCATATTTAGATTATCTGTACTTTTGTAGCATTAATATGCTGTACATTGCTAGATATAGCTTGATTTACACGAAATCTTTTTTTCCAGCCACCTTGCTGTCCCTCTGGTCAAACTTCCTGTGCTGCAGATGGATTATGCAAAGACTGTACAACGGTAATGTAGGCCAAATCTTGTAATTGGAGGTTATTCTTATTTTATGTTTGGTTTTGACATTTTTAGTGATGCAATAATGAAGGTGATATACTCAAAATAAATGAAGTGACATTTGCTTGTTTGATATGTGTAACTGATAGCTATCTTTTGATGTTTTCAGTGCTTTCGTCACTCAGATCTTCAGAATGACCGGCCATCAACGTCACAATTTAAAGAGAAGCTTCCTTGGTTCCTTAGTGCATTACCCTCAGCTGATTGTTCCAAAGGAGGACATGGAGCTTATACTACCAGTGTGGAATTATTAGGTCTGTACTCTGTACAACTGTACATGGCCCTCAAGATAAACAACCAAGCTTGGCTGGGGAGTGAAACCATCAATATGTACTTAGTGAAAATAACTGGCTACTAATATGTTTCTTTTAGGATACGAGAATGGAGTTATCCAAGCATCTTCATTCCGCACATACCACACCCCCCTCAATAAGCAGGTTTTAATTTGCCACAACAGTTTCTAGTGCAGGATCTTTCCAGTTGTCTTTGCATTTATAATGGAATCTGAATTTGAATTATTATCTATTGCAGGTCGATTATGTCAATTCGATGAGAGCTGCAAGGGAATTCAGTTCAAGAGTTTCTGACTCCTTAAAGGTAACAACATGCACAGCAACAAAAAGTTTTCACCTCTATTTGGTTTGATGGTAACTTCAGAATTAGCATTCTCGTTTATATTTCTTTAGCCATATTTTGCCAAAGCAGTTGAATAGTAAATCCTTTTAGGTCATGTTTGGTGGTTTGTATAAAATGCAATATTCTATCCAGCTTTGTACATTCCCCTTGTACTGCGTATACCAGCATATATTTGCAAGCTAGTGGAATTTGTGCTACGCACTTATTTAAGAGAGAAAAATTATTTTGAAACTTTATTTTGGGGTTATAAATTGTAAAATAGGTAAAACTAAGTAAACACTGCACTTGTATGATGTCTGTTAAGATGAATTTATATTTTTAAATTAGATTATGAGATGAAGAAATAAGTAAAAATTAATTTTCAGTGGGCCACTTAAATTAGTAACTTATAAACTGCTGTACATCTAAGTTAAAAAAATGCACACTTATTGTTGAATTGTATTAGTTGTACTCTTAATGGGGTAGTCAAGTCATTCTATTGTGTTTTTTCTCTTAATTAATGTAAAAAATAGTGAAAGCTCCATCCCTACAACTTTTCTTTTTCTATGCAAATTTGACATTAGATTAGATAGAGTGGGTACGGAAAATGATCAAGAAGGGAGGGAGGGAGGGAGGACATGAGAATGTCTGGTTATTCTCCTAACATGATATATAGTCATACGAGATATTATCCTACCTTGTTCTGTCTTATTGGGGCTATATATGGTACGCCAAATGCAGCCATAGTTATTTATCATGGGCTAGTAGACCTGAACAAGAGTTGCATACTAGCAGCTCTAATCCGATCTGTTGTGACTAATATTCTTGCTCTGTGCAGATTCAGATTTTCCCATATTCAGTCTTCTATATGTTTTTCGAGCAGTACCTCGACATTTGGAAGACGGCACTGATTAACCTCGCCATAGCTGTTGGTCAGTATATTCAATGAACTCTACAATCAAAGCTTCTATGTGTGTGCCTTCTCTCATGTGTAACCCTTGGATGCTCTCAAGGACAGTCCATTTATCTGTTATTGAAGGATTTTCTCTGACCAGTTTTCACACTTACAATACTTGATGCTCATTTATTTTGGGTTTCATTCTTGGTGCCTTTAGATATATCTGATTCTTGCACCAATCCGGAATGTGTCAAGATGGTGATAACCAAATATTCCGCATTATGCAATTTTTTGAAAATGGAAATAGACCAAGTCAAAATCAACACTGTTGAGACTTCCCTTTTTGTGCTGTACATAGTTACATTACCTCTAATTATCTCTGCTTTGAACTTAATACTGATCAAATCTGCAATTTTTTTAACAGGTGCAGTATTCGTTGTGTGTTTAGTTATAACTTGCAGGTAAATTATCAGCTCTTTGTTAAATAGTTTCCTTTGTCCACTAGGTTAAATGGAGGGTTGTGACCAAACCTTAGTTGTTGACTTGTGATTCTTCACACAAACTGCTAAATCTGATTCTATGTGCAGTTTATGGAGTTCAGCAATCATCCTCCTGGTGCTAGCAATGATTGTGATTGATCTTTTGGTACTATCTCACTTCAGTATAAATTTCATTATCTGTGCAAAACAATGATAACCCTTTAAGCATAGTAGTTGTGTTTATTATGTTTTTGTTACCGGAAGCACTTATGAGATGGAAATCTGCAGGGGGTGATGGCAGTTCTGAAAATCCAGTTGAATGCTCTCTCTGTTGTTAATTTGATAATGTCAGTTGGCATTGGCGTCGAGTTCTGCGTGCATATTACACATGCTTTCTCGGTTAGCATCTTCCCTTCTCCAACTGTACATCGCTAATCAAATTACTGATAATTACTTCTGTCTTAGAGAAGGATTTGCACTGACTCTGCTAGGCAAAGTTAATTTCTCTGAACGAACTTGATTACAGACAGAGCCCTTGTGTTGCAGGTGAGCAGTGGAGATAAAGACCAACGCATGAGGGAAGCTCTAGTTACAATGGGAGCTTCTGTTTTTAGGTTCTCTTTCTTTTCTCTCCCCAAATGAATTCACCTATATTTATTCCCCCCCCAAAAAAAAAAATATTTAAGAGAGAAGAAAGACAAAACATAAGCTGCTTTTGCTGAATCCTGAAACTGATGAAGAAGAACAGACCATCAACATACTGGTTCCGAATGTTCATACACTTGCTTGGAGCCTTATACTGGAATGTAGATGAATTTATCTATATGCAGAAGCCTGGAGAGGGTAGTACTACATTCTACCCTGTGACAGTGGAAACCCCTCATACATTATTGGCAATTTCCTCCAAACAGAAGGAGGAAAAAAGAAGAAAAAAGATGAGGCATAAGGAGGAAGAAATGCTTAATTTGCAACTTTTTGGATATGTGATGCCTCTTTAGATCGTTAAATAGGTCATCCTTTCTATTACTTGGCCCCGTGTTTTATCTTTAGGCAATTCTTAAGACATATATCTTGAACTGAAGAATAATTTGCAGTCCATTGGCATGAATTTAAATGTACTCTTAGTTTGCTTTGAAGTGAAGAATTACACCTTATGTTTTGAAATGTTCATTTGCAGTGGAATCACGCTAACGAAACTGGTTGGGGTCCTTGTACTTTGCTTCTCAAGGACTGAAGTTTTCGTGGTCAGTAAATGTCCTTGAGTTTTCAATATGACTGATCCTTCAAGATTTTCAAGGATCTTCTCATCTTTGCTGGCATCTTCACAGGTATACTACTTCCAGATGTACCTTGCACTGGTCCTCCTGGGTTTCCTGCATGGGCTTGTATTTCTACCTGTGAGTTCTTTTTCATCCGTTTATATGCTCGATGCTTTTCTTGTCCACTTCCTTTTTCACGATTGCTGGGCTTATCCATATGGCTTGCTAGGGAGGACGAGGAATTTATGCCCTCAGCTAGAAATTTTTAATTAGTGTTGCAGCAAATAGGCAGAAATTATCTTTGTTTCTCTTGCACACCATCAGATCTCAGCTTTATAATGTCTCCCAATAGCAAGTACAGTCCCTAAGCTCCCGTGAAATGACTGCTGTTATGATAATGTTCGTCTCCTTAAGAGGAACCTTTTCTAACTTCCTCGAGCAACTTGTACCTTCTATTTGCAGGTGGTTTTGAGCATATTCGGTCCACCTTCTAGATGTGTGGTTGTGGAGAAGCAGGAAGGTCGGCCCTCGATTCAATCACTGTTCAGAACTTGAGACAATTGGTTGCGATTGCCACTCCTTTTTTTTTTTTTGCAGCGATTACATCATTCTTTTTCTTTCGATACATTGAGTTTTACGGTGTATCATTAGCGATGAAAAGTCGGATATCTTCCAAAATGTAAATTATGTTGGAAAAAGAAATGTTCACATGAAAAAGAAAAGAGAATTGTACAGTCCCGGTGACAGTACTTCAAAGTCTCTCGGTTAATGCATTGTGCAAGGCAAGCCTTCTTTACCTTCTCTGTTAATGTCCTAAGTTGTCCTGTCTCTTCCAGCCGAAACAAAGACACAAAAGTATCCATGGAGTTTACGGAATCGCCGGTTCAAAACTTTCTGCTGCAATAGAATGTCGGAAAGAGGTGTCTTCGTGGTTGGTAATTCGCAGACAGACGAACACTTCCACATGGAGGATTTTATAGCCGGTTGTATGAAAAGCGTTGGATTTAGGTGGCACGAAGAATCCAACGGTTGGCAGGAACCGATTAAACACAGTCCGAATTTGGTTATGCAAACATAAACACGGTCTATTTTAAAGTGCCTCTGATATTCTTAGTGCCGCTTTCGGCTGTCTGGATTTGAATCTGGATACTGGTGTTTGGGAACGCCTTCTGGATCGGATAAAAGTCGGGATGCGTCCGGATAAATGGCAAATAAGAAATCCGGGATAGGAGGTGGGATAAATCCGGATTGGATAAGAAGATGACAACAACTTGTTTTCTCCTATGATGATCACCGCGAGTTGCGCCGGTGGAGGAGCTTGTCAGAATAGCACGATCCTTTGCAGTCCACGCTTTCTTCGGGGATCCATGCTTTCATTGGAGATTGAGGGAAAAAGAGAAAAAAAGTTGTCTCTTTTCCTCAGTCGCTTCTCACTTACTTAAGCGCCGCCACTCATCGTTCCCTGCGGCGGCTTACTCGTTATTACTACGCGATGACCGCAAGTTTGTGCCGAAACTTCCCACGGCCTGCCAGCGACGAGCCACATTTGTTGTTACTTTACCGCACCACCGCGACAACACGGCCGCCCCCGTGACTTCGTTTTTTCCCAATGAGGTGATCGCTACAGCTCTTCCAAGCGAGTCTCGCTGCTGTGGGTGGTTTTCATCGTCGGCCTTTCACTGTTGTTGAGCTCATCAATCGCCCACTGCATTACTATTGAGCAAAACCTGAGGCCGGCGAATTTCAGTCAAATCCTGCCGAGTCTGCAAGCTCTACGACAAAACCCCCACTGCCCGGCGGGTTCTTAGGCATTCCAACGTTCAGCGATCCTTCCCCGTCGGCAACTGTCGACCCTAATTCCTTCTTCCAACATTTTTTTTAAGGATTACAATTTTTGTTTTCTAATTTTCAGTTTTTTTAAATTAAATTTAATTGATTTTTTTAATTTTTTTTCAATTTAATCTTAAGTGTACCAAACACTTGATAAGATAAGATATGTTCACCTTTATCATCCGGAGGATTTTATATCCTACTTTGTCCTATCCTATTTCAATCATTCTCTTGGCGATCAAATGTATAGGGAAAATTGTCCAAAAAGTTCTAGATCTATTGCACTTTTGATAATTCAATCATAAACCTTTTAATTATGCCAATTGAGTCCTAAACTTTTTTAACAATTTGTCAATTTAATCTTTCTAGTTAATTTAGCCCGGAAAATGCTTACGTGGATGTCTAGTTAGCATAGACTGTCCTACGTGGTTGGACCGGCAGGAGGCCAACACTAATGTGGTTGCCGGAGATCAAAATGACAGCATTTTCTTTCATTGAAAAAAAAGAAAGAGCCCTTGAACGTTTAGAAAAGATTGTCGCTTGGTACCCCTTCCTCCAAATCCATCGCTCACACCAATCCCTCGATCTTGCTCCAATCTGAAGAATCCTAACTGAGATTAACCGAGATCTTGCTCAAATCTATTCAATCTCAAGTCAATTTGAACAATTTCGCTCAAGATGAGTCGTTATTTCGTCAAATCTGCTCCCCCAATCCCACATTTGCTTGTCCAAATCGTAGACCCGATTCACCCATAACCCAGTTGTGATCCGAATCGACCTCGAGATTTTGCAGCGAACACGACAAAGTGTGTGGTCCCGATTTGCTTGTGTTGTCGGCACTCAGCGAACATGACATAAAGGTATGTTTTTGTGCTCCCAAATGTGACACAAAGGTTCGTTGTCTTCATGTGTGTTGTTTTGAAAATCCCCGATAGCCATCCGAAACGTAATTTCTGTGCATGTATGCCCACACAGAAGAATATTTGGCCGCAAAGGAGTCTATACATAATGTTTGTGGCAAATTGCGTTTCAACTGATTTATGAATTCTTTTGTATGCTGGAACTGATAGTAATGCTACTGCTTGCTGAGGATTCTGTATCGTGATCTGCTAGTTAGGCAGAATGTGCTCATCACTGAACTAGAATAGTTAGGCGAATCATTTCATTGAAAATGTCAACATAAAGAACAGGTGATCATCCCTATGAAGAGAAGCCCTGGACCTATAAGGGGAAGAATTGGAAAAATTGAAATTTCAAAAGGTCTTCCATGAGGCACATATGATATCAAAAGCCATGGGAAGTAGCGTCAATGTACTAAGGTGGGTTGTTCATTTTAGGAATTTCATTTGAGTAGGGTCACTTGAAATTTAGGCTCCATTTATTTCGCGGAAAACATTTTTCGGAAAAATATTTTCCCCATCTTCCGACGTTTGGGGATGGAAAATAAGCTAGTCATGAAAAACATTTTCCACATTTGGAAAAAAACACCTTCAAAAGAGGAGAAAATGTTTTGCTCTTTTGAAAAGGGGAAAACATTTTTCCCCATCTTTCCTCCCTCCACTCCTTCACATTCCTTTTCTTTGTATTTATTTTTTGTTTTTCTTTTCTTTCTTCCTCTCTGTAGGTCGCTGGCCATGGCAATGGCTGGCAATTGGCCATAGGTGAGGCCAAGCCTCACCGGATCTGGTGAAGCAAGGCTTGGGTGAGTCCCAAGCTCGCCTCGCCGGCCTAGAGCAAGGTCGAGCCTCGCCTGGCCAGATCTGGCGAGCTCGAGATCGCTTGGTGAGTCTTGAGCTCACCTGAGGCCGACGACTTCGAGCGGGGCCAGATTTGGCGAGCTCACCTGAATCTTTCGAGTCTCGAGCTCGTCGGTCATCACCCATCGCCGTGGCCGATGATCAGCCAAGAAGAAGCAAAATAAAAAGAAAGAAAAGAAAAAACATAAAAGAAAAAATAGAAAAGAAAAGAATAAAAATTAAAAAAATATAATTTTTTTATAATTTTTCCCAGAAAAGTCAAATCCGATTTTCCGTATCAAATAATGGAAAATGTTTTTTTAGTTCATTTTTAGGTCTCAGCCAAACACTAGAAAATACATTCATTTTTTGAAAAACATTTTCCAGTAATGCCATATTTTCCGTGAAACAAACGGAGCCTTAGCCTCCTGAAACTTTAAGCAGGGTTATAGATGGACTAACTGTGACTTCTGTCTAGCCACATTATTTGGAATAAGAATTTTCCTTGAAATGTCATAGGAGGCACAAAAGATTGAAAGAAGTATATGGGCATTCTGTTAGAGCTTTTGAAACCCGCAGCAAATAATTCTTTCAATGGCTTCACTAGCCAATATATAGTGCTGTATAAGTTTGCTTGTGCAAAAACTTTACTTTAGTTTCCTTTTTTTGGGTCAGCATTTGTCTTGTTCTAGATTAAATTTTAAGTTTTTCCTTATGTACCAGGTCTTGCAGAATATTTATCAAGTTTACCAGCACTTGTTCGAAACTATTGACATTTCTTTTCTATCTACTCCAGTTGGAGGCCTAGCCACAAAAGCAACTTTAAGAATATCACGTTCCCTACACCTAACCTGGCCAACAAAGAATTCACAATTCAGAGATCGTTTTGTTTTTGTTATGCTAACAGATGAAAAATGTTTAGTTAACTCACTAGGTACTTCAATTTCAAACTACTTTGGTCATCCACAACTAAATTCATGCAGTTAAAACTATCATTTTAATGTCCTAAATTTGTTTGCCGACTTGATTTTAATTTCCAAACTTTTCACGAGGAGTGTCAAGATATTTGGTAAATTCATCAATCAAGCACAACGGCAAATTTATCTGTGCTATTGTTCGTTGTCTTCACGTGTGTTATTATGTTGACTCTTCATTATGTTCAATTATCTCACTATAATATACGTTGTCTTTTTGTATAGGGTCGAGATGAGCAACTAGTTAGCTTTGATTTGTCTTTTTGAAGGTGTTGGTAAGGGTGCTGGTGTGAGTGCTGGTGAGAGCGCTAGTTAGGGTGAATGCATTGGTGAGGGTGTTGATTTAGATTGTGATTTCTTTGTTGATGAGGGTGATGGTGCTGGGCTAGAGAGTAATGAATTTATGCTGGATGATTTAGATGTACCAGTCAATAATGTGGAAATTGATTCAGATAGTGAATTCTCATTTAATCTAGTCGATGTAATATTCTTGACTGATGATGAGGACCTTGTAGAAGGCAGGAAGAACATGAGGGAATTTCACAAGAGGGCCACAAAGGCTTAAATTATAGCATAACCACTCACATAAGTTGTACCATCCCAACAATTTATAGGAAAATCATCTAATCCCAACAATTTGATGTAGTTATTGGTGAAGGTGGTTATTAGATAGACTATTGTGAAACAAATGGAGAGGAGTTTGAATTCTGATATAGAGTGAGAAGGTAGTGATGTGACAAGAAGGCAAGTAGGTTTCCAACATATGATCTTGATAATGTAATGCCTTTATTTTCTACGTCTATGAAGTTTGATGATGGTAGGCAATTTAAAAATGCTTTCATACAACACCCAATGGCCGATCGTAAAGAAATAAAATTTATCAAGAATGAAAAAAAGTTTGTTAAAGCAAAATATGTCGTTGAAAATTGTGCTTGGAAGATTATTGCATCTTTGGATATTAGAATTGGATCATTCCATGTTTAGACCTACCACGAAGAACATACATATAAGAGGGTTATCGGTTCTTGATTGGCAAACACTATCTTTGTACAATTAAAGCAATGCCAACTATGAAAACCAGTGCTTTGAATGAGCTTACCAAGGATTAGTTGGGCTTAAATATAAGTATGGCTCAGTGTACAAAGGCTAAGTTACTTGCCTTTACAATTTTGATGGGTTACTACAAGAACGAATATGCAAAGTTGTGCGATTATGCAAAGGAGCTTAGGGAGACAAATCTTGGGAGTATTATTATATTGAAAGTTGAAAAGCTCGACATACATTCTAAGGCATTTTTTGAGAGTATGTATATTTGTTATGCTGCATGCAAAACAAGTTTCCTTAATGGATGTTAGGAAACTTGTGGGGTTAGATCATTGCTTCTTAAAGTGAATTTGTAAAGGGGAGATCTTGTGGGCCGTTGGAAGGGATGCAAACGATCAAATGTTTTTAATTGCATGGGCAATTGTTAGAGTTGAGAGTAGAGACATCTGGACTTGGTTCTTGACACATTTGATGTAAATACCTCAACCAAGTCCAAGTGTATTAACTCTCAACTCTAACAATTGCCCATGTAATTAGGAATATTTGATCATTTGCATATCTTCCAATGGCACACAAGATCTCTTCTTTACAAATTCATTTTAAAAAGCAACCATCTAACCCCATGAGTTTTCTAACATCCATCAAGGAAACCCTTTTTGCATGTGGCAAAACAGACGTACATCCTCTAAAAAAATGCTTTAGAATGTATGTCGGGCTTTTCAACCTTTAATATAACAATACTCCCAGGATTTGTCTCCCTAAGCTCATTTGCATAATCACATAACTTTGCATATTCTTTCTTATAGTTTCCCATCAAAACAGTAAAGGCAATAAGCTTAGCCTTGTACACTGATCCATACTTACATTTAAGCCCAATTGATCCTTGATAAGCTCCTTCAAAGCACTAATTTTCATAGTTGACATTGCTCTAATTGTACAAAAATAGTGTTTTGCTAGACCCTCTTGTTAGAAAGCATATATGAGGGAGTTGTGTTAGAGAAATCTCACATCAGAGAATTGATGTGGTATAAAGCAGTTAATATATCCTAGTTGGCCCATAACTCATTAGCTTAAGCTTTTGAGTAAATGTGCGTTCAACTAGATATATTGACAGGCTCGGACTTGGGCTATCTCTTAGAGATCTTCCCGGATGAAGGAATCAGACTTTTGTTGCACGCTACCATCAAATGGTATCAGAGCCGATGGTTGCAATTTCTAGGCAAGTGAGCGTTGTGGTGTAGCAACGCGGCCCGATAGTAAACTTCATGGTTATGAAGTTGGGCGTTGATGGAGATTCCTGATGAGATATTTTGATGCAGAATGATACCTGAATTAAAGAAAAGTAGACCTAACACAAAGAGCTTACATGTGAGGGGAAGATTGTTATGATGCACATGTGAGTGAGTTGTGTTAGTGAAATCTCACATCAGAGAATTGATATGATGTAGAGAAGTTAATATATCATAATTGGCCCATAACTCATTAGCTTAATTTTTTTTAGTAAAGGTGAGTCCAATTGGATATATTGATTGGCTCGGACTTGGGTTCCCTCTTGTTGATCTTCCCGGATGAAAGTATCAGACTTCTGCCGCAAGCTTCCATCACCTCTTATTATTGAAGCTAATGCTATATGTACGTTCTTCATGGTAGGTCTTCACATGGAATGATCTAGTTCTAATATCCAAAGATGCAGTAATCTTTCAAGCACAATTTTCATCAGCACATTTTGCTTTAATAAATTTCTTTTCATTCTTGATAAATTTTATCTCTCTACTCTCGGCCATTGAGTGTTGTATGAGAGCATTTTTAATTTGCCTACTATCATCAAACTTCATAGACATAGAAAAAAAAGGCATTACACTATCAAGAACATATGTTGGAAACCCACTTTTCCTTCTTGTTACATCACCACCTTCCGGCTCTGCATAAAATTCATATTCTCCTCTCCATTTGTTTCATAATAGTTTGTCTAATAACCACTTGTAGCAATAACTACATCAAATTGTTGAGGATTAGATGATTCTTCTGTAGATTGTTGGGATGGTACAACTTATGTGAGTGGTTCTGCTATAATCCAAGCCTTTGTGGCTCTCTTGTGAATTCCCTTATGTTATTCATTCCTTATACAAGGTCCTCATCATCCTTATCCTCATCATCAGTCAACAATATTGTATCGACTAGATTAAATGAGAATTCGTTGTTTGAATCAATTTCCATATTATCTACTGGTACATCTAAATCATCAATAATAAATTCATCACTCTTTAACCCAGCACCATCACCCTTATCAACAAAGAAATCACAATCTAAATCAACACCCTCACCCTGACCAACACCTTCATCAGCACTCTAACCCTGACCAATGCATTCACTCTCACCGGTACTCTCACTAGTATGTTTGATAACCACCATGAGCAATAACCACATCAGATTGTTGAGGATTAGATAATTTTCCTATAGATTGTTGGGATGGTACAGCTTTTGTGAGTGCTTTGGCTATAATCCAAGCCATTGTACCCATCTTGTGAAATTTTCTAATGTTCTTCTTTCCTTCTACAAGGTCCTCATCATCAATCAAGAATATTGCATCGACTGGTACATCTAAATCGTCCACCACAAATTCATCACTCTCTAACCTAGCACCATCCCTTCATCAACAAAAAAATCACAATCTAAATCAACACCCTTATCGACACCATCACCAATGCCTTCACCGTGATCAACACCCTCATCAATGCCCTCACCCCGACCAACACCTTTACTGGCACCCTCACCAATGCCCTTACCTTGACTAGCATGAAGGAGAAATTGACATGAACGAAGGACAACGATAAAACTTCAATTTATGTGTAGAACACCTCAAGAGATGCCGATACTTAAGTGCAGAATGAGTAATCCCCATTATTTATTCCAGGTTGCCCAAACTTTCTAAATCAATGATTTGAGGGAAGAAAGATATGATGACAGCAACAAAAAGATGACGGGATAATCTCTCAATCAGCACCCCATTCGAATAGTCAAAAGATGGAAGAAAATCCCATTTCCTTTTTTTCTTTGGTGGCCAGAGAGAAAACTTCATTTTCATTTACCCGTTGAGAGAAAAGATTATTCTATATTGATTTTAGAAAAGAGGGAGAGATACAATATATATAGAAAAAAGATGGACCTCAACCCTAAGACAACTAAATAAACTAGGCTCAACTAATTAGGCGTAATAACATTAACAATAAACATAAAGAGACTTCAACACTCCTCCTCAAGTTGGAGTATAGATATTGGACATGCCGAACTTGTAGAGAATAGTATGAAACGTGTGCCCGTTCAAGCCTTTGGTGAAGACGTCTGCAAGCTGATCCTTAGAGGCAACGAAGGATAAGTTGATAAGGTTGTTGTCTAATTTTTCCTTTATAAAATGATGATCAATCTCCACGTGCTTGGTGCGATCATGTTGTACCGGATTATGAGCAATGCTTATAGCAAACTTGTTGTCACAATAAAGTCGCATTGGTTGTGAAACAGCAACTCCGAGATCAGTAAGAAGGGACTTCAGCCAAAGTAATTTACAAACTCCTTGAACCATAGAACGAAATTTTGCCTCGGCACTTGAGCGGGAAGCCACAGCTTGCTTTTTATTGCGCCAGGTGACTAGGTTGCCTCTAACAATAGTATAGTAACTGGAAGTAGTTCGTCAATCATCCAAAGATTCGGCCTAATCAACATTCGTATACGACTCCACAGAAAGATGACCATGAGGTACAAATAAAATCCCTTTCCTTGGAGTAGATTTCAAATAACGAAGAATCCTGTGAATCGCCTCAAGGTGCGAGGAGTATGGATCATGCATGTATTGACTCACCAAGCTCATTGCATATGCTATATCAGATCGAGTATGAGAGAGATAAATCAGCCGACCTACCAATTGGTGGTAACTTCCTTTATCAACGAGCTTTCCTTCTTTAGATCGCAAGTGGCCATTGGCCTCAATAGGGGTTTCAACCGGCTTGCATCCAAGCATACCAACCTCAGCCAAAAGATTCAGAATATACTTCAATTGGGAGAGAAATACCCCTTTTTTAGATTGAGTGATTTCGATACCTAGAAAATACCGAAGAGCTCCCAGGTCTTTAATTTCGAATTCTCTCTCAAGATATTGTTTAAGAAGAGAAATTTCGACTGAATCATTCCTCGTCACTACAATGTCATCGACATATAAGATGAGAACAACAACTTCTGTACCTAATCGTTTGATGAATAAGATATGATCAGCATTACTCTGAGTATAACCAAAGGCAATCATAGCCCTTTGAAATCGCCCAAACCAGGCTCTAGAAGATTGTTTTAAGCCATATAATGCTTTCTTGAGTTTGCACACATGGCCTTCTGTCTCAGGGCTAGAAAAACCTGGAGGAATGTCCATATACATCTCTTCTTCAAGTTCCCCGTGAAGGAATGCATTCTTTAGATCCAGCTGCTGTAAGTCCTATCCAAAATTGATAACACATGAGATAAGAATTCTAATAGTGTTCATCTTGGCAACTGGTGCGAATGTCTCAATGTAATCAAGGCCATAGGTGCACCCCTTGGCCACCAAGCAAGCTTTGTAGCGATCAATGGTTCCATCGGCCTTTTGTTTGACAATGAACACCCACTTGCATCCAACGGTACTTTTATCTCGAGGAAGCTGAACTAACTCCCAGGTACCATTTTTCTTAAGAGGTCTCAAGTCTTTTAACATAGCCTCTTTCCACTTTTCATTAGCTAAGGCCTTTTATCATGTTCTGGGGACAGCTGTAGACAATAGAGATAAAGAAAAGGCACGATAGGATGAAGACAATCGATCATATGACACAACATTGGATATGGGATGCTGTGTACATAAATGTTTGCCTTTCCTAAGTGCAATCAGTAAGTCATCAGTTGTATCATCATTATTAATAATCTGAGAGAAGGTGTCATTACCCGGAACTGCGGCTATGGGACTGGCAGGAGGAGATTGGTCGAAGAGTAGAGTAGTGGTAAAGGAGGCTTCATGAAAATTCTGTCGGTGAAACACAATCGAGTACCGAAACCGTTCCTGAATCGGAGGGGCCTTTGCTAAATTTTCTACATTGACAGAATTAGGATTTTCAGCACTTGCCGAGTTTGTTGGAACTGCCGGTGGGGCTGTATTTTCTGTATTGGTTGCAGTTGTAGGATCTGATTTTTCTGATTTTTTTACTAGAAATATCTGAAATAATTAACTCCCCTTGCAAGGATATCACGTCCAAACCTGAGGACATATCTTCACCATGAGAAGGCTCCCCTTGAAGAGGTGTCCGCGAGTAAAAGGGCTAAGACTTATGAAAGATAACATCCATGGAGACAAAATAGCACCGAGTGGAAGGACCATAGAACTTGTAGCCTTTCTGCGTGGGAGAATAGCCCAAAAAGATACACCTGATACTGCGAGGGGCAAGCTTACCTACCGGATGAGCTATGCGAGCAAAACATTCACACCCAAACATTTTTGGAGGGACTAAAAACTTATAGAAACCAGTAAGAGCTTTAATGGGAGAGCGATATTGGAGAATGCGTGATGGGAGGCGATTGATCAAATAAGCTGCACTCAAAATAACACCACTCCAATATTGAGTTGGAACATTCATGGCAAACATGAGGGAACGGGCCACCTCCAAGAGGTGGCGATTCTTGCGCTCCGCCACACCATTTTGCACAGGAGTATCGACATAGCTCGTTTGATGAAGAATACCACGATCATATAAAAAGGCATGAAAATCTGACCTGGTGTACTCCATTCCATTGTCACTTTGAAGAATACGAAACTTGCCATCAAATTGTGTTTGAATCATTGCTAGAAACTGCTAAAAGTATTGAAAAACATTACTCTTTTGCTGCAGTAAATAAACCCAAGTAGTGCGGGTACAACAATCAATAAATGTCACAAACCAACGGTGACCCAAAATGGAGAAAACATGGGCAGGGCCCCAAACATCCGAATGCACAAGATAAAAAGGTGCATTGCTTTTATTATCAATAGGAGAATAGGTGACACGAGTTTGTTTTGCTAAAACACAAGAATTACAAAAGAAATCTTGACTACGACATTTGTCAACTAATTCTGGAAAAATCTTTATTAAAGTTTCAAGTAGTGGATGTCCCAAACGGCGATGCCAAACGTGAAGCTCAGATAGGGCAGCCGAGGAAGTTGGAGTGACAAGATGAGCTGATGGTGGTGAATCGAACACATGTAAGCCCCCCTCTACTCTACCACGACCAATCTCCCGACTCGTTGCCAAGTCCTGTACAATACAATAAGATGGGAAAAAAACCACTTGACGCTTCAGATCACGAGTTAGGGAACCAATTAATAGGAGATTAGTGTAAACCGTAGGAACACGTAAAACATATGATAGAGTAATATCACGGGTAATAGACACCGAGCCTTGGTCGGCTATAGGGGCTAAACCATCAGCAACAGTAACACAATCAGGCTTCAGAGGATGAGAACAATCAGCAAAGAGTGTGTTATTATCGGTCATATGATGTGTGGCACCCGAATCAAGGATCCAAGGCCAAGAAGATTCACACAAACCATTGAAAAAGCTACCTGAATGTGCAAAATTAGAGGCCAAAATGTCGGAGACCGATGATGTAGAGGAGCTAGGGTTGTCTATGTTGCGTGCTAAGAGGAGGCGCAGACTAGTAAACTCAGAAGTAGATAAAGAGTCTGACGGAGTAGTTGGTGGCTGACCTTGGGCTCACTCAAGTGCACTTGAGGCTCGGGACGACCCCATTCGCAGCCACGGCTAGCATTGGAAGGATGCCCGTGAAGTTTGTAACAAGTTTCACAGGTGTGACGTTCTTTTCCACAATAATCACACTTTATAGCCGGTTTGTCATTGCTAGAACGATCGCGAGATTCACTTCTAGCAGTAGTATAAAGGGCAGAGCGCTCAGGGATAACGGGCTGATGCATCGCGCTTCGACGCTTCTCCTCTAGATGGACAATGGCATAGGATTGTTCCAAGGTCGGGAAGGGCACACGACACAAGATCTGGGCCCTAATCTGATTGTACTCCATATTAAGACCCGCTAGGAACTCAAAGACACGAAATTTGTCCACCATTTTTCGAAAGGTAGCAGCATCAAGATAGTTGGTAGGATGAAAATCATCATAAAAATCCAGTTCATGCCATAGACTACGTAACTCAGAATAATATTGAGATAAGGACATCTCCCTTTGCTTGTTTTCATGAATTTTCTATTGGAGTTCATAGATTTGAGTATCATTGCCCACTTGAGAATAAGTGTCCTTAGCAGCCTCCCAAATCTTGGCTGCTGTATCAAAAAATAAGTAGCAATGGCCAATAGAATCAATCATTGAATTGACAAGGTAGGCCATAACCAAAGCATTCTCGGAGATCCACTTGCGGATAGCGTCATCTCTGGTAGTAGATTGCATGCTCTCTCTGGTAAGGTAGCCGGTAAGACCACGTGAAACAATGGTAAGGTAGCAAGAGCGAGACCAAATCAGGTAGTTGGAGCCATCTGACTTGATGGGATTTGTCGAAAAAGAGGGATAAACACTAGGAGCACTACGACTCAATTTCTCAAGAGAGTCCGAAACTTTTATTGTATCTGTCATGGTCTTGGATGATAGGTTGTATCAAAAGACAGGATTTAAATTATATGATGAATGATCCATGCAATATCAAGGTTGGTCGGCAGCATGGAGGCTTTCGAATAGTACTGGACAGGGCATGGAGAGGTCTAGGCTAGCATTGCATGAGGCATGAAGGCTGTCGACAGCAAGGGAGGAAGAAAGGGCTGCTGGAGATGGAGGAGAGGCTGGAGGAGAGGTTACAGGTTGAGAGGGGTGAGACGGAAGGTAGGGACACAGGCTATGGAGGTGGTGGCAGATTGCTGGGAAGAAGATGATGGCGGCATATTTCAAAGGCAAGGCTGATGGCGCCTCGCTTCTAGCTAGGTTACGGCTTTTAGCTCTGATACTATGTTGAGAGAAAAAATTATTCTATATTAATTCTAGAAAAGAGGGAGAGATACTATATATATAGGGAAAAGATGGACCTCAATCCTAAGACAACTAAATAAACTAGGCCCAACTAACTAGGCTCAATAACATTAACAATAAACATAAAGAGACTTTAACATTACCAGTAAAAATGCCAACATCTTTATTTGACTTGATGGCAGTTGAAAGAACATACAATTTGAAACAAACAGAAAATGTATAAAGCGGCAACCTCGACCGCAGACTCATGAAGCATCACACATCTGTAGAGGGCCACTGCTACCCAAAGAACTTCCTAGACGGCGATGATGGGACATTTGGACCGAGAGTTTGACCGTGCTACCCGGGGATGATCTGCTGACATCTATGCACTCGTCCAAGTCGGCATCACAAGTCAGCAGCACCCACTCGGAGTCGTCGTCCAAGTACTTGAGGTCGAACTTGTTTGTGTCCTCTATACTAAACCGCCCCGCGATTTCTCCCCACAAGTCCTTTAGATCCCAATTCTTCTGCATGCGGAAGCGGATATTTTCGTTCGCATACGCCACTTTTACTCTCAGAGGATCCCCCTCTTGCGACGCCTGGCAATCATATCTCAGTGGCAGTGGCGGATTCTCCATGTTGGGGTTGAAAGATCTATGGCTCTGGGATCTTGGCAGGAGCTTTCGCTCTTCCTGGCTCGAGCCTTGTAATTCCACATAATTTTGGACCCTTTTTAAAGGACCAACATTCACATTGTTTTCTGAAACTGAATGATCTCCTTCGGCGACGAGGTCCACTATGGATGGATGCTGCTTTCTCCCACTGGAACTGGAACTATGACTGCAAGAAGATGACACCAACTTCGACACAGCAGCCTGGGGATCAAAGTTCAGGGCTCCAGGTTGCATGTTCCGTGGTTGCTGATGATCACTGTGGTTTGAATTCGATGAGGGACCGGTAATAGAGAGATTTGGAGAGGCCAGCTCTGGAAATTTTGTGTAGAAAGAACCGATTTGCAAAGAACCTGACGCGCCTTGGACAGTGTCCATTACAAGTTGAAGTTTCTGTAAGGAGTGACCGACCTTCTTGATTTTTCGAGACGGCCAACGTTTGATCCCATGTTGCCTGCATATCCTTTTCAAGGTCGTGGGGCAAACTGAAATCCAGAAAGAGAAAGCAGGCAAAAACATCAGCCAACGGCAAAATTGAATGTTAAGAGAGGATGGAATGCATATCCATGAATGCCAATAGCTCGAGTTTACGACTATTGGAAGCAATACAATGAGTGAATTGTTCTGTCAAAACTCACTTAATACACACGCAAATCCCAAAAGCAAGTCCCCAAACATGTGAAAAAGGAAACATCACAATGCTCATATCATATTCAGGAAGTGACAAGCTGATCATGAGTCGAGATATGAATTTCAAGTGATGGCGTTGATAGTTTCTATCTTTTTCCCAAGTGCAATCGGATAAAGATCGTAATTTGCAGAAAAGAGAAGCATGTATAAAGCAGAGAATCACTCCCAGTTAATTAACAGATATTATG
>BCNH02000006.1:10642237-10655451 GCA_001662345.2 Metrosideros polymorpha var. glaberrima | reverse complement strand
ACAAACGTTTCATTAACTAAGGACCCGAGCTTGATCACTGAGGATCCGCACACGACATTTATTGGCCCAGGCCTAAGTGCTGAGGACTAGAGCTCAAGCGTCGATGACTCGAGCATCGCTTTTATGGATCCGGGCTCGGGTGTGGGGGTATTGGACATTGGCACCAAGGCTTTGGGCTTGGCCTTGATGGACCTCATGATTACGAACAACATTCAACAAAGGTAAAAGACCCTAATTCTTTACATCTAGGTGTGACCTCATGATTACGAACAACATTTCCTTGATGAAATGCAATCCTCTACGCCCGGTAGGTCGATATCAGATTTGATCGCTCTCCCGTCGGCGACGTCAATCACCGTTTGAGAATTAAATACGCAGAAATGAGATTCTTATCCTTCAGAGAAACGATGAAAGCAATAGGGTGCTAATCAAGAAAAGTTTCGTTGACTGGAAACCAGATCAATAACGGGACTTAAGAGGCAAGTCGTGCTTAATCAGATGGCAAAGATGATGAATTGGATCTATGATGGACCTTTTTTGGTAAACCGATCTTTCAAGTGGGCCTTAGTTTTTCTTGATACTGGTGGTGAAAAATGCAAAATGCAAAAATGGCAAAACAGGGGGTTTGATTTTTAATGTACATCACATTCTATTTACGGAAAATTCTAATGAAGGACCTAAATTGCCTTTATTTTTTTCAAATAAGGGTCTAAAGTAGACTTTATTTTAAATAAGGGCTTGGAATGATAATATCAGTTTCAAAAAAGGATATAACCTCACTGGCCGAAGGAAGCTTTGTCTTTTACCTTTGTTGAATGTTTTTTCCTTTTTCTTTTCTTTTTCTTTTTTTTTTCCCTCTTCTCTCTCGATGGCCGGTGACTTTCGCTAGATATCAACGAGGATGGCTGGTAGAGGGAAGAGGGAAAAAGAAAAAAGAAAGGAAAAAGAAAAGAAAAGTAAAAAAAAAAAACTTATAATTTTTCTTTTACTAAAATACCCATTCTCCAACGATCGAAATAGTCGCTGGCCGGCTAAAAGTCCTTATTTGAGATTACTTAACTACTTCACATCCTTATTTGGAACAATATTTACTTCAAGTCTTTATTAAGAAAATAAGCGTACATCAAGCCTTTATTTCCTCCTATTTATAGGTGGGTACTGGTAGGGTAGGTCTAAAGCACTTCTGTCTTATTTAATTCTTTGCCATGTGGGTTGAACAAATCGATCTCTGTGGTCTCTCCATTCCCAATCCTCATGTTTCAGGGTTGATGATGCAATAATGCGCCTTTTCGAGTGCTTTTTCTTCATCCATACATGGACAAATGCGGCCAGGTATCTAATCAGAGGACCGGACAAACATGAAGACTGTGTGGAGTTCCCAAGGAACCCTTACACGGCTAGAAATTTCAATTTAACCATTATTTTCTAAAAAATATTAGGTGCAATTGTGATGTCGCGTTATCTATGCATTAACGCATTCAGTGGGCGACAAGTGGCACAATAGGGGCCTACTGTCATTAATTTGGAAAGTCTCTCTCCTTCCCTATAGTTGGTTGGATCTCTTTCCTTCTCTCTGTTCAATTCTATGGAACCACCAATCTCTCAAGCTCTGCCGCCACTCACTCCCTCCCCGACCAACCACCAAAACCCTCGTTGCAACGGTCACGAGCAAAGCCAGAGATATCCTCTTCTCTTCCCTCTTGCCTGAAACCCTACCCTTGCATCACCACCTCAAGAGCTTCGAATCCAGCGTTGGCCTGAGTTAGAAGGCCTTCTCGCTTTGTGGAGCTTGAGCCTAAGGCTCATGGTCACCACGGCCACAGAGCTCAACCTCAAGTAACTGTGGTGGCAAGAACTAGGCTTGCGATCAAGCTCCGTGTCAATGTCGGTCATGGGCCTTGGGCTCGAGCTCTGTGGCTGGTGATGGAGAAGACGCTTGTGACCCTGATTTGGACGAGCCGTTGGGAGGCACTCCTACGTCGTCCGACTTTGGTGTCTATGGAGGAGACTAGGAATTGTAGAGGGCATTGGAGAGAGAAAATCAAGAGGGAGTGAGTGACAGGAGGGGAGAGTGAAAAGTGGGCCCCATGTAGATGAAGAAAATATTCCTAAGACTGTATTTAATCGTCAGGATAAAAGGCAGAATATGATATGTTATATCATATAATATATTTAGTAGGTGTATAAGATAGGATAAATGAAAATATAGAGGGGATATTGGAGGAATAAAATTATCCTGGAATGGTGAGATAAGGTGGGATATAATTTCACTTCCCCTCCTCTCCCTCCAACATCGTCGCCTCCACTCGCTGTCGCCGCCCTTCACCTCCACCCGCCGCCGCCACCGCTGCCCACCTTCGCCGCCACCGCTAGTTGCTTGTTGCCACCGCTGGCCACCCATCGCCATGCCTGCCTCTAATCAAATTTCTCCCTCCTACCACCTCGCCATTGGTCACCCACCTTTGATTAGAATTCTCCCTCCAACCTCCTCGCCACCTGCTGCTGTCGACCACCTGCCTCTGACTAGAATTCTCGCCCCAACCTCTTGCCATCGCTGCCCACCCTTGCCGCCGGCCACGATGTCAAGCCTTCGCTACTAAAGCCTCACTGGTAGCTATTCAGAGGAAAAGAACATTAAAAAAGTAGTCTTAATTTGTTCATCCCCAAGATGTTCAGTTGTATATCCGATTTTAAATCCGTCGTTCAACAAATAGTAAATAGGATATGAAAAAATCCCAGAATTTCTTATCCTATCATATCCAGTCTCATCCTGATCAGAAATCTGGATGACCAAACACAGTCTAACAGATGGGCACAAGAGTCTTTGAGTGGCTTGTGCAACTGTGACGTGGCATCTAATATTTTCTCGTTGTTTTCCCATAAAAAGCAAAGAGTTTTCAGCCGATTAGTGTGTTCTCGGCTTATCACAACCATTGATTAGGCAGAGTTCCACTTAAAATTTATATGTTGCTGCTCACCAGGAGGAATGACAAATTTTACCACGATATGATAAGACGACATGAAATTAATGGATTTTGATTGAGACTATGTTAACCAATTGGACACGATTAGTAATTGTGTTGCATTCGTATTCAACCATCCAAGCATGAAATTTACCTGCAAAACTCATTTAAATTAACGGGTTAATATTGTGAGCTACTCGTTTAGACACGACTAGCTAAAAACTCTATTTTTTCCCCATGTTTTTCACTATTGAAATATTAAATTGATGAAGATTTATTGATTATGAATAGGTTTAATTTGATTTGAAGGTATTTTCTTAACGGATTATTGCAACTTAAAGATAGATTTTATGAAAAAATAGGATATTACGTATCAGGTTCATGTATGTGGGTTAATTTCTTCTCGGCTGGTTGATTTTTTTTTTTAATAATCGTGAGTCATGCGACTATATCGATTCGTCGATACATTAATCAATGGTGTTACATGAGTCAACTCATTAATATTCGAAGCATATTAAGGTAATGTAGGTTATACGATTAGCCAATCATGTTATTATTGGCATGAGCTGGAATTCCCTAATTTGTAGGGATTTTATTTTGTAGAGGATTCTATTTTCCTATTTTATAGAGGTTTGACTTGTAGAAGAAGTTCGTCTGATTGTATATATTTGAGTCTGTACATACTTGATGGAATAAGAAAGAAAAGAAAAAGGAAAAAGAGGGGTGAGGTGTTTGATCGAGGACGTAGGCACATTGCCGAACCTCGTTAAATCGTGTGTTCTTTATTTGCTTTTAACATGGTATCAGAGCCTAGGGTTTGCTCTTTGTGAGTACTGTACGTCAATCCTCGATTACGGCGGTCCTTATTGCGCCATCGTCTCGTGCCGGCCGACTTCGTCTCACCTGATCTTCTTCATCTTCCTCACTATTGACCTCGAATCCATGGCGGATCAGAACCCTACAGGAGCAGTGATTCCCCACCAAAATCAAGGGGGGAATTCGACCATGGAAGCGTTTTTGGAGAATCTGATCATCAGATTGACTCAGATTTTGACTTAGAACCAGAATCCTCCAACACCAACATCGCATAATGATTCGGCTTCATCTCAGATTGTAATTAAATTGAATGGAACCAACTATGGCTTATGGTCTCAGGTTGTCGAGATGTACATCATAAGCAAAGACAAGCTGGGATACATCAATGGAGACCTTCCGGAGCCTTCATCTACAGACCCTCAGTTTCAGAGCCTTCACCTACAGACCCTCAGTTTCGGAAGTGGAAAGTCAAAGACTCGACAGTGAAAGGATGGCTAATCAATTCCATGGATCCGGCATTGATTGACAATTTTATTCGATTCCCAACAGCGAAAATAGTTTGGAATTCGGTGGCTACTATGTTTTTCGATGGCACCGATGCTTCCCAGGTGTATGATTTGAAGCGTCGAGTTGCTCAGCTAAAACAGGCAGGGGGCCCGACCGAAAAGTACTACAATGATCTTCAAGGATTATGGAGGGAGATAGACTTTCGCCGTCCGAACCCCATGGTGTGTCCCGCAGATATTGAGAGATAAAATCTTGCAATTCAAGAAGACAGGGTGTACCTCTTTCTTGATGGCCTGGATGATCGTTTAGATAAAGTTCGGGCTGATGTTCTTCAGATGCAGCCGTTTCCCACAGTCGAACAAGCTTATGCTCATGTTCAACGGGAGGATATGCATCAATCTGTTATGTTGACAAATACTGAGGCCACGCACGGTGCTGCTGCAATGGTGTTGCGTGGAAACAAGTTCGATTTCAGGGCCACCTAGGAGAACCTGACACTGCAGATAGCAAAACTAGGGAGTTTGCCAAGGCAAGCAAGTGGGCGATCCAACACAGTTTCGAAACAGAAAATTCTTCCGGTTGGGGGTTACTCTTATTGTGGGAATACCAAGCATACCCAAGAGACCTGCTTTAAACTTCATGGATATCCTGATTGGTGGAAGGAGCTTAAGGCTCGAAAGCAAATAGAAAGAGAAACTAAGAGTGATAAAGGGAAAGCGACTCTAGTCCTGGAGGAATCTCAGTTGTCCTTGGTGCCACAGGTTGAACAACAAAGTAAGATAAATACGACTGGTGAAGGTAATCCTATTCTTGCTTTAGTTACATCCTGCTAGGATGGCTGCAGCCAATGGGTCATAGACTCGGGAGCTACGGACCACATGACTTTTACTGCAGATGATTGTGTCAGTACTACAGAACCTAGACGCCGAAGCATTTCAAATGCTAATGGAGTCTCGTATCCAGTGACAAGAGTGGGAGTTGTTGATGTTTCTCCTACCTTCACCTTGCCAAATACACTCCTTGTTCCATCATTATCGACAAAATTAATTTCTGTTGGACAGGTTACAGAAGAATTAAATAGTGCTGTTTTAATGTATCCGCATTTCTGCCTATTTCAGAATGTCCTCACGAAGGAGATAATTGGACGTGGTACTAAGAAAGGGGGACTGTATTACATGGATAATTTCAGTTCTGGTAGTGCACATCAGGTCCGAGGATCATTCAAGAGTAAGGAGGCACAACTATGGCTATAGCATCGGCGGTTGGGACATCCATCTTTTGGTTACATGAGAAAGTTATTTCCTGAGTTGTTTACAGATTTACAGAATTCAGTTTTTAATTGTCAGACTTGCATTTTGGCGAAAAGCCATCGTGTGCCATTTCCAATTAGTTTAAATAAACGTGAATTTCCTTTCTCTTTGGTTCATTCTGATGTGTGGGGTGCATCTCCTATTGCCGCTGTTTCAGGTTGTCGTTGGTTTGTTATTTTTGTTGATGATTGGACTCGAATGACGTGACTTTATACGTTAAAGACTAAAGATGAAGTAGCTAATGTGTTTAAGAATTTTCAAACTATGGTGCAAACACAGTTTGGTGGAAAGATACAGGTTTTACGGAGTGATAATGATGGAGAGTACATTAATCAGCAGCTCAATGAATATTTTTTGCAGCATGGTTTAATCCATGAAACTTCATGTTCGCAGACACCCCAACAGAATGGGGTCGTAGAAAGGAAGAATCGGCATATTCTGGAGACCGCCCGTGCCTTGTTGATTGAGAACAATGTTCCCTACCGTTTTTGGGATAATGCTGTTGCCACGGCAGTGCACCTTATTAACCGAATGCTATCGAAAGTTTTGAATTTTCAGACACCACTACAGGCCCTCTCGGCGCATGTACCACTACAATTGGTCCTGACTATACCACCCAAGACGTTTGGCTGCGTCACTTTTGTCCATATTCCTAAAACCCAACGCACAAAGTTTGAACCGTGTGCTGTGCGGTGTGTGTTTTTGGGATATGGAGTGCATTAGAAGGGCTACTGCCGTTACAACCCATTGACACGACAGACATATGTTACTATGGATGTTACTATTCTTGAACCAGATTCTTTTTTTCGAGTATCCAATTCTTCCTTCTAGGGGGAGATACAGATAGAAAGGCAGAATTGGTGGGAGGTTGGTGGTAGTACAGTGTCAAGAGGTGGAATACATATTGGTGGTTCGATATTGCTGATTTTGTCACCACAGGCAGAACCAGAGGAGCAGGCTGTGTCGACATCAGCTGATGTTGAAAAGGATCCGATAGAGGGAGACCAGGCCCTACAAGAGCAGAGTTTGCAAGAATGGTTTTCCCCATCTTCTTTAGTACCCGACCCGATTCCTAAGGACATTCCTGAGGTAAATTCTCCTAATATATCGTGTTTATATGATGACCCTAATGTTTCTATTGGATATAAGCTACCTGATAGGAAAAATCGAGACAAACCTCCAAATCGATACTCCCCAAATGGTGAAGGGAAGAAGAAATCTGCATATCCCATTACCAATTATGTCTTGACGGAAAAATTGACTGAACCATTGAAAGCATTTGTTTCAAATGTATCCTCGGTCCACATCCCAAATGGAGTACAAGATGCCTTGGGAGATCCAAAGTGGATTTAGGCTATGAAAGAAGAGATGGAGGCATTGGAAAAGAACAATACTTAGAGGTTAGCAGAATTACCTGCAGGGAAGAAGATTGTGGGATGCAAATGGGTCTATACCATCAAGTACAAAGTAGACGGATCGATTGAGAGGTATAAGGCGAGATTGGTAACAAAAGGATTTACACAGACATACGGGGTAGATTTTCAAGAAACTTTTTCTCCTGTTGCTAAGCTTAACACAGTTCGGGTCTTGTTGTCCCTTGCAGCAAACCTGGATTGGCCTTTACATCAATTTGATGTCAAGAACGCATTTCTCCATGGTAATCTTGAGGAGGAAATCTATATGGACATTCCGCCAGGGTATAGTTGTTCTTCGCAACCGGGACTAGTGTGTAAGTTGGAGTGATCGCTATATGACTTGAAACAGTCTCCTCGAGTGTGGTTTGGTCGGTTCAGTTTGGCAATGAAGAGGTATGGGTATGTCCAGAGTGATTCTGATCACACTTTGTTCCTGAGAAGACATCAAGGAAAGGTAACTGCATTGATTATTTATGTCGATAATATGATAATCACAGGGGATGACGTGGGAGAAATTACAGAACTAGAAAAGAAACTCTCTAAGGAGTTTGAGATGAAAAAACTTGGTGGGTTGAAATACTTCTTAGGAATAGAAGTTGCGAGATCTAAAGAGGGTATTTCTTTGTCTCAAAGAAAGTATGTTTTGGACTTGCTAACCGAAGTAAAAATGTTGGATTGCAAGCCGGCAGACACATCGATTGTTCAGAATCACAGACTTGGAGAGTATTCTGATCAGGTGCCTACAAATAAAGAAAGATATCAAAGGTTAGTTGGCAAACTAATTTATTTGTCACATACACGTCCTGATATTGCCTATGCAATGAATGTTGTAAGTCAGTTTATGCATGCTCCGAGTGAAGACCATATGGATGGTGTAATGCAAATCCTTCGGTATTTAAAGGGGGCTCCGGGGAGAGGGCTTTAGTTTCAGAAGAGTGGGCATCTTAAGATTGAAGGTTTTACTGATGTAGACTGGGCTGGAAGTGTGTAAAATAAAAGATCAACTTTGGGGTATTTTACCTTTGTGGGAGGGAATTTGGTTACTTGGAGGAGCAAAAAGCAAAAAGTAGTAGCTCTCTCAAGTGCAGAGGCAGAGTTTAGAGGAATGGCTAAGGGACTGTGCGAACTCCTATGGCTTCGGAAACTGATGACAGAACTTGATTTTGCTCCTATGTCTGAAATGGAGTTGTTTTGTGATAACAAAGCAGCTATCACTATCTCTCACAATCCTGTCCAACACGATCGCACCAAACATGTTGAGGTGGATCGTCACTTCATTAAGCAAAACTTGGATTCCAAAGTGATTCGATTTCCATTCGTGAAATCCGAAAATCAACTAGCAGATATCTTAACGAAGGCTGTTTTAAGCAAAACGTTCTACAACTTACTAGACAAGTTAGGCATGCGAGATATCTACGCGCCAACTTGAGGGGGAGTGTTGGCATGAGCTGGAATTCCCTAATTTGTAGGGATTTTATTTTGTGGAGGATTCTATTTTCCTATTTTATAAAGGCTTGACTTGTAGAAGAAGTCCGTCTAATTGTATATATTTGAGTCTGTACATACTTGATGGAATAAGAAAGAAAAGAAAAAGGAAAGAGAGGGGTGATGTGTTTGATCGAGGACGTAGGCACATTGCCGAACCTCATTAAATCGTGTGTTCTTTATTTGCTTTTAACAGTTATGTCAATGCCCACAAACACCAATCGTGAATACCAACCATATTCGCGTCAAAAGAAAAAAAAGGTGCGTACCAATTAAAGTGTGCCTTCCACGAAATTGACATTTTAACGGGGAAAATTATAAAAATTCTAAACCTATTATACAAACGTCAATTCAGTTTTTAAGTTTTTTCAATTTTGCTAATTAAGTCATATCCTTTTAATAATTTATCAATATAGTCTTTTCGGCCAATTTAGGTTAGAATCGCTGACGTGGAGGTCCAGTCAACGACGGCTATCTTATGTGGAACGATCGACATTTAGCGGTAACAAATTTACTCAAAAGGGAAAATGATACAATGGTCCATAAATTTTGGCTTAATGTGCAATGTGTACATAAATTTTAGTCCAATGTGTAATATGGTCTCTGAACTTTTAATTTATTCAAAATGATTTATAGGCCAACGACTGACTGCAAGCAAGCTCGAGCCTTGTTGGCCTGTGGCGAGGCTCGAGCCATGCTTAAGGTTGGCAAGGCTCTGGTGACCTTGAGTGAGGCTCGAGCTTGCTAGCCTCAAGTGAGCACTTGCTCGATCCTTGTATCTTGAACGGAGAATCAGGCACCAAGGTTTCATGTGGATGACGATGAGCTTGAATAGAGAATTAGGCACTAAGGGCGAGCGCTCGCCCGAGGTTGCTAGAGCCTCGTTGACCTCAGGCAAGGTTCGAGCCTTGCCTATGTCGCCTAGCGAGGCTTGAGCTCGCCGGCGGCCGATGACCGGCCGAAGAATAAGGGAAATGAAAAAGATAGAAAAGAAAAAGAAAAAAAAAGAAAAGAAGAAAAAATAAAAATAATTAAAAGTGAGTTTTTTTTAACGAAAAAAAAGAAGAAAAATAATTAGAAGGAAGGCGATTGATATTGGTAAAAGAAAGATGAGGAAAATGAACTTTTGAAGGTATATTTTCTATTGAGGGAAAATGAATTGAACGTAAAAAAATTCAAAAAAACAATTTTTTAAAGTTGTTTTTTGCGAAACGGAGCCTAACAAGCAAGAAGTTAGCATCCCACGGAGCCACTGCTAATTAACCCATGCTCATGATAGTACCAACTAAAGATGCAGAGGAGACGAATTGGATTAAGCCAACGGCAGAGCCAGCCCAACCACGCCCCCCAATTTAAGATCTGATTTCGTGCTTGAAGAAAGTTGCCCGTCGCTATGACGAAACGTTCTCTCTTTTCTTCTTCTTCTTCCTTGTTCATTCAATTAGGCAAAGTATCATTATACACACACACACACACACTCTAGAATCGCCCAAGCATGTATAGTATATTTTGATTCCCCTTTAGAGATAATGACAATGTCGAAGATTTCAACAAATTTCCCTTGTAATTGACAGATTAATGAAGTAATCATTCAACGAAGAGGGAGAGACGTGTTGCAATGACATCGAAGTTCATAGGCAATAAGCTAGCAAGTAAGATGGCAGCCTTTATTGGATTAGAAACATCCAGTCAAAGAGTTGCATGACAAGTTCTCCTCTAGTATTACAGTATAGCACAGCAAACAAACATGCCAACACTAGCTTTTATGCTCCTTCAGAAGTAGCAACAGGCTCTCTACTTTCACAGCTTGGGCCTGGAATCACCCCCCCTTCGCTTTCAAATACTTGGCCGCACATTAAGACGTGAAGCCAACTTCTGACCAAGCGATTTGTCAGCCTGTTGCAAAGATGCATCATAGGCCATCAGCGTATCATCATTTGAGCATGCTCTAGACAGACGTTCTCAATTTCCAGGTAACGCTAAACAAATTTCGGTAGCATTGGAGAAAGCAAAATGGGCGAACAGTTATAGCTCACCTGAGCCCAGTAAGAGATCCAGATGGAGCGGAGCTCATGGGTAACCCGGGGGTCAGATAATGCTTCAACCCAGCGGCAAATAAACCGCTCTTGCCTGGTGACAAAGTGGGAACACATTGAGCGACCAGTAAATTACACATCCTCACGAAACAATGGTCAAAACGTACCTGTCCAGTGCCCAGGATCGGTATCTCTCTCCTGGTTGCTTGAAGTTGTTCTCCTTCTCAATTATGCACTGCACAACCAGTAAGTTCACATATAGATGAATACCGACAGCAGAAATATCCAATCCAAGGCAAACCCTGAGAACTACATTTTTCTAGCCAGAGAATCTCTTTTCTAGTTGTAACATCCTTCCTTCCTCATTTCTTAGCTTGTAGCTTAGTCTGACAAAATTAGCAGTGCTACTACACTCCCCCTCATTTCAATAATGCGGTCGTAGTAAATAGTCATCATTACACTGACGACAAGTAGTGACAATCTCAAAGCCAATGTTGTACATAACAGACTAGCAGAAGAAATTGCAATGTTCAATATCACCATAATCATCACAACAGAACACTGGAATTTGAATTAATTCAATTTTATCCAAAGTCCAAACAGAAACACCACTACCGCAATGCTTTTCAACTTGCGACAGATAAACAATTGTAATGCATGACTATGCTGGAAGTGTGTAATTATTTCTCCTGGAGGCTGGAACATGTTTTAAGAGTCAATGTCGATATAAATACACAGGGTGAGTCCAGAAACTTACCCTATCTCGCTTTCCATTCAAGACTGGAGGAGGTATGGGGAACCTTTCTGCATGGCGAACAGGATCAAACCTTGAAGGGAAATAATTTACCTACAATTCAGCATCAAGGATACACCACATCATTAGTTCTTCATTTTAATAAAAAAAACAAACTGATTCGACTGGGTGTTATATGAATAGGCTACTATAGCCGATTCAATTCTCTGAACAACCGGCTACGAATATGTTATTAGGTCATGCTTGTGGCATGTTCATCCTCCCGTTATTGAGCAAACAGAAAATAAAGATCATTACCTCTTCATCCCTGTGCATGAAATTCATGAAACCATCATGGTGATTGTTGTGATGAGCGCACTTGGGAGCGTTAACAGGGAGTTGAAGATAGTTTGGTCCAAGGCGGTGTCTCTGAGTATCAGCATAGGAGAAAATCCGAGTTTGGAGCAGCTTATCATCAGAGTAATAGATACCAGGGACCACAATTGCAGGGCAAAATGCTAGCTGTTCATTTTCTGCAAAGAAGTTATCGATGTTCTTATTCAACACCAAGCGGCCTACTGGTTGCAGAGGCAAGATGTCCTCAGGCCATATTTTTGTTACATCAAGTGGATCAAAGTCAAATCTGTCTTCATGATCAGGATCTATTACTTGGATGTAGAGTTTCCACTCTGGGCAGTTGCCAGCAGCAATCGAGTCATAAAGATCCTTAGTCGCATGACTGTGATTTGATCCTCCAACACGAATTGCCTCCTCCTCCAGCAAACACTTCACTCCACAAGTTGGTTTCCAGTGAAACTTCACATAATGTGCCTTTCCAGACTTGTTAATTAAGGTGTAAGTATTAACCCCAAATCCTTCCATGTGTCTGTAGTCTTGAGGAACACCAACATCATCAAAGAGGAAACTAAACATGTGCAAACTCTCAGGATGGTGGGAGAAGAAGTCAACTATTCTCCAATTCTCCTGGATGTGAGACTTCGGGTTGGGTTTAAGAGCATGGACCATGTCTGGAAATTTCATTCCATCGCGAACAAAGAAGACGGGGAAATTGTTTCCCACCAGATCAAAATTTCCCTGCTTTCAGAAAAAAGAATGGTCACAGAAAAGAAGAGAAATGAGAAACCATGCAATTACGTGAAGAGTCTCTTTTAGTTGAAATAAACCTTTCTATTACAGCTCTTTGATAAAGTCATCTTCAACTAGTCATGTTGAAGTGTCAAAATGAAATCCATTATCACATAATTAAGAACTGCGTAGATTAGAGCATAGACACCAACACTCTGCCGAATTCCAAATGCCAACTACAGTATCTGGATTGTCAGTAAACTAAATACACTTCTGGCAAAAAAAGAAAGTTGAATAAAATAAATTTGCAGATTCTAAAGCATGTAATCATTTCATACCTCTCTGGTGTAAAACTTCACTGCAAAACCTCGAGGATCCCTAAGGGTTTCAGGGCTGCCACGCTCATGGATGACAGTGGAGAAACGGACAATAACAGGTGTCTGAACTCCAGGAGCTCGAAGAAAATCAGCACATGTCAACTGAGAGATATCGTGAGTGACCTCGAAAAATCCTTTTGCACTAGCTCCCCTGGCATGGACCACCCGCTCAGGAATCCTCTCTCTATCAAAATTAGCAAGTTTCTCCAGCAGATGATAATCCTCGAGGAGAATTGGACCTGTAAATAAAAGAAAATTTCTTGTAGAAGTTGTTAAGCTTGGTGTCTTGGAAAAAGATATTCGGAAAGCACAAGGAGAACAACAAAGATGCTTCTGCGACAAGCAAAATAACTAAAACATTTTTCGGCTCCGGATGTGGGACACATACATAGGCCAAAGAGGCCTGCACTCAACCGGTTCACTTGCAGGGCATGGCCGGGTGTCCACGACTGTGCCTCTATAAAAGCTACTGCATTTTCTAGCATA
>BCNH02000006.1:10584156-10641984 GCA_001662345.2 Metrosideros polymorpha var. glaberrima | reverse complement strand
CTCATTCTTCTATATACAGTTGTTTACATTGAATATATAAAGATGGTGCTTTTCTAAGGATGCCTATAGTGTTTCTCAATGGTAATAATCACAACAATAAGAAACTAAAGTTCAGCCGAAAAAATGGATCACAGTGGAAAGGAAAGAGATCATTTTCTCCAAACTGCCCAAGAAAAGAAGATGATCACATGATATGTTTCCTTTCTGTTATACGCGGCTGAAGAACTCAAAGGAGAAAAATTACAGAATTGTACTTTAACTTAAAGCGTCAACAACTTAGATTCATCAGAGCAGTGTACACAGCACTCCAGCAACCATCTTGATTTCACCAAAACACATAAAAAAATAGAACAGTAGATGCAGTCAAGACACTCTAGTGCATTAACTGCAGACCTAAAGAAACAAAATAAAATGTCCCAAGTTAACCGTGCAGTGAGTCAAAATATTTGTCGGACCAGCACTTACAAGACATAAAAGTTCACCCTTTTTCTATAATAACGTACTCAAATAATAACACCAAATTCTAAAAAGAACACATACCATGAATTGATCACACGGATAGAGCAACGAAGGAAGGTCAACAAAAGAACAACGAGGAAAGAAACCAATTCCCCCTTTCAAGTGCAAGCACTATTATGTATACATACATGCAAGACTAGCATAGAATATCCATATTTTTCGGTAAAGAAAACGACTCGGAGATCCGTAATGGTAATAGTACCTCTAGTTCCAACGGTCAGCGATGAGTTGTTGTTCCAGACAGGAGCACCGGAGTTGGTTGTCCAGAAGCTGGAATCATGCGCGCTCGACGGACGATACTGCGACATCCACAATTCGCAACGAGAGAAAAAATAAAATAAAAATCAGCGTTCGCAACGGTCGCATGCCATTGATTAAGATCGGACAATCGACGAAACAGATCCCTAGCACGAACAATCCCTAATCCCTAATCCGACAGAGACTACTCTTCTCCTATTTCTCGGAAACTTAGAAAACGAATCGAGCTTTACGAACGGGAAACGCTCCGGGAAATTTCGGCGCGATTAACGAATATCAGCACGATCGAATGACCGCGAAGCGTAAGGAAAAAGGGATTCCGCCCGCTGCGAAGATGGACGATCCGACGATCGAAGGAGGAGAGAAAAGATGAATCGGTACCTTGTACGGGTCCATGGCGGGAGCCGGAGATCGGAGAGAAGCGGAGACGACGGAGGCGAGCTTATCGGCGAGAGTCTGAGCTCGGCTTCGAGGCTAATGATGGCGACCCTGAGAGGGCGTGTGTCGATCAGCTACCTCTCTCTCTTTTTGTTTTTATTCTATTCGATTAATCGGATGGAGGCGTCCACGGGACTTTTTCGGGCGTACGTCGCGCTCTAATTTTCCAAAAAATTATTGTTTTCTGTTACTTTTCCCCCCTAAATAATACCCCCTATTGAACTTATTAAACAATTTCGACCAAAAAAAATAATAATAACTCAGTAAAACAATAAAATTGCAAAATGCCACAACCTTCATCCATCCTTTCGAAGTATTGTTCATATTTTAAAATATACCGAAAAATAATTATATGCTAATGGACATGTTGGCATTCAAATTTTAAGAATTCATTTGCGAGTTCATAGATCCTTTTGATTATGACTTAGACATAAAATTAACCGAATCTCTCCATTCTTATTTTAATAATTACAAACTCAAACGTTTCTAAGGTTATCACCGGCCCTTAGATTATATATATCATGCATAGAATAGTAATCGTTTCATGTAGGAGGGAGAGATATGTTGCTATAATGAAATTGAAATTCATAAGCAATAAGCTAAGCAAGTAAAATGGCAGCAGCCTTTATTGGAGTAAAAACATCAGGACGAAGAGTTGCTTGACAAGATCTCCTCTAGCATTACAGTACAGCAGGGGCAGACAAGCGTGCCAACGCTTAAAGCTTTAATGCTCCTTCCAAAGTAGAGTAATTCACATGCATTCACACACCAAGATCCATCCAGTATTACAGCACAGCAAACCGAACATGCCAACACTTAGCTTTTATGCTCCTTCCAAAGTAGCAGCAACCTCTCCACGTTCACATACTTGGTCGCGTGCTGAGACGGGAAGCCAGCTTCTGACCGAGCGACTTGTCGGCCTGCAGCAAAGACGCGTCACGGGCCGTCAGTATACCGTTGCCGAGCATATGCTTTAGACAGGCCTTCTCGATTTCCAGGTTAACAACAGTAAACAGATTCCGGTGGAACGGGAGAGAGCAAATCGGGCGATCAGTTATAGAGCTCACCTGAGTCCAGTAAGAGATCCAGATGGAGTGATGCTCATGGGTGACGCGGGGGTCAGACAATGCCTTGATCCAGCGGCTGATGAAACGCTCTTGCCTGGTGACAAAGTCGAAAGACATTGAGTGACCCGGTAAATCACAACATCTACTCAGGAAACAATGGTCGAAAACGTACCTGTCCGGTGCCCAGGATCGGTATCTCTCTCCTGGCTGCTTGAAGTTGTTCTCCTTGTCAATAATGCACTGCATAGCCAATAAGTTCACATGTGGATGAATACTAGCAGCACAAATATCCAATCCAATGCAAACCCGGAGAACAACATTTCTCTAGCCGCGAAAATATCGACTTCTCTTCGCTAGTTTTTAACCTATTCCCTTCCTCATTTGTAAGTCTCTAGCTTAGTCTGATAAATTTAGCGGCGCTACGAAATTCCCCCTCCATTTCGATAATGTGGCGATAGTAAAGAGTCGTCATTATACTTAGCACGAGTAGTGACAATCTCAGAGGTAATGTTGCACATAACAGACTGGCACAAGAAAATGCCGACGATCTTATCGCCGTAGTCATCACAACAGCACACCAGAAATCGAATTACATCGATTTTTATCTAAAGTTCAAACAGAAGCGCCACTACCGCAATGCCTTTAAACTCGCCACAGATTAGCCATTGTTACCGCAAGCGTGTAATTGTTTCTTCTGGCATTCTCTGCCGAGTCTGCACTGCTTAAACCTTTACCGAGCCCGCCCCTCAATCATCGACACAAAATGGATGTAGTAATACCGTGCATACGATTCCCATCCTTACTCAGTATCCAGGAGACCGGAACATGTTTTAAGAGTCGATTTCGATATAAGTGCATAGAGTCCAGAAACTTACCTTTTCTCGCTTTCCAATCACGACTCGAGACGGTATTGGGTACCTCTCTGCATGGCGAACAGGATCGAATTTCGAAGGGAAATAATTTATCTGCAAATCAGCATCATGGATAAGCCACATCATTAGTTCTTCCTTTATATCAAAAAACAAACTGATTCGAGTCGAGTGTCGCATCAATAGGCTACTAGTAGCCAATTCAATTCTCTGTACAACCAGCTAAAAATATGTTATCGGGTCATGCTAGAGGCGCGTTCATCCTCAGCCCGTGTTCGAGCGAACAGAAAACAAAGATCGTTACCTCTTCATCCCTGTGCATGAAATTCATGAAACCATCATGGTGGTTGTTGTGATGAGCGCACTTGGGAGCATTAACAGGGAGTTGAAGATAGTTCGGTCCAATGCGATATCTCTGAGTATCGGAATAGGCGAAAATCCGAGCTTGCAGAAGCTTATCATCAGAGTAATAGATACCGGGGACCATGAATGCAGGGTTAAATGCAAGCTGTTCGTTCTCGGCGAAGAAGTTATCGATGTTCTTATTCAACACCAGGCGGCCTACCAGTTGCAGAGGCAAGATGTCCTCAGGCCATATCTTTGTCATATCGAGCGGGTCGAAGTCGAAACTGTCTTCATGAGCAGGATCCATCACTTGGATGTAGAGCTTCCACTCCGGGTAGTTGCCGGCAGCGATCGAGTCGTAAAGATCCTTAGTCGCGTGGCTGTGGTTCGATCCTCCGACACGAATCGCCTCCTCCTCCAGCATATTCTTCACCCCGCAAGTCGGTTTCCAGTGGAACTTCACGTAGTGCGACTCGCCAGCCTTGTTGATGAAGGTGAAAGCGTGAACCCCGAATCCTTCCATGTGCCTGTAGTCTTGAGGAATGCCGACATCATCAAAGAACCACGCGAAGGTGGACAGACTCTCAGGATGGTGGGAGCAGAAGTCAATTATTCTCCACCACTCCTGGACGTTAGACTTCGGGTTGGGTTTGAAAGCATGGATCACGTCTGGGAATTTCATCGCATCGCGAACGAAGAAGACCGGGAAATTGTTTCCCACCAGATCAAAGTTTCCCTGCGTTCCAAGAAAGAAAAAAAACACGAAAAACAACGCAATTACGTGAAGAGATACTAGTTGTATTTTGATGTCCTGACTTCTCTCTATTATATGAAATTTACATTTCTATTATGGCCCTCTGATAAAATTCATCTTCAACTAGATACGTCGAAGTGTCAAAATTAAATCCATTATCGAAGAAAAGAGAAGTGCGAGACGACGCAATCACGTGAAGAGGTACTACTTGTTATACTTTGATGTGCCGACTTCTCTCTTATTTGAAATGAACCTTTCTATCAACAACCCTAAAGTCATCTTTCACCAGTCATGTCGAAGTGTCAAAATAAAATCCATTATCCACGTCAGTCGGCTGTATCACGTAGGACAACTAGTTAGTGATTTCTAACCTAAATTTATCGGATAGACTAAATTAGTACCAATGTGAAAAGACTTAAGACCAAATCGGTCCATTTTATGATTAAATTGGTATCAATGTAATAAGTTTTAGATGTTTTTGGTACTTTTCCCTAGACTATAGAGCATACACAGCACAAAACACTGCCGAATCACAAATGCCAAGTACAGCATCTGGACAGTCAGTTAAATTGATACATGTTGTGGCTTATCAAAGCAGAAAAATAAAATTGCAGATTTTAAAGCTTGTGATCATCTCATACCTCCCTGGTGTAGAACTTCACAGCAAAGCCTCGAGGATCCCTGAGGGTTTCAGGGCTGCCGCGCTCGTGGATGACAGTGGAGAAACGGACGATAACAGGCGTCTGGACTCCAGGAGCTCGAAGGAAATCGGCACATGTCAAATGAGAGATGTCGTGGGTGACCTCGAAGAACCCTTTTGCGCTGGCTCCCCGCGCATGGACCACCCGCTCGGGGATTCTCTCTCTCTCGAAGTTGGCAAGTTTCTCCACCAGATGATAATCCTCCAGGAGAATGGGACCTGTGAATAAAAGAAGGGTTTCTTTCAGATTGCCGTCAGCTCTGTGTCTTCTTCGCTCCCATGTTCGTGGAGCACAAGAAGAACCAAAAAGGATACTTCTGTGATGAGCTGAAATAACTAGAACGTGTTTCTCCCGGGGGGGGGGCGTCAGGGCCTCCTCACGGGCCAAAAGGGCCTAGACATAACCGGTTCGCTTGCAGGGCAGGCAGTCGAGTCTCGTCCCTCTAGATTATAAAAAACAAAACTACTATATGTTTCCTTTTTGTCATAAGCTGCTGAAGAACTCGAAAGGGAAAAATTATAAAATTATACTTTAATAAAGGGTGAAAATTGTCCAAAAAGTCTTGAACCTATTATATTTTTGCCAAATTCAATTCTAAACTTTTCAATTTTACCAATTGAGTCTTAAATCTTTTCACACTTTGCCAATTAAGTTCTCGCTGATGTGGATGTCGATTGTCTTATGTGGCATGGCTAGCGTTGACATGAACAACTTTTAATTTTTTTAAATAATTTTTTCTGATTTTTTTTTTTGCCTTTCTTCTTCCTTTTGCGATGGCTGGTGGCCAGCCACAGGCGATGGTTGAGTGGGCTGGCCTTGCTTGGGTGAGGGCCGCCATCACTCGGCCAGGCGAGGCCCCACCAAGCGAGGGCGAGCCCCGATGAGGGCTGCCCTCGTCGGATCTGGCTTGGTCGAGGCCGATCCTCACCTAGGCCAGGGTGGCAGCCTCGCTGGGCGTCGCCTTCACCCTCTAGATTATCAAAAAACTACGATATGTTTCCTTTTTGTTATAAGCTGTTGAAGAACTCAAAAACGAAAAATTATAAAATTATACTTTAATGTTTAAAGTGTCGCAAAACTTAAGGGTGCATTTGTTTCGCAGAAAATAAATAATTTGAAAAACATCCTCTAAAAATAACAGCTTGTATCGCTTAAAAATATGAATGAACGGAAAAAAATAAAAACTCTATCGTCTATAAAGATATTTAGATATGAATTGTTGTCGATAACAAAACGTTTTTCATTAACTAATTATCTCAAGCGCTATAAGCGATTACTTTTAAAAAAATATTTGTCAAAACATTCATTTTTCGCGAAACAAATGGATTCTAAAAATTTAGATTCGTCGAAGGAGTGCATACAGGACTGCAGCAAACACCTTGACCACGCCAAAAACACAAGAACAAAAAGAATCCATTGATGCAGTCGAGAGACTCTAGCACATTTTCTATTGGAACGTACTCAAATGATTATGTCAAGAATAAAAAAGACCAAAAAACCATGTATTAATCCCACGGATAAAGCAAAACAGAAAGGCGACACAAAAAAATATTCCGCTTCAAGCGCAAGTACTATCCATGCATGCACGATGAACATGGATGATCATATAATTTCTGGTAAAGAAGACAACTCAAGAGATCCGTAATGGCGATAGTACCTCTGGTTCCAATAGTCAGCGACGAGTCATTGTTCCAGACAGGAGCACCGGCGTTGGTTGTCCAAAAGCTGGAATCGTAAGCGCTCGACGGGCGGAACTGCGACGTTTCGCAGCAAAACACATCAACATTAGCGACGTTTCGCAGCAAAACACATCAACATTAGCGAAGTTCGCATGCCATGGAAGAAGAAGATCAACGATCGAAGCAGAAAAGACGGATCGATCAGTAGTACCTTGTAAGGATCCATGGCAAGAGACGGGAGATGACGAGGCGAGCTCGAGCCTGAGCTTTGGCTTCGAAGCTAATGGCGGCGAGACTGGGGGGGGGGGGGGGGGGNNNNGGGGGGGGGGGGGGGAGGCGTGTGCCAATCTCTACTGCTTCGGTCTCTCCATTCCCAAGCTATATATATGGTATCTCTCACCCTCCATCGTTGTCTTCGGTATTTCGTTTGGATAAATTGAATCGTGGTTTGTAGTCACGACTGGCGTTTTCCGAATTATGTCTATGAACAGTGTCGTGACTGGCGTATTCCAAGCTACGACTACCAACTACGAACAGCGTCCGTGACCGGCGTGTTAGAAAATAATCGGTAACTTTGAGGCGTGTGTACACCACGTCTGTCTTTAAAGAATTGTCTGCCCTACAAAAGATTGTTAATGATCGGCAGTAAAAACTCGGAATACAACAAAGTCTGAAAATGACGATATGGGATGGCAATTCCGATATTTTTCCAATAACTCCAAAAAGAAAACAACGTACCGTTTCACAAAGGACACGACTTTTCACATTTTAAATAATCGAATTTAAAAAAGAAAATAATAATTATTGATTAGTGCCCATTCCAATGCATGAGCACTTATTAGTGCGCCTAATAATCGAGTAATTATTAGCGCACATGCGCGGGTATTGTAGGGTATACCCACTCGATTTATTTTACAAACAAAGTACCAACATCGGGGGAATCATCTCGCCCTGCTCACCATCATTTTCATGACTTGTCAAACCCTCATCTTCTTCACTATGATCTCTCTCTATCTCTCCATCGTTATCTCCAATAATTCGTTGGACTAATCGAATCACGACTTGGCGCTTTCCGAGCTACGACTACCAACAGTGCCAATCCACTACCTCGTGTCGAAAGCGTTATCCAGTTTGTCGGGTTTTTCCACGCCTTCGGATGGAGACGTCCACTGGAATTTTCGGAGGTTTGTTGTATTTTTTCCCCTAATATATATAACCACTATTGAATTTAATAAACATATGCAAAATGTTACGGCTACACCGATCCTTTCTTATTATGAATTAAGGCAATAATGTTTTGGAAATTGATCGAGTATATGATAAAATAGCAACGGTTGGAATAATGGTTTTGACATGACATATTTTTTTTGTAATTATCTTTGCAAATAAAATGAAGTGCTCCTAAAAGTTTTTCCATATCTATCTACCCTCATCAAAAGCGTTCTTACCAAATCCGATATAAATTAACGGGTTCTGCTAGCATACCAGTCTTTGGATCACTATGAGACTAACAACATGCTGTAAGCGACAAATTCTTGAAAGAATAGACTCCACAATAATTTAAAATTATTTATTATTTGTGATCTATTATAGGTTGTTAATCTCACAATGAATTAATAATAGTTACTTAATCATTTCTCTTAACAAGAAGCGTCTCGTTAGAAATGAAAATGTTTCCTTTTAGTTTATCTTTTAGTTTTTTGTTTTTGTCTACAATTCCTTTTAGTTTCGTTTGCACCATATTATAACATGAGCGCCCTATGGAAAAGCTATATATTTCTTTTTCTTTTATAGTTGTTCCAAATGATTTCTTCTTAAAAAAATAAATATATGGGATTTATGCTTCGTTTGGAACATTATAGAAAAGGCAAAAATAGAATATAAGAAAGATTCTAAAATTTATGTCTCCCAGTCACTCACAAAAACTTCAAAAAGTTCTCAAATTTTCATCCGCTCTCTCTCCTTGCTTAATGATACGTTCGATTGAACTCAAGCAAAACCTTTCATGAAAAAATATATTTGAATTTTAGAATATTATGAGAATTTCAGCGTTAGTATTTGAGTTTTCTGAAAATTGTAGGAGTTCAGGATTTTAAAAAGAGCAATGCTAGTAGAACGGTGTCGGCATTGATTGAAAATAACGGTGCAATTTCAACCACCACTTTCACTTCAAGAGGAACCGACTACGGGATATGTGTAAATAAACAACAAAGAAAATCGGTTGTCTCACATGTCCGAAAAGAGAAATTAGAAATCTTTCCTTTTTTTATCCTGACCGCACATGTTCTCTTGATCTCTAGCCCATCTTTCTCCTGGGGACTTTTTGTCGTCCAGTACCAATCTTTCTTTCTAATTTTACAATATATTAGCCCTTAATCGCTATGAAAAGCCGAAGTGTTATAAAGTTAAGATAATACTAGAAATTCTTTATATTATTATGATTTAACTGGCCACGGTGGCATTGGCGACTAGAGGGTAATGATCGGCAGCATCGACTACCAGCATCAGATGACCAACAGGAGTGGCCAATAGAATTGCATATATTTTTTTATTTATGGTTTTGTGGTTATAGAAATGTGAAATTGGAAACGAAAGTGTAATTGAATCATTTCATCCAACTAACGAAAAAGCTGACGTGGTGTTTTTTAATATTTTCTCTCTAAACGGGGCAATGATGTGGCTAAATCATGAAAAATAAGGTTAAAATGACGTTGCTTTGGTCCAAATATGATTTTTAATACAAAACTCATTTAATTGAAATTTAAAAAATAAGCTTTAAAAAAAAGGAATGGGAGAAATTAGGCCGTGAGCCCTTGCGACCGTCGCCCTACCTCACGGACCACAGGCAAGGGTTGCCGGCCCTTGGTCGGGGCCTAGCCACCCACACCAGGAATTCCCCACCCCTCGTCGACCTTCTTGAAGAGGGTGGGGCGGCGGCACGGCGGCAGGGGCTGTAGCTCTCCTTGCCTGGTTTCTCCCTTTCCTTTTTTTCATAAAAAAATTTAGCTTATTTTTTAAATTTAATTTAAATAAAAATTACATTCGTTTTAGCTTTATGTTTATATATGATAGAGAAAATAATAAAATAATCAAGTTAGTATTTTTCGTTAGTCAAATTGAATGAAGTTAACAAAAAGAGTCGATTACATCAATTTAAATTTTAAGACTTTTAATAAATACACCTCATTTATTTTCATTCAAAGTTCGCCACTTAAAAAACCCCTATTAGGTGGGATTTCCTTCTTAAAAACAGAGGTCTTAAGAATTGCAAGATTTGTTTAGATTCTAAAAAAATCAATCCGTACGAGTTGCTACGAAGAAGCGACGAGGGCCATTAGGTGTCACGATAGAAAAACCCAAAAGGAAAAGATAACAAAGCCAACTAGACGAACTCAAGTGGAAACAATAACAAAAACAACAACACGTGCTGCGACCAAACGCTACGGACAGCAAGTACCCCGACCCCACACACCTCAGCAACTTCTCGTATCGATGTAAGAACAAACATTAAAATAAGGAATAGGCGAAGCAATAATAGAGGATGCCGTGGGGCCCACGTTTCCTTAGCCACGAGATCTCGGGAAATCCAGTCCGGGCCCCACTCATGACTCCCTCCCACCGCAAAAGCAAGCACGTGAAATACTACAAGTAGGGACGCGCCACGTGAAAATTTGGCGTGTGTCGGATCTGAAAATATCGGAGCACCTAGGTGGGGCCCGGATCTGAGCGTGGCACCGCACGGTCCTTCTGGGTCGCCCTTCAGTGCAATTTCGGATGCGTCTTGAAAAATGACTTTCTAAAAAATATTTTTCATAAACATCCGTGAAATAAACGAAGCTTTAATAATCGATTTGGGAAGCGTATAATTCAGTTATTAATTTTTTAATTAGATTAATTTAATCTTAAACCTTTTTATATATTTGTCAATTTAGTTCATTCGACCAATTTAGTAATCGATTATCGTATAGGATTGTGAATCCATTGAGGATATTATTCGTTTTCCGAACAAGAATTGAGATATTATAAAGAGAAATAAGAATTAGGGGTGTACAATTTCTAGTTTTCCTATTTAGTATTTTGTAAGGATCCATGGCGTGAGACGGAGAGAGAAGCGGATCGATAGAGATGACGAAGCGAGCTTATCTGCGAGGGTCTGAGCTTGAAGCTAATGATAGGTGAGATTTGAAGAGGGTGCGTAATACTTTGGGTTCTCACAAAACGAAAGAAAATCCTTTTTGTTTTCATCGGTCCACTACTTTATGTCTCCGTCATTATTTTCGATATTTCATTTGGTTAATTGGATAGAGACGTCCACTTGAGTTTCTCGGAATATTTCCATACACATCTCTTTTGATATTTTGAGGAATTGAAAAGAACACCAACGGCAAAAGCACTCTGGTGAGCTGACACTGACATTGAGAGGCAAAAGTCAGGAGAGTGAATGAGATTAGATACCTCAGTAGTCCTAGCCGTAAACGATAAGTACTAGGCACTGTGTGTGTCGACCCATGTAGTGCTGTAGCTAATGCATCAAGTATCTCGCCTCGGGAGTACGTTCGCAAAAACAGCTCATATGGTCATACTTGCTGGTTTTTTTTTTTTAAAAGGGCATAGTGAGGCCGTTTATAACCATAAGCATTCGAGGTCAGAGATGTTAACGAAGTGAGTTAAGCAAGCCATTGACGAGCTAATACGCGATTGAACGAGATAATTTAGATCGGTTCTAAGGGGCCTCTTGAAAAAAACTGATATATTCACGTCTCCGTATCCCATACGTACGATTTCCGTCCTGTGTATCACTAGGTCTTGGCCAATAGATTGAAACAGCTCCTACCTAATTTTATAAGCAAGGTTGCGCTTGTGGGAGGAAGAAACATCTCTGATAATGTACTTCGTGCCCATGAATTGGTAGAAATTTACCAAAGGGCTGGCTTTTCTTCTAGAAGAATGATCAAAGCTGATATTATGGATTTTACGACTCTATTAGAGGGGATATTCTCTTTTAGGTGAGAAGCATCATCAATCTTCATGAGCAACTTGTCTCCTGGGACTTGTAATAATTGAGAGAAGGGAGAGAGAGAAAGAGAAAGAGGACCAGAAATGGAATAATTGAGAGAGAGAGAGAAGGTAGGAGAGATTTTTGTTTGGCTGGAAAGGGTAGGAGAGAAGTCAAATTGGGAGAGGGAGTGGAGGACAAGTGAGAGAGAGAGAGAGACAAGTCAGAGGGAGAGTCGGCCCCGCAAATTGAAAAAGGGAGAGATGTCGACAGAAATAGATAAGAGAGGCCAGAAGAGAAGAAAAAAATTGGCGAGAGATGGAGACGGGGTAGGGATCGAAGAGAGAGGGATAATGACATCACAATTCACATAACTTTCGTTGAATTTTATAATTTATTCACCTAAGTATCACAACTTTTAATATATTACTTAAGTGTCAAATTTTTATCAAACGGTCACCTAAGTGTCGAAAATCCGAAATTGTATAGCACGTATAGTAAATGTTTTTAAAAAGTTATAATATTCAAGTGATCGATTGAAAAGTTATACATTACTCAATTGATGGGAAAAAAAGTTACATCCTCCAATAAACGTCGTATAAAAGTTATGATACTTAAGTGATTGAAAAAAAATATTATGATTTTAAGTGAACGTTGCACGAAAGCTATAACATTTATGTTATCATTTTCCTCGAAAAGAGAAAAATAGAGAGAAACAAGTCGAATTAACTCCGTTTTGTAAAATTTAGCAAGAATTCAGATGCCTTATTCGCTTAGTCGAATTCTTTTTTGTAATTAAGCTTAGTTTAGTCGAGACTCAGTTAAGGTAGTTTTTAATTAATTTTGATAGATTTTAAGCATGTCGATTTTGAGCTGATAAACATGAGGTTTTGATTCTTTTACCTAAAATGTATGTTTAGAATGTAGCTTTTCTTTTTGGAAATGAGTTCCTTTCTTAATTAGCTTTAGGATCTGCGTAAATTTGCAACCAAGCTTCCTTTACACAAACACCTACAATAAACTCATTTCCTTTTCGATATCCACGTTCTTGGATCCTTTCTTTTGGTTAGAATCAAAACAGGATATCTTTCTAGATGCCCAAAGATTCTTTCCGTAGTCTCATTTTGATAGAGCTTTTAAAAAAAAAAAATTATCATGTTAATAATATGCACAATCAAATAATATTTTCTTTAAAAAATTCTCACTTTATAGCACGTGACATAATTAGAGAGTATAAAATCCTTGAGTTGCTACCCACAAATCTGAATTATTTCTTTCCAAGATATCAACCAATCTTTTTTATTCCATTCATCCCATATCAGAATCCACCAAATTGCATCAGACTTTCATTTCTTAAAAGATATTTCTCGCAAACCAACCATGTAAGATAAATAAAGTCTGAATGAAACGAAGCACCAAATGGAGATATAAAATATCAAATACATCGAGAATTTGAATGGAAAAACAAAGTCAAGAGTTTTCATCTAAAAGAAATTCTTTTCACAAATTTTTGAAATTTCTTCCTTAAGAGTTATATGCAATATTTTTATTCCTTTTGAATTTTCTCGACTCACTAGATTCCATTTCATAGGTCGCAAGATTTCTAATAAGTTGATGTTTTCACGTGAACCCATTCTTTTGGTAACGCTCGAAATGTCTTGCTCGAATGTTCCTTATTTGTGTAGATCTTGCCTAGTGCAGCAAGTCTACTCACGGCATCGTTCTAGCGCATGAACATTTTCTTGATAATGTATTTCTTGCCTATGATTTGTTAAAAAATTACCAAAGGGCTGGTATTTCTCCTAGAGGAATGATCAAAGCTGATATTACGGATATGTCCGACTCTATTAAAGGGAATATTCTCTTTGAGGCGATGAGTACCATCAATGTTCAAGAGCAATTTGTCTCCCCGATTTGTAATAATTGAGGAGAGAGAGAGAGAGAGAGAGAGAGAGAAGTCAAGAGAGGGGAGAGAGATCTAATAATCGAAGAGAGAAGACAAGAGAGGGGAGGATAAGATAGAGATGGGAGAGGAAAATAAAGAGATGAAATGTAATAATTGAGAGTGAGAGAGAGACAGGCGGGGGGAGGAGAGAAGTCAAAAAGGGAGAGGGAGAGGAAAAACGATCATTTGTTGGAAAAGGATTTTTTTTTTACGAACACAAGTAACGACCTTTCTTCTTTTATGGTCTGTTTAGCAGAAAATAAATTATTTAAAAAGATTTTAAAGAATAATTGTTTAAAATGATTAATTATAAAAATATTTTTATTATCGAAAATAATCTATATTTAGACATTTTTATGGTTGATGAAAATATTTTTCGTTTATTCATTTTTATAAGCAATAGAAATGATAATATTTTTCAAATCTTTCATTTTTCACGAAATAAATGGAGCCTTAGATATAACTTTGCATTCGAGCGAAAATTAACAAGTTCATTGTATTTTCTAATAACATCTCAAAATTTCACGTCATTATATAAAACTAAAGAGTATGACATGTAGATAGGAAACTCCACGTGCCAACTCTTTTCTCCTTCCTTTTTGACCAATAAAATGAGAATTTTTGTTTGAAACTATTTTTTTTACGTGAATTCAAATTTAAATCTCGACAGTCTTTATCTGAATCTTAAGCCCACTTTGATTAATTTCTTCGTTTTAATTATTGATGGGTTTATGGGTGGGCCGCCCATATTAGGCTAACCCAGTCCAGAACCTGCAAATGTAACTGCCTTTACAACGTGATGTAACTACGTTTGGCAATTACGTTCTTTCTTTTTGAAGCAGAAAAAAAGAAGGAAGAAGAAATATACTACTTCTCTCTCTCTCTCTCTCAAGGCTGCGTCAAGGCATTTCATCTGTGGAAATAAGGTATGTTCTTAAGTGTAATATACCCGATCAGTAATTGAAGAATTTTTTGGGTATGTTTCTCATGTGTTCGAATATGGAATTTGTTTCCTACAGTAATAATGCAAGAATTATATTCTTTTGCATTTAAAAGAAAATTTTTGGCGATGGACTCAGATATATGTTCTGAGGAAAGAATTTAGCTAATTAGTTTTCTTCATGGATCAATTTATCAATTAGGAAGCAATTGAAAGATTAATATAGCATCGACCATATCAAGTACTTTTAATATATTAAGGAAAATTTCAGACTCTATTAGAGGGGATTTCCTCTATGAGGTGTTGAGTATCGTCAATGTTCATGAGCAATAAATCTCCTGGATTAAAGCCGGCATTTCATCTCCCTGTTTTTCTGTTTCATTTAGTGGAGGCCCTGAAGGGTTTCATTAAGGAAGGGAAGGGTCTTCAACAGGGAGACTCCCTTTCGACTTACTTGTTTGTTATCCCTATGGAGGTTTCCTCAAGATGCTGCTAATGAAGGGCAATTGAATATTTAATCCTTATCGTTCTAAGATTCAACTTACTCACTTGAATTCGCGGTTGATTGATCATCTTTAAGGGGGTGTTGACACCTAAATAAATTTACATATAACTGATCACGTGTTTGACATGAGGAGAGAAATAGTACATAATTCATACATGATGAGATTAAGAAATTGGCACATCATTCGAGTGTTTTGGAAGATATTATCGACTATGATTTAGTCACAACGTTGTCATAGCTCACAAATAAAAGCAATCAAAGCGAGAAGCATGTATCAAAGAGCAGTTATTAGCGACGTGAGCAGAAAGATAGCTTGATATGTGTCAAAAGCAGTTATCAACAACGTGAGCAGGAAAGTAGCCTAAAAAATCGGGAGGCAGTTATTAGAAGAAAGGAAACTTGATGTATCGACAGCATTATGGAATGGACAAAAGAATAGATTCGAAGAGTCAAAGACGATTATCAAAAGCGAGGAAATTACGGGAAAGACTAAGTCAAAGGTTTCAATGGCAGTTTACCAAAGATCAAACTCTGAAACGGTTACAACCTTCTTTTATAAATACCGAGGGACCTCAAGGCAGAAGGCATCATCAACAGAACACACAATGTTATTTTTCGCTTATGCATTTCAGTTTTAGTTTTAAGTATAATTTGGAACATTTCCATTGAGTCATACTCCGGATTTCTTTTGTCCAAAGGGAATATTACGTCGTCGAGTCAAACTCCGGCGTTGTATCGACACGTTGTTTAGCTTCGCTATTGAGTCAAACTCTGTCGAGGTTTAATGTCGTGGCCCGTTTATGGTTATCTATATCGACACGTTGTTTAGCTTCGCCATGGAGTCAAACTTTGTCGAGGTTTAATGTCGTGGTCCATTTATGGTTATCTGTATCGACACGTTGTTTAACTTTGCCATTGAGGCAAACTTTGTCGAGGTTTAATGCCGTGGTCCGTTTATGGTCATTTGTATCGACACATTGTTTAACTTCGCTTTTAAATTAATCTCTTCGAGGTTTAATATCTGTATCGATACGATTGTTTGACTTCTTTATCGAATTAGTTTCTGTCGAGGTTTGATATCGCAGTTTATTTGTAATATCGACAGGTTATTTCCAAATTAATTAGTTATATATCAAGCAAAATCCTTGATGCTCATTCAATTACTTCTGTCCAGAACTGTCGCAGGATCTCTTATATAATTAAAAAGCTGAAGAACTAATTTCGGTAAAAGATAATTCGTCGCAGGAACATTTTCCGGCGCAACAGGGGGACAAGAATTCCCTACAAGAGACTATGCTTCTCTTGCATAAACCCTGCTCTGTTATAGGTTCAAAGCTAAATCCACAGAAAAAATTGAAATGTTTTGGGCAGGCCATTCTGAGGATTATATTGCTGTATTGACTGAGTTGAGTGGAATTTAAATATGGCAAGCTTCCATTTACATATCTTCGTTTTCCCTTAATCTCAGAGAAGCTGAGTGAGAAGGATTGTAAGCCATTAGTTGAAAGTATCACCTCAAGAATGAACGCCTATACAGTCGGGCATCTTTCATATGCTGGCAAGCTTCAGCTGATTAGTTCAGTGATTTATAAGCCTTGTCAACTTCTGGTGCGAGTTCTTTAATCCTTCGTAACAGCGTTAATAAAATTGTGGAGAGTAACTTCTTGTTACTTTAACCGTTCGATAGAAACACCGTACTTGATAGTAACAGTTTACATCCGCATATATCGATCTGTTCCTGCATATGTCAACTGTTTCTATTTATTTCGCGAAAAATTTATCAGATTGCAATATATAACATATTTTTCCTTTTCAGATTATATTAAGGGTGAGCAAGATGGACCGATTGAATGAGAAACCGCCCGGACCGGTTCTCGTAGGTGCCAGTTCGGTTCTCGGTTCCTAAAAAAGGAACCGATGTCCTGGCGGTCCATTTCCTGATTCCAAGGGGGGAACCGGATCATCTAAACCGAATTTTTATTTTAAAATGTAAACCTAATAATATAAAATCTCACGCACACCTTTGGTCTTTTCCTGTGCACCCCACAATGCTCACGCCTCCTCTTTCCCTCTCCTCTCTCCTCTTGGCAAACCTAATCGCCTCTCGCCTCTCGCCTCTTGCGGTGCCGTAATCAAAGAAAGGAATCAGGAGACATTCTTTAGTTGCTAAACAATTCGGAATTCAAGAAGATTCATCGGTCACAAATTCCAAATTTGAAAGCTATTGAAATTCTACTCTCACCTGCCTCTTCTCTCTTTCTCTTGTAACTCAGTGCGGTCCGTACTGACCCAACTAAGAGTGCAGTGAGAACAGTATGATTATTTTCCGTCGCTCATGCCGGTTATGGATGCTTTGCTGTGCAAGAAACTGGGCGATCCTACTCTCTCGCCGGTACCATCTTCAATCGAAAACGATAATGGCTCCCCAATTCTGGACCCAAAACACTCGATCCCAGAATGAAAACACCCAGTTCAGTACTACGCCAATTATTTGCAGATACTGGGAAAGTACCAAGAAAAGCCACCCCTCCCTTTTATCCCCGGCTCCGATTACTCGGGCCTAGTCGAAGCGATCGGCTCTAGGGTTTCCAATTTCAGAGTTGGTGACAAAGTTTATTCCTTTGCCGCTCTTGAGCCATTCACTCAGCTCATTGTTGCCGATGAGTCTGAATTGTCTAGGCAATGTCAAGACGTGAACTCTGAACTCGACCGGTTCCACTGGACCGCCAAGGAACTACGGTCTGACTCTCGGTTCCTGAGTGGGACTGGACCAGACCCTTAGATTATATCACTAGCCATAACACTTCCTGCTTTGATAGAAGAGAGCATAAGGTTTTTTTTAAAGTTGTTCTAGTTTTTTGGTGTGGAAAAAGCCAAAAAAATCCCAAACTTTATTCATTGCGATACATTTACCATAAATTATTTTTTGTGATACAAAAAATCCAAAACTTGTATCCATGTGACGCATTTATCCCAAACTTTTTTTTATAACACTAAAAATTTCAAATTTATACCCATGTAACACATTTACCCCAAACTTATTTTTTGTGAGATTAAAACTTCAAACTTTTTTCTGCGATATCATTTTTTTTGGATAAATGTGTCACATGGAAGGAAGAAGTTTGGGGTAATGTGTCATATAGGTACAAGTTTGGAGTTTTTGGTGTCACAAAAAAAAATTGGGGCAAATATATTACAATGAGCATAGTTTAGAGTTTTTTTGTGGCTTTTACCCCTTGTTTTTTTGGGTGTGGAAGTTGTTCTCGTTAAGACTGCCATATTTATTAAGGATAGGAAGTCGGTCTTGCCACCCTCAAATAGAATGCTTTGTGAATTCTGGAGATTGCTTTGTTATAGTCTATTCTTGATTTTCTTGTGCTCTGTTCACGATTGTCATGTACCAGTTCCCCTGCTCTCTCTCTCTCAATGGATTTGAGTCATTTGACAGTAATAGAGAAGTGATCGAAACGACTCGGAATATATGGCACGAGTTGAGTTGTCACTGTCGTATGAAAATTAAAAAAAAAAGATAATTATTTTTGCAGTTGGCGTGAATTAGTGACAAATTACTTATTTTGAACTACTACTTTATTTTGGCAGATGGATTTTTCACTCTCTTCAGTGTCCCAATGGGATTGAAGCAATCGCAGCATTTTGCTTCCTGTAGACTAAAGATAGTGAACTATTGAGCCAGTCATTCAGCCAAGCTCAAGTTATTTTCTGGTTGAGAAGAAATTGCCAACTCAATTCCTAAGCTTAAGCTATGCTCTCATTCGCTAAATAAATTATTTATCGCCCTTTGAAAGAAAATCTTTTTGCTCACCAAATTCCAAATTAAATGACAAGAACTTTGTCTGTGAACTGCAGCATGAAAAGCAGAAGAATCTGGATTTGCCTTTCGGATGCATGACACCTAAATTTTGCATTCGTTCGGCTGATTTCGTCAATCGACTGATTAAGCTGGATGTTCAACCAGGCCTCAGTCGAGAACTCTTGATCCGTTTCTGTTTCACTGGAAAATGTTTCTGTGATGAATTATCTTTTACTGAAATTAGTTCTTCGGTTTTTTAATTGTATATAAGAGATCTTACGGCAATTCCGAATAGAAGTAATTTGAATGAGCGTCAAAGACTTAGCTTGTCATATAACTGATCAATTTGGAATTAACATTAAACCTCAAAGAAATTAGCAAAGTTGAACAATGTCTCGATATAGATAACTATAGACGGACCATGGCATTTAACCTCGACAGAGTTTGACTCAATGGTGAAGCTAAACAACGTGTCGATACAAGTAACTATAAATGGACCACGGCATTAAACCTCGACAGAGTTTGACTCAATTGCGAAGCTAAACAACGTGTCGATACAAGTAACTATAAACGGACCACGACATTAAACCTCGACAGAGTTTGACTCAGTGGCGAAGTTAAACAACGTGTCGATACAGCGCCGGAGTTTGACTCGACGACGTAATATCCCCTTTGGACGGAAGAAATCCAGAGTTTGACTCAATGGAAATGTTCCAAATTATACCTAAAGCTAAAGTTGAAATGCATAAGTGAAAAGATAACGTTGTGTGTTCTGTTGATGCCTTTTCTACTTTGAGGTTCCTCGGTATTTATAGGAGAATGCTTGCTATAACCGTTTCAGAGTTTAATCTTGATAAACCGCCCCTGGAACTTTTGACTTAGTCTTTCTCGCAATTTCCTTACTTTTGATAACCGTCTTTGAATCTGTTCTTTTGTCCACTCTGGCAGCAATTGCTTTCATCGCATTACTTTCTCTGTTAAAAAACCTTTTTTGGTACGTCAGGCTTATCCATAACACTGTCGATACATTAGGTTTCCTTTCTTCTAATAACTGCCTCTTGATATTTCAGGCTACTTTCCTGCTCACGTTGTCGATAACTGCTTTTCGACACATATCAAGCTATCTTTCTGCTCATGCTGCTAAAAACTGTTCTTTGATACATGCTTCTCGCTTCAATTGTTTTTATTCGTGAGCCATGACAACATTGTGACTGAATCTACTATCATGGTCAACAGTGTCTTCCAAAACATTTGAATGATGTGCCAAATTTTAAACTCATCATGTAGGAATTACGTACCATCCTTCTCCTCGTGCCAAGCAAGTGATTAGCTATATGCAAATTTATTTGGGTGTCAACAGTTTCAGAGGCGTCATATTGTCGATACAGACGCTGTGCTCTCATTGATGTGATGTCCTCTACATCGGACATAAGATGTTTTACCAAGCTTTATATGGCGGAAAAACTGGGTTATGCAAGACTGGTATTGCCACCGAAATTGAAGCATAAGAAAACAAAATTAATTAGAAATGCAACTATTTGAAGAACAAATTTACAGAAGAAAGCAAAGGCTTAGGATTTGGGAACAGAACCTATAGAGAGAAAGGGTACTACCGATAGATAATGTACGTGGTTTCCAATTAGCAATAACGACAATCATATGCATTTGCTTGCCCATACTCATGAACAACATCCTCCTCTCAAGTCCCACTCGATCTGAATGCTACTTTCGATCCTAACCCGGCTAGAAAGAACATTCACAAGAACCGGAATACCGAATTTCGACACTTTAAGGAATCTGTTCATACTTTCTCATAAGCTGCTGTACTGAATTTGCCTTCCTCTGGGCTCTACTCGTGCCGCTCCTTGTCATCTCAACTAAATGCTCGTAGACGCCAAACTGGAGCGCCGTCAACAAGAAATTCGAGTTGTTCGAACCCAGTTCAAGAAGAACTGAGGTTGCGCACTCTTTGTTCTTCGGAGTTCCGTCCTTGATGAACTCAACTAGGGTCTCGATGAACGAGAGCTGCCCAATCTCCTGGCGCCCGCTTGGATGTGAAGCGAGAAGCAACAAGATTGAGAGGGCCTCGTCGACCATCCCTAAATTCCGGTCCTTGAGTAATTGGAGCAAAGGTGGCACGATCCTGGCCTCGATGGCCCTGACCTTATTCATTTGGTTGAGAGACAAGTTAAACAATGCAGTTGCAGCATCTTTCTTGCCTCTAATTGTCCCATCCTGCAACAGTTCTACAAGAGGAGGTATGCCGTTTGATAATCCAACTGTGATCTTGTTTTCATCGACCATAGATAAGCTAAACAGACAAGCTGCCGAGTTTTCTCTAGCCTCAGTCGTCCCCTTGCGCAATATATCTATAATGGCTGGAATCGCGCCGTCATTAGCTATACTTTTCTTGTTGGCCTCATCAATGGATAGGTTCAAGAGAGCCGTCACCGCATGCTCTTGGATTTTCGAGTCCGGATAAGATAGGAGATGCACTAATGGAGGGATTCCTGAGGATTCAGCTATTAGGATTCGGTTCTCGGGGTTCTCCTTCGAGAGCATACGTATCTTGATGACGGCCTTTCGCTGATCCTCCAATTGGCTGAACGACAAGGCCCTGATCAGGGATTGAATCTCTTCTCTCTGTTCGGGGAAGGAGTTATCGGACTCCGTAAGGACGTGTTTCTTGGGGAGCTGAAAGTTGTTCTTCTCGCACCACTGGATGATGAGGTTCTTGAGGGCATAATTCGGCGCCAAAGACAGGTGAACCAGAGTTTGCCTCGTTTTGGGACATGTCCGATGACTTGAATCCAACCACTTCTGTATGCTTTCTCTCTCGTAGGTCTGATGAAATCGAGCAAAAATTTAGCATAGTCATCAGTTGGATGCTACAGATTAAGTAATGCGTCGATCTGCAACTACCAATATATGCCATGCTCATCTAAAATCAAGGGGATTGCAACTTTTGAACTTAAAAATCGCTGAACATGTGGCCTCAGTTATATCTTTTGTTCTTATATGAGCATCTTGAAGTTGAATCTTGGATTTACACTACTCTAATGAAGAAGGGTGCTTCGGTTTAGCCCATCTAAGATTTCACCTGTCCGGAGGCAACAATGACGGGATCAGTCATGATCTCGAGCGTGATCGGACAGAGGAACTCGTGAGGGATCACCAAGGACGGCAATTTCTCGAGCATCTTGTAAGGCATGGTTGGTTCCTCGAGGATGTTGGTGACTTCGACACCGGTCATTTGTTTGAACTTGTTTAGGAGATCGATGATTTGCTGGATGCTCTCCGGGGTCGGCCCCCCCCTCTCTTTCAGCAGCTTCCTCACGGCTAGAGTCTCGTTCTTCAAGTCCTCCGGGGTGTGCAGATCCAGCTTCTTCGCAAGCCTTTCGACGATGGCACTGTCTGCATTGCGGTCGTCATTTTTGGGGAACACGACCATCAAATCCATTGCGAGCTCAATGTCTTGCGTATCCGTCCTTCTCTTTGCTCTTCTAAGTTGCACGATCATCAACTGCATCTGATCAATATATATATCCCACGATAATTCAGTGCGAGATAACTTATCATCGAATTTCAAAAATTAAACTGAGCAAACTCGTACTGAATGACAATGATAACTTGCGTTACCGGATACCCGGAGAGCCAGTTAGAGGCATCAAGAACAGAAATTTGGTTAGAATCAAGAGACAATACCTGTTCATTAACTTCATCGGAGATCCCGAACTGATCATATGGCAAACCGTCAAGAGCTTGAGTCAATCTTTCATAAACCTTATGAAATTTGACCTTAACCGCCTCGCTCTCCAATGCCTGAAACCAATCGCGCGATGTCATAAGACGTAAGTCCAAGGATTTGATTCGTGTATTGCCAACTAGCCTCAAGTATACATGCAATCAGATATGTCTAACCAGGTATATTTTGCTCCCTTCATTGCAAATTCTCAAGACCTTCTTCGCCAAACCGACTGCCTTCTTCAGATTCCAAAGAGACTTGATGCCCGTCTCCGAGATCGGCTCGTCAAGATCTCGGATCTCTTCGATGAGAGGCAACAAGAGCTTCAGTCGCCTTACGAGGCTGTAACACTCTTTCCTCTGAGTCCGGCGGTAATCCCCAAGCTGCGCCGCGGACTCGATCACGGCGACAATCTCTTGAAGCACGTCGGCCTCCTCCGGTGACACCGACTCTTCAGGGGTGTTCTCTTCCTCCACGGCCTCTCGTCCTCCTCCTTCGCCTCCCAATCTCTCTCCATCCATCACCATTTCCAAATTAATACACATCGAACCCCCGGGACGCTTCCTATCTAAGGACTTCGGAGCTCTAATCATCAAGCAGCAAAATCGGGATCATGTCCTTTTGCTTTCGTTATTAATGGAAATGGCAATGCGATCAAGAATCCAGATGGACAAGGATCGAGGAGAAGAGGGATCGATATCGCTGAAACGAAACCCTAAACCTAATTCCGCATCGAAATTCTTCCTTTCTTCAAGTTCGATTGATTCGTGTTCTTGTCTTTTCGATGCGCGCAATGCTTTCGCGGGGATTCCAGCGCATTTGATTCGCGAAAGGCGATAGACGTTGCAGGAGCTTAAAAACTGAATACAGCAAGGTTTTTGAAAGTTAGTTATTCTGTTTCACGATGTTCGTTATTTTTAGAAGCCTATGCCTGTGGCTTGATCAAGAGCTGACGGAGACAGGTTATCCTAACCAGCTAGAAATTTTGAATAATTAATTTCCCTTCATAAAAAAAAAAGCACTATATTTGTAATATTCACCGGATTTAAATGTGAGGTGAGCATATGAAACTGAGTCCGAAAATTTTAATGTCATTAAGGTTCTGTCTGTTTCGAGAAATTATTTTCCAGGAAAGTAACAATATTTTCAGGTATTTGGTTGAAACCTGAAAATGAATTGGAGAATTTATTATGTAATTTGGTAAGGAAAATCTCATTTGGTCGGAAATTGTTGACATGGATGACAGTCGTCTTACGTGGCACGGCTGCGCCAACGTGGTCAATTTTTGTAATTAAAAAAATCAAAATTTTAAATAATTTTAAATAATTTTATTTTATTCTTTTTATTCTTTTCTTTCTTTTTCATCTTCCTGCTTCCTCCATTAGTCGCTGGGCCTCGACGAGGGTGAGCCTCATCGAGATCTAGCGAGGTCAAGCTTGCTCGAGGTCGACAAGCTTGAGGTTTGCCGGCATTTGGCAAGCTCACACCTTGCCCGCCTCGGGAAGGGTCAACCTCGCTGGAGGTTGGTGAGACTCAAGCTCGCCTCCACCTCGCTAGATCCTTACGAGGCTCAAGCTCAACCTTGCCATATCCCAGCGAGCTTGAGCCTCGCCCGATGCCAGCTTGCGCCTATGGCTAGTGGTCGACTGTCACTGAGGCTTGGCGACCGGCGGAGGAAGAAGGAAAAACAAAAAGAAAAGAAAAGAAAAGAAAAGAAAAAAGAACAACAAAGAAAATAAAAAATAAAAGTTTGATTTTTTTTTAATAAAAAAATTGGCCTTGATGGACTCGGCACGGGCGTCGAGGACTCGGCTCAGCCTCGATATTACCGGGCACCAGTGTCTTGGGTTAGGCCTTGATGGACTTGGGTGCAGCCTAAATGGACCCGGGCTAGGGCGTCGGAGTGTCGAGCTTGACCTCAATGGACCTGGGCACTAGTGGCTCGGCCCTACTACTAAGGGCCCTAGAACGAGTGTTAGGGTTCTCGTGCCTAAGTGCAGAGTTTTTGGTCCAAGCGCCAATACACATTTATATTTTGAAAAATGATTTTTGATTTTTGAAAGAGGAAATCATTTTTCTGAATTTAGTTTTGGTTGGGAAACATTTTCTGTTGACTCATTTTTCTAGACAATCTAAATGCTGAAAAATGAGGAAAACGTTTTCCACGAAACAAATGGAGCCTAAAAGGGTAATTAACAAGTATGAGAATGAATGGGAAAGTTACCAATTTAATCTCAAACCTATTGTACAGTCATTAATCCAGTCATGAACTTTTCTATTGCCAATGTAGTCCTTAACATTTACGTGAAATTCCAATTTAATCCTTCTGGCCAATTATCGCTGGAAATCGTTGACGTTGTGATCCATGTGGGATGCATTTTGAGTAAAGTTGCACAAGTTAGTGTGCACGTTGGTTGGCCAGCGATGGTTGGAACCGCGTAAGCAATTTCCATTGGCAATTGGCCTGAAAAACTACATTGGAATTTCATGCAAAGATTTAGGACTACATTGGCAAAATAGAAAAGTTTAGACTGAATTGATGTCCATATAATAGATTTAAGACTGACTTAGTAATTAACTCGAGATAGAATATCTTTTTGAATAATTGACGAATTGGAAGGAGACGAAATAATTGGCTAATAGCCTGAACAACTATTTTAATTGACCAATCTCAAATAAAAAATCTAGATGTGGTGCTTACGAGATCGTATTGAGTCGTGTGCGTGTGTTTCTACACCTTTGTTGATGCAACTAAAAGGATCTTGAGAGGAAAAGCCATGAACATTATGATTGTTTTCATGCGAACATTAGGGGTGAGCATCCCATCCGGTTCAATATGAGAATTGGACAAAATTGATTTGGTTTTTGATTTCATGAACCTATAATCGGTTCCAAGGGTAGAACTGCTCGTTCTATCCGGACACCGATCTAAATTGGTTCCAAACCGGTTCGATTCCCAGGTTAAACCGGTTTTAAAGCTTCTTTTGGAAAAAAAAAAAAAAGGTTTTTGCATCCAACAAGAGGTCTTCAACATGAAGAAATAACGACATGATCACCTGACCAAGATATATGTTTGTAGCGAAATGGTGCAACTTTTAACTTTTGATTTTTTTAATTATAAGAATATGATTTTTACTCAAAATAAAAAAGTGAGCCGATTCCCGATTTCAAATTTGGTATTAGGAGTCATAGGTTCAGTTCTCAGTTCTAGGCTCGAGACTAGAACCATTCACACTAGCGAATACTAGATCGAAATTTATGATGGGTAGCTGCGTCTGTTTGAATCGGATTCTTGATCCCTCCACGTTCAGTAAAATATTTATTGGCTTTCGTGTGTTGGATGAGTTTGGAGTGCCATAAAGAAATAAACTCAATAGAATTTAAGACAAATTTGAGATAATACTTAATTGAGATTCCGTAACTGGTGCCTCAAAACCTCACCTGACAAATCATATTCCTCTGGATAATTACTCGTTCGAACTCCAGTAGCTTATTCAAGTAAATGTTCTCGTTGTATTTATAACCTTTTCATTAAAAAAAAAGAAGAAGTGAAAATCTGAATCCTGTGCACGTCGGTTGTTTCGATCCTCAGTGTCTATTAACGTTACTAGGACATGCAGTTAAAAGAAAAACGAATCTCGCCCTTTTCCATACCCGAGAAAAGGGTAAAGGGAAAGGGAAAAAGGGAAAAGGCAGGGGGGAGAAAAAATTAACAATTTATGTGGCGATTTGTTTTGCTCTTTCTCCAATGGAGACTTTTAATATGACAAGTTCATCCATGAATATTCGACCGTACTAAAAAATTCAAATGGAACAATTAATTAGAGAGTAATTGTCATATTGTGTTCCCTCAGCCAATTAATAATAATAATAATAATAAATAAATAAATAAATAATTGCAAAAAAAAAACCATATGATTAATCTCCATTGTCACTCCCCCCCCCCCATGGTTATTTTTAACATGACAAGTTCATCCATGAATATTCGACCGTACTTAAACATTCAAATGGAACAATTAATTAGAGAGTAATTGTCATATTGTGTTCCATCAGCCAAATAATAATAATAATAAATTGCAAAAAAAAAAACCATTTGATTAATCTCCATTGTCCGCTTTGCCCCCCACCCCAAAAGAAAAATCTCAATTGTCAGTTTGACCTTGGTCAGATTATTGAAGACTGGACTGCTCGTTCAACTACGCATTCACGGACTGGCCTTCTACTAAAATTTTTGGAATTTCAGGGCAAAAAATAGAATTTCGATATTCTATATTGAATGGGTTGCCCGGAATTCGAACTCGGAATTAGGATAATCTCTTTGTTAAAATACGTAACAAAATATCATAACATGAATAGGCTCCATAAGATCCAGCAGAATAAGTAATGTAAGTTAAGATATATTTTATTTTAGCTATTTTACTTACTTTATAGTACTTGAATGCAAAGAAGAAAGGTTCTGGAAGTGGCAGCTCTCATAATAATATGACCAAGATTGGAATTACCGAATTACCCTCTTCCAGTAAGAGACGTAGACCTTTGTTCATATACCGTATGCGCCGGGTACGTGCGTATAAATATATTTGGATAATTGAATTTGGACACTAGTTAGGCCTGACCAAGACCCCAGTATACAAATAGATTGTAATAATAAGAATATTTAGTATCACCAGTAAATAATGCATTCAGATTTCCGTTTTTATATTTTAGTGGAAAATTGCTTTTCTTTCTACAGGTGATGCTATGAAATTATGAATCGTGTATAATAAAAGTAAATTAAAGCTTCATTTGTTTCGCGAAAAATAAATGATTTGATTTTTTTTCATAAAAAAAAATAATTTGTATCGCTTCAAATAATTAGCCAATGAAAAATGTTTTCATTATTAATAACAATTTATGTCTAAATATTTTCATAAACGATGAAAATATTTTTTGTTCATTCATTTTTGTGAGTGATACAAGCGATTGTTTTTAGGATATCATTCCTTTTATGTGAAAGCTCCGTTTGTTTCGCGAAAAATGAATGATTTTGAAATATAACTTTCTAAAAATAATCGCTTGTGTCGCTCGAAATAATTAGTCAATAAAAATATTTTCATTATCGATAATAATTCATGTCTAAACAATTACGTGGACGATGAAAGTATTCTGCGTTCAATCATTTTTGTAAGCGATATAAACAATCGTTTTTTAGAAAATGTTTTCTAAATTATACATTTTTCGCGAAATAAACATAGCTTAAAAGCAATTAAAAAAGGTTTCTTTTAACTGTACCACTCAAACGATGGCCTTACACTAATTCGATAAAATCATATATGTGTGGATGATTTTAGCGATTGGAATTTCTATCCTAGGTTTAACATGCTGATATATAGGGCAATGGAAATTTTCAAGCAAACTCGTAGATACCTTCTTCGCCAATTGTTGTTATCCTCGAGTACGTTAAGGACATAGTCATGACCAATCAATTGAAATTTAGGCTCCATTTGTTTCACGAAAAATAAATTATTTGAAAATATTTTTCTAAAAATGAACGCTTGAAATAATTAGCCAATGAAAAATATTTCTATTATCGATAACAATTTATATCTAAACATTTTTAAGGACAATGAAAATATTTTTCATTCATATAAGCGATATAAGCGATTATTTTTATGAAAATATTTTTCAAATCATTCATTTTTTGTGAAATAAATGAGCCTAGGATGTTTTAGAGCCCACGAGAACATCTTTTAAGGGTGGTGAATTGGCTAACCTTTGGGTAAATCGAAGTGAAGACAATAGGGCATCACATGGCAACCTGAAATTTGAAAGTGGGATTATAGACTGTGTTGATTGGAGCAAGCTTGGCTTCCAAGCCTTCGTATTTTTCATGGAAAATGAATGATTTGGAAAATATTTTCCTAAAAATGATCTCTTGTAACGCTTGAAATAATTAATTAATGAAAAATATTTTCATCATCGATAACAATTTATCTCTAAATATTTTCGTGAACGATAAAAATATTTTATGTTCAGTCATTTTTGTGAGCAATATAAGAGACTATTTTTAAGAAAATATTTTTCAAATCATTCATTTTCGCAAAACAAACAGAGCCTTAGTTTCAAACATATTTGATCCGAGGTAGACATAAAGGTCATTGCGTTACTACTCATGAATAATACAAGTAGACTTCTTTTGCAAATAATCATATTTTTCGTATTCTAGATCTGTTTCGACATTTCGATCATATAAGACTTTGTCATGTGCATAGATAAGGAAATTCTTGTGTAAATTGGCTAGCAAATTTCGTTTTGAACTTTACTATATGACGAAACTATTTAGATTTACCCCTAAGAGGTTTAATTTCTATGCTACTTGGTGATCATGTCGCAACCTGAATTTTCCACCCCATTTGAACCTAAAAAGGATAAATAATTAAGCCTCAAATGATGTACATAATTTTTGTTATTACTATATACAATTGAAAGTCCTAGTTTTTCCAATTCTATGACTTCCAGTTGTTATGGGGTAAAAAAACCTTTAGATGTTTCGGCTACATAAGATAAATTTTTCTTTTCCGATGCTCTAATGTCCAAAAGCTATTTGAAGTTATAGAGGTAGGGATATGGGACATCATATTGGAAAAGGCAAGGATTACTTCTGTGTCGATTTGGATGCGTCTATAATGTTCCTCATGTCCTTTGGACCAAACCCGATTTAAGCTATGTGTGCAGTTTTCTCAGTAGACCTTTGTACATGGATAAGGCTCCTAAACAAAAACGACGGCTATCATATGCTCGTGTATGCATTCTCACGTAGTTCATTCCCAAGAAATTTTGATCTTGATATGGGGAACAAGGAAACCTTTAGGATTACTGTTGACTATAATTGGATACCATTAAAGTGCAAAAAATGTAACTGCTTTGGTCATAAGGACAGTAATGTACCGAACAAGGTAGTATTGGTTCCATAAATCCCATAAGGTCCCCCAGACTCAATTGATGGCGAGACCACCGGAAAATACTGCTTCTATTGCTCCCGCCCCATCCATATTAGTTTCTACAGTGTTGTCAAATGACAATTCTTCAATTCCTCAGTCAAATGTTCTTGTTACTGTACTGGTAATTCCAGGGTTATTCAGCCGAAGACTCCTGCTACTACCGCTTCCTAGCTGGATTTATAGTCTACATATGTCAAACAAGTTGGAAGCAAGAAGAAAGGCTATAATAACAAAAGTAGAGATACTTCCAATTCTATGACTTTCTCAAGAAATAGGTTTGCGTTATTAGGAGAGGGCGATCATCTTGATATTTCTGGCTATCTCGTTGCTTTACTTGAGGATGTGTGGAGTGGGGCAGAACCCCATGACCAATGAATGTTCTTTCGTGGGACGTGCGGGGCCTTAATAGTAGTCCCGAACAAAAGGAGTTTGTAGATTTTGCTTAACCTTAAGATCCCTTTTTTTTTTTTAACGAGCATAAAAAAAGAGGTAAATGCCGATTTTGTCATCAAATAGGTTTTGAGGTTGGAGATACATCTATAATTATCATAGCAGCAATCTGGGTAGAATATGGGTATTGTGGAAACCGTCCATTATTAGCCAGACTATAATGGAAGTTTCCGCTCAAGTCATACACTGCCTTATTGAGAAACTAGGAGATGAACCATTTCTCCTATCTGCAGTTTATGGAAGCACTACTGAAGTTGAGCAGAGGTCTCTATGGCAAAACAATATCACATTCTCTACTGGTAATACATGAAATATGTCTTGGTTACTAATAGGCGATTTCAATAAAACGAGAGATACAAATGAACGGATCAGATGTAATGCCCGATGGACTTCTGGAATGGATGAGGAGCTTGCGCTGATCGAGCCTATTCCACAAGCCCTTTCTTCACATGGACTAATAAAAGGTTCAATGATGATTTTAGAGCGAGCAAGATTCACAGGGTCTTCATTAATGCAAATTAACAGAACAAGTATACTCACTATTCGGTAGGATTTTTGTTGTTGGGTGTTTCAGATCATTCTTTGTGCCTGGTGTGTCTTAACATCACAGATAGAAGAAGGAAGTCTTCTTTTAAGTTCTTCAATTTTTTAGTCGCAGTTGTAATTTTCTGCCAATAGTCCACACTTACTAGCAACAAAAAATTAGAGGATCTAAAATGTTTATTTTGGTGCAGAATCTCAAAAGCATTAAAACAACAACTCAATCACCCGAATAAATCTCATTTTGGTGACTTGTGTATGAAGGTCAAAAAAGCCAGGGAGAACCTACAGCGATTACAACGGGATCTTGCATGGACCCTTACAACATGAGCACTTAGGAGGAAGAAAAGTTACAATTGGAATAACTACTAGCCCTTAGCAAACATGAAAAAGTCCTTCTAAAGCAAAAATCTAGAAATTTATGGGTCAAAGAGGGGACAACAATAGCAGGATTTCCTTTGTCTCCATGATGCATTGAAGTGCTTAGAACAGAATTAATCAGCTCTCACTTGATGATGGAACTATTATCATAGATGAGGGAGCTCTTAGGGATACAATTGTTTCTTACTATCATCGCATACTTAGTAATTCTGGACACATTTGTATCCCTTACGAGTGGTATGCCTCTTTATTCTTAGAAGATGTGAGTGCCCTCATCGCTTCACCAAGCTTTTAATGAAACGAGATCCTCAGAGTTCTCAAAGGCCTCAATGATTTCATTGCCTTGAGTCTAGATAGATATAATAGTTTTTTCTACAAAAAAAGAAAAGAAAAAAAAGAGCATGGCCCATCATAGGGCATGATATAGACGATGCTATCATGGAATTCTTCTCCTTAAAAAGAATGCTAAAAGCTATAAATTTTGCTTTGATATCCCTTGTGTCAAAGATCCCGAATCCATACCGCCTCATGGATTTCAGATCCTTCTCATGTTGCAATGTTTTATATAATATCATATCGAAGCTATTGGCAGGAAGAATCATCTATGTCCTTCCTTAGCTTGTTGGCCTCAACCAAACTGTTTTCAATCGACAGATCTCGGAGAATATTCTGCTTTGCGAGGAACTCCTTCACAACTACCATATAGGCGACAAAGGTAAATGTGGGCAATAAAAATTGACCTCATGAAGGCTTATGACATGGTAAAATGAAAAGCAATACTCGGGGTTCTTAGAGCTATCAATACACCCCATCACTTGATTAATATGATAGCTCAATGCATAACTACATTGAGATTTTCGATAAACCTCAATGGCGAACAGATTAGCTACTTTGCTGGTACCAATGGACTACGACAAAGTGACTCGCTCTCTCCTTATTTGTTTGTCTTGGTTCTGGAAATTTTGAATAGAATCATCATTGAGAAAGTTGCTACATCTTCTTTCAAGTATCATTGGCACTGCAAAACGGAAAAAATCACTCACTTATGCTTCGCAAATGATTTGTTTCTTTTTACTCATGGGATGCAGATTCTGTCATTTGCCTTGTCGATGCACTTGATGAATTTGCCAATCTCACAGGGCTGCACTTTAACTTAGACAAATGCCGAATCTTTTTCTCTGGATTGATCGAGGAAGAAAAGGGCACACCTTTCCCCATAGTTACCCTCCCTATTAAATACCTTGGTGTTTCTCTTGTCACTAGACAACTCATGCACCCAGATTACAAGAATCTAACTAATAAAATCTTCATGCAACATATTAGCTATGCTGGTCGTCTCCAGTTGACCAAATCGGTACTCATTTCCATTTGTACTTATTGGATGCGGATATTTTTACTCCCAAAGCAAACTATATAAGAAGTGGAGAAAAAGATTAAATAATTTGTATGGGCTCGAAATACAAAATGCCACAGATCGCATGAAGTTGCTTGGGAAGTTGTTTGCTCGCCAAAAAGGGAGGAAAGATTAAGGTTGCTCGATCTAAATTATGGAACAAAGTTTTGCTAGGCTGCATGCTTTGGAACCTCATAAATTATCTGTCGTCTTCCATGTGGTATAAGTAAATTCACGGTACCAAATATAGAGGCAACCCAATTATGTAGCTCGAAATCAAGGGTAGCATGGTGTGGTATTCTTAAGTTGAGATCGGCTTTAGGTTCAGCCATATCTAGGCAAAAATTTGTTGCAAAGAGATATACAATGAACTCAGGAGTGTGGGACTGGATGTGAAGTATCAACTGATTTGGACAGGTGATGTCAGCAAAACCAATTTTATGGGCTGGCTAGTTTCTAAAGATAGACTTCCAACAGCAGAGATCATATCATGTTGGATGCCTGTAGTAGAAATCCATTGTAATTTCTGTATGTTTGGTCTGGAAAATTGAGAACATCTATTCTTTTAGAGCGCTTGAACTAGAAGCATATGACATAATATCCTCGCACAATATGGAATTCAATGTTCTTTAGGAGGATGGAATGCTGAACTCCAATGGATGATCAGGGCTACCAAAAGCAAGTACTTTGCAGCTAGGCTTCTTAAGGTGTCTTTTCTAGCAACCATATATTGCATTTGGATGGAGCGTATCCGTAGACATTTTTAAAACAAGTCAAATGATGTCCCCATCATATTGGCTAAAGTTTGTAAACTTATCAAAGGGCGAGATTTGTACAACAAAAATTTTAAACCTTCCTAAACAAATGTAATGTTGGCTACTATATGGAGACTCCCTCACTCCATTTTTTCATGTTGTTAGTTATATTTGTGATGCTGGGAATGCCCCTAAGCTTTTGTACGTCATCTTATAAATGATACTTATACTTTACACTAAAAAAAAGTCGTAGTACTGACTGAACATACACCCCTACTTTTTTTTGCGCACTTTGACCCAATCCTTAAAGAGATTTTCCCAAAGTGCTAATCTAAATGTCCCTTTACTCCAACTTGCCCAATCCGTAGAATACTTTGGAGCGAGTTTAAGCTCATTAAATGAAAGCTTCTAGGTCTAAAATAGAAGAACTACCTAGCACCGCCCTAAGAGCATAATAACATAGTAACAATCAACAAGTAATATTACATGGAATATTACCAAAAAAGTCCTAAACCTATTGCGCTTGTGCCAATTTATTCTTAAACCTTTCAATTATGTTAATTCAATCCTAAATCTTTTGACAAATTGCTAATATAGTCCTTCCGATTAATTTTGATAAGAAAGCACTAACGTGGCGGTTCAGTTAGCATCGGCCATTTTATGTGGCCTGGTCAGCGCAAATGTGGAATAATTTTTGAAAATTTTTCTGATTTTTTTTTCTTTCTTTTCCTTTTTCTGCTTTTATCTTTACTTTTTGCCTATATCCGATCTCAAGCGATGGCCGGCGAGAGCTGGGTGAGGGTCGCCCTTGCCCAATCTAGCAAGGTTCGCGTCACCCGCGACTAGCAAAGGCTTGCGGGCCTCACCCAGTGGCCAACGAGGGTAACCAGGCACTCATAGGCGGTAATAAAGAAAAATAGAAAATAGAAAAACACAAATAAAAATTGAAAATAATTGTCCACGTTAGTGCTTTCTGGCCAAAATTGGGTGGATGTAATACATTGGCAAATTTTCAAAATTCTTAAGACAAAATTGGCTAAATTAAAAAGTTTAGGATTAAATTAGCACAAATATAATAAGTTTAGGACTTTTTTGGTAATTTTCCCAATATCACACATGTGATTGTTAATAGGGAAATCAACTTATTAATTAAGTTTGTCTAAGAAAATGTAATCTATGCGTCGTGTATGAATGATTATAATTATGGGTGCAATGAGTAAAAATTGATATCATAAGTTGACATTCAATTTAACACTCCAACACACATAGACGAATGTACTAATCGCATCATGTGCAAATACCACATAGCAGCTTACTAAAATATGCATGTGAGTATCTACTCCCTACATGTCACTGGTCAAGACTCGTGTCAACTAATGAGGCATCGTCACCATTAACTCATGGGAGACGAAATCATAAACACATCTTTGCAATGCCCTAGCTGATTCATTATTGGTGTCCTCTATATCAGTGAGAATAAATATACCACCGTACAAACTGTATGATGATGGTTACTAAAATGCTATCAAGCTACACAAGCCATATCATCTCATGTATGAACCATGTGACTTTATGTCCTCTCAACTTTGTAAAGACCCGTCTTAGATGATAAAACTTTAGTGTTTTCATGCACAATTATATTATAGCAGTGCAAATAATACCACGCTAATCTCCTTGCATTTCTGGTATCAACAATGGAAACCAAATATCCATATCATCATTTGTAAAACCCCAAACGCTTATTCATAAAATGATCATCATTCCATCCAAGACCTCAAAACATTCTTACATCATATGACTTTATGATTATGAGCTAACATAAGAGGCTTTTTTTAAACAAAAAAACAAAAGATATTTATTTGGTGTTCTATAATATGGTGAAAAACGAGCAGAGTCAAGCCAACAGCTTAAGCTCAGTTTGACTCTTAAACTAGAAACTTGAAACTCAACTCGAACTCGATCGACTATTTCTTTCCCTACTCAAACTTGGCTCGATACAAAACTCGACATACTTGAGCTCGACTCGATTCGATATCACTCTAGCCCTATTTGTTTGTATTTCATATACTCATAATTGTGCACGCGCCGCGCGGGTGCATGGTTGGGTGATTGTGTGGAGGAAGAAAATGATTAATCAGGCAAGTGAGCGGATGAAGTGAGGAAGTTAAAGAAGATGTCGTTGTCATGTCTTGTTTTGTCTTTCCATTCTTTAATGTAACAGCAAATAAGGAATGTTCATTAAGTGAGATAAAACCCACTTTCAGCTTAAGTATAGATTTATTGGCGAAAGGTAATTACATATTTCAACTTTCATGTCGCCAAAATAGAATATATATAAATGAAATACTTGATCAGACTCGTAAGTTGCTCAAGTCAAGTGTCTTTAGGCTCGAACTCGGCTCGACAAGCTACTTGAGCTCGAAAAAAAAAATTGAGCTGATCACAAGTAGGCGCGATTCAAGCACGAGTAGTTGATGAATAGCTTGAATCGTTTGCGCCCTTAATCTATAACTTTATAATAAATGCTCATTCGATGAAACTACAATATAAACCATTCCTTTTACACAAAAATCCTGTGATTGCAATCTCGAATTCACACTTACCATCTATGGCAATTTGCAACATTGAAAGCATTGCTAGGAAGTTAAACTTATGTTTCCGTTCTTCATACATCATAAATCTATACACGCCATTAAGCACGTGATTGGAAGGCAACAGAACAACACCATTTCCTAGTGTAATTTTTCCATTTCTCAAAATCCACCTTATTTATAGATCTTTTCCTCTAACATCCTTTCGATGGATAGAATGAACCAACGAACCAACAAACCAACAAAATAATCTTAATTTTTCGACCCGTGATGTCAAATTTGAATGTCAACATGCCAGATAAAACAACACACTAGTGCTAATTACATATAACCAAAGTACAAGTTAGGCGCTTCAAAAGCAAGAGGAGCCTCAGACCAAAAAGTTCATGAGAGCCAAATTCACACGCCCGTATCATTGTGATTGTCAACACCCAAAGGAAGACCGCCACGTACCCCGAAGGAGGCCTTGTATTTCACCAACTTTGCCCTCAAGATCAGCACCACGACCATTAAATGAAAGCCCCATCCAAAAATGTGGATCCATCATTAAAAAAATGTTAAAACCCACATCTCATCTCAGCCCATGCCATCCTTTAATTCAACCCAAAAAAGTAAAATTGAGATATAAGATTAAGCAAAAGGAGAAAAAGAGAAAAAAAGAAAAAGAAATTCGTTAAGCAAATTCGTTTTTGAAAGCACATGCGGAGGTAGCCGTTGGAAGCGGCCAGGATCGGAAGGAACGCGACCATTCCATTCCATCGAGATCGAATCGGACGGCTCGCGCTTACTAGCCGTTGCATTTAAAGTTTCTCTGTAGAGAGAGAGAGAGAGAGAGAGAGAGAGAGAGAGAGAGACGAATAATCATGTGCGGACATATATCCGCGGTTTGCGTCTCTATTTCGCTTGTGCAGTTTCGCTCACTCTCTCTCTCTCTCCCTTCTCCCCAAATCAGAAGACTGTCCAGTGAGAGAAGCGCACAGAGACTGTGAGATAGAGAGAGAAAGAGAGAGAGAGGGTACTGAAATTTGATGGAGGATTTCGGGGCGCTCTCTCTCTGCTGCTGATTTCTGGAGGGCTCGTTCGTCTTCGACTCGGAAGGAGAGAAGCGGGATCGTGATTTCGAAGGTGGGGGGTTTTCTTTGTTCTGATCTCGATTCTTGATGCGCCCGTGCTCTGATCTTCGATTCTTTGTTGCCTTCTTTCGATTGATCGCGCGTTCTTTGGGAGTTCGATTTCAAATTCGCGTCTTTTATTGGGTTTTTTTATTCTTGGTCTCGTCGATTGGGGGTACTTGAACATTGAGTGATGATGATTGACGGGTCTTGTTGTGGGTAGGCAAAGATGGCCGGATCGGACGAGAACAACCCGGGCGTGGTCGGAAGTACGCACGTCCAAGGTACATAATCCGATGATGGGCGATCTCCAATTTCGCATGTTTCTTTCTGGGTGTTCGATTTTTATTTTTTTTAATTGGAATTTGGAGGAGTCTTTAGAACCCTAACGTGAATCTGTTGGTTCTGGGGATGGATTGAAAGAGGGCTTGCGTGTAGGAGTGGGGAAGATTGCGACGGGGAATGGTCAACAGAGACGAGCTCTGAGCAGCATCAACAGCAACATTATTGGGGCTCCTCTTTATCCATGCGCAATCAACAAGAGGGTCTTGTCCGAGTAATTCTTTGGAACCCTAATTCTTGAACTGGCTCTGTTTTACTTTTCGGGTGCCTCCGGATTCGATATTACCACAGTAAAGATTAACGTAGCTAAGGGTTCTTTGATGATCCATGCCATTTCTGTTTCCTGGCCTCACTTTTCAAGTCTTACAATTCTCGAGTTCTTTACTGCATTCAGGAAAAATGTCAATTCTGAAAATGACTTTCTTAAAGATGCTCATCGGCCGATTACTAGGTTAGTATCTGACTTTTCGATGATTCTTTTGGGTTATAGACTTGAGAACTTGCCATTCGACTTAAGCTTTCGTAAATTGCTATTTGTTTAGGCAGTTTGCTGCTCAGATTGCTTCCAAGCAGCAACTTAGACCTGAGGTATACCGTCTCTGTCGTTTGGAAAGTCTAGTCTGTTGTTGTTTTGTGTGATGATGCCTTGTTTTAAAGAGGCTCACGATTAAAAGAATTAACAGGAGATCAGGAGGACGATCCAATCAGTCTCAAATCCCAGCAAATCTGAAGATTGTGCCATCTTAGATGCGGATGACGACAAGATGGCTGACGACTTTCCGGTGCCGATGTTTGTGCAACACACTGAAGCAATGTTAGAAGAAATTGATCGGATGGTATGGATACATCGTCATCGTCTAACAGATTAGCATCAATTTACTGCTAGAAAGACCGCAACTACAACTTGTACTTGCAGGATGAGGTTGAGATGGAAGATGTGGCTGAAGAACCTGTCACGGACATTGACAGCTGCGATAAAGAGAACCAGTTGGCTGTTGTTGAGTACATTGATGACCTATACAAGTTCTATAAGAAAGCTGAGGTGATAAAATCTTTTCACTTCTCACTTAGATGCGTAGGCTTTATGATTGAGGCGGATTATCACTTTTGTTGCTCTGGTATATGATAGTTTTCTGCTTCAGACGACATACACAAATTCTATAAGAATTCTGAGGTGATAAAATCTTTTTACTTCTTACTTAGATGTATAGGCTTTACGATTGAGACACATTATGACTTTTCTTTCTCTGGTATATGATTGTTTTCTGCTTCCAATGTGGAAATATAGTGAAGGAATTATTATATAGTCATCGCGAAATTGCTTGTGATCACTCATGCTTTAAATTTTTTCTGGCGTGTAGGAAATAAAAAAGTGATAAAAAGTAATTACCATTTGCATAATTGCTAGCGGATAATGCTGGGTTAATGCAGGTGTAAAGTGTAGGGTGATGCGTATAAGTTAGAACAATGACAAAGATTCTGACTATCGGCGCATTATTGACTGGTTTCTTATCATGCAGGCTTCTAGTTGCATTCCCCCGAACTACATGGATCAGCAGCATGATATTAATGAGCGGATGAGAGGGATACTAATTGACTGGCTGATTGAGGTGAGTCAAAGTGCTTACATGTTCTAGAAATGGTAAGAGTTGGAGTATTAGCTGGTATGTATGAAGTAACTTACTGATATTTTATAAGTAACAGGTTCATTACAAGTTTGAATTGATGGATGAGACCTTGTATCTTACGGTCAATCTCATCGATAGATTCTTAGCTGTCCAACCTGTAGTGAAGAAAAAACTACAGCTGGTAGGGGTAACAGCCATGCTTCTGGCATGCAAATATGAAGAAGTCTCAGTTCCAGTAGTGGAGGATCTCATTCTGATTTCAGACAAAGCTTATAGCAGGAAAGAAGTTTTGGAAATGGTACATTGAATAAAATAATCTATAAAATCTATTCTGAATAAAATTAAGTTAGTGACCTTAACTGATGGTGAATTTCAATTTACCTGCAGGAGAGGCTGATGGTGAATACTTTGCACTTTAACATGTCAGTGCCCACTCCTTATGTTTTCATGAGGAGGTTTCTTAAAGCTGCTCAATCTGACAAGAAGGTTTATAATGAATTCATGTTTGTTGAATTCGAGCTGCATTATTGACATCTTTCTCTTGTATAATTGATTTTAATAAGAATTTAATTGTTAACCCAGCTCGAGCTCCTTTCATTCTTCATCATCGAGCTTTCCCTGGTTGAATATGAGATGTTGAAGTTTCCACCCTCTTTATTAGCTGCTTCTGCAATCTACACTGCTCAGTGTACAATTGCAGGAACCAAACAGTGGAGTACCACATGCGAATGGCACACCAGCTACTCAGAAGAACAGCTTCTGTAAGACTTTAGTTCCTTCATTCTTCCACACCTTGGAGATGGCTTGCTTTTGTTGAGCTTTATTATTTCAAGCAATTTGTGATAATGTTCCTGCATTCTTGCAGGGAATGCACAAGATTGATGGTCACTTTCCATCAGAGGGCTGGATCGGGGAAGCTCACTGGTGTGCACAGGAAGTATAGCACATCCAAGTTTGGTCATGCCGCGAGAACCGAGCCCGCTAACTTCATCTTGGACTTATATTTGTAGTAGGGTTGCATGGTCGCGTACTTTACCTAAATCAAACATAAAAAAACTGACTTTTGGGGCCAGGGTGGGTGGCTTGAAAATATAGCAACATAAGTTGCCCTGGGAGTATTCCTTATATCCCTTGGAACACTGATTCATTTCAGCGTTTTATCTGAACCTGACAGTGTATAGCTGTTGTTTGTTGACTCTTTCTTGGTTGCGTTCATTCATCGATTTTCTCTTGTTGTCAATGATGACGGATTTGCTAGTGATAGCAACATACTGCTGGTCTTCGTTCTTTATATATACCGCGCTTTTTGTTCCTTGGATTGTTCACAAAGATGTTGGGTGAATCTAGTTAAACCGTTAACTAGACATTGATACATTGATACTTGAGTTCTAATGTTCACAAAGACGTTGGGTGAATCTAGTTAAACCGTTAACTAGACATTGATACATTGATACTTGAGTTCTAATGAGCTATGAACATATGTCATGCCTGATTACTTTCAGTGCTGAACAGTGTCAACAGACAACAGAGCGATGACAGATTTGTATCCGCACTTTTTGCTCTTTGAATACTGCATTCTGTTTATTGGTTCTTTTCACCCGAACTTGAGTTTCCCTCGAGGCTTTTCACCAGCGTACGCAGATACACGGTGTCACTGGCACATACAAAGATACGTGTACATAAAATGGATGCACAGGCACATACCTACTGGTACGTACACAATATGGCATGGTCTATGATACTCACAGAGAAGGATCTTGTCTAACCGGGAAGTTCGACTCCAAGCAGATGAAGTTCTTTCATCAGGGCATTCATCGCCATTCTCTAAAACATTTCAAAGGATTACCCTCTGCAGTTCCTCAACAGCTGTTCAAGAATGTCAAGACTCAGTACTGTAGATCAACAACCTGCTGCTGCATAAACGATGACTATGATGCTGTCTCATGGTCATGACAAAATGTTGATCGTCCTGAGGAAAATTCTTGAAAAGGGCATATTGTCCTGGAATATATTGATGGCTGAGACTTCTTCAAAGATTTGAAGAAACCAGTTGAACAAGGGCTTTGTGAATTTCGCGAATTCCGCAATGTCATGCTCCTGAATATGAACCTAAACCATCTCCTTCAGGGGAAAAAAATGTAATGCTCCTTTGCATTAACTCCCTTTGTTGTGAAAGTGTCTAAACTGTATACATCAAAGTTCTTTGGCACGAATCTGAAAGGCCTAGAAAAGTTCATATCAAGTTTTAGGCTCCTACATATGGAGTGAAAAATAAAAAATGATACTTAGACATAAGTTTGACGTGCCTGCAAATTCAAATGAAATCGAAGACTCCTCGACACGAATCTAAATCATCTACATGCAACGCCTTTAAATTCGAATGAAACCGAAGAGACTCTTGACACAGAGTGTGAACGGTTTACTTCATGACATACGTCGACACAAATTCCATCGGCGTAAAGTTTAAGTATGAGTCAAGACTACTTTACCTAAAATCTGGGGTGGTGGTGAAACTAAAAGCTGGAGAAGTTCAATGAAAGTAAATGTTTGGGGGCAACCCCTCATTGCTATTAATTATGAAGTTTTCAACCTATTTCCTCACTCGCACGAGTATAAAAGATGAAATTGTCTGAAGATACAATTCATGTCCTAAAGTATCCTGACTCGTACAAAGTATTGAGAGGTGAATGACTTGGAAGATTCAGTCAAGTCGAAAAGCTCCGGACCCGCACGAGAATAGAAGGTTAACAAACTTATTTTTATTGGCTGTAATAGTTTTTACAACTTTGACTGAAATTTATAAGCGCACATCATTCTAACGAGATTATTGGACCAAAAGTCCTAAACGTCTGGGTCAATGGGAAATTAAGCACCGACGTTAAAAACAAGTGCAATCAAGTCCTTTCGACGACTCCTTTATCAATTTTGTTTTATCAGTTTTGTTGATGTGTTGTTACCCCATGAGTCCGACATGGTGGTTTTTAAAATTTTTAGCATACGTAGTGCTAACGAGACGCTGACACGGCCCTACGGTAGAAAATAGGCCACATAAGCTAAAAAAAAGCATTAAACAAAGTCAAGTTAGATCGCCAGTGTGCCACGTCAATAAAATTGGCCGAGGGGTTGCTAGAAGGACTTAGGGTGGGTTTGGTTTAGCATTTGGAATGAGCTTTTAACTTGAAAGCTCCCTTGCAAAATGCTGAATTGTTTGACAAGTTTTTCTAATGGAGCATTTAGCCAAATACTGGCCTTGAGAAGGCTGAAATGCTCAAGGCTAAATGCTCAATGCTGGTCCATCCAGCATTGAGCATTTCAACATTCCTAAAGCCAACATTTGACCGAATGCTTCATTGGAAAAGCTTGCCAAACAGTTCAACATTTCGCAAATGAGCTTTTGGGCTAAAAGCTCATTCCAAATGCTGAACAAAATCCACCTTTAGTTACACTCAATTCATTGACCCGTATATTTAAGAATTTTTATATAATTTTCTCTTATAATAATCAATAAACTTTTAATGAATCCATAATCTATTAGTTGTTAAATTAGCCCAATGTGACGCACCACCTAGGTGCTTGACCTATTTGTAAGGGGGTCGCATTTCTTCCACTAGATCATATATTGGACCATATCATCAGCGAATTGGACGACTCATCTTGCATTACCTAATTACAACATATCTCGTATGGAGAGACTTCTCGACTGCTTGAATCTTAGTGGGGCTACGTGGCGAGTTCATCGAATTTGGATCTTTCGACGCTGGTGATGCGGAGTTCTCGTGGCTCTAACCAACCGATTCGTGACGAATGCGAGACCTTTATGGTAACTTGGGGTGAGCAAAAGGAATTGCCCAAATTGGCCGGTTCTGGGCTATTCCCGATTTCAGGTGTGGATGGGAACCACCCGGACCGATTATTTCTTATTTTTACCAATATAAAAACCTTAATTACTAATTTGCCCTAATTCACTTCACTTTACAAATTAGAGTACCCTAATTTACTTCACTCTCCTATCAGTAATGTAGCACGCTCACGCACGGACATCAAATTCAAAACCTTAATTTGCCATTTGCCATTTTCTAGTTTCTTCACTCAAGTCTCATGCCTCTTTTTTGTAGCTCGCTCTTTACCCCGACATCGGCAAAAAAGCCAAAGGTCACTCCTCCATCTCCCATGTCGCCGATTTTCTTGAGCTCGTTTCTCCATTTGCTCGCGTCTCGCAGATTTTCTCGTCCGTTGTTTTGTTCAATTGTTTGAGTTTTATTATTATTATTTTATTTCGTGTGTGTTATTGTGGTTGTTTGTGGTACAGATCTTCTCTACAAGGACTACCAGAGCAACCAAAAGCTCACTATCACCACCTCCTCAGTCATAGGAGTTGTGAGTTTTCCTCTGATTTTTTGGAGAACTTTGCATGTTTATTCACTTCCTTTGTTTTGTTTTTTTTTTGTTGCATCGAAGCATTTCTCATTCTCGGGGCACGGTCAATTCCTAGATGCACTCGGGAAGCGTATCGATCGAACTGGTTCTCGTGTAGGTTTAGGACCAGATGGGGCAGTTCTCAGTTTCACAAACTGGAAATCGATCCTTCTGATTTGATTCCTGATTGCATGGTGGAAATCGGCACACTCGAAAACCGATCACCCCTCGTGTCGGTGTATGTGTATGTTAAAATTTACAAATTCATGTCCACCATATCCGACGGAGAAACTATTAGGTGCGCTCGATTCAGTTGGGGCCATCAACATCAGTCGGTGGATCATGTGTGTCCCGCGTGAGGTTAGCAAAATCGGACGGACCACCTAAACTGAACTTATATGTTCGAGGCGCGATTATAATAATAATTCATCTTATTTGATGGGCGTCCCGTGAAAACAAGACCTCCATGGGCCGGGGGCAAGAGTTTCTCGACTTAATTTATCTTAGTGCCGTCTTTGTCAATGGTGCCACGTCACCGCCTACCCCTCCACGTAGAGCGCGCGCCAAATCTGACCGTCCACATCCATCCACGAAAACCAGATATGGTCAGACCGGCTCCTAATTACCATAAAACCTCCAGAAAAATATCTCCAAGTTGCTCCCCTTAGCTGGCATCTTGATCCCTATCGACTACGCGCCAAAGTTTCATTTATAATCATAAAAAAGTAAATAATAAATTTTGATGATTAAATTATTGGTGCTTGATCCTAATTATGGATTCTCAGTTTTAATTTTATATTTCACCTTTTTCTAAAAACTCTTGTGCATGCAACCCGACAATTATTTATTATGGTAATTTGTAATTCTTTCGAAACATGCGAGTTACTAAAATATTTAAATATTAAATAACGCATTCATTTAATAGCTTTGAGTTTTTGGATTGGACATTCTCACATGATATCAGAATAATGGGGTTTTGAATTCCAATTTTTCAAACCCTTATTTGTCTTCTCAAATTACATATTTCTCGAAGTCCAGCCAACTTACGCGTGAGGAGGAATATAGAATAGTTGAATATTAAGTCACACTTTTATCTAATACCTTAAATTTTTGAGTTGGACATTAATTTTTTTTTTGTCGGTACTAATGCGAATGTTAACATGCAAGTTTTTCTATAATCTTTTCATAATTACTTAATTTAAATAAATTTTTCAGTTTTTTTTTGTGAGAAAATCAATATACATAATCTCTTGCTTAATTGGAATAATTGTTCGACCAAAAAAAAATTGGAATAATTGAAAACGAATCGGAAAGTTGGCCCCGTGTGTCGTGACGGCGCATTTGTTACGAGACTCACTGAATTGCAGTGAGCCAAAGAAGCAAGATCGCATCCAATCGAAACCCCACCAACGCGATTGGTTTGGGCGATGATCTCCTCCCTCCATGGTTTTTGACCACCGTCGCTCCGCCGTTAGCCGCCGAAGTTGAACTCGATCGACGCGTCTGTGCCAGCAACGTTGCGGTCATTTCGAGCGGCGGGAGCCAGGTGAGGCAACCGAGCCGTGAGTTTTGCGGCGTGGGAGTTCCCGAGTGGATGATGACGTGGGATCTCTTTCGTTGTCGATTGATGTGCGTGATGATTTTCGATTGTGTGTGTGTGTGTGTGTGTTTTTTTTTTTCGAGTTTTGTCGGTTTGTCGTGGATATTTTTCGGTCCCGATATGGTTGTTGGACGAGGATGTGGTGGAGGGCTTGGTACCGAGCATCCTGCTGCATTTGACGACGGCTCCTCTCCTGGATTTGGATCTTTCCTAATGTCAAGTGGAGGGGTTTTTCTAGTGGCTTCTGGACCACACCCGACAGCGATGTTCTAAACTGAAATATCTCGTGGCTTTTGTGGTGAATGAATGGACGATCAATTAATGAAAGCATTATACTGCTATAAATCATAATTTCTTGGGTTCTTTAGTTGCTCGGGAGATAGAATCTTTTTTTTTTTTTTTTCCGGGTTTTGTTTGAGGAAGGGTGGAGTTAACTGAGAGTGAAGGTGGTGCTCTTTCAGGAAGGAGGAATGGCGGAGAAGGAGAAGAAGTTCCTCAGAGTTGCGCCCTTTGAGTGCGCTTGGAGCGAGGATTTGATGTTCCGGGAAGCCGGGAGAGGTTGTGTTGCTTTCGAAGCTTTCGCCCACAATGATGTGACCGTGGTGTTCCGGGAGAATGTCGGCAGCCAGCACTACCATTACAAGAGAGATAACAGTCCTCACTATACCGTGATTCTTGGCAGTCACCGGAACCGCCGTTTCAAAATCGAGGTGGATGGGAAAACCGCAGTCGATGAGGCAGGTGTTGCCCTCTGCAGCTCTTCGGCATTTCAGAGCTACTGGATCAGCATATACGACGGGTTGATCAGTGTTGGCCAGGGTCGATACCCTTTTCAGAATCGGGTTTTCCAGTGGTTGGACACCAACCCGAATTGCAATGTTCGGTATGTCGGGCTGAGCAGCTGGGACAAGCATGTCGGATATAGGAATGTCAGTGTCTTGCCATTAACACAAAATCCCATCTCACTCTGGAAGCAGGTGGATTGGAGTGAGCACAAAGGGGAGGAGGGGAAAGATGATGAGGAATTGGGAGAAGAATGTTCAGATTATGAGAAGTGGGGACTAGAAAATTTTCTGGAGAGCTGGGAACTGTCTGATGTGTATTTCATCATTGGAGAAGATGAAAAGCCTGTCCCTGCTCACCAGGTTATCTTGGGTATCTGTGGTAACTTCAATTTCTGTTCGTCGAGTGATGTTATTCGTCTCCGAGATGTTGAATATCCTGTCCTACATTCTCTTCTTCAGTATGTGTACACCGGACATACACAGGTATAATTGCTACCAAATCCATTTAAACGCATTAACTTCCAATATTTATGTTTCACGTTCTCTGGTAAATATGATCCAGCATGATATCCAGCCAGTAAAGAAGTTTGACTTGGCATGTTTTTAAAATCATTGTGGTCAATAATTAATGAAACAGGATGTAGCGGTGCATCCCCTTCAGGCGGAGAGTGTTCCTAAGCAGGACGGACTTCTCTAGTCACTAGGATTACTATCATGTGTCAGGGGACTCTTTTGATATTGCAAGATTTTATTTTAAAAACTCCTGTCCAGATGGGCATCTTCATATTGGAAACTTTTTGCCTTGTGGACGTGAATCCTTGGAATTATCATTCTTTTTTTCCTTTTTTGCATGATTAGTAGGGCCAATAGAGCTTTTGAATTAGACATATTTATGGAATTTTTAGCTTTACCAGATAACTCAAATTAATTCTTGCTGATGGATTTAGGCTGCAGAGTCTGAGCTTGGTTCTCTGATGGCATTAGCCTTACAATTTGAGGTGATGCCCTTGGTTAAGCAGTGTCAGGAAATGATGGATCGTTTTAAATCGAATAAAAGATTGTTTCACTCTGGTAAGGACGTGGAGTTATCATATCCAAGCTCAAGGCCCCATTCTACGGTTTTCCCCTTTGGGCTCCCAGTCAACATGCAGAAGCTCAAACAATTGCATATAACTGGTGAACATAGCGATGTTAAAATCTACATTGATGGTAATGGTCTAGCTGCCCAGGCACATAAAACTATTCTTAGTTTGTGGAGCATCCCATTTGCAAAGGTGAGCAAAACTTTTATGCCTTTCTTCCTCTTTAATTTATTTCTTCTTTTGTCAGCCTCACTTAAGTTCTGATATCCTTTGAGTTCTATGGTGAGAACAAGCTTTATCTTTTCATTTGAAGGAAAGTTATTCTGTAATATTTAATGGGAAGAATGTGTTATTAAAAAAAGTTTTATTGACTACAGCAGTTGTCATCTTGATATGTCTGTCTTGGATTTCTTTCTATGAGCCTACAGTATTCACTTAATTGAATGCTTCTGGTAGCCATTGAAATGTTTCATGCCGGTCGATTATTGGGGGTATCGAAATGAAAAAAAGCAAGCACATGTGAGTTAGAGTGGTTAAAGTTGTCATAGGTGAAAGGGCTTATGTGCAGAAATATGTACAGTAATGCTGGCAATTATTGTATCGTGTATGGATGAAAAAGAATGTTTAATGTACTCCTTTGTCTGAAGTGAAGCAAGATGTTTATCCTTTAATAGATGCCCTTTTGTTTCAAGTCTATTTAATATTAGGGGTGAGTCGAAATTTTATCCTGTCCTTTAATAAGATTTAACAGAGATTTGCTGTTGACAGATGTTCACCAACGGAATGACTGAGAGCATTTCCTCAGAGATTTGCTTGAAGGATGTATCACCAGAAGCATTCAGTCATATGGTCAGCTTCATGTATAGTGGCGAAATTAATATGGAAGATAGTCCAAATTCTGGGAACTTATTACTCCAACTGCTTTTACTGGCTGATCAGTTTGGAGTCACCCTACTTCATCAGGAGTGCTGCAAATTACTTTTAGAATGCCTCTCTGAGGTAGCTTGTCAATCTTTATCTAGTCATATAGTTCTGTTGGTCTATCTGTTAAATTAATTATTTTGTTTGTCACAGTTATTGTATGCCACGTATATGATTTGAATTTGAAAGAACAGAGAAGTGACTTGCGGGAATCAGGCTCTGTAAACAAAAGAAGAGATCCCTATGTTGATTGAATTATAAGATATTAATACCTCTTGTGTACATATTATCTGCAGGGATGGAGTTCTCCTATTGGAAGATGGTCATACATCAAGAGTTTTACTATTATGCACAAGTTTAATGGACGAGGAAGCAGACAATTTTGGCTCTGTAATCGGGCTGTAGCTATATAAGCTAATTATTGAACTTTGTTGCAGGACTCAATATGTCCCATCCTCCAAGCTGTTTCAATGATTCCATCTTGTAAGCTTATTGAAGAGACAAGCAAGAGAAATTTCGCAACACACTTCGATTATTGTACAACAGGGAGCATGGACTTTATCTTGTTAGACGACACAACTTTTAGCCATATTATTCAGGTCAGTGCAGCTTTCTGGATGGCTGTCCCAGTCAATGTGCTGCTACTCGGCTTTTTTAACATCTGATAAATAAAGAAAGTAAACATTTTAGGCAACTAGTACTTCATGAGGTGTTAGAGATCAACATGAAGAGAAATGCTTGGAAGATATGAGATAACGATGTGGATTGTATAGTCTGTGCTTAACTACCTAACGAAAAACAAAGTTACGAGTAAGTTCTTTTTGGTATTTCATGAATAGACCGGTGGAAGGTAACTTCAACACTTTCTTTGTCACCAACTGCCCTTAGTAGAATTAATTGTTCAGCTGCGGTCATCAATGTAATACATTTACTCGACATAATAAAAATTTCAGAGGTCATCAATGATGGATATAGGTGAGAAGTTGCTTCTTCTTGTGAATTTAGATTGGACAAGTAGCCAATTTTCTCCGAGAAGCTTTGGGGCCATAAAATATCCTCTTTTGCTTGTGTTTGTCTGACAAAAGTTGAATGTCTCTAACTAAGGGAATGGATCTTGCAGCATCCAGACTTGACCGTGACATCTGAAGAGAGGGTTCTCAATGCAATTTTAATGTGGTGCATGAAGGCAAAGAAATTACTTGGTTGGGAAGCGGTGGACGAGCTCGTGAACCCTTTAACACCTGAAGTCATATTTGCTGACAGGCTTCACTTACTTAATGATTTGTTGCCCTTTGTGCGATTTGCCTTGTTACCACATGCATTGCTTAAGAAGGTATGTAGGGCCTGGACTTAGAGATTTAGTCGCTGTCTGCTCTCAATGTGAGAACCTCATTTTCACACAATGCTTTCATGATTGTATTGCAGTTGAAGATGAGCAAGCTCAGCAAACACATTCCTATTCTTGACAACCTTGTAAGCGATTCATTCAATTTGTTTGTGTTATTGTGGGGAAAAAACCATGACATTCATACTATGAAATGGACGTGCCATTGTTTCTTCCACTTCATGAATTTCCTTTCATATTATCCCTTCTCTCTTTTTCTAAATGCTCTCGATGATGTAGGTCACGGAGGCCCTCAGCCATACAGAAATGGGGTTGACAAATTTAGGGACTGACAAAAGGTAATAGTCATCAAGTTGCTGTACCATCAATTTAGATTACTTTTTGCGAGGAAGTATCAGAAGAATTCTATAGCAAAGGCGCTTCAGCTTATTGCTGAGAAGGAAAGAAAATATGGAATATTCATGTCCACTAATGTTTTTGTAATGACCATTGTCCAATTAACTGGATTCAGTAAGATGATTGTCTTGGGATGGGAAACTCTGGTTAGATATATCCTTCTCTCAAGTTGCGGGTGCTTTTGTCCTAGGGAGGAAAGTGTCTTTTGTTAATATTCTGGGTAGAATTGCATTGTTAATTCTATAAGCTGAAATACCAAGGGATACACTTTTAGATTGGTGCAATACACATCACTTGGTGTTTGTGCTTTCCGTCATTTGAGGTTTGCATTGATATCTTGCAAAAGGATCCATTTGGCATGGTTTCACCCTGGTCATCTCCATTCATTGTTGGAGCACTTGATGGACAAAACCCATATTCACGTCTGTTAAATCTAATTCAGAGATGTGGTGTTGGCACAGTTTTCACCCTGGTCATCTCAATTCAATGTTGGAGCACTTGATGGACAAAGCACATATTTATCCCTTTTAAAGCTACGCTCTGGCTTGAACTTCTGTATAAATAAAGTTTTCCTCATGAACTACATGCCGTCCAACAACAGAATATCGCTAGTGTAGAACTCATGCTATGCATGGCTAGATTTTTGCACTCCTTAATTGTTTTTCTTTAAACATGATTTTTATTAAGTTCAACTACGTAAAACCTTCTAAATCTTCGAAAGATTTTTTGTTCTAAAGAAAATTGCTCCAATTTTTTTTTTCTCTGAAATGGGTGCATGTACATGAAGCATTACACACATGCCTGCAAGTACATGCGTATTTGCATTTTTTAGTAGAAACAAAATTGATTTAGTTGAATTTAGTAAATTAGATGAGCTTATACAAATGTTTGGTGCTATACACGATTTAAAATGTCTTTTTCTTAATAAGATATTTTTTATCGTCTCCCACATTAAATAAAATATTTTTAAGCTTCTATATGACCTTAAATACATGCTTCTTTTAGTTTTCTTTTATATGGTATTCTTTGTAATATTTTAAATCTTTTGAAGGAGCCCTTACATAAAATAAAAACAACTAAACAATTATCAAAACTTACCTAACCATCAAATGTGTGGACTATGAACACTTGTGAGTCATGATACTCTCCCTCTCCATGAGTCAATACATTGGTCAACTTATACATTTTCATGCATTAAGATTTCCCACTAAGATAGAATTCTTCTAATCTGTCAGATTCCAACATAGGCGATCTAGTTTTAAGGAGCTCCAATACATATGTGATGGTGACAGCAATGGGGTTATGTACTTTGCGGGCACGTCATATGGGGAACATCAGTGGGTTAATCCTGTCATTGCAAAGGTGAATTACCTAATACCTCAGTTTTCTCTCTACCAGATAGATCTAAAAGTTGCTTATGTTCGTGTCAAATATTGCAGAGGATTTTTGTTACTGCTAGTAGCCCCATTTCGAGATATACTGATCCAAAAGTTTTGGTCTCAAGAACTTTTCAGGTTCTCCTTTTTTCCTCTTTGGTCAGTTTGTATCTGAAACTTGATTAATATTAGTTTATATAAGTAGCTAAAATTAACTTTGTTCTGTAGGGTACATCTTTTGCTGGGCCTCGGATGGAAGATGGACATAACTGCTCATGGTGGATGGTAGACATTGGCGAAGATCATCAGGTTACACTAGTATCTTTTATCTTGTATATATTTTATACTTTTAACATGTTGTCCAGGGTCAGATTCTTATATAAGCTTTAGATATTAGAGAAAGAGGACTCTAGCTTGATGGTCGACAAAAAAGAGTGATTAATTTTAAGGCTCAATATGCAGTATATACGTGTTTTTAGAACAGAAGGTGGCCGCATGGAGATTTCATTGATTAGTAACATCACTGTGTAATCTGAGCACAAAGGAAAAGGATCTGTGGTTCCTAATGGAATAGGTAATAAAGCAACTTTGCCACCTACTAATTGGCATAATTGTTCAAAATTCTGAGCAATGGAACATGCAGTCTATGTCGGTCATGGACACCAGTTCTACTCTGTAACGCAGACCTTTTCTTGACTGTTTTTCGTGCTTCTAAACTAAAGTAAAATTGGCACACGCTGATGTATGTGCCATATAAAGAAAGGGGAGAAAGAGAGAAGTGGTAATTGTAAGTGAGGAAGTGGGGAAGAAGTTGATAACTAAGTGCTTGTTGCATAATTATCTTAATGTCCTTTGAAACAAGGTGTAAGTACCACAACTAGCGAAATCACTGAATGGTGAGTTGATCCATTTATTTTAGCAAAATTCATCATAAAAAAACGCTTCCGATACTAATAATAGTTAGGAAGATAATCAGGGAATTCTTTGACAGTTTGTTATATTGATCCTAAATTTGAATGATTTCCTGATGCAGCTAATGTGCAACTACTGCACCCTCAGACAGGATGGCTCAAGGGCATACATGAGGTTCTGGAAGCTTCAGGTAAGGATTATAACTCCCAATTTATAGCAGGCATCATGCACGCATATAGCAGGAATGACATACTTGTTGCATCTTATCTGGGCCTCACGCTGTAGTTGAAGTCCAGGCTCCTTACCTTTGCTTCCCATCTTGATATTGGCATCCTTGAACCATCTGTCCATTTATCTTGAACCATCTGTCCATTTATCTTGAAGCAAATTGCCACCTGTTGCATTAAGATGAGAAATTAATAAAACAGAACAAAAATTTCATTTTATTACAAATTCCAGGGCTCTGTGGATGGGAACTCGTGGACCGACTTGAGAGTACATGATAACGACCAGACCATCTGCAAGCCTGGGCAGTTTGCGTCGTGGCCCATAACTGGCCCGAATGCTCTCCTTCCTTTTAGATACTTTAGGTTTGTTTTGACTGGTCCCACCACTGATGCATCTAACCCCTGGAACTTCTGCATTTGCTTCTTGGAGCTCTATGGCTATTTCCGCTGAAGCAACGGGGACGAATGCGTCTGCAGGTGTGTTTCTTGTAGATGTTGTACATAATTTTAGAATATGAATAAACCCCTCGGCATGGTTCTGGACTAGTATAATCTGTCCACCGGGGCATAGCCTCATCTCACACGAAACTGAGTTGTTTCATCATGTCATTCACGCCATATGTTTGGGCAAATTTCAATCAAGAGAGAGAGACATCTTGAATATAAGCGAAGTAAAACAGATGGACAGCTTTTACCTTGTGTTCCCATCAAGAGGTTGCGATTGCCAGTACATAGCATTTTTTTTTTGTTTCTTTTGGCGGGGATTCCATTGGTTTCGACAAGTTTAAAAGCGAGACAATCAGACTAATGATTAATGTGGTCGGAGCTCATTCCTAGTTGCCATGGCATTAGAATTCACCTCCCTGAGAACGTATCTGCCTAATGAATTCTAAAAATTGCATGTTCAGGGAAATAGTATTGTGGAAATGATTCAGTGAGCTCGCCAATGCCTGTTCTCGCACCTTTAGGCCAGCCTAACAAGCAGCAAAAGTGGTCACCATGATCACCATAGTTGATCCCCTTGCAACAAAATTAATATGATTCTTGTTTGTTATCATGTACAATTTGTCGTTTTTTCTTATTTAACACAATCTAAGTTTGATTAGTGAGGAAATTCAAACAGAAATCGAGACTAAACTTCAAATCAAAATTACCTCTGGTTTTTTTCCTTTGGGGAGCACTGAGAATAAGTGCAAACTGCACTTCATTGCTTGGGCAAAGAGAAGAGAGAAAGGTAGCCTGGGTCTTGTTAAGGCTCGACCTACAAATGAGGCTCTGCTCGTTATGCTGCCATGGAGACTTTAGAAATGGATGTGCTAGTAACATCATATAAATTATAAGGGTCCAGGAAATTCCTTTTATCCACAAAAGCATTTCTTGCCGTGAACTTCCTTGAATGTGTAATGATAGTGGAGTTGTTCTGCTATCCACATATATTATCTCTTGCCATTGACTTCTTGAAGAAGAATAGCTACCCAGTTCTTATCACTAGCATCTATCTACAAGAAACGTTTACCCTTAGGGTAGCTGCAATGGTGGCAAATGCCGCAGCTTCTCCTCTAGTTGTTGTATGGTCCTAGTTTATTCCTTTGCCCATGGAGGCAAATTGTTCTTCAGAAGCTTTTGTAATAAATCATGAGCTTAGAAGTCTTTGGAGCAAAACCCCCTAGATGATTGACAATATCAAGGAATTGCTGCATTTACTTATGAGAAAGGTTCTCATTGCGAAATTATAACAATTCCTTAGCAATGTGTTCACCCGGGCGGTATGATCCATTTTGAGCGCATGCCCGGAAAAATCAACTTCAATCAACTTCATTTTGAGCAACGACCTTTTTTTTTTGTTTGGAAAAACGTGATCTGCAGCACAAGATATGCAAATTGTTTGCAGTAGTTTGCAATTAGATTTGGGCCAAATGGTAGGATATCATCAATGTAGATAAACGCATTGGTCATGATGGGCTGGAAACATTTTGCACATGGATGGCATTCTGAAATAATCACAGGCAGTCTTGAGACCAGAAGGGAGAACCGTCCATTAAAAATGTTGATTCGGGATGCAGAAGCTTGTTTTCAATCTTTCCTCTGGATGGGCTCCAAGTTGAACAAATCCTGCCTTGAGACTCGATTTGTGGTACACCTTCGTGTGGGAAAGACTCGAGAATGAGGCCTTTCAGTTTGGCAGAAGAATCTTGTCAACTCGTAGAAACTAATCGAGTGGCCGATAGTTACTGACAAGCCTCATCTTTCCTCTGGTCTCAGTTCTTTTGTCGACGTAGAAAGCTTCACATGCCCACTTGAAATCTGATGGTTCAATTACTCCTTGTCGGACTAATTCATCCCATTCTTTCTGAGCAAGCTGTGCATGCTATGGATGAATTTCCCAGAATTACTAGCTTTTATGGGACTGATGATTTCATTCTTCTTGAAAGGAAAATGAATGAAGAATTCATAGTTTTTCTAAAATGGATTAGGGCATTCCTAGATAAATTCAGAATGCTACTCTCATGACAAGCACCCATTAGAGTTTCAGGGCTACAAGTGCCACAATTTGGTACGGATGGACACTTTAGTGCCACAATTTCTAAAAAGTACAGTTAAGTGTCAAAATCGGAGAAGAAATGAACACTTAAGTGTTAACGACGAGACATTCCTGCCAAAAAGCTGACGTGGCTTTTTTCGGCGAGAATTTTTAATAATGTGGCATTTAAAAAAAAAAATGCAAGCCATGTAGATAAATATTTTAATTTTCTTAATTTTTTTTTGTTTATTTTTCATTTTTCCCTTTTATTTTTCCATCTTCTCCTTCTTCTGGTTGGCAAGCCAGAGGAAGGGCTAGCGACGGCTGGCGAAGCTGTGTGAGGCTGACCTCGCCCTAGCCGTCGTTGGGAGAGGTCGGCCTCGCCCAAATCTGGCCTTGAGGGTATCGTCTTCGGTTTGGACATTGGAGGCAATTGCTTTAGCTGGTTGCTGGTGGCGACGTCGAGGGTATCGGCTTTGGCTTGGATGCGGGAGGTGGCAGCTTCGCCTTGGACGCGGGAGGCAGCGCTTGCGGAGGAGGACCGCGGGGGTAAGGGGGCCACGGGAAAGGGAAAGTAGGGTACAAGTAAGGGGGAAGAGGAGGGATTATGGGGAAGTGGGTGGTGGGTGTTGGGGGAAACCATCTTCAAAATGACATCATATTGCTTGAGCTTGACTTGGTCAAGTCCCGGTCTTTCTCTGCGAGCTCTCTACCATCGTAGACCTCGCTCACTGAGCACCAAACCAAAAGAGCAATGAGAAATGCAGATGCGAGGTTCTTGAGGCTCGACTTCCTTATCTTTTTTTCGACTTTCTTCCTCCTCTTTTCTCCTTGAGGCAGGCCTTGCCCAGCCATGGCAAGGCTCGAGCCTCGCCAGATCTGGGTGAGGGCAAGGTCAGCCTTGCCCAGTGACGGCGAGGCTGACCTTGCCCATGGCCGGTGAGGAGCCTTGCTGATTGTCATTAGCCCTTCCTTTGTTCGGTGAGCTAGAGGAAGAAGATAATGGGAAAAAAAAAGGAAATTTGAAGAAAAAAGAGAAAAATTTAAGAAAACTAGAATACTATATGAAAAATATTAAAATATTATAAAAAAAAGTACCATGTCAGCACCGACGAGCCACATATGCTAAAAATATTAATAAAATAATGCCACATCGGATTTCTGGCAAGGCTCATCGGAGTTGGTACTTAAGTGTCTTACTTTTTTTTTTAAAAAGTAGCACTTAAGTGTACTTTTTAGAAATTATGGCACTAAAGTGTCTACTCGTGCCAAATTGTGGCATTTGTAGTGTACTTTAGCCGAGTTTGAGTCATTGGGTTGAGCTTGTGTAGCTGGATGAGATAAAATCTTCGAATGTCACTATTTCAATTGTCCTTTAAAACGAATTCCGTTGGACAATATCCTGAGCTTAGGTACTTCGGTTAAGAGATCCCAACTAATAACAATATCTCGATCAGTTGATGGAGAACCAAGGCTTTTGGTAGTGATGGAGCAATGGGAGAAATACTGGATCTTAATGGGTTTGCTCCTTAAGGCAAGTAGCAAAGACTTTCTTCCGATATCGATGAGGTATTCGGTGAATGGTTCCCGGAATGATTCTGGAAGAATTTTTTGATCAAGAACAAAAACGTTGGCTCGAGTATCTTTGGAAAGCCCACAACAGAGATTGGGTTGTCATAGACCGGAAACTTTGTACTGCATCATGAGGGGCTAACTGTATTTTCAGGATTTGGACTGTATTTTCAGGATTTGGACTTCTGGAGAGAAGAAGAATATACCCCCATCAGGATCATCACTGGTCTGTGGTAGGCCTTGGATGGCACATATGGTTTTTGAGGTTGGCTCATCTTCTAGGGAGAAGACAGACTCAAGATCACCTTCGACACCTGACTTCTTCTCGATTGTCTGAATCATATGCATGCCTCTTTTCTAGGCATGCGAGCAGTTCTTGGCGAAGTGTCCCTTCCGGCACAAATGGTTCACTAATCATATGCATGCCTCTTTGTGAGAGCACTTGCTTTGTACGCCTGGTTTAGTACAGACTTCATCTAGTTATCTGTCGCCAGGAAGTTAGTCTTTATTTATCTTTCTGCGATTGCAAATTTCTTCAATGGCAATGTGAATCTCTTGCTGGATCTTGACGAGGGTGGCGTCAACAACTTCTCTGGTTTTCGCGTCAAAGGATCTTCCCACCGTTGTCTGTTGCGGGATGGAGGATGGAAATGCAGGCTTTAAACTCCAGTTAGCTCCAATGGCATAAAAATGCTTTAACATCTGCTTGAAAATGCCGATCAAGATCCTTCCTTGAGAAAGTTGTCTTCTTTTGATCTCCTCAAGTGATGACAAATTGATGGAGGATTCTGATGATTTGGTTGAAGTCCTGCCGGCGGCATTTGGTCTTGTTCAGAAATGGATTTCCACCAATCTCAAAGGCTTCCGGTGAGCCTGCTGACAAATTCAGAAACAATTATGTGTCTGAGTCTTGTTTGCATATCTATCTATAGTTTGAAAAAATTATTAGGAAGTGATGCATCGAGCTGTTTCGATCCTGAGGCGGGAGCATTCAACTTGATTCCATCAGGTAGCCCAGCACAATCAATGTTAATTTAAGCCAAGACTGACCTTGGTCATGACTTGTTTCGATCGGTCCCGAATGAAGATGCCGATGTGAAGTCTATCGATCAAGTTATCAGTATGCAAGAATAAATGTCAAACGACAGGAGTTGTTGATTCTTCCTTGTAGGTCTAGTTTGAGTTACCATATCATCGGAATAACTACCTATCTCAAAGCCAATCAATAACAAATTGATGGGAGGCTATTCTGAGCAATGTCCTATGATATATGCTGATTTCCTAAGATAGTTATTGGTTGATCAAGGCTGATGGATGATTCTCGAAGAAAGAACCACGAGGCTGAATAGTCAACATTGCAAGTCTCCATGTCTTTATTGCATATCATATTTCTTATGTGTCTTTAATGCATTTTCTAGTTCCTAAATCTATAAAGAGTATTCTAGTCCCTATGTCTTCAATGATTGGGTAGTTCCCATATCTTTGATGTTTGTCTATTTCTTATGTCTAGTTCTTCTATAAAAGGAGAAGAGTTCTCGATTGTAAGAGAGACTTGTTGAATGAATGGGAATTCCTCTACGTGAGTTGAATTATATATTCGATTCTTTATCCAACATCGTTGATGGTAAATCAAACAGTTCTTTATTCATGGTCGGTGGAGCAATCCTTTACACATTGGTGGTGAGTTGTCATTTATCTAGGTTTTTTTTTTATTCTTGGCTGGTGGCTTTAAACTCTACGCTTTGGTGGTGAACCTACATATCTTTCGTCCTTTACATTTCATTATCTTGACCATCTAAACATACATTTCCATACACTTAACCGATAAACCCCAATTTCTCAAATCACTCGCTCATGCATGCATCAGGACGAATAAAAATAAAACAACTTTAGTAAAAAAAATGTGAATTATTATTCGAACAATCTTAGCT
>BCNH02000006.1:10556947-10583714 GCA_001662345.2 Metrosideros polymorpha var. glaberrima | reverse complement strand
ATCTGAACATACATTTCCATACACTTAACTGATAAACCCCAATTTCTCAAATCACTCGCTCATGCACGCATCAGGACGAATAAAAATAAAACAACTTTAGTAAAAAAAATGTGAATTATTATTCGAACAATCTTAGCGGATAAAAAAGAAAAAGAAAACACGTAAAACTACTTGATCATCGCCTCTTAGCCTTTGATTGTTTCGCAAAAAATGACTAATTTGAAAAACATTTTTCTAATAATATCACTTGTATCATTTAAAATAATCAATCAATGAGAAATGTTATCATTATTCACAATAATTTATATATAAATATTTTCATTAATGATGAAATATAATCTCATTCATTCATTTTGTAAGCGATATAAGGAATTATGCCTAGAAAAATGTTTTTCAAATCAGTCATATTCCGCGAAATAAGCAGAGCAAGTACAACTATATTTTCGAAAAGTAAATTGTAAGTCTAGCTATTAAAAAAAAAATTGGTCCTACTAGCTATCAAAATTGACATTATGAGAACAAATCATCAATTAACTTATACTACTAACAATAGTTATAATGTTCTTTTGTAATTCTAATTTTTTATAAAGCCTACATCTTTTCCTAATGATACTACTTTAGTTAACATTATCAAATTAGTAGAAATACTTCTTCAAGTCCCGCTTGCATGCATACATACATACACACATACATATAATTTGAGAAAATAATTTGGAAGAGCAAATAACATAACTTTAGTAAAATAATATGAATAATTTAGTGAACAAATAATCTAGAGGCCTCTTTTGGATCCTTGGTTTTGGTTACGATGGCAACTCACCACAGAAGGGTAGTAAGCTATCACTTGAGGTCTTTGCAACTTATTTTGTAACAGGGCGAGTTCCATGAATACATTCATTATTTTAACATGTTGGTGCCCACATGTCCAAGCTCCCTAATTTGTACAATATCTTTTTCTTGTCCTTCTCGACAATACCCTATAATTGTTTTACATTCGGATGATCGCGAGATCCAGACAAAGACCAAATGTAGCCTTTTAAAGACTTGTCAAGGTCTGAGTTATTATGTTCTTTTGTAATTCTAATTTTTTATAAAGCCTACATGTTTTCCTAATGATATTACTTTAGTTAATATTATCAAATTAGTAGAAATACTTCGTTAAGTCCCGCATCCATACATACATACACACACACATATATATTATATGATTTGAGAATATAATTTGGAAGCACAAACAACATAACTTCAGTAAAACAATATGAATAATATAGCGAAAAAACTGTAAAAGTACTTGGCGATCACCTAACTAAAGTGCAATTATAATTTTTTAAGAGTGAATTGTAAGTTTAGCTATTAAAATAGACTGAACGAGCAAAGATCATTAATCAACTTACTACTATTGATATCTAGAATGTTCTTTTGTAATTTAATATTAATAAAAACCTACATTTGTCCCATGATGATATTACGTTGGTTAACATTGTCAAATCGATAGAAATACTTCTCGAGTCTCGTTTACATAGAGATCTATGATTCGAAAAATTAATTTGGAAGAACAAGTAAAACATACCAGCAAAATAATGTGGATAATTACTTAAATAATCATAAGAAAATCTATAATCTTAATATATCTATTTTTCGAGTCTTGTTTGCAATCTATCTATCCATAATTTGAAAATAATAATTTGGAGGAGCAAATCAAGCAATTTTAGCAACAAAAAAAAAATTGTGTAATTACTTTGGTAATTAACTAATCATCTGTCTTTAACTAAGCAACTTAAATATGAAATAACATTTTTGTTAAATTAAAAGACGAAAAGAAATGAGAGTTTGTTTGCCCAAACGCCCGCCTCCACTCCAGCCTCTTCGAAACCAGACCATCGCTCTCTCGGAGACTTGCTCCGTCGCTCGCAGCGGCGCCGCACCGCACCCGGACCTCGCGCAACCCCTGCCGTCGTCGTTGGACCTCAGGTGCTCTTGCAGCCGCCGCCGCCTCTCTCTGATTCTCTTTTTTGGTGCCCTAGCTCAGCCGATTTTCTCTCTCGCCGATTATGTTTGTGCTGTGAAGCTTGGTGAATTATGTCAAAACAGGGATAATTTTAGAAAAATCGATCGAAAAATTGTTGCCGAAATTTTGCCTCTGATGGGGCGGGCACCGTCGCTCCACCCAAGGCAGTGCCGGGGTAATTTCCCCCGCCGGGGGGCGGGGTTGGGGCGGGGTTGAGGCGGGGGACTTGTTCCCCTAGCGGTGCCAATCCATAATATCATGTTGCATAAATACTCGGTGATGATATACCTTATAAGGGCTGTGTAGAATTCCCAGAGACCCGGACCACCTGACAAAAACCCTTGTCATTGCGCCTGGCCATTGCCTTCATCTCTGTTGTCGCTAGTCATTGGCAGTTGAATCGCTGCTGAGGACTGATGATTTGCTGCTGCTCGAATTAAGTTTTGAGCAAGGACATAGATGAACAAGACTTAGAGGCTTAAGATCCCTGTCGAAAGCTGGATTTATTTTGAGCTTATTCTGAATTTCTTGTGCCACGCTTTGTCAATGTGTTCTTTTCTCTATGTTTGGTGGTCTGTTTCGTTTATGGAATCGATAATTTGAAAACAATGTCTCGTGGTCAGTTTAAGTTGTAGATTTCATCACTTTGTACTTGATTGATGAAGGGTCTTCTTGCCAAGATCTGTGTTGAACAGTAACTCCTGTTTGCACTTTTTCTGATTAGATTTTCTATTACAGGGTGTAGGACTAACATTGCAATTTTTCCCGTCTACGAACGGTGGCCTATGTGTTGACATCCGTGATTTTTAATTTCTTCATTATTGTTCGTTCTATTCGGTCTCGTCTATCTCATCACCTTTGCTTCAATTTTCAGTGCTCTTATTCAATTAGCTGTTTTTTTGTGGCTAATATCCGATGGTGCTTTTGTGCTAGAGATTAGTGTCCTCTGTCTTTTTTGCCCTTTGTTGTTCCAATTTCGATTGAAGCGATAAGCAAACTCTTTTCCCAGTCACTGACATATGCGTCATAAATTATTTATTATTGTCATATCAATTTATTTTGCGATGGGAGGAAGCTATTTTCTCGTCTGGTTAAGACTTAACAATTTTGATAATGTAATGAACTTAATGTGCTCTCTCTCTCTCTCTCTTCAGTGACAGCAATGAGCAAAAGGAAGCGACCAGGCTCGAAAGTTCCTGCTCTGTCCATGACGGAACAAGAGAAGATCCTCTACAATCTAATCCAGAGCAAGCAAGACTTGGGCATCTGGTCGAGGGACATGAAGCGGGAGACTAACCTCCCTGACCATGTCGTTGACAAGTCTCTCAAGTCCCTCCTCAGCAAAGGCCTGATCAAGGAGGTTGTCAATGTCCAGTTCAAGGGGCGAAAGCACTTCCTTGCCTCCGAGTTTGAGCCCTCCTCGGAGATCACTGGCGGGAAGTGGTACAACGAACAGGGGAGACTCGACACCGAGTTCATCAACTTCCTTAAGGACCAGTGCCTGAAGCACATCCGGAATCTGAAGATTGCGACAGTGGACATGGTCGCGGATGCAGTGTGGAGGTCCAGGGTCCTGAAGGATGACTACTCTAGTCAGGAGATTGGGGACATTGTCAGGGCATTGGTTTTGGACAATGACGTGATCGAAATGAGGAGCAATGGATTGGGGGAATTTGCTTCCGTCCCGACTGATAGGATGTGTTATAAGTGTAGGAGGTCACCCGATGCCATGAAGGAACCAAGAGTTGGGGCGATGGCTTCAATACCTTGCGGGGTGTGCCCACGGATAGCCCATTGTACGCCCGGAGGCATCATTTCTCCGATGACTTGTGAGTACTATAGTAAGTGGTTGGATTTTTGAGTGATGACCTTCTTTGGATGTGTTGGCTGGCATAAGATATATCAGTGTTCTTCTATTCGAAAGGTTCTGTCACGTGAAGATAATGTATTTGCATGACTTGTCAGCAAACCTTTGCATTGAAGCCCTATAAATACCTGCCAGTTTCTGAAACTCGATCTTTATAGATTTAGAAATTTCATTACTTTCTTATGTCATCTAAATACTACTTGTTATCTTGACTGAATTGGGAGTGCTTTTTTTCTTTAATTGTAAACTCCATATATGTATAGCAAGATGTGGAAGTGTGTCCATTGGAAGAAAAGAAAACCGATGGTCGTCTGTGAAAGAAGTTGAACTTGCTCTCCGTTCATTCATTATTAGAGTACAAGGTAATTGTTCATTATTAGGAGTACAAGTTAGTTGTTTCAAAGGAATAGAATTGCTATGATGATAGGATTGTCTCTTGGTACTGCTTGATGGTTATGCGGATGTTTTATCTTGAAGGTTGGCCTGGTTTTTAAGTGTTGATCAAGGTACCTGATGTATGAAATGAAAACGCAATTATTGTCGTCCAAATGTGATACAATAGCTTACGATTGTCTTTTTTGGGTGAAGAGAGTCCTAGTTGGTTATCTTCTGGGACATCTCATTAGTTAGCAATTGACAAGCTTGGTTCTTTTGGAGTTTCATCTTGGAGCATTAGCAGCACATTACTTTTATTTACTTTGTCAGAGGTCCAATGAACTCATTGTTCTCTCTTTTCTTTTTGGCCGAATAATTTCACTGAATAGACTCACCATTAGAAGAAGAAGAAAATGCTGTAAAGAGAATGCTAAGATACTGTTGGCTTAAGATTGGCTAGGGCTAGTGGGAGAATCGGTACACTCGTAAGCTAATAGTTTGAGTTCATTGACAGACGAACAGGAGAGAGCTTTTGAAACCTGAGCTGTTCTGAAATTTGATACCGTTGTCCTAAAAAAACTGAATTCTCTCATCCTATGTCAAACTACCCGGCCCACATAAGCAAGCCTCTAATGTATCGCGTTTGGACGACAGTAAACCTCATTTCCGTTTTCATTTCACACATTGGACTATCTTGATTGACACTGAAAACTGGACATTCTTTGAGATGAAACATCCACACACATAATAAGCAGTATCAAAATCCAATGGCCATAGCGGTTCTTTTGAAACAACTCAATTGTATTGGCAATCATGAACAGCTACCTAGTATGAGTAACTATGAACGAACGGAGAGCAAGTTCAAACTTTCTTCCCCGGCGACCAACGGTTTTCTTTTCTTTCGATTGACAAACTTCCACATCTTGATTTATATATAACAAGTAGCTTACAATTAAAGGAAAACGCATCCACAAATCAGTCAAAATAATCGGCTGGTATTTGGTTGTCCCTGGAAAGTAATGATACTTCTTCACCTTTTAGATAATCTGTTAAGAACGAGTACCTTAGCATGTATTTCAGCAATGGTTTACTAATATGCCATATAAATAAATCATCTAAAAAACAAAAGCCTTTTGGATTGAAGAATATGGGAAAATTCCAAATAAGGGCCTGAAGTACTATCGGTTTCTCAATTAAGGACCTGAAGTGGACTTTGTTTCAAATAAGGATTTAAAGTGCATTCATTGGGTATTTTCGTCTTTATATTTTCTGATTCTTCTCCTTTTTTTTCTTTTTTCTTTTTTCTTTTCCTTATTCTGTTTTCTAAAAAAAAAGGATGAAGAAGAAGATGCAGGCGAGGGCTGCAAAAGCCCTTGCCGCCGCCCCACCATCGCTAGAAAGGGCCGGCGACAGTGGGGAATCGGTCGGTGGTCACCGATCGAAGGTGAGGGTCGCCGACCATCACCCAGCGATGGTGGTGCCCCTGCCCAGCTTCGGCGAGGCCCATGGCTGTTGAGTTGAGCTCCAAGGCCGTCCCCACCTCACAGTGTCTATGGCTATCCTTATCTAGATCTCAACATCGAACTCCATGACTGTCAATTCGAGCTCCAAATGTAGCCATGGAGCTCTTTCAAGGTCGAGTCAAGCTTGAGATGGAGGAGTTTCAGATCTGGCAATGAAGCTCCTCCACGGCTGCCACCATGGCCGACCCCAACCTCATCGTTCCATGGATGTCTAGATCTTAGGCGAGGTTTGCGACTGTCGAGTGGAGCTCCTCCCCCGTTGCGGTTGACCTTCGCCGCCCGCTTGTCGATTAGGGGTCTTTTGATTGTGTCCCCCATATAAGCTCCATGTCGAGGACTGGAGTTGTAAGTTGCACCCTTGCCTAGCTTCGCCAGCCTCATTGAGGTGCCACCATCGCCTGGTCCTCACCTTCGGTCAGCGAGGATCGTTGGCCCCTGGCCGGGGCGCGGTGACCCCCGCTGATTGATTCCCCACTGTCGCCAGCCTTTTCGATGATGGTGGGGCGACAACGAGGGCTGTTGCAGCAAGCTTGCCTACATCTTCTTCTTCTTCATTTTTTTAAATTTTACTTATTTTTTTAGAAAACAGAAAAAGGAAAAAAATCAAAAAGTAAAATGATGAAAATGCCCTTAAAGTTAGGCACTTGTTTGAGAAAGAAGGACATTTTAGGCTCTTATTTAAAACAATGTCTATTTCAGGCCATTATTTGAGAAAATCAAGACACTTTAAACCCTTATTTGAAGCAAGGTTTACTTTAAGCCCTTAATTGAGAAATTGAAAGCACTTCAGGCTCTTATTTGAAATTTTCTTGAAAAATATTGATATATACGATGCCAAACAACACATTATGTCCAAATAAGGTCATCACTAAAAAACGCAACCACTTACTAAAATACTTGCACTATTGGCTATCCGTGGCCACACCCCCACAAGGTATCTATCCACACCCCACACTCGGTTCCTTCATGACATTGGGCCATCTCCTATATTTATAACACATATTAATGGTAGGGACGGAAGCAAACTCTGCAAGTCCGATGCTCCTCATTATCACATCATTGTCCAAACCAATGCGCTCATGATATCCCTTCACTAGGCGAGGTTGGCCTTGTCGTATTTGGCGAGGGTTGAGCCTCACTAGTGGTGGGGCGAGCTTGCCCTCGCCTAGTGATGGCGAGGTCGACCTCATTAGCCCTTGCCTCTGGCCAGTTGCCGAGGTTCGATGACTGGCTAGAGGAAGAAGGGAAGGAAAAAGAAGAAGAAAAATTTGAAGAAAATATTAAAATATATTAAAAATTATCCACATCGGCGCTAGTGGTGTCATGTAAGATGGCTGACGTTCATGCTAGCGATTATCAACCAAAATTGACTAGATGGATTGGATTAGCACAAATGCAAAATATTTAGGACTCAACTAGCCATAAAAAAAGTTAATAACTGAATTAGCACAATTACAATAGGTTTAAGATTTTTTGGTAAATATTTTGTTGAAAGTTTCGACGAGTTTTGCATAATTATCCTAAAAATCATTCAAAAATTTCACTCTAAAAAGAAAATTCTTGAACATGCTTTTAGAAATTTTAAAAAATAAAAGTGGAAAACTATTTTCAAATTAAAAAGGCTTTCCAATACCTTGAATTGAATGTTTACTATCCCAAGTCCGAGCCACATATTTTGGCCCAACGATTTCCTAAGATCGTGTTGATGATCAGGATAAAAGTTGGAGATAAAGGGATATAACATGAATAGAATAACATGAATAGAGAAATCTCATGTGAGGATAGGTTAAAGGTTCTCCTTCCTCTTGTTAACTTGAAATTTCACGACTCCTCCATAACTCGTTTATCTCATTTATGAAAACAACAAGAGAATCAAAGCTGGTTCTCTTTCGTAACTCTCTGATTCACGAAAGTGGCGAGTGTTGAAATACCTTCTCCTCCGTAACTCTTCAAATCATATCAAAGTTTCGCGAAAGCGACAGGCGAGTCGAAGCACTACACATTTCTGATTCGCAGAGATAAATAGTCATGCTCTCTCCCATTTACGTTTCTTGTCGTAGTCAACTCTACCGTCAAAGCAAGTACAATTGCATAGTGAATACTGGCTACTTTTCTTGGGTAGCGTCGAATAGTTTTATTTTATTAAAGCCAACTTTAGATGGTGGCTTCACCATCACACGCATTATTTTCATGTTCATCCATATTCTGAAAATTGAATTAATCCCCAGTACTCTTCGTACGCCACAAGTAAAGACGGTCCTTCTAATAATTTCAAAGTTTGAGATAGAATTATTTTTAATTTTTTAATGCACGGCAAGGGTCAGTCATGCACCACCGGCACACGTGTCGGGGCCAGCACCGGTGATGTGCAATCGCCCTTTCTCGTCAGCGATCGCAACCCAGCGCCTGTCGTTCAATCGGGTGTCGTCACGTGCGGCGAATCAGTGGCGCAATTCGCAATCGCAGGGTCCAGCGAGCGCCCCACGTGCGATGCGGGTGCTTTGCTTCCTCGTTCTAATTTGCAGAAGGAAGGAAAATCGCGCGGGGAGGAAAAGAATAGCCGACAGCGACGGTGGGTCCCGACCCGGCATTTTCGACGGCCGGGATCTCCTCCGTGGGTCCCACCCCGTGCCGTTACGTGACTCTCGTTGTGGTGCCTTTTAACGGATTCCAGTGAAAGCTCTTGCTTCGATTGCTCTCGGAAGCAGAAATGACTTGAGAGCTTGAGAGAGAGAGAGAGAGAGAGAGAGAATGTACAGTTCTTGCGGCCTTGCTTCGATTCCTGCTGTTGGCTCTTCGTCGCCTTCTTCCTCGAAGACGCAATGGGCGCAGGTGATTTCCATCCGTTCAAGCTGAAGTACCCTTTAACTTGCTTGCTTCTGCGGTCGGGACGGAATCTGTCGGAGGCGATAGCTTCGATTGAGCTGTCGTCTTCGATGCTTTCTTTGTTCCTTTGTGGGATCGGCGTCGTAGGGGTGTGCGATGGCGACCTTTCTTGTGGAGTTGTGTGTGTGGCGTTAGTGTGCAGAGCTGTGGTTATTTGTGGACTGGGGTTTCCATCACGGTCAATCCATGTACTGCCTGGCTGAGCCGGGTGCTTGACTTAAAAGCCGTGTTCTGGAGATGGGGTTTTACTCCGAGAGGCTCCTTCTTAGGAAGAAACAGTTGTTTCTTTTGCCAATTTTTTGAGGTGGTCACGCCTTACGTGTGTTCGGATTAGTAGGTTCTAGAGTTTTGGTGGTATTGGTGTTCCTTTGATAATCTTATTGGCTGGTGGGCTTTGTTTGCCTTAAGCATAAGAAAAAGGATGCTATGTCAATGGGGTTGGATGGTAAGATCACGTGGACAGAGTGCTTGAGGCATCGAATCAGCGACTTTCTTGTTCTACGGAACTGAAACTGTCGGAAAAACCCCATTTTTTATCGTCATATGCACTAACTCTCGCTGGCTTTAGTAAGTCGGGAACATTTTGGAGGGAGGGAGGGAGTTGTTGTAACACAATAATGGTACTTCATACATAGCCTGTGCAATCAATCCATCCTAATGCACTTTATGATTATAATAAGGATTTTTTAAACGAGGGATGTTGAGTTGGTTAAGATCCTATATTGGACTATGCCTTAGGAAGGGTCATCATGAATTCGGGTCCTGGTGAAGAAAATTACCTTTGGAGTCGGATTTTTAAAAAGCCAAAGGGACTGTTCAGTTGGTGAAGATGTAGTACCAGACTGTGTCTTAGGTGACGTGGTCATTATGCTCTTTCCCAGTGAAGACAATTTCCCTAGGAGCCACCCTCAGGCCCTGCTGACTCAGTAATTATACGGTCCCAGTCGGATGAGTGGGGCTCATGATCCAGTGAGATAGTCAAGTGCTTTAAGAGGTCCAAACATCTAACCTCACAAAAAACATTGATACTAATGTAGATTGGAAATCTAATGTAGTCTTTTCTTAAGTACTTTATGTTTTGAACTTTGTATTTTTCATGATTCCTATTTGTTATTTTTGAGTGTCTTATCAATCTGATATTTGTAATGTGAGCTCTCATGTATTTTTCGATCTGTGACAGACCTCCAGAAATAGCAGGACAATTGCCAACCAGCAATTTGGCGGAGTTGTCAGCCAGTCTTCTCAATTAGTTAGGCGCCACAAGATCCGTTTTTCATCACGATTTCAGAGACATGGAAGGGTATGCATGTTTGAAAGAGGAAACACAGTTTTGCCTTTTGAATGTTTTATGGACTATAAGAAAAACTTAAATCAATTATTTATTTCCATGAAAAGATGGCTCTAAGAAGCTTTTTGTAGAGCATGGGACTCCAGGGATCGGTGAGGATGTGATGTTTAATGCACTGGTCACTCATCATAATTGCTTTCATGTTTCTTGCAGTCCTGATGAGTAGTGACATAATGTAATTTCTCCCTGATTCAGGCAGACCATAATCCCAAAATTTCAGCTGTATTAACAGATGACAGCTCAACAATGACTCCAATAGAGGATGACATTGAAATGATTGGCATCCTATATGTTGATCCAGGCTTGGAACCATTCCGAGATCACTTTAAATATAGAGTGAAAAGATATGTGGATCAAAAAGAGCTCTTTGAAAAGCATGAAGGTGGTCTTGAAGAATTTGCAAAAGGTGATGTATGCAGTTGATGATTGTACTTGTACCTCGTCAAGTTCCTTTTCTTACTCTGGCAAAAACGATAACCAGTTCTTGGTAATTCAATTTCTAACTGCCAATACATGTGTATAGTCCTGAAAATGCTTGAACAAACTAAAGCAAATATGCCAAATATGCTTTGTCAAACGACATTAAACAAAAGTAACGTGTCATTGGATTTTTGACTGCCTTTCCCTGATGTTCCAAAATTTTTGTCCTCGCCTTGTCCATTATAGGTTATTTAAGTTTTGGATTTAACCGTGAAGATGGTGATATAGTGTACCGCGAGTGGGCACCTGCTGCTCAGTAAGTCTTAGCATTTTTGCTAGTTTCTCGAGGATAATGTGTTCTATCAATTGATTTCTCTGCAACGAATTTATTTTCCTCTTATGTAGGGAGGCGCAACTGGTAGGAGATTTTAATGGATGGGATGGCTCTAATCACAACATGGAAAAGAATCAATTTGGTGTATGGACTATCAAAGTTCCTGATAAAAACGGAGTACCAGCAATCCCTCACAAATCAAGGGTCAAATTTCGTTTCAAGCATGTTAATGGAGTTTGGGTTGATCGGATACCTGCTTGGACTAAATATGCGATCGTGGACCCTTCCAGATTTGCAGCACCGTATGACGGCGTTTATTGGGACCCACCACCCTCGGAAAGGTGACAACGTGGCATATATCCACGCTTTTCCTAAGAGATCAAAAAATAAAATGAAGCAAGTTCAGATTCCGTGCATTTTAAAGGGTTTTCAATATGGCATAGCTTTCACCATCTTTTTCTGAGATTCCTGAAAAAAGTGTGCATTGTGATTTGTATTCTTGGATTTAACGCCACAGACATGATGAGTTGTCGACTATGCTTCTTTTACTTCAGGTATCAATTCAAGTATCCCCGTCCTCCAAAACCAGATGCCCCACGAATATATGAGGCTCATGTTGGAATGAGTAGCTCAGAGCCTCGTGTTAATTCATACAGAGAGTTTGCTGATGATGTTTTACCTCGAATTCAGGCTAATAACTACAATACCGTCCAGTTGATGGCAGTAATGGAACATTCATACTATGCATCATTTGGCTATCATGTGACCAATTTTTTTGCTGTAAGCAGTAGATCTGGAACACCGGAAGACCTAAAATATCTTATTGATAAAGCTCATAGCTTAGGCTTGCGGGTGTTGATGGATGTTGTTCACAGCCATGCAAGTAATAATGTCACTGATGGACTCAATGGATTTGACGTTGGCCAAAGCTCACAAGAGTCATACTTCCATACAGGAGATCGTGGCTATCATAAGTTGTGGGATAGCAGACTATTTAACTATGCTAACTGGGAAGTTCTTCGGTTCCTGCTATCCAACTTGAGGTGGTGGCTTGAAGAATATCAATTTGATGGATTTCGGTTTGATGGAGTGACTTCAATGTTGTATCATCACCATGGGATCAATATGACGTTTACTGGAAATTATGGTGAATACTTCAGTGAGGCAACAGATGTTGATGCTGTTGTCTACCTAATGCTAGCCAATTGCCTGATCCATAATATTTTGCCTGATGCAACTGTTATAGCTGAAGATGTATCTGGTATGCCTGGACTTGGCCGACCTGTCTCTGAAGGGGGAGTAGGTTTCGACTACCGCTTGGCAATGGCCATCCCTGACAGGTGGATTGATTACTTGAAGAACAAGAAAGATGAAGAATGGTCTATGAAAGAAATATCGTGGAGTTTGACGAATAGAAGATATAGTGAAAAGTGCATATCATATGCTGAGAGTCATGACCAGGCATGAGTGCTCCTCCTTTTCTTGATCTGTTCCTCATTAGCAATTTGCTTTGCCATTCACTTTGTAATCTAATTTGTAATTGGTAAGACCTTCTTCATTGCATTAGAAATACTCTTCTACCTCTTGTATTTTTCAGGCTATAGTTGGTGACAAGACAATTGCATTTCTCTTGATGGATAAAGAGATGTACTCTGGTATGTCTTGTTTAACGGATGCATCTCCTTCTATTGAGCGGGGGCTTGCGCTTCACAAGGTCTGTATAACTTGAATCCTAGTGATGATTAACGATTAGGTTCTTTTAGTATACCAGCTTGATGTGGCTGGCACCTGTGGTTTGATTTAAATATTTATCTTGAGACCAATCATGGCTAAACTTGAGATTGAGTTTTCTCTCAATATATGTTGTACTATTATGTTTTGGTCCCAGAAAAATGTTAACAGAAGTCAATTGCACAAGATTAAATATTCAGACTGCTTTCATGGCTATTGATAATCTTTGGTTTTTTGTTCTTTCAGATGATACATTTTATCACAATGGCATTAGGAGGTGAAGGCTACCTGAATTTTATGGGAAATGAGGTTAGTTCTCAGGCTGTGTCCTGACTATTTAGTCATTGCAAGCCCTAACCTACCTATAAATTATTCATGACGTATAACCATAGAATCAAGCTTACACATTCTTTATTAATTCAAATTTTGTTGAAGAAAGAGAAGGAAGAAAGAGTATGCTAGAAAGTTGATTCAAGAGCCACAATAAAGACTAAAGCCACAAATTGTCCAAGTCCTCTTTATTTATGTGGGCTAAAGGATAAACCTCTATTCTGTGCAAAAAGTTCTTTGTAGAAACATATATGAAGAATTTTGAACTAAAAGCTTTGGAGATGAAAAGAATTTCGTATAGAGGAATAGGGGGGAAGGAAAAGTTAAAATCAAATTCAAGACCTAATGGTGGACCACTAGGTCAATTCCTCATGCCCAAAATTGAGCTGAGATGGTATGATAATATTCTCTTTCTTTGTGTTCTTTAAGTATTTTGCGTTGCCTGTCTACTGGATTGGGGTTTGTTTGCACCTTATATGCATGTCACCCTCCTTTCTCTTATGTTACATTTGGTTTGACGTTATGGAATCAAACGAGAAAATGAAATGAGAAACGAACGGAATAGAATGATATGAAGATGGAATGATGATTCAATAATCTTTGTTTGGTTTATACGGGAATGGAATGGAATGAAATTTCTTCTATTTGATTGTAACGGAAGAGGAATGGATGCGGATTTTAATAAATTTAATTTAAGTTTTATAATATAATTGCATTTTCTGAATTTAGAATTTTGTTATAGTGGAGTATAATTATAACTGAATTACAAAATTATTTACCAAAGATTCTTAAACATGATAAAACCATATACATTAAAACGACAATATTAATTTATTTATTATAAATTAAGATAATATCATGTATTATTTTATTCAAGGTTACATTATATGTTATAGAATATTAGTATGAATCCTAATAAACTAAATAATTCCCCAAAAAAATAAAAAAATAACAGTAGCATAATTATAAATATGTATAATTTAATAAATTTATTTGGATATCCATAATTAGTTTACTGGGGAATTCATGTCTTGTGCGAAGAAACAAAATGGAAAGGATGCTAATGGCATGATAAAGAAAATATTGGGATATGAGATGGGCAACAATCTTGTTCCCTCGATTTTTGAGCCAAGGAATCAGCATTCCATAGGTGTGATAGCAGAATGCTAATTCCTGCAAAGTGCAAGAATCCAGGATCTGCGGGAATGGGCAATTTGATTCCAAGTAGAGTTACCAAATGGAGGAATTGATGTTGCTTATGGAATCAACATTCCTTTCCTAGATGACTACCGTGTACCAAACATGACATACTTACTTGAGTTTTTAGGTGGCATGCCTAATATGTTACCAGAGCCAAGTTTTGATTTCTTCACGCCTGATATGCTGCTTCATCTGTATTATTTGTGTGTCAATTCCATGTGCCATCATCTGTCCGGTTTGCATTGAGAGGGCATGTTAAATTGCCCACATCGCTTATCTACGATATTTGTCTAGCCTTTGTATACACGTGACCCTCCTCAACCTAATAGCTTATGCCTTTGAGTAAAAATTGCTAATGGTTTTAATTTCTCTTTTTGGGTTGATGTTGGTTTTTAAGTGTTCACATTCCTTAAGTTCACTCCTACTGTTTCTGACAGTTTGGCCATCCAGAGTGGATTGACTTCCCAAGAGAAGGCAATAGTTGGAGTTATGACAAATGCAGACGCCAGTGGAACTTATTGGATACAGATCATCTGAGATTTAAGGTTTGAGGTCTTATTTTGATTGTCTTTGTTCTTGGCAGCTTGCACTATCACTGGCAGTTTCTTTGACCAAAGTTGTGGAATGTTAATCGTTACATTCGCACTTCTACCACTAAAAATTGCTTTATACGCATGAATGCACGTCATATTAATCATATGTACTTGATGATTTCAAAAAACTAAAGTTAGTTCTTGAGTATATTTTTATGCTGGTTTTGAATACTGAGATGGACATTTGCTGCAAGATACATCGAGAAATGCCACAACTGAGAATAGTGTTCATTCTGCCTATGACATAAGAGCTGTATACGATACTCTCTTTTAGTGTTATCTATTACGTCATAATCATTTGTGCTTTCTTTCTATAAATTCTGACGTGTCCTTGCTTTCTTTTTTCTTGGTACTTTTCTAGTTCATGAATGCATTTGACCGGGCAATGAATTTGCTGGATGAAAAATTCTCGATTCTTGCATCCACAAAGCAGATTGTCAGCAGCACAAATGAGGAAGATAAGGTATATAAGAATTCGAAAAGATATAAATTGATTTACCCTTAATTTTGGTGGAAGGAATATTTTGTTGATTCTCAACTTGATCCACTGAGATCAGAGGTGTTTGGAGCAGAATATCTTCCTGAAAGTGCTTAATTTTATTAGCAATTATTAGGATGATGAGTTTAAAGGAGTGGGAGTTGGTTGGGCAACCACACTTTTTTCTCTAGCTTCTTTTTGTATGCTTTGTCTATAAGTACATTCTTAAAATGTTGCACCAACTAATTCTTGAGAGTCCCCATTGTTTTCTGAGTAGCATTTACTGATGCCCACTTGACAGGTTATTGTCTTTGAGCGTGGAGATTTGGTTTTCATTTTCAACTTCCATCCAGAGAATACATACAATGGGTATTTTATCTTGTCCTTGCTAGAATAATATTGACTCTTTTTTCTGAGACAGTTTAAAGATGCTGCCCTTGTTTAATGATTGCAATTTTGTAGCACATTCTAAATTAGTGAACTGGAATATTCAGGTATAAAGTCGGGTGTGACCTGCCGGGGAAGTATAGAGTTGCACTGGACAGTGATGCTTGTGATTTTGGTGGGCATGGAAGGGTATGGATTTTCTTGTCTTCTTTTTCCAGATCTCATCTCCAGTTCCATAGCAGCTACAAGTTTCAGGACCTATTGGGTCAGCTTGGAATGAATCAAGCTTTTAAATCAGTTATTGTGAACAAATATCGGCAACTTACATGTTTTCAATTTTACCTCTTTTGTTTTCTCAATTGGGGATTCCAAAGTTGGGATTGACCATTGAAGTGCACAAAGCAGAAGATGTAACATTGCCACACGCTCGGGGAAACGGGTGTTTCTGTGACCGGGCTGCATGAAGAAATCCAATGATTTTATGAGTGTAAAATTATTCTTAGGCATTAGCTTTTTCTCTGTGTGTTCCAGTTCTTTTGCTCATTTGCAGTCGCATATGATAGGAGCCATGATATGCTTTGCTTCGAATCTATTTCTCATGATTCAAATATCTGAACATTGCAAGTATCTAAGATGGATGTTATTATCTTCACATGTAGTAGTGGCAAAGAATAACCAAGTGCGTGGTTGTTAGAAGATATAACTTGTTCTTGAGTATTAGGCTCACTTTTGCAATCTTTTCTAAGTATAATTAACTAAACACTTTAAGTTACTCCAATAATATATGACTTGGTTCTTTTGGTAGTGCCTTTTAAATAAACAAAATCGTAAATAAACACAAGAAATAGATTTGGAGGTTTTCCTTTTTGGTGTATGAGTCAAAGAAAAGTTGAAGGAATATATTTTGTAAATGTGGATCCTTGGATGAAATTCACAGCATTACTACTGGGAATCCGTCATTTGGCACTGTCTGCTCTGCACTACTTCCCTCGAGATAGTGGCATAACTGCAACTTAAATTCTTCACTTAAGCAGCTAAAGCAATCAAGAGGAATTACTGTGGGCTGTTGTTAATTCATTGCTTGTAAAGTATTGTCAGATTCAGATGTAGACAGGTGGCAACTATGGCCTACTAAAACGGGAGAGCATGTGGAATATTTAGATATTTGGGTGAGACTGATGTAGTTATACATCTTCTGATTTAGTTTTGTGGTCTATGCTATTCAGATTTCTATTTTGTAGTTCCTAATTGGTTACTTTGATCTTCCAACACGGAAGATTGCATGCCCAAAATCTCTGTTAATTCCCATGGCCACAATCAATCTGGTTACTTCAAGATCTTTAATTATGTTTTTCTGTATGTTCTGCTCCACACATGATGGGACTAGGGCTATTCTCATTTCTTTCCTTTTCCTGTGGACATCAATGGCTTGCTTCGTACAGGTGGGGCATGGTATTGACCATTTTTCCTGTCCCGAAGGAATACCTGGAGTGCCTGAAACAAACTTCAATAATCGTCCCAACTCATTCAAAGTACTGTCGCCGGCACGAACTTGTGTGGTATGTACAAACTATTTTAAGTTCGTTTTTTAGTTCCAATTGTATAAATCTGTCATGTTCAGTGGAAATACCTGGTCAACTTTCTTCTGAACTTCTCCAGAAAGAATTTGAAGCTGGGTGAAATATTGGTCATCGATGTCATGATTTAATCATTACAAGCAGCAGTAACCCATATATGTGAAGATGATTATGGAGACGATCACTTGTCATGTAAGAGACCTTTAAAAGTGACCTGACCTAATTGGGATATCACAAATTCGCTGTTTTTGACGAGGTAGTCGGTATTGAGATGGCATGAAGGCTTCTAATTTACTAAGTGCTAAGCTATTAGTCTCCCTCGACCATTTAGTGACTCACTAGGTGGTAGGAATTTAAAAGGGAACAAACAGAACATTTTTTTATAAAAGGAATCGCATCAATTATACCATTTGTTTTTCGCTTCACCAGCACTGATTGTTCTGCCATCACGTAGACTGTGCTATATGCAGCCTTTGCTTATGTGTTTGCATAATGCTGGTTTAATCTTTTACAGGCTTATTATAGAGTTGATGAAAGTCTAGAAGACAATGACCATGAAGAGAATGACCACGACACAGTTGAGGAGGTGGACGATACAGTTACAACTGATGTAGTGGCGAGGCAGGCAGATTTGGAGGAGCCATTGTCTCCTCCAGTAGAGGACAGCGACGACATTGATCCAAAGGACATGAGAGATTTAGAAGTGGATTTTGGTGACGGGACATCAGATGATTGAGAGTGCAGCGTGTGCAATCTTCTCGAAAACCTTGTATATTGTAGGTACCCTTCATAATCCGCCGGCATGCCGAGCGCAGTTGTTATGCATATAAATAAGCGGGCAACATCTTTCTTTTTTTTTTTGGTCTTAGCGTGTACTGATGCCATATAAATAAATGCATTTCGTTTTGTAGATTCTTGATTTAAGCATCGTCGAAAACCTGTCAAGGACATTCAAAGAAAATAGGCTCTGAGCTGAGCTCCATTACTTTTTCCCAGGGGACGTTGTTGTTTCCTAGAGGTTCCAGTCAAGGTGATCTGGATTATGGTGGGTTGCGGTAGGTGCTTCAACCCATGTCCAGCATCTCAAAGTTGGAAGACAACTACTGATTAGTGGAATAATCCTTGTCATTTCTGAAACTTTGGATGACTGTAAGTCAGTCGCTACCTAAGAAAACTCCGATTCGATCTTCCCTCCTAGAGGGACGATCGCACTTCTTCTCTCATCTTTGAGTGCCTAGATATTCATCGGAAGCCTTTCCTCATTTGAACATCACCCTTCGCTTGTTGGCTATGCCATCAAGGTTAAAGATGGGTATCAAATTTGGCAGCGTTAAATACATATCGAATCCGATCGGTTATGCATATAAATATGAAATCAATTGATTTTTCTAATTCTAACCAATTCGCAAGGTAATACATCAAGATTGTGCCCGACGCAAATGGAAACTTTAAAATGTTGGAGAAGTTTTGGTGTTTATGTATTTAATCAACTCTCAAGTTACCCGCTTGCATATATATATATATAAATAAANNCGCTTGCATATATATATATAAATAAAAATATTATTTCATATTCAGTCTCGAGCAATACATAATTGTTATCGCAATAAGAGCAATAACAGCAATTTAGGAAAATTTTGCATCGCTACTTTTTATCAAAGATGATGTTGATAATCTCCCCGGTTCATGGCACAAGCCGTAATGGAGAGAGAAACATGGTATTGGGCCGCACTCGGCCCAATATGTATGAACACGGCCCATGGGCTGAAAACCACAGTCCCCATGCCCTCGTTGCCACCTAAAATTGACAGAGACGCCACCCCTTTCAGGTTCAGCAGAGAGAGAGAGAGCCGAAGAACCAAAATGGCGTCGAGTCAAAACGGCACTCAAGACAGAGATCATCGATGATGATCTGAAACATCTCCCCTCTTTTGCTTTGGAGAAATCCGTTGTCATCGCGAGAGTGATCGAAGCTCGAGGTTCACCGATCCTGCTCGCCAATGGAGGAAATCCAACCGGAAGAGGGGGCTGGCGACAAGTACAGCTTGATAGTGCCCACCTACAACGAGCGCCTCAACATCGCCCTCCTCGTTTACCTCGTCTTCAAGCATCTCCGGTAGCGAAATGCTCTTCCCTTTCGATCTGATTTCCCGTGTCGGGCGTTCTTGTAACCGATCGCTTTTCCTCTCTGTTCTGTTTTTCTTTTTCCCCCTTTTCTTTTGGGTCGTCAGGTCGCGTTCTTTGTTTTTTCAATCGGATTGATGCTTAGCTTGAACTCGTCGGATCGAGGGGGCTCCGGTTGTGGAGCTGCTTTGTGAAGTGAGAATGGCGATTGCTGATTTCTAATCGCTTGTTCATAGGCGTAATTTCGACCTTTTTTTTTGTTTTTTCTTTTTTAATTGAGCGCGATAGGATTTGGAGCATGAGTTTCGGCTTTTGATATTGGGATAATAATACAAATGGTGTCTGAATTTTGGCATAATATGCAATATGATCCTTGAAGTTTCAATCTAACATAAATGGTCTTTGAATTTTAACTCAATGTTCACTGTGGTCTCTGAATTTTCAATTTGACACAATTAGTCAATGAACTTTTAGTACATATTCAAACTAGTCTTGGATTATATGAAAATATTCAATTTTATCCTTGAATTTAAATTAATGGAAGAACCACATTGAACATTTTCATATAGTCCAGGAACTAATTTGAACATATACTAAAAGTTCAGGGACCATTTGTGTCAAATTGAAAATTCTTGAACCACATTGAACATAGAGCTAAAGTTCAGGAACCATTTGTGTCAAATTGAAAATTCATGGACCACATTGAACATAGAACTAAAGTTTAAGGACCATTTGTGTTATATTGAAAGTTCATGGACCACATTGCACATTGGACCAAAATTTAAGGATTATTTGTGTTATTTTCCCTTTGATTTTCGCAATCGAGTTTTTCAAGAAGTCAGAAAAATGTGTCATTTTGGCGAAAAGAAAAGGAAAAAAGAAAAATTCATACTTGAATGTGATGGTGATCTTTGTAGCATCTTCTTTCCCTGCCTGATTGCAGAGATGTCGATTTCGAGATTATCATCGTCGATGATGGAAGTCCTGATGGTACTCAAGATGTTGTTAAACAATTGCAGCAAGTGTATGGCAATGACCGGATTGTAAGTTTGACTCGGGGGATGAGAACTTCAGCTTCAATTTGATTGGTTTGTTTAGCTTTTTGCTAATTTGTGTTCTACTTTCGGGTTGTTATTTGATACAGCTTCTAAGAGCAAGGCCTAGGAAGCTTGGTTTAGGTGAGTTGACAAGTCTATGGCTCTCTACATATTTATGGCTAGAAGGGATTATGGGTCTGATGTAAGTTTAATTTCAGGAACGGCTTATTCTCATGGTTTGAAGCATGCGTCTGGCAATTTTGTTGTGATCATGGATGCTGATTTATCTCACCATGTAAGTATGTATGGACAATCCATTCCTGTAGAATTGCGAGTTCATTAGGGTGGGAAATCTCATCTTCCACTGTTTTCCATTGAGGGAGAGACATGGTTATGTCCACAGAGAGCTGTGGATTTTGGATGAATCCCAATGTTAGGTAGATAGTACAATGCCTTTTCATATATCAACTTTAGTCTCAAAGCTCTGGTTGGACATACTTTCCGACTCAAACTTTGAGGGAGTTCTTGTGGCTTTTTCAGAGATTTATCATACTTAGCAGATGTCATGCAAAAACTAGGTAGATGTCTTGATTGTTGAAATAGCACAATTTTGTGCCCTGTAATATCCATATGAGACACATATGTGGGGTAATTGTTCCCAATTATTGTTGCTGCCTTGGGGATATGGCGGGGCAATGAATTGCCTGAGTTTGGATCTCTTTGTTATTTTCTCTGGATAAAGTATCCGTCGTTCATTTTGTATTTTCTTTCCTACCCTTCCTCCTTTCCCTTCCCATCTCTCTCTGATCTGTTTGGTCTGGTTATGCAGCCCAAATATTTGCCGAGTTTCATCAAGTAAGGAACTTGCTCAAACTATTGCTTTGCTCTCATACCTAACAATGTCTGTACATTGGTGAAATCCTCATAAGCCTTTTTCTTTGTCATGTTTATCAGGAAACAGCAGGAAACTGGTGCAAGCATAGTTACCGGGACTCGGTATGTTAAAGGTGGGGGTGTGCATGGATGGAATCTTATGCGTAAACTCACTAGCAGGGGAGCCAATGTGCTAGCTCAGACATTTCTATGGCCTGGAGTATCTGACTTAACTGGATCTTTCCGGTAGGTGACTAGAATAATAGATGGAGGAAGTACACTAAATTCTTGTCTTTATTGTCAGCAACCGAAATTATATTGCATAATGATGGAACTAATAGTTTGTTTATATTTCCAAGTCTTTATCAGAAATCAGTTCTTGAAGATCTTATTAACTCCTGCGTCAGCAAGGGCTATGTGTTCCAGATGGAAATGATTGTTCGGGCCTCTAGAAAAGGATATCATATTGAAGAGGTACTTTATACAGCGACCTTACTTATTTGAACAATAAAATGAGGCTTCTCTCTTCTTCTTTTTTTCCTTATATTATTAAAAAAAGAATGTGCCTCCTCTTAAAGTATAAGCTAGCTGTCTGATCCACTACCTACTATATTTACAGACTGTTCTAGCATTCCATTCGAAGTTTTCACTTTTGTCCACTTATACTGTTTGACGTGTGAAGTTTTGAAGTTCAAACGATGCATGTATTACTGACACCTTTCTTGTATTGTGGAACACATCATTTTCATGCCTTCTCATCCTTGTCTCTGTTGCCTTGTTGTCATGCACGGTTACTCTTTATAGCCAAAACTTAATCCAAATTGAGATATATCTACCAAGCTAATTAAGTAAAATGCATGGCACCATTTCATGTCTGTATTACCTCTTCTGATTCGTGTTTCAATTAATCTGCAGGTTCCTATTACATTTGTCGACAGAGTATTTGGAACTTCAAAGCTTGGGGGATCTGAAATCGTTGAATATTTAGAAGGCCTTGCATATCTACTGGTCACAACATGAATTTGAAGATCGTCTTCTTTAGCATCTTAGTTCACTAACAATCTGTGATACGAATTAGTTACGGTTATAGGCGAGGTCTTGCAGCAGTTGTTGCTTTATACTCCCCTCCTGTTGCTTGGGTTTTTTTCACGGCAACCATGTATATTTCAGATGGGTTACTCCATAGAAGCATGTCTTTATGGACTAAACATGATGGTGAAATTGATGACTGTCGAAGTTGTGGGCTTAACAATTGTTTTCGGTCCATGTACTATGAGCATTCATACAGTACTAATGTTGCATTGGCTCAACGACAGAGGAAGGGAAGATTACCTGTGCTGTTGCAGTCTGCTTTTCTCCTTATATTCTGAGTGTTTTGTCCCTTGGTTTCTTGAACCCGTGGCTCTCTTGGTAGTCACTAGTCATTATATAGGCCTGGAGTGAACTTATATCATCCTTGGTAACTTGTTCTTTTCCCCCTATTCTCAACCTCAGAAACATTCATCACATGAGATGAGCAGGTTGGACTTTTGATAGAGGATAGACGCTGGTGATGCATTGCGAAATAATGTGGTAAATTCTCCTCAGAACTTTGCATAAGAGCCACTTTACCAGATGCCCTTTGTACGGAAATTAAGTTCATTGATGTACAATCGCAGGTGAATTCTTGCAAGATCACATGAACTGGACACCCAAATGATGCCGAATTTGTGTCCTAATCAATTAAATATTCTTGCAAATCGCAATTGTTGTCAAGTTCATGAAATTAACGGTGCTGAATTGGGCATTGGTGCACTGCCACTTTCGTGTATCTAATCTAAACACATGTTCATAAGGATGCCAATCAATGATATGGTTCATCCTAGCTTCCTTTATCAATTAATTACGCAATGCCATTAATTTAATTAGTGATTGTCCATTAGTTTTGCCTAGTGGATCCCTCTCTCGTCCGAGATTCTAGCATGCATATGCCCACTTTAAATCCCCACCTTAAGCAACTGTCGTCCAGTGGAAGCTGTCGTCACTGCAACACTGACAAAAGCAATGAATCGAACCCGATACTCCGGCCAAATTCAAGTACGAGAAGAATCTGGACAAAAAAACAAGGTACGAGAAGGACAAAGCCTATGGATGCATCATAAAGATGTGTCGGACATGCGGACCCCAAGAAAGATAAAGGGATTACAGTAGACATCAATATGAAATGTGGTCTTCAAATTTTTAATTTGTGCAATGTGATGTTTGAATTTTGGCTCAATGTATAATATTGTCCCTAAATTTTTAATTTGTTCATATTGTCCTTAAACTATTGGTAAATGTTCGAAATAATTTCTCGACTATATAAAAATGCTTCAAAATTTAGCGACCACATTAAATATTGGATCTAAGTTCAGAAACCACATTAAACAAATTAAATGTTCAGGGACGATATTGAACATTGATGCAAAGTTCAAGGACCATGTTGAATAAATTAAAAGTTTAGAGATGACATTATACATTAGACCAATGTTCAAAAATCATTTTGTTATTTTCACAAAGGTAAAAGAAACCAAATCGGGGAAATTTAATTTTCAAAATTATGTTAATGAAAACCGTTTCAAATTTGCTTACATGGACGCTAGAAAGCAAATAATGTTGACATGGTGCCCACGTAGCTTAAGTGAAATAAAAACGATGTTGTTTTGAATGAAAAATCATCTAATGGAACAGAGGGTAAATGTGTCGCATAAGTACAAGTTTGAGATTTTTTATGTCACAAGAGAAAGTTTATGGTAAATGTGTCACAGTGGACATAATTTGAGATTTTTTTATGTAAAAAAAAGTTCATAGTAAATATATCATATTTGGCATAATTTACGGTTTTTTTGCGACTTTTTCCCAATATATATTTCTCTTGTCCTCTTGTCAGACAACTTTGTGTTGGTTTGCTCCTTTACGGCAATACAAATGTCGAGAGTCTCTGTATTGCGGTCTCTAACGTGTTTCCATGATCAAATTCTCCACCCCATCAGCATAAGATCCACACCCATTATTGTAAGTCAGGTTGAAGTTTGACAAAAGTGAACGATGGTCACTATATCATGTTAGAGAAACCAAATGTAATCTTAAAATAGGTTGGTCGAGGAATTAACGTTCTTGTCTTTCTCGCTCAATGCCTGTATTCAAACCTCCGATGCTTGCGTGTACCTTAAAGGTATGGATTTGCGTACGTAGGTAATTACTAGGGGTGAGCATGGTTTCAGGATAAAAACTTGGAATCTAAGAACCATATTGAAGGAAACCTGTCGGTTTCAAGTTTCAAGATATGCAGGGTAGGTTCTAGATTCCAAAAATTGAGAAACCTATTTCGATGGATAGATTCCGGATTTTAGGTAGATGGAACCTGAAATCTGAAACTTAGAATCTGGAACAAGTTTTTTTTTTTCTTAGTTTATGTCATCGCGCAATCCTGCGGTATTCTATAATGTTCAATGATGAGTGTATAATCTAGAACCCCTAGTCTGAACTTCTATTTTCGATGATATTTATAACTAGGACATTTACTTTGTTAATGTTTCATATTATTCATTAGTGTATAATCTAGAACTATTAGATTGCCAAAGGAAGCTGCACATCCCATTGGGTTGTAAAAAAGAAAAAAAGAAAAACGAGGAAATTGTTGTAATGTATTCCCCCAAAAGCAATAGAGAAGCTTTTTCACAAAGCTTGAAGAAGAGTTCGAACTGGATTGAGACCTACCTCAGCCATCACTAGAATGCTTAATATATGGCGCCAGCGAAGCACCGCAATAAAGAAGTTGGCGAAGCAAATGGGGACAAACAGAGGATTGGACCACAATGGATTCATAGGTGGAATTTGTATTATAATATTCCTTACTCGATTGGGGTTGTTGTCAGATCAACATGTGTATTATATATAGCTTCTTTAAAATGAGAAAATTACTAAGAAAATCCTAAACCTATTATTGCACATTTGCGAATTCAATCATAAATCTTTTCATTTAGCCAATTGAGTCATAAACCTTTCCACGAATTGCTAATGTAGTCCATTAGGCCATTTTGGTCAGAAATAGTTAATGTGAACGTCAATTGTCTTACGTGGCACAGTTGGTATTGACTAGGACAATTTTTACAAATTTTTAATGATTTATTTTGAATATTTTTTTTTCCCTTTTCTTTTTGCTAGTGGCCAGTCATCGGCCATCAACCACAGGTGATGGTCGACAATGCCCCCCTGGCCAAATCTGGTAAGGCCAAATCTCGCCCATGCCAAGACAGCCTTATAGGGTGTCGCTTGGGGGAGGCGACACCCGACAAGGGTAAGCCTGGCCAAATTTGGCGAGGAGGGTCCTTGACGGTGCTTGCCCTCGCCTAGAGGAGGCCTGGCGAGGTCGATCCTCGCCCAGCTGAGACTAGCCCTCTTTGACCATTGCCTGTGGCCAATGGTTGGCGACCATCCACTGGTAAAAAGAAAAGGGAAAGAAAAGGAAAGAAAAAAAGAGAAAGGAAAGAAAGAAAGAAAAATCATATTTTAAAAAAATGTACAAAGATTATCAACGTCAGCGCCAACCATGCCACGTAAAATGCCCAACATTCACGTCAACGAATTCTAGCCAAAATTGGCCAGATAGACAACATTGGCAACTTATCAAAAGGTTTATGACTCAATTGGCCAAACCGAAAAGTGTAGGAATGAATTGGTATGAGCGCAATAGGTTTATGACTTTCTTAGTTATTTCTCCAACTTAAAACGGTAGTAAATTTCTACCTCTTTAAAATGATTCGACAATAAAAATTGAGAAAATTGTCAAATCAGTTCTAAACCTATTGTACAGATGCCAGAAATCCTAAACTTTTCATTTTGTCAATTTAGTCATAAATCTTTGCGCGCAATGTCAATGAAGTCCTTTTGGCAATTTTTTACAAAAATGGGTGATGTGGCGGCGTGCCACATAGGATGCCTAGTAATGACTAAACCGCCACGTCAGCAGTTTCTTGAGAAAATTGGCTAGAAGAACTATATTGGAATTTCGTGCAAAGGCTTGTGAGTAAATTGGCAAAATTGAAAAGCTTTTTAGGCTGAATCGGCATCTGTACAATAAATTTAAGTTTGATTATGTAATTTTGTCAGAAAAATCTATTCCTCTTTAAGTTTAAGCGCTAGGAATGCACGAGATCCTTGGCACTTTAATAAACTTAAAAAATGTCTCGTCTATACTAGTTGACTCACCCAATTGTAGTGTAATTTAGCCCGAACTAGGAGGTAAGAACACCGCAAGTGCCAAAATTTGACACGAGTCAAAAGTTTCAAAATGTACACTTAAGTACCAAGTCCGGCAAGCCTAGCCGGAAATTCATCGTAGCGTTATTTTATTAATATTTTAAGCCGAAGTGACTATTTTTTTTATAATATTTTAATATTTTTCTAATAATATTTTTCATCAGAAAAAGCCACGTTAGCAACTTGGCCAAAATTTATCGCCGTTGGCACTTAAGTGTTTCTTTCTTCTCAGATTTTAGTACTTAAGTGTACCTTTTGAAGCTTTTGGCACTAAAGTATCTTATTGTGCCAAGTTTTGGCACTTGCGGTATTTTTCTGACTCCAAACTAATCGTAACATGAACTATGTGCAAATTTCATAAGTTATCTTGTTGGGTCGTTACTTACCTTGATAGGA
>BCNH02000006.1:10518145-10556941 GCA_001662345.2 Metrosideros polymorpha var. glaberrima | reverse complement strand
TTTTTCTAATAATATTTTTCATCAGAAAAAGCCACGTCAGCAACTTGACCAAAATTTATCGCCGTTGGCACTTAAGTGTTTCTTTCTTCTCAAATTTTAGTACTTAAGTGTACCTTTTGAAGCTTTTGGCACTAAAGTATCTTATTGTGCCAAGTTTTGGCACTTGCGGTATTTTTTTGACTCCAAACTAATCGTAACATGAACTATGTGCAAATTTCATAAGTTATCTTGTTGGGTCGTTACTTACCTTGATAGGACGTCATTTACCTAATAGGATGTAACTTACCTTCACGAGCAAAAACTCACCTAAATTCGTTGCACAACATCGACAATAGTTATAGTTAGTAACATATACAATTTGAGAATGTGAACCTCATTAAATTAACCTCAGTATGGTAATCATCCTAAAAAATTTGTGGTAATATTCCTTAAAAAGAATTTATTTACCTTATTGGAAATTATTTGACTCAGAAGAAGTACGTTGGGTTTGAAATATTTCCTCTGGTATCATAATCTATAAATAAAGTTTGCGTAAATCAAAATAGACTTGAAAAATTATGTCTAAATATTGAAAATCACGCATTCAATGCTAAGGTTTTTTCTAGTAATAATGAACGGCGAATCGTGAATGACAAATAAAGTTTGTAAATTACTTTTTTGGGTAGGGGTGAGCATTGGAATCGAACCGAACCGGGAACTCGACCAAAACGGCCGATCCTGGGCAGTTTTCGTTGGAACAAGTTCGGTTCTTAGTTCCTAAAATGTGAAACCAGTAAAAGTTGGTCCATTTCTCGATTCCAGGTATGGACAGAACCATTAGGATCGATAGTTTTATTTATTTATTTATTTATAATTCTTATTATTACAAAATATTGGGAGTTGTAAATGTAATTTCACTCTTCTCAAAATCCTATTTGCCTATTCTCATCTCGCCTCTCAAGCCTCACACTCAGTCCCTCTCTGTCTTGCCCATTCTCAGTCCCTCTGGCTCGACGCTCGACGCCTCTCTCTGTCCCTCTGGCTGATGCCATCTCAAGTCTTAACTCTAGCCTCACAAGAGAAACAGGGTATGGTCTGAAGGGGCATCTAGAGTGGGTCCTTGCAGTACATAGCAACCCCAAAACGCAATACTGGTCACACTGTTGCTTTCCTTGTTCTTACTTATTTAGGCTCCGTTTATTTTTTGAAAAATATAATATTTATGAAAAATAATTTTCAAAAAGTGATTTTTTAGGAAAAAGACTATATTTTCCGGTGTTTTGCTAAGACATGAAAATGAACAAGAGAATGTTTTCTGTCGTTTGGTAAGGCAAAAATTTAAAAAATTTCATTATTTTTTTTGAATTTTTCAGATATTATTAATTTATTATTAAAATATTTTTATTTTTTCCTTCTTTTCCTCTGCTGATCGCCGGACCTCGGCGATCGGCCATAGGGAGGCCCAATGAGGTTGAGCCTCATCGGATCTGGCGAGCTTGAGCTTGCCATGACTTGTGAGGCCTCAGGCTTGTCGCCTAGCTTGAGCTCAACTCACAAGGTCGATGAGTTTGAGCTCTTCGCTGAATCGTGAGGCCTCGATGTAGCCGCGACTAGTTGACCTCGGCGAGGCTTGGTGCCAATCGCTAGATCTGGTGAGCTGGCTCGCTATCGAGTTCGTGCTTGCATCAATTCACGAGGCCTCAAGGTCGCCAAATTTGGCGAGCTCAAGCTCGCCTAAGGTCGGCGAGTTCAGAGCTCACTGCAACTCGCAAGGCCTGGTGAGCTCGAGCTCGCCTGAGGTCGGTGAGTTCAGAGCTCGCCGCATCTCGCAAGGCCTGATGAGCTCGAGCTCGCCTGAGGTCGGCGAGTTCGAGCTTGCCATAGACTTGTGAGGCCTCAACGCCGCCGCGACTAGCTAACCTCTTGGAGGCCTGGTGCCAGTCTTCGGCCGTTGCCGCCGATAGAGGAAGAAGGAAAAAGAAAAGTGAAAATGAATAAATAAAAGAAACATAAAAATTAAAATTAGATTTTATAAAAATGGAAAATAATTAAAAATTTGATTTTATAAAACATAAAATAATTAAAATTTGAATTTTTAAATATTTTTTATAAGAACGAATGTTTCATTAAGTAATGACTTGAGCTCGAGCACTGAGGACCTGCGCACGTCATTTGTGAACCCAAGCCTAAATTCTGTGGACCAAAACTTGAGCATCGGGGACTCGAGCACGGAATTTGTGGACTTGGGCTTGAGTTACTGGGCATCAGGCAAGGGCACTAGGGCTTTTGGCCAGGCCTCGATGGACTTGGGCGTGAGCGTGGGGCATCGAGCCCGATACCGGGGTCCTAGGCTTGGCCTTGATGGACTTGAGCTCGGGTCCTAGAGACTTGGTCCTGAAAGTCAGGGATCCGGGAACTGATAGTGGGGTTCTCGTGCCCAAGCGCACAATTTCTAGTCCAAGTGCTGATACTTAGTCATATTCTGGAAAATGATTTTCGATTTTTTAAAGAGGAAATTATTTTCCTGAATTTAAGCCTTGGTAGGAAAACATTTTGTGTTGACTCATTTTCCTAGCGAACCAAACGTTGAACAATGAAAAAAATATTTTTTCGGTAAATGTTTTTTACGAAACAAATGGAGCCTAAAGTCAATCAAGAAGACCCAGAAATGAGACTCTTTCTTCGTCTCTCTCTCAACTCTTTGAGCGGTAGAGAATAGAAAAAAGAAAAGAAAAGAAATGAAGCACCTCCGGTTCCTGGATCCATCCGGGAATCAAACCGTTTCCAAGACTAGGTGAGGCGGTTTTCGTTTCTACAAATTGAAAATCAATGTACTGCTTTGATTTCCGATTTTAGGGTGGGTACCGATTTCCGATTTTAGGGTGGGTACCGATCAACCCTATTTCTGGATACATAAAGTACATAAAAAACATTCTCGTTTCGTGAAATTACTTTTTCGTTTTTGCATTAACATTCATTATCGCATCACTCATGATACTTTGCCTTTTTTTTTTTTTCATAAGATGGTAACTATCTACCTTTGGCGGCTGGGCAACCTTAAATGCAAACGCAACTATTAGATGTCCGGTCTGTCACGTATGTGCCGACGACGCAGCGTATTTCACTCGTCAGCCAATCTCCCTTCACCTCCAAGGTCCTCACTTCACCTCTCCCTTCTCGATCTCTCCGTCGTCGTCGTCGTCCTCCTTCGACGCCTAACCGATGACGACCAAGAAACAGATGGAGGGCATGGTCAGGTGCGCCGCGAACTACGCTCCCCTGACGCCCATCAGCTTCCTCGAGCGCTCGGCCGCGGTGTACCGGGACAGGCTCTCCATCGTGTACGGGGACGTCAGGTACACGTGGGGGGAGACGCTCCACAGGTGCGTCAAGCTCGCTTCCGCTCTCGACGGGCTGGGCGTTTCCCGCGGCGATGTGGTGAGTCGACTGAGGTTCTGGATCGACTCGTTCTTGCTTTTGGTTTGGATTCGTCTCTTTAGCGCGTCGACGAGGAGAGGTGACGATGATGAACTGCGTTTGGAACTGCGGTGACTGGATTGCTTCTCTTGCGTTTTGGATGTTGTTAGAAGTTTCGCGTTTAGAGTCAAGAGTCTCAAGGCGATGACTCTTCAAATTCTATCTGTTGGGAGGAAATTGAGGGGACCCATAGAGCACACGATGAAGCATTTGTGTGGCTTTTAGTAGCTTTCTCATGCCTCGCTTTTGTCGATGTGTGTGTCCGAAAATTGAACTCCTTTTTTCTAATTTTTCTTGTTTACTCCACACACAGGTTCTTGTTAGATGTGCGACTACCTAATTTTTCTGGTCCACTTGGTACAACCCTATTTATATGGCGGTGCGGGGAACTTAATTACAAAGATTCCTCGCTGTTAAATTCCCCTGCTTTACTTATCTTGTTGTTGTTTAGTCTTTTACATAGTACGCTTAGCTGATCACTTTCCGAGATCCTCTTTTGCCTGCCTTAGCCTTGATCTACTTGAACAGGTTGCTGCTTTCGTGCCAAATATTCCTGCAATGTATGAGCTACATTTTGGTGTTCCGATGGCTGGGGCGGTTCTTTGTACACTGAATATCCGCCACGATTCAGCGATGGTATCCGTGCTGCTAAAGCATTCTGAGGCAAAAGTTGTTTTTGTGGACTGCCAGTTTCTTCACATTATGCTGGGAGCATTTGACATACTGTCAACATCAATGATCAAGTTACCATCTCTAATTATAATCCAAGACAGTCCTGAAATATCCTCCAATATCAGCTACACAAATGCCACTTCCCAGCACATGGAATATGAACATCTCTTGGCATCTGGCAAACTTGATTTTAAGGTCAAGCGTCCAGAAGATGAATGGGATCCCATCTCTCTCAACTACACTTCGGGAACCACATCGAACCCAAAAGGTGTCATATACAGCCATAGAGGTGCTTATCTGAATTCTCTAGCAGCAGCTCTTCTGAACGAGATGAAATCGATGCCTGTATACTTATGGTGTGTGCCCATGTTTCACTGCAATGGCTGGTGTCTCACTTGGGCTATCGCAGCTCAGGGTGGGACAAACATTTGCTTGAGAAGTGTCACTGCAGAAGGCATATTCGAAAATGTGGCTCGGCATATGGTGACTCACATGGGTGGTGCTCCCACTATTCTGAACATGATCATCAATGTGCCAGCTAGCAAACGGAAGTCACTGCCTGGAAAGGTCATGGTCATGACTGGCGGGGCCCCACCACCTTCGGAGGTCCTTTTCAGGATGGAAGCGCTAGGATTCGGGGTAACGCACTCCTACGGCTTGACAGAAACTTATGGACCAGGAACAGTCTGCACTTGGAAACCAGAATGGGATTCTCTCCCTCCTGATGCACGTGCTAAGATCAAGGCCCGACAGGGACTGCACCACCTTGGCCTGGAAGAAGTCGATGTCAAAGATCCTATCACGATGGAAAGTGTCCCGTCCGATGCTAAGGCCATGGGCGAGGTCATGTTCAGGGGAAACACCGTGATGAACGGATATTTGAAAGACACGAAAGCGACCGAGACTGCATTTAAGAGCGGGTGGTTCAGGAGTGGTGATTTGGGCGTGAGGCACCCGGACGGTTACATAGAACTAAAAGATCGCGCCAAGGATATCATTATTTCAGGGGGAGAGAATATAAGCACGATCGAGGTGGAATCCACCTTATTTGGTCATCCGGCTATACTCGAAGTAGCTGTCGTTGGGAGACCGGACGATCACTGGGGGGAAACTCCTTGCGCGTTCGTGAAGTTGAAGGATGGGTGCAAAGTTACCGAGGAGGAAATACTCAAGTATTGCCGGGATAAACTGCCGCACTTTATGGCACCCAAGACTATTGTTTTCACCGAACTTCCGAAGACTTCAACCGGGAAGACGCAGAAATTCATCCTTAGGGAGAAGGCCAAGGCTATGGGAAGCCTTACTAGAAAATTGGACAGCAAACTTTGAGGTATAATCTTCCGGTAACAGGTATTCTTGATTCTTGCTTCATTTTAGTGTTGCAGGGAGTGGATATCTAGAACTAAGCAGTTGTTAATTTAAGGGTGTGTTTATTAAATTGTCCTTATGTGTACTGCAACCGTGCTCAGGAGTTGTGTAAATCCTTCCAAATTTCCTGTTCTGAGTTGTCTGTCGGCTTCCACCATTGGGGTATGTGACGGACTACCCTGTACGTCCTCAATTATTTTCTTCTATTCAAGTGGAAATATTTGCCTGGACTCGGTTACAATTGATCGGTTACATCGTAACCATTGATCTTATGAGTCCTATATACCTCATGTATGGGGCTTACACAATTGACTTGGGTCAAGAGACAAGTATCTAATCTGTCAATAAGCATGCGGCCCTGTTGGTAAAGAGATTGAGGGGAGGGGGTGGGGACGTTAGTATCATAGGTGCGGGATTCGACTCCTGCGCTCTGCAAGAGACAAAACAAAAGTTAGAGAGAGAAGAGTTAAAGATAAGACTGACAAAAAAAAAGTGTTTGAAGTCCTTGGTGGGTGACTTGTAACAAGACAATTTTCAAAATGGTTAGTATCACGAAAAATCCTAAACTGATACAATTGTGATAAATTTACTCAAAACTAATTTTTTGACCAAGAAAAACTCTAAATCGGTACACTTGTGATAAATTTACCAAAAATTAATTTTTTGACCACAAAAAACCCAAAAATGGTATATCTGTGACAAATTTACCTCAAACTGGTACACTTGTGACAAATTTACCCTTCGTTAGTTTATGATAAATTGGATTAATATTACAAAAAATTTTAAACTGACACACCTGTGAATCTCAAATTGGTATATCCCCGTCAACTGTTATGTGTTATCAAACTCAGCAATTTGACGGTAAAATTTGACGGAAACTAACGGAGGGTAAATTTGTCATAGGTGTACCAGTTTGGGGTAAAATTATTACAAATGTATCAGTTTGGAGATTTTTCGTAATTAAAAAATTAGTTTATAGTAAATTTATTATAAGTGTATTAGTTTGGAGTTTTTCTTGATATTAACCATTTAAAAAAAAAAGACAATCTCCAGAATTGTGCCCACTCCTTTTTTTTTTTGGGCACCCCCACTCCTCTTTAAGACTGACGTTTTGTCTGCCAGAGGAAGATGTTGCCCCACCTTGTTAGCACCGAAGTGATCTCCAGTTTACTGTTTGACAAAATTGGGATGACAAGCTCTTTTCGAGTAATTGAGTATGTCTTAATTGTCCGCACACGGTTCCAATTTATGTGGCTTTTGTAAATCATTCCTAATTTCTTGTTTTCATCTTTTTAGCATTTATTGTAGGTAAAAGAACAATCTCGCTCGTCGGAGAACTCGTGCGAAGTTCATTTCACTTTCGGAGTGCGAGCCAATGTTTCACATTTCGTGTCTGTGACACCTAGTTGTGTCATCAATCGGTCGTCAATTTGTGCGCATGTCAAAATTTAAGTCACCACCTCAATGACGAGCTTAAACCATTTCAAGTCTCGTCATCTTCATCGTCGTCGTCAATAACATCGCGACATGATCAGAATTGCATCCTCACCAGAAACGTAAAGAAATGGAGCCGAAGCAGTGAGTGCCGAGTGGCAACCGTCGGCACCGGAAACAGCAGTCTCATTGCTGGCAAGCACGTGATCGAGAAGGCTTCGACCACACCGTCTTCAAGGCTCGTGATGCCATAGTTGGCTTTCGACTGCAGACCATCAAGTCCACCGAGCTCTAGACGCCTAGGCAGTTCTTCCAAGTTCTCCGACTTCGTGGCTGGCTTCGGTTTCGGAGACCTTTCCTGACTAAGACCAGTGGTGTAGTACCTCGACTCCTCAGCGGATCGCTTCAGGATTATGCCAAAGATCAAGGTGACTGAGCAAATTGTTAGTGTTATGTCAAGTACAAAGTACCAACATTGATTTATACTTCCGAAATTACCAATTGACATTCCTAAAAACGATTCATGAAATTGCGGAAAAACGTGCCCAATATTCACTTGAATCACTGATCGTACAAATATATCACGTAAACGAACATATCCGGATTTCCACAGATTAAATGCCTCGATTTGTAGCCTTGAGAGAGAATTTGTGCGCTGATTTCGCATCCGTGGAAGAGAGGGAAAAACGTCCATCGTTTTCTCTGTCGTTCTTCTGTCATAAAGAAGTGAAGAACGTAACTCCCCTTTGAGAATTACATACTCTTCAAGTAACCACCCTTGGCGGTTACTCAATGCTATGGGCTTAGGCTGGGTTAGCCCAACATGGGCGGTCCACTTATAACTCAACCCATAAAATCATCATCTCTCACTCGCCCATGATGGGCTAAATATACCTCTCTTCTTTGCAAAATTTATATTGACAAATAATCCTTGCGACCAGCATACTCTGAGAGTTCGTTGTCATACATCTGTTAGGAATATACGACATCTCATATTGGACAGGTTTCCTTAAAGTAGATTTAGTATACAGTACCCTAGATTAATCAGTCACATGTATATCTCTCTTGATTTCTTTAAGTATGATATATTGTATTCACAATTATGATTGACAAACAATCATAATTGGTCGACCTGTGAACACAAACCAGAATGTGACACCGATAGTAAATCGATCTTCCTCTTCCTCAAACCTCTTGATTTCAGTCCAGTTCGCTTTTCTAGAAATGCCTAATTAGATCGAATCATTCATGACTATTGGCAACACCATAAGATAGCAAACACTGAATAGAAATTTTGAGAATGAGTTAGAGTCGTGAGGGCACTAAATGAGGAACTCTTTTTCTCAAGAGTCTCATATGACTTAAAAGTTGAGATCAAAACTTTTGTCAACCCTTATTGATCGTGTCATGCATACGTAGTATGAAATACGTATTACCGTATTCTCTCTTTCCTCATGGAGCGTATGTCTTTACATTTAATATCGTACAAATGATAGGTCAAACACTCCTAATGCCTAACTTGAGTTCATAAATCTACTCTCTTCGAAGAATTTATCAGAATTCACATATAGCGTTATAGACATATAAAGTGAAATATGTGGGTTATTTCACTTTCGGACGTAATAAATGTTATGTCCTCGTCTTAACCCTCTGTTAAGGCAACAACAATATTTTAAGCTTGAGCTCTCAATTATCACCTAGATAATAAGCTTAAAATTGTCTCATCTCTATTCATCATACAGTAAATAGAAGCGATTACCCGTGTAAGTGGCTAATATCTCATTTGTCCGACATATCTTTCAATATAATACACTAAGATGCATAAATATCAATTTATTTCATAGGCATTCATGATAACATCAAACTTCATTAACAGTGAATATTAGGGGAAAAACAATATTCAGTACATCAGACTCTACACAGTCCCAGAGATTTTACATGCTACAGAAAACATCTTTAGGATTCGGCTTCATCATAAGATCTGCTATCATTCTATGCGTAGATATGTATTGTATGTTCACTTTCTTTCGTGCCACAATGTCTTTAATATGGTTATATCTGATGTCTATATGTTTGGTCTTACAATGGAACTTGGGATCCTTGGTGTAAGTTATTGCTGTTTGGCTATCACAATGTACCAATAACGACGTCGCAGCATTTCCACTAACACCTAAATGATCCAAAAATCTCCTAAGCCAAACATCCTCTTATACTGCTACTGAGAGTGCCACAAATTCGGCTTCCATTGTTGATAATGCTATATACTTTTGCTTCTTACTACTCCAAGATATAGCGTCATTATTTAGTAAGAACACATGCCCAGAGGTGGACTTCCTTTCATCCAAATCTTCTCCCCAGTTAGCATCAGTATAGCCTTCAAGGCGCAGATCACTTCCTTGATAACTCAGCGAATAATCAGCAGTAGCATTCAAATACCTCATGATCCTTTTAACGGCACACCAATGTGCTTGACCTGGATTGAATTGATATCTACTAACCATTTCAACTGCAATACATATATCAACTCTTGTATACATCATTGCGTACATTAAGCTCCCAACGGCACTAGCATAAGGAACACATTTCATTTGTTTCTGTTCTTGTGGAGTTTTAGGATACATCCTAAGGCTTAATCCTTCACCTTTCGCAATAGGAGTATTTATGGGTTTGCAATTTTGCATGCGAAATCATTTAAGGACATTGTTTATATATGTCTCTTGCGAAAGAGACAGTAACTTATTTGAACGATCTCTTGAAATCTTAACTCCAAGGATATACATGGCTTCACCCATATCTTTCATCTCAAAATTGGAAGATAACCAATTCTTAATCATATTTACTAACTCCATATTACTCTCGGCAATTAGTATATCATATATATATAAAGATAAGATCACAAACTTATCTTTAGATCTTTTGATATATACACAATGATCCTCATCAATCATTACAAAATCATATGCCACTATGGCATTGTGGAAATGTATATACCATTGTCTCGAAGACTGTTTAAGGCTATACATTGATTTCAAAAGTCGACAAACCTTTTGTTCTTGGCATTTTGTAATGAAACCAATAGGTTGTTCCATATAAATATTTTCATCTAATTCTCCATTGAGAAACTTAGTCTTTACATCCATTTGATGCAATTCAAGATTCATACTAGCCACTATTGCTAAGAGAAGGCGAATCGAGATAAATTTAACTATAGGAGACAAAGTTTTTTTAAAGTCAATTCATTCTTGTTGATTATACCCTTTTGCCACTAGGTAAGCCTTATGTCTTTCAATTGAGCCATCAGCTTTACGCTTTATCTTGGAAACCTATTTGTTCCCAATGGTTCTGCGTCCTTTTGGAAGATCAACCAATTCCCAAACTTGATTTGATTCCATCGACTTCATTTCCTCTTTCATTGCACTTATCCACTTTTCCTTATCTGGGCATGATAGAGCCTAATTTATATTCCTTGTCTCATTTTCTTCTTGTGGAGCGACTATGAAAGCTTCTCCTTCAACGTCAAAACGTCGACGGGGAATACTTTTGCGATTTGTTCGTCGAATAGGAGATTGTACACTTGGTATATTATTCTTCATTACGCTCCTACTTGGATTAGATAATGACTTTATCGTCTGATCAAGTGGTTGTATTTGAGATTGGTTCGGGACTAATCTATCACTTCTCACAATGCTCCTACTAGGGTCATTATCACGATCCAAGTTTTCGAATAGGGAGTAGTCCTCTCCTATATCGCCTTTTTTGGGAAATTTATTCTCTAAGAATGTGACATCTCGTGATTCGAATTCAGTTACACTTTCAGTTTCTTGTTCACCTATGAACACATACCCCTTCGAGTTCTCTGAGTATCTTATGAAAATACTCTTTTTGCCTCTTGAATCCAATTTTTCGTATTTGTGAGAGGCCTCGTGGGTATAGGCAGTACAACCCTAAAGTTTAAGAAAATTCAAATCGGGTTTTCAACCTATCCATAACTTATATGGAGTAGAAGTAACTAATTTTGAAGGCACACGGTTAAGTACATAGGCAGCAGTCAACAAAGCATCACCTCAAAAAGTAATAGGTAGTTTTGCTTGTGCCATCATAGACCTAACCATTTCCATAAGGGTTCTATTTTTTCTCTCTACAACACCATTTTGTTGAGGAGTATATGGAACAGACAATTGTCTTTCTATTCCCTTTTCATCACATAAATTTCTTAACTCATCAGAGAAGTATTCTCGACCTCGATCAAACCTTAATGCTTTTATCTTTTTGTTCAACTGATTTTTCACTAAGGTCACAAATTTCTTAAAGCAACTCAATGCTTCAGACTTATGAGAAATCAAATTGACATGTCCAAATCGAGTATAATTATCTATGAAAGTGATGAAGTAAACAGCCTCATGCCTTGCTCTCACATTCATTGGACCACAGATGTCTGTATAGATTAGTTGCAAAGAAAATTCAGCTCTTATTCCTTTTCCAAATGGTTTCCTTGTTGTCTTTCCTGCTAGGCAATTCTCACAAACAGGCAAATCGACTTTTTCAATATTGCCCAATAAGCCATCTTTGGCTAATCTATTCATTCTCTATTGGCCAATGTGACCAAGTCTAGCATGTCATACATTCACATCATTATCATAAGATTCAGAAGATGCAAATAGGGAAGAACAAACATTCACATTACCGTATTCAACATCCAGTACAATAAAACCATCTAGGAAAAGTCATGAACCATAATAACTTGTACTTAAAAATAAGTCAACACCACTATTATGAAAATTCAAACTAAAACCAAGTTTAACTAACACCAACACAGAAACAAGATTCCGATGAATTTCTGGAGCGTACAACACGTCATATAGGAATAAGGTGCGACCACCACGCATCTTCAAGTGGCAGGTGCCAATCTCTTTGACTTCTGCTCTAGAATTGTTCCCCACATAAATTCATTTCGCTTTATGTGGAACTCGTCGGAACTCCACGAAGGAATCTCTGTCCTTCGCTATATGGTCTGTAGCTCCCGAATCTACAGTCCACAAATGATTAGATTCTGTCAGAAAAACTGAATTAGACATATAATTAGTACTCATACTAATAGATAGGGTATCTATCTTCTTCGGCTCACCACAATCGCGAGCAGTGTGATCTTTCTTACCACAGTTATAACATTTCACCATTGAAATGTTCAACTTTCTGAAAGAACGCTTTCCTTTCTCTTGTTGGTTGATTCTTGGTTTCTTATCTGAAGAACTTGCTCCCTTGCCCTTCCATCTCTTGAACCCACCCAATTGCTTGTGCTTGGAGCTCAAAGCCCCATGTGAGCTAGAACTAGCAAAATAGACGTCAGCTTCCTGTTTAGCCGCCAGGAGGCGGTCCTCTTCTAGCTCGAGATGGCGCAAGGCATCCTTAAATGTCTTTATATTTTCGTTGTGGGTTAGGTGGACTTTCATATGCTCCTAGCTTTGGGGCAGGGAACGAATAACTGCTTGCACTTACTGCTCATTGGTTAGAACATGGCTAGCATTCTTCAGCTCACTAATCATGTTTGACATACGCTTCAAATGTTGTTTCATGGTTTGACCATTAGGCTTCTTATAAGAGTCAAACCTAATTGTGAGTTGTCTTAGTTTAATCACAGAAGTCTGACCAAACCTTGCTGCCAATGCTATCCACATATCTTTGACATTTTCAAAACGCCTAAATTCTCGCATGACTTCATTGTCCATGCTACTCAGCAACGTAATGCGAGCAATAGAGTTCTTCTTTTTCCAAGCATTAAATGCTTCTTTGTCCCTCCTATATTTTGCAGTATTCCCATCTTTAAGCTCTTCCATAACAAGGTTAAGAGCTTCCAGTGCCTCTTGCTCTTCCAGCACATACTGGATTTTCATGTTCTAGATTTCATAGTTATCGCCGTTTAACTTTTCTCCTTTGTTCAGTTCAGCAACTATATTCTTTGAAGCTAAAGCCATGGTATCTGAACATTTCAGACATTTACGCACGAATTATTAATGCCTCTCGTTTATGCATCAGTTTTACACAAACTGATTACATTAATGAATAATTTCACGTAAGGTTTCAGAATCGAAAGTTCACTTTATTCCCAATCATCATCTAAAATCCTAATTTGAAATTATCGTTAACGTAATCATTAAGGTAAAATTATGTTCTTTAAAGTTACTAAAACTTTTAGAACTCCCACTTAACCACATAATACCAACAATGCAGTTATCATATAGAATAGTACCATGAACTATTCATAATAAAGTCTCCCATCAACATTATATGAATCTAACTTAAATATTCATAACCAAATATGTTATAATATTCACAGAAAAAATCCCATAAAAACACAATCAACATGAATGAGAAATAATAACATGTAAGGAAAATATTCACAAAAATAGTTAATCCTTAAGAAACAACATTAGTCCCACATATGTTTTTCATGAAAAGGGAAAGACTCCATCAACTCCTCGGGAAATTTCGTAGGATGAGTAGCTGCCCATATCAAGGCTTTGGCAAAACCCTTGGGTTTTTGCCAAGGCGCATTTTGCCTACGCTAAGACCCATTCATTGTAAGCATTGACGTTTTCAACGTTCTAACCCTTGTGAACTCTTTTAGGAAATTAATCCCTAGCGCCTTATAACTATATGCACCAACTTTCCATAAATCATCTATGACTCTATGCCATTCCATAGGAAGAGTGGTTTTCAGCGCTTTGACCTTCTTAAAATCTGGCATTAAATAATCCCTCCATATGATTTCTTGAATCATCTCGTTGACTCTGATGACATGGGTCATCATATCAACATCACATTCCCATCGATAGGCAGTCAACTCATCTATCAGCCTTGAAAGTATTAATCTTTCTTTTGCCAATCTGGGGAATATAGGGGTTTGAATCCTATATACTATTGTTGCTGCAACAAATGCAAAATAAAAGGATTACTCATATCCATAGTACAATAATACAAAAAATTAGGATCCTGCCACTTTTCCTTTCTTTTTTTTTTTGTCAACGATCAACAGTCATCAGTCAATGGTCAAACCGTCAACGGTCAAAGTCAACGGGTCACGGTTCGGTCCAAGTCAACGATTTGACCAGATTGTTGGTTTGCGCACGCACATGCGATGACGTCACGCAGCGGTTGCACACGATTGCGATCGTTCGCGACTCGTGGGCGTGTGAGGCCTACGCGCAAATGGCCTCACCGGCGCGTGTAGGCCACCGCCACCCTTGCTGGAGTCGCCTTGTGACGGGCTACCAGTCAAAATTTTCATCTCGACGAGTACTTCCCACATATCTAATAAAAATTTATATTCACCGAGAAAATTTTCTGAAAAAGGCCATGAACAGTATAAAAAAACTTGTAAACATACATAGTCACAAACCCTATTCATCTCGGCAAAAATCAACACAATCATGGTATGATCAGGAAACAAGTAATCAGGCTCTGATACCAATGTAAGGAAAGACATTCCTAAAAACGATTCACGAAATTGCGAAAAAACGTGCCCAATATTAACTTAAATCACTGATCGTACAGATATATCACGTAAACGAACATACTCGGATTTCCACAGATTAAATGCCTCGATTTGCAGCCTTGTGAGAGAATTCGCGAGCCGATTTCGCATCTGTGGGGGAGAGGGAAAAACGTTTGTCGTTTTCTTTGTCGTTCTTCTATCGTTAAGAAGTGAAGAACGTAACTCCCTTTTGAGAGTTACATACTCTTCAAGTAACCGCCTTTGGCAGTTACTCAATGCCATGGGCTTGGGCTGGGTTAGCCCAACATGGGCGGACCACTCATTACCCAACCCATAAAATCATTAGTTTAATTGAGAAAAAATACCACAAATAATTCTAAATTATGCCCACAATAATACTAATATCCCAATTCTCTTTTTAAGTTACTAGAAATCTTAAACTTGTACTAGTCTGACAAATATACCATTTATCATAGTTCCATCTAAGACAACCGTATAAGTGGACAACAGTAGATAAACAAAGCTAACGTGAATCCAACATGGCTTTAGTGAAAGCCAAAACAACGTCCATTAGGGGGAATAATCATTTCTCTTTCGTGGCCATGTCAGAGTATTTCCCTCTAGAAAGGTGTTATTGTGGCTTCACAAAAGCCACCTTGGATTCATGGTAGCTCCGTTTGCTTGCTGTTGTCCACGTAAGCCGTCACGTAAACAAGATTTTGTAACTCATTAACATGTTAAAAGCTTAACTTTTTATGCGAATTACCAATCTTAGTTAAAGTGTTTTACCAACATTTATCTCTACTAACTAACTTTAACTTAGCAAATAGTTTTTAAGTCATATACCAATTTTGTATGATTAATTATAAAATAGTGAAAAAAATTTATAGAAGGGAGTTTCAATAAACTTAATTTATTCAAAATGCTATTTAATAATTTACCAAACATTTTTTTTACAACATTACAAACTAGTTAGAGAATTCATTGACAACATTAAGTATTTCAATTTAATAATTTGTTATATTTTTAATATCATTTTTAAATGGGTCATTATTAATGTTCATAATAAAATAGCCAATAATGTCCACAAATATAAGTATACTTAACTACATTTTGTTTTTTTATAACACAATATGTTCGAATCTTGCAGCTCGACTAATCTCCATGGGTGCCCTAACCATGTACATCAGCTAAGCCTCCACCTATGGGGTAAGGGTTAATTGGTTCTTATGTTTTTTTATTTTATTTTATATAACAATGAAAAAAACTGCATTGTCCTCACTTGCACTGGTTGCCGTAGTCGCCTTCATATTTCGAAACCTCAATTGCTTTGCGGAATTCATGGTTCACAAGCCTGGTGAAGGGTTCTTTCTTTGGCTCGTGGTGGTTCTACTTTCACCACTGGTAATATGCTTGTCTTCTCAAGAAAGTCACGGGAAACACAAAATTCTTGATAACTTAGAGGAACAAGATTAAGGGTGAGTTTGGTTCAGCATTCCCAAGGAGCTTTTAGCCTCCAAAGCTTATTGAGGAAATGCTGGGATATTTGGTAAGCAGCTTTTGATCAAATTTTGGCTTTGGGAATGTTAAAAGACCAATACTTTCTAGCATTGGGCTTTCAGCATTTCCAAAGCCGAACTAAACCCACCCTAAGTAGACCCTTGATCGGAGTTGAAAAATAAGCATCAACATCTCTGAAGTTTGATGTTGGCATAACTACTGGTAAAGTATCTGAACTTGCGTGAATTGTTTTTCTTAGTTTCTCATCAAAATATTTGGAATCGAGCAAGTTGATTCTATCATATCATTCGATCGGTGGACATATTGCATTTCTGTTTGATCAAACAGTTCCAAATGTTGAGCAATATCTTCCAAAAGAAAAAAAGTTCATGATATGTTATCAATTTGTAGTGCAGGATACACCATCCTTCAAGCACTTCATGTCGCCGTGATATCATAATGGACTTCCTGCGACACTGATTTCAGATGGCTATGTTTTAAAAGTTGGTCGAGACCTATCTCACATGAATATATATCCACTGAAGAAGTACAATATGGTCCCCGACCACAGCCTCATTGAACAGTTCGCGTCTTGCATGACCCCTACCCTACCATCCAACTTTTACCATGCAGTGGAAGGAGGAAGCCTTATTCTGAAGAAATCACCGAGCTTTCGCTTTTGCCATACCGGATTGATCTTAGATGGGGGCGCAAATTCATATCATCCGACAGATGTAGTCATCTTCGCTACGGGGTATGAAAGTGACGAGAAGCTCAAGAACATCTTTTCATCGAATTACTGTTAAAAGTCATAAAACAACACCCAAGATCTCCATATCAACAATCTAGAACACATACGTTATGAGAAAAAGGATTTACAAACCTAATTTGGAATCCATCGTTCTTGATGCGGAATGTCGATGATCCCACTTAAGTCCTTCTCCTCTATTGCTCTTTTAATCACTAGTTCAATAAGACTGCCTCTCTCACGATTTTCTTGACGTGAGGAATTATGTGCGCGTTAGGGTTAGAAGAGAGACTTAAGCACTTTTATAGAGTTTTAGAGCCAAACCCTCTCATTACGGGCCGGGTTTAATTCGGCCCACACTAGCCAGTCCCATATTAGACTAATTAAGAATATTTATATCTAACTTTATTAAACCAATTAAATTACAATATTAATTAAGATAATCCATAATTAGAAAAACTCTTACAATTACTTCCAGAAATGCTTAGCTGGGTCATCCTATCCTCTATATAGGTACAGTCTCCAGCAAATTTCGCCCTTCTGAGTCAATTCTTTGCCTTACAGCTGGGCTAGGAAGATGTGGATTTAATTTCGATTTCATCTTGCAAGTTGGGTTTGAATATTCAGCCCAACCATTTTTGTTTCTGGGGATGCATTCATCCACGGATTCCGCAACTGGCAATACTAGGATACGTGGATAGTCCCTCCGTTTTGTACACGTTCGAGATGAGTAAGTAAGGGCGCGCATGACAAAATTTTTGTTCAAGAAGTCAATTTCTGAGAAAAGAAATGTGTTTGATAACGACACAAAATTTCTATTCCCGAAATAGAAATTCGTTTGATAACAACATAAAATTTCTATTTCTCGGTGTCCGGTGGCCTGCGTCCGCGTCCGGCATCCGCGTCTAGCGTCCCACGTTCGGCGGCCACGTGTCCGGAGTCCTGCGGCAGTCCAGCGGCTGGCGTCCGATGGCAGTCTGGCGTCCAGTGGCGGAAGGCGGTGGGGGCGATCGGTGGGCGATGACGGCGATCGGCGGGAGGTGGTGGCGATTGGCGACGGAAGGCGGTGGGGGCGACCGGTGGCGGTCGGCGTCCACCGGTGGGTAGCAGGTGGCGGCGGGCGGCGATGGGTGGTGAGGGCGGCAACGGGTGACGGCAGTCGGCGGGCAAGCGGCGGGGGAGCGAGCGGGCGGCAACAATGGGGAGCCATGAGAGAGAGGAGAGCAAGTTGTAAAGAGAGAGAGGAGAGAGAAAATTTCTGATTTCTGATTTCTGATTTCTGTTTCAGAAATCAAGAAGTTGAAAATTTTAACTTCTGATTTCTATTTCAGAATGATTTCTGGAACAAAAAGTTGTTCCAGAAATAGAAAAATGAAGTTGCGTTACCAAACGGATTTCTATTCCAAACCTGTTCCAGAATGATTTCTGGAACAGAAATTATGAAATAGAAGTGTTGTTATGCGCATCCTAAGTGGGTCACGCAATTTCTTGCTGGACAGTTTTGAACTACCGACATTAAGAGAGATGGAGGATGAAGCAAGGAAGTGGGAAAGATGTATGCGTCGCTATGTGCAGGACAAATACAAAAGGTGTCGGGTCAGTGTCATGCTGCAAATATACTGCAATGATCAGCTCTGTCGAGACATGAGATGCAATCCCAGAAGGAAGAATTCGCTGCTTGCAGAGCTATTCGCCGGTTACGGTCCCAGTGATTATCGGAATCTGACTCCTGAGTCCTGACTAGTTCATTGATGAAGCTAGAAATTTATAGCAGGTACGTAGAAGAAACGTAAGACGAGAAAGAATCTTCGTCCTCCTATCTTGGAACATGCTTTCCACTCATTTTTCCCATTCCAGCTTATTGATCCTGACTGTTTAGATGGAATGGTAAAATCAGCTAGCGCTAGCATTTTCTGACAATGCCTTTGAGCGGCTAAAGTACACTACAAGTGTCATAATTTAGTACAGGTGGACATTTTAGTATTACAATTTCTAAAAGGTACACTTAAATGTCAAAATCGGAGAAAAAAAGGAACACTTAAGTTTCAATGGCTAGATTTTTCAGCAAAAATGCTGATGTGTCTTTTTTGGCTAGTATTTTAAATGATGTGGCATTTTTATAAAAAAAAAATGCAAGCCACGTAGACGTCTAAAATGACGTCGCTTGGCATCTCTTGGCTTTGTTATTGGAACGACGTCGTTTTAGATGTCGAGGTCGAGAAAGGTGAAAGATCATTGGAAATGCTTTTGCTTCGCTTTCATTTTCCTCATAATCTTCATCATCATCTTCTTCATGGACAACTTCCCTGAACTTCAAAACCAATATCCTCCTCTTGAGAAAGAACGAGAATGTGTAGAAAAAAGAAAGACGAGGCCGTGATGATTCACATGTGTACAGAGGAGAGTTGAATTTGAGCCTTGTTGCTATCTTCCAACAAATTTTGCCCCGAATTCCCTTCTTCTTTCTTCCTTTTTCCCAGATCTGATTATCTGGGGTTCATTTTTCTTGTTCGATTTGTGGTTGTCTTGATTTCACACTGTAAATTTTTGGGTTCTCTTCCCTGCATGAGAGAGGATGGGTGATGATTTTTCAAAAGTTATCTTTTTTAGTTTTTTTGAATTGTGTTTGGGTTTTAGGTTTCTACATCGATGAGAAAGGACGAAGGTGGCCTCTGCACTTCTTTCTTTGCTCTCCTGCAAAAGCGGTTGAAGGCTTGGTTAGGGTTTGAAATTGGGCATTTTCTTCAAATTGGACAATTTAGGGTTCTTATTTGGGAATAGAATGCTAAACGAAACGACATCGTTTTACCTTGTAGGAGTTGAGTCAGCCTTCCGGTGAGCCATGTAGACTTTAAAAATTAATAAAATAATGTTATGTCGGATTTTCGGCAAGACTCGTTGGAGTTGGCACATAAGTGTCCTACTTTCCGAAAAAAGTAGCACTTAAGTATACTTTTTAAAAATTGTAGCACTAAAGTGTCCACCCATACTAAATTGTGGCACTTATAGTGTACTTTAGCCGTCTTTGGGCTTTGCATCTAGGGGATATGAAATTCCATTAGACCTACAAGCATGTTCTTGGCATCAAGCTTCAAGTAAGTTGTCTCGTTATCAAAGCTAATTGTAAAAAAAATTTTCTGCTTTTTTAATGAAAGAGAGCGAAACTAAGCGATCATTCCGGGTACACAAACGACGTGTGGCCGCCTGCCATTGCAATTGCTCTGACTGTTGGGACAAAAGAGACGGCACACTCGTCATCAAAAGCCCCAAAACAGAGCAAGTTCTGATGGAATGAGAGCGACAGTCTCTTGTTTTTAAAGGTACGTCCGGTCCCTACTTTGATAGCAACTCGACGTTAAGAAAGTAACAGGGTAATGTCTTGTGTTATCACCATTTTCGGATCTGTCCATTGTCAAACTCTTTTCTTCTAACGGCCTGGAAGATAAGGCGGGTTCACGAATTCTTACGTTGTCCATGTCCGGACGTCGAAAAGTTTGACTGTATATTCGACCTGGAAGTAATATCTTGGGGCACCTGTTCATTCTGGGTGTTAACATGTCGAGATGAACTTTAACAGAACTTGCGGAAAACGCGACAAGTTTAAAGGCCATCATGGTTGTAAGAACGAATGGAATTTGAAGGAAACTTGTCGTAACGTCGCGAGTGCAAGAACTAGGATCAACTAGAAGTAGGATCAACTAAAGCTAGCATCTAGATATGTTGAGGAATCTTGCGAGGCAAAGATCTTTCTTTTCCTAGTCTTTGGCGTTTATTAGCCTTCCACTCTTTATTCAAAGTCAAGGAGGTGGAAAGTCGATATGAAGTTGGGAGGTGACAAATGGGTGAGTTCCATCAGAGTCCTTAGTTCGGCTCATTTGTTACTCAAGCCTGCCCGTAACAAACAATTTATGTATGATACTACCAAAAGCATCCGATAAATAAAGTAAGGTCGCGTTAGTCCAATTTACGCCGACTTGACTGGATATATGAATTATTTTATTCTTTTTTAGCTTAAATTGGAAATCTGGAACAATCATCAGTCTCATTAGCCGATGATGCATGTTAAGTCGGTCAAGAGGGGTTGTAGATCACGTCGATTCTTAGGAAAAAGAAGAAGATGCTATTATGTAATTTTCAAGACGCGTCTCTCTTTAGAGTAGAAGTTAAAGTTGAATGGTGTCGTGTTGTCAGTCGGAGTTTATGCAATTGCATTAAGTGCTTTTGTCATGTATTTTTCCTTTTTCGGGTAAAAAAAAAATTATCGTATTGGGTTTATGGGCAAAAAAGGATAAACCCGGTTTGATATGTGTCGGGCACGAGTCGGATCAAATCAAATCGCAACCCATTTATGACCTGGATTCCAATCACCAGAACTTGTCCGAACCGGCCCGGGTTGGCAGCTCTCCTTTCAGATAGCATCCTCTCTTTGTTTTTTTAGCTCGCAGCTGGAGCTGCTATTCCACGGTGACCTCTTTGTTTTCTGCCGCAACCAACTTGCAAGTCAACGCCAGCAGTAGCGACGGGATATGATGTTGGAAAGCCGACCAAAATCAATCATCCGAAGAGGGAGCTGAACGAGGGACCATTCATATTCAGTAACACGAACGATCCCCCGTCATTCAACGAGATGTAAACATCAAGACATCTCTAAGAAAAGATCAATGCGTAGGCTGTATTAGATATTTGACTTTTCCCTCCTTTAGGTTGCTCGTCTCCGCAGTCTCTTTTGACTCCATGCCATTATCCTCCGTGAGATTTAGTATCGCATAGATCGTCACGGCTTAGCGGATAAGATCCCATGGACTTCTTCCATGATGAATTAAGTTTTGATTGTGGGATCATATCTGGTCAGTGGCTGAGTAGATCCTTTGAACCTTGAAGTAGTTCCTCCTTTGTTTTTGTCTTTTGCATAAGTCAACCATTTCGATCATGCTTGTAGGCCTAATTTAACTTTCGTTCCAATTCTACATTTTGTTTTATAAAAAACTGTTAACTTTAATTCAGTCTCAATTCTATCCTAAACCTTTTTTTTTGTTCCATAAAAAACCCTCAACTTTAAGTCAAATCCCAATTCTACCCTCACTGGCCCTAAGTGTAGAAACAAAACAAAAAATCTAAAGAAAAGAAAAGAAAAGATAAAAAAACATGTAAAAAATTCAAAAATTAATTAAATATTATTTAAAAAGTTTGCCTCAGCGTCAGCTGGTCAAATGGACTGAATCGGCACAAATGCAAAAGATTTATAACTAAATTGGCAAAAAAATTGTTTAGGATTGAAATAGTACAATTACAATAATTTTATGACTGTTTTGACCAATTTTCCATTTTTAGGATATTACGCCCTTGCTTATATATGTGGGAGCTGAATCAGCTCAACTCAGCATCAATAACACCATAATCATGGAAGTTACCATCACTTCCAGAGAGCACATAAAACCCTCATCACCAACTCCTCATCACCTCAGAACTTACAAACTCTGTCTTCTTGATCAGCTCATTCCTGCTCCTTACGCTCCCATCATCCTCTTCTTTTCTCCAGACACTCGCCTTGAGCGTCATGATGTGCCGGCCAAATTAGAGCTTCTGAAGAAATCTCTGTCGACGGCCTTGACCCGCTTTTATCCGCTCGCCGGCAATCTCAAGGATGACCTCACCATTGATTGTGACGACCAAGGAGCTTACTACGTGGAAGCACGAGTTAACCGCTCCTTATCGAAATTCCTGGTCCACCCGGACCTCTTGCTGTTGTGCAAGCTCCTCCCGGTTGATCTCATGCCAAAAGAAACATATTCAGGGAGTCGCACCACCAATATTCAAGCGAACGTTTTCGAGTGCGGTGGAATCGCCATAGGCATATGCATAGCGCACAAAATTCTCGATGGAGCTGCCCTCAGCACCTTCCTCAAAGGGTGGTCCGCCGCCGCCTGCGGCGACAAGGCAGTGATCCCCGACTTTGCTGCGGCGTCTCTCTTCCCAACTGAGGACTTATGGCTCAGAGACACGTCCATGGTCACATGGGGCTCGTTGTTCAAAAACGGTAAGTCCATAACCAGGAGATTCCTATTCCATGCCTCGGCCATAGCCACCCTTAAGGCCAAAGCAAAAGGCTCCGACTCGACACGCCCGACTAGCGTTGAGTCTGTCTCGGCCTTCATATGGCAATGCTGCATGGCGGCTGCCACGGAGAGAAGAAACGGAATCCGAAGGCCCTCCATTCTGAGCCACGTCGTGAACCTACGGAAGAGGATCGAGCCACCCGCGTCCGACCGCTCCGTCGGAAATATCCTCTGGATATCCAGCGCCAAGTGTGCGAGCAATATGGACAGATCGTTGCCCGCTCTTGCCAATGAGGTCAAGCACTCAATTTCAAGAATCGACGGTCAATTCGTCGAACAGCTGAAGGGCACGAACAGGAAAGGCAGGATCATGGAGTCCCTGAGGGAAATGAGCGGGGACGTGGGTGGCTTGGAGGACGGAGCCGACCACTTGGGGTTCTCGAGTTGGTGCAAGTTCGGGTTCAACGAGGTCGATTTCGGGTGGGGAAGACCCGTGTGGGTTAGTAGCTACGGGGCGAGCGGGTCGGTGTTCATGAACCTCGTGATTTTGGCCGACACGAGGGAAGGCGACGGAATCGAAGCTTGGGTCACGTTGGACGAATCGGAAATGGCCGTTCTGGAAGGCGATGGAGAGCTCCGGACGTTGGCTTCCGTGGATCCGAGTCCTTTGACGCTTGCCAATGGCTACGCAGCCAACGCTCTCCAATCTCCAGTACTCTAGGGTACAAGCATTGCTGTTACAACTTACATAATAAAAATAATTATGATAAAGGAAATGTTTTATGTGGAAATCATTCCCACGGAAAATATTTCTCCTATTCAAATTAGAAAATTCATTTTCCTAACAGTAAGCATGCATATGTGCTTTTATCGTAAATGGTTTTTCGTTGGCTAATAATTTTCAGCAAACAATCAAAATGTATGTCGTAAAAAAACAAACGATCAAATAATAAAATTAAGAAAATATATCGGACCTTAAATTTAATTGATTTCGTCAATGGGACATATTTTATGTGGAGAGCACACATGATTTTACCACAAATCAAGCGATACATAAAAAATGATAAACACACTCGAGTCACATGATGCACCAACAGCTCAAATAAAAAATTGGCCTCGACAGCAACCGCCCTCGTCATCATATTTTCAAGCCAGCAGCTCCATTGACGTCCCATCCAGGTCAAGACAACATTGAAGAGTAATTCAAATTGGACACGTGCTTTAGAAAAAAAAAGAAAAAAGAAAAAATCTACTTCTAACAAGAAATGACAAATTATAAATTACTTTTCAACATCATCTTCGAGGGACTCGGATCAACAACAGCGAATTCAAGAATTTCCGGGTCTTTCTCCAAGGCTAGAAGCTTATTTTCATCTGAAATAACCCATGCTTCGATCCCATTTCCACGTTTAGTGTCCGATAAAAACACGTAATTAATGTTTGGAATCTCTATAAGTTTTTTCCCAGGTAAACCAGAACTGGTCACCCATGCCGGAGTTCCCCAACCAAAATCAATCTCATAAAGCCCAAAATTGCACATACTAGTAAACCCTAGATACTCCGACCTATTGTTGTTGTTGTTGTCGTTGTTATTTTCGTTATTGCCATTCATGCCACCGGAGATGACCTCCTTAATTTCCACGATGGCCTCACGCAATTTCAAGAACCCACCCTCGCCTTGCAGATCCTTTGCCAATTGGCCGTCGACTCTGGCTGTCGCTTCCCGGAGTCGGCCCGTGACAACGGGCAGGTCATTGGATTCGGCTGGACAAAACCGTGCGACGGCCAAGAAGAGGTGGTTCCCCACTGCATAGTTGGGGATGGTGGGCGTGACTCGCCGGCGCAAGTCCATGTAGTGGGCCATCAACATAGACTTAGGTTTGGGGTTGACCGCTGCCATCATGGACTTGCATATTAGGGCAGAGACGACTTCCACACGGCTCGGCTTCTGGACCCGCGAGCTTGTTGCTTTGTCCTTCATTCTGGCTATGGCGGACGCGTCGAATACCAATCTCCTTGCACTACACCTGAGAGAAATAGTTGGAACGTGTCCACCCATTAAAAGAAAAATCCAGTTCGATTTTTGTTTATCGAATTCCTTACAATAGTACCTGGTGCACTTTGATAATAACATCTAATATAAGAAATGAGCCCGAATATGTATTAACAAGAAATAATATCTTAATGAAATTGGTGACATTTTCATATGAAAAATCACAATTCAGAGAGATATACCTCACCGTACGTATATATATATAAATCTAATATATAACTAGGATTGGTCTCACCTTTAGATTGTTCAAAATTGTTCCTCCATGATATTTCATTAAGGGCACAATAGTGAAACAAGAAACCTCTTGCAATTATCTTCCCACGTTCCACGTTTTTAGCATGCGGTTGCCTTTCTTTGTCTCTTTTCCAATTCTCGAAAGTATGTCTTGTGTTTGAAAGGGCACTAAATTTGATTATACTTATTATTTTGTTTCACCATACCTCTTCTTTTTTTTTCTTTTGAGAAATTATGCTTTATGATACAAGAAAATGTTCTAACTTCACATGTACAAAATCAACATGGTAGTGATTAGGAACCCACGTGACGTGTGCGTAATACAAATTTATTTCCAGATTACCAAAGGGGCAGATAGCTCATTCAACTTTATTTGTTTGTGAAATTGAAATTTATGATAAGCTCATACTTTATTTGTTCCTCAAGCCTGTGAGCTAGTCTCACTAATTCTCTAGAACTTTTCTTAGTTTATCACTTATAATAGGTAGATTAATAAATTAAAATGGTAATGAAACGACTAGTCCTACCAGCCTCTTTGGTAGCAGGGTGCATACACGCTTGCTAACTTCAACTCTTCCGGGAACGCTTCATATTGAGGAAACAACGACCGCGTCGTATCGAAATCTGGCCATACATCGTCCATGGACTCACGGGCCTTGGCAGCCCAAGCCTTGAGAAAAGTGCTCATGCCAATCCCGTCGGCGACCGCATGCGCAACCAATGCGCCGATCACGATCCCACCACAAGCGAAGGCAGTCATTTGGATCAGCGCCACTTGAGATCCGGTGTCAACTAGGTTGAAAGTAACCCCCGGAAGGAAGTCTTGAATGCCCCAGGGGTCCGGCCGGTCGAGGAACCATGAGAGGTTCGATCGAGCCCTAGCTTCCGAGAAGGGGACCCCTCCGTCGTCGCACTCGATGGAGAGGCGGTCCTTGATCTTCCCCGCAAAAGGGTAAAAGCGGGTGAGGGTTTGGGAGAGCGAGCACTTTAGGGCTTGTGAGATTCGGGATGTGGTGAGGGTTGTGCCAAGACGTTGGTAGAAAAAAACTAGGGCACTGTACCTTGAATGCATCAATTGATCAAGGAGTGATAGCTTGTGGATTTTCAGATTGTTTGGTGTTGGGGTGGAGGGCTTGATGAATTCTGTAGATATCACTTCGATCTCCATCCTGATGTGGTGCAAATATTTTCTGATGTTTGCTCGGAGGGTTTCTACTTATATTAGCATTTGTTAGAATATCAAAATCTCACGGCATTAAAGATATAGATCGGGCAACCCACGTGCTATATTAACAAATAGTCCGTTAAACCTGATTAGAATGGCGATATTATAAAGGAGAGAGTCTTTCTTTTCTTTTCTTTTCCATTTATTACCGAAATAATACATTATAGGATCCATAAGAAATCCCAAAAATCACCACAATAAAGCAAGCTCATAGAGTTGCAAAACAAACCAAAATATAGAAATCAAGGTATATCATCAGAGAATGGTTGGCAAAGGTAAGCATATGCTCATCTTTTAAGAACAGATCTGTGACTGCATTCAAACAAAATGATTGGCGGCCGATCATCGAATCACACATCATTATCAATTATGAGCATATGCTGAGATCTCCATTGGTAGCTGCAGCTTTTCCTTTCGGCCGTGTGCGGCCTAGGTTCGGTATCTCTAACACCATCACCTTATGAAGACAATAAAAACATGTTGAGCAAGCTCAGATCTGACACTTGTGAGAGTGAGCCATTTAGCAAGTGCAAGACGCTAGAGCCTTTAAAAAAAACATGTTGAACGAGCACATATCTGACGCTAGAACTACTGTGAAAACCATTGAAATTGGAGGTGGAAACTTATTCATTAAAACTTTTAAATCTAGAACTAGATCTAGCAAAATAGAACAAATAATATAAATATATGGTCACATTCGATCTCTTTTTGTTTTTGTTTTTTCTTCTGATCGTTGTAATAATTCGCTCCTAAAGTCACCAATCTTCTAGACAGTACTATTAATAAATCTTAGCCTTCAAACCTAGTCAAACACGGAACTTAACTTTAGTGCTAATAGTTTAAAGCAAGTAGAGTCCTAACAAACAAAATCGTTAAAGAAAGTCAACCATTATTAATTGGCGGTTCTAATCAAAGTGTGCCAAGTAGGTATTAACTAACTTCCTTTTGTTTCGATCCGTGATATCGACTAAATACTAATACATATATATAATTAGTCAATTCATAATATGTTACTTGCAGAGACAGATCAATTTGTGAAAGTTAATCGAACGCATGAATTCGGAAACTTATTTGATGCACGCAATCAAAATGATTTATGTATATCCGCGAAGATTATTAGTCAAATAAGACGTCTCGAGGGCACCTCGACTTCAGCGACAATTTAAGAGTTGACCACAATCGATGAACGCTTACCAAAGGGAAGATCCCGTTCATACCTATAATTAATCGAATCTTTCTTTCTCTACCTTGAGACAAGACATGTAAATAGGGTTTCGTCCGTATAATTTTATAAATTAAAGAGAGATTGTTATTTTTAGGGTTAATACCATGAAAAATCCCAAACTGGTACGCCTGTAACAAATTTACTCCAAACTATTTTTTTGACCATGAAAAACCCCAAACTAGTATATTTGTGACAATTTTACTCCAAACTGGTACACCTGTGATAAATTTACCATCCGTTAGTTTTTGTCAAATTTTACTGTTAAATTGCTGAGTTTGATACAAGTGACAGTTGACGAGGTGTACAAATTTGGGATTTTGCCCTCCATTTGTCTCAGGTTTGCCAGTTTAAAATTTTTCATGATATTAACCCAATTTAACGGAAACTAATGAAGGTAAATTTGTCACAAGTGTACCGGTTTGAGGTAAATTTGTCATAGATGTACCAGTTTGAAATTTTTTGTGGTCAAAAAAATAGTTTGGGGTAAATTTGTCACATGTGTACCAGTTTGGGGTTTTTCATGGTCAAAAAAATAGTTTGAGGTAAATTTGTCACAGGTGTACCAATTTGAGGTTTTTCATGGTATTAACTCTTATTTTTAAAGGATCTCTCAATCACTCTTTTCTTTCCACGGATAACTATATCTTATGTTACAAGCACTGTGTCCATGGATGAACGCCTAAATTCAGAGTTTCATTTTATTTGTCACATTTTTTAATAGTAAAAATTGGACCATTTTATCTGACAATAACCTTTCTAAAAATATTTCCAATCCCAAAAAAAAAAAAATCGTTTCCACAAATATTCATACATCTTCTTTGTATTTTGTATTGTTATCAGTATTTTCTTAGATGAGGCTAAGGTACTCTTGGTGCATCATACAATAGGTTACCTTAACCGTCAAAAAAACAAGTTGCCTTCTTTTCTAATATACTAGCAGATGCGTACTCGCGTTCCGTGTATATGAAAAATGGGGAAATAATTACCTTATTAAGAAAATATGGAATCATTATATATTTGGTTCATAAAAATTCACAATTCAAAGATATTGTGCAAATCTGTAAGGGAAGAGAAATATCGCAAGTCTTGGAATTTTTTTAGGAAGGTTGTTTTATAATAATAAAAAATGGTTCAAGTCTTAGAATTGGTAATTGTGCGAGATAAATTATTAAATTACGCATTTATCCATAAATAGAATATGTTGAAAATAAAGATGAATAACATGTGCTCTTGGATTGATTGAGCAGTCCATTACATAGAATACAACTTGACTATATACATCTATAATCGACAGTTGCATAAACGGTTATTAAGAATTTAAAAATGTCCTACGTGACTCCCACTATTTAGCAACACTAATCTACATACGGTAATAACAACCAATATTATTGACTCCACTACTCAACGGTTACACCTCTCCCCCATCGACCGAGTTGGTCTACCGACTGTACTTTATCGACTCACGGCTCCCAGCACTTAGCAATCCTCTGCTACTATTGCCATCTTAACATACTTTTGTCAATAAAGTTGTCGACTAAACACTTGAGCTTTTTTTTTTTGGTTGACAATTTGATAGAACAATAAAAAGAAGTGACGTGTCCACTAGAAGTCCCAAAACTTGTCAGGAAAGTGCAATTGAGTCCTAAAACTTGCAAAAAGTGCAATCAAGTTATAAAACTTGTCAAATTGGTGCAAGAGTGAGATTAAGAACAAGGATCAAGATCTATTCGGTGAAGGAAATCCTAATAAGAACCAGAGAAATTTGAGGGAAAACAGGAACCCATTCGAAGTCAAATACAAGAGTGAATTGAAATGAGAGCTTTCCATTGGCTGAATTGCAAGAGGTCAAAATTGCAAAGAAGAAGAAATTGTCCGTACCTTAAGACTTGGTCAGGGATTACAAAACACCATCAAAGGGATCGAAGAAGAGGGAATCGCAGATCTAGGGTTTAAAGAAGCTTGAGACGGATTAGGTTTGGGAGTGCGACCTTGCTGCTTTGTCCTTCGGTTTGGCTATGACAGACGCATCGAAAACCAATCTCCTCGCATTAACCCTGAGAAGATCTTGGAAGATTTCTATCAATTCAAAATAAAATTCCACAATGATAATAATATGGTTTATTTGCGTTATCTTATTAATTAGTCATTTTGTCCTCTTGATTTTGTACATGCAGACGCTTTTTGGCTTTGATTGAACATGGTCTCAACTAGCTTTGATTGAACAACGCTCTCAACCTTCTGACCAATTCTTTATCTAAGTGGATGTAATCATAGATATAAGCCATTAGGGGTGAGCGGTTTCACGGTCCGTTCAGGTTCCACCTGGAACTTGAAATCTGCCCGTCAAAATCGATTTCCTAGTTTTTAAAACCTGGAACCTGTGACCAATGTCAGTTCTAGGGTCTACTCGAAAAACGTCCAATTTCCCTTCTTGTTTTTTGGTTTCATTTTTAGCAAAACAAACTTCCATACATAAACATTCAAACTTTCGTTTCTTCCGTAACAAAGTCATAACAGAGTGAAGTGAAAAGATAAACCCAAGTTTTCTTAAGGCAAAGTAAATCCAAACTTATCAAGCCAAGCTAAACACAAGTGCACCAAACCTATTCAAGCACAAATTTACCAAAATTTTAACTTAAGCCCATTTCCTTTTCTTTTCTTTTTCTCTCTCTTTTAGTTATATCTTTTTTTTTTATTCATTAATTCTCGTTGCTTTTTCCTAAGCTCCATCCACTGTCTTCCTATAACAGAACGAAAACCCACCAGATTTTGTTCATCAACATGGATTTCAGAACTTCAAATTAAAATCAACACATCAGACCTTCAAGCCACGAGTATACGCTTCATCGTTAACCCAGTATATATATCACTAAACTTCCGCCATCGACCACCACCGTTCGTCATAAACTAACTCCTAGTATCGCAAAGATGTACCACGAGCGACTACAAGGCATAGAGAAGTGAGAGAAATCAACGAAATAACATCAAACTTAATCGGATTTTTCCCAAACAGAAACTAGATTTTCAAGAATATGTTCTTAATAATAGTGAACGGAGACATTTGGATCTCACCTTGAAGACGTGATTGATAGTTGCAAACAGCGAGCGAATCACTTAACTAGCAATAGGAGGTTCCTGAGGTCTTGTCGCTAGTGATCCTGGCCAACAAAAAGGTCTCGAGTGAAGTATAAGCTATTCGTGCTCTCCGGGCCAGAAAACACATTGAAATAGAGCTTGGTTGTGCAATGGTAGAAGCGGTCGTCGGCGGTGACAGCAACTAAAAGCAACGTCTGGACTTTCAAGAGGAAAATTTTTTTTGGAGAGGAAGAAAGCCAAGTAGTCACTCTTGGAGAGGAAGATAAGGGTTTGGTAGAATGAGAAAGCCAAAGTGTAATAAGTCAATTTCTATTTTAGGGTTTTGTAGGCTTCCGGGGGAACTGAGAATCAAGCCTCATAGAACAGGTTCCTAGAAATATGGAACTAGGAACCAGAAAACAAATTAAAACAGAGCTTGGTTGTGCAATGGTAGAAGTGGCTGTCGACAGTGACAGCAATGAAGAGCAGCGTTTGGACTTTCAAGAGAAAGAAGTTGAGGAGAGGAAGAAATTTTCGCCGAGAGGAAGAAAGCTAAGGAGTCGTTCTAGGAGAGGAGGATTATGGTTTGGTAGAATGAGAAAGCCAAAGTGTAAGAAGTCAATTTCTATTTTAGGGTTTTCTAGACTTTCGAGGGAACTTGGAGCCGAGCCGCGTAGTACAAGTTCCTAAAAATATGAAATTGGGAATTGGAAAACAAATTAAAATAGAGCTTGGTTGTGCAATGGTAGAAGTGGCCGTCGGCAGTGACAACAACGAAGAGTAGCGTCTAGACTTTCAAGAGGAAGAAATTGAGGTTTGGAAGAAATTTTCTCGAGGAGGAAGAAAGCCAAGGAGTCACTCTCAAAGAGGAATATTAGGGTTTGGTAGAAGGACAAAGCCAAAGTGTAATGAGTCAATTTCTATTTTAGGGCTTTGGGGGAACTAGGAACCGAGCCGCCTAGTACAGGTTGCTAAAAATATGGAATTGAGAATCGAAAAACAAATTAAAATAGAGCTTGTTTATGCAATGGTAGAAGCGGCCGTTGGTAATGACAGCAACGAAGAGCAGCATCTAGACTTTCAAGAGGAAGAAATTGAGGAGAGGAAAAAAGCCAAGGAGTCACTCTCGAAGAGGAAGATTAGGGTTTGGTAGAATGAGAAAGCCAAAGTATAATAAGTCAATTTCTATTTTAGGATTTTGTAGGCTTCTAAGGGAATTGGGAACCAAGTCAAATAGTACAGGTTCCTAAAAATATGGAACTGGAAACCGGAAAATAGATTAAAACAGAGCTTGGTTATGTAATGGTAGGAAGCGGCCGTAAGTAGTGATAGCAATGAAGAGTAGCGTCTGGACTTTCAAGAGGAAGAGGAGAGGAAGAAAGCCAAGGCATTGCTCTTGGAGAGGAAGATTATGGTTTGGTAGATTGAGAATTCCAAAGTGTATTAAGTCAATTTCTATTTTAGGGTTTTGTATGCTTCCAGAAGAATTGAATCGCATAGTATAGGTTCCTAAAAATATGGAACTGGCAATCAAAAAACAGATTAAAACAGAGCTCGGTGTTGCAATGGTAGAAGCAGCCGTCAATGGTGACAGCAACGAAGAGCAACGTCTGGACTTTCAAGAGGAAGAAATTGAGGAGAGGAAGAAGTTTTCTCAGAGAGGAAGAAAGCCAAGGAGTCACTCTCGGAGAGGAAGATTAGGGTTTGGTAGAATGAGAAAGCCAAAGTGTAAGAAGTCAATTTATATTTTAGGGTTTTATAAGATTCTAGGGGAACCGGGAACCGAGCTGCGTAGTATAGGTTCCTAAAATTATGGAACTGGCAATCAAAAAACAAATTACAATAGAGCTTGGTTGTGTAATGGTAGAAGCGGTCGTCGATGGTGATAGTAACGAAGAGTAACATTTGGACTTTTAAGTGAAAGAAATTGAGGAGAAGACGAAATTTTCACAGAGAGGAAGAAAGCCAAGGAGTCGCTCTTGGAGAGGAAGATTAGGGTTTGCTAAAATGAGAAAGCCAAAGTGTAATAAGTCAATGTCTATTTTATGGTTTTGTAAGCTTTCGAGGGAACTGAGAACCAAGCTGCATAGTACAGGTTTCTAAAAATATGGAACTAGAAATGGAAAAACAGATTATAATAAAGCTCGGTTGTGCAATGGTAAGACCATCAACAGTGACAGCAATGAAGTGTAGCGTCTGGACTTTCAAGAGGAAGAAATTGAGGAGATGAAGAAAGCCAAAGAGTCACTCTTGAAAAGGAAGATTAGGGTTTGGTAGAATGAGAAAGCCAGGCTTCCGGAGAACAAGGAACCGAGCCCCATAGTATAGGTTCCACAAAATATGGAATTGGGAACCAAAAAATAGATTAAAACAAAGCTTGGTTGTGCAATGGTAGAAGTGGTCGTCGGCGATGACAGCAACGAAGAGCAGCCTCTAGACTTTCAAGAGGAAGAAATTGAGGAGAGGAAGAAAGCCAAAAAGTCACTCTCGAAGAGGAAGATTAGGGTTTAGTAGAATGAGAAAGTTAAAGTGTAATAAGTCAATTTCTATTTTAGGGTTTTGTAGGCTTCAAGGGGAATTGAGAACCAAGATGCATAGTACAGGTTCCTAAAAAAATATTAAATTGGAAACTAGAAAATAGATTAAAACAAAGCTTGGTTGTGCAATGGTAGAAGCGACCGTAGATGGTGACAGCAATGAAGAGCAGCATCTGAACTTTCAAGAAGAAGCAATTAGGTAGAGGAAGAAATTTTCTCAGAGAGAAAGAAAGCTAAGGAGTTGCTCTCGAAGTGGAAGATTAGAGTTTGGTAGAAAGAGAAAGGCAAATTGTAATGAGTCAATTTATATTTTAAAATTTTGTAGGCTTCCGAGAGAACTTGGAATTGAATCGCATAGTACAGGTACCTAAAAATATGGAACTAGGAACCGAAAAATAGATTAAAACAAAACTTGGTTGTGCAATGGTAGAAGCGGCTATCGGTGGTGACATCAACGAAGAGTAGCATTTAGACTTTCAAGAGGAAGAAATTGAGGAGAGGAAGAAATTTTCTCGGAGAGGAAGAGAGCCAAAGAGTCGCTCTCAGAGAGAAAAATTAAGGTTTGGTAGAATGAGAAAGCAAAAGTGTAATAAGTCAATTTCTATTTTAGGGTTTTGTAGGCTTTCCGGGGAACTAGGAACTGAGTCGCATAGTATAGGTTCCTAAAAATATGGAACTGGGAACTAGACCGGTCTCACCAAAATTTATAACCGGGCCGGCTCGCACCAGTCTGATTCTCCAGTTCTCGGTACCATGCTCACCCCTATGAGCCAGATCAATATTAATCAATCAAAATTTGTCTATGCTATCTAATCTCTCTATCTTTTTTTTTTTTTTGTCAAATTTAAATTTAGGACAAGCATTTACTAAACTAATGAAAGTAGTGAAATAATAGTTAACACTGGATGTAAATCCTCTATCCTAGAAGATGCTCCCCTTGATGTCTCAATTAATTTCAATTGTTGATTCATATCTTATCTACATAAATATGGTTGAGATTGATTGAGGTACCGAGGGGCGTACTTTAGAATTAGAGGATATTCATGTCAACCCTACCAGCCTCTTTTATAAAATGAAGCGGGCATGGTAGCAATCGTCACTTCTTGTGGGAATGTTTTATGTTAAGGAAACAACGATGACGTACTGAAGTCTATGTTGGTGTATGAAGCCAAATATTCTATTAAGGACTTTTTTTGTTGTCCTTTTTTAGCTTTTAGATTAAAAGCTGCCTCATATATATATAGGCTATTTGTTAGCGCAGAAAAGAGTCTACAATGTTGGCACAGAAAAGAAGCTGTAAATAGAGAGAAAAGAAAAAGAGAGGCCATGAGGCTTGGTGAGTTTTCTTAATCTCTTTTGTCCTGATCTTTAGAGAAGATCGTGATTGTATTCCTACTTTTCTCGAAATCTAGTGGATTCGCAAAGTGCCTCTGCGCAGAGATGTACCCCAAGTTTGGGTGAACTTTGATAAAAAAAATTCTCTGGTATGTTCATCTGATTATGTTATTTTATTATTATATTCCGCCAGTGCGAATTGTTTGCTTGATTTTTTTTTTCTAGAATCGGTGCGCGATTCCTAACAACTAGTATCAGAGCCTAGGTTAGCTAATCAAGAACATCGAGGTTTTTTGGTGACGTTCGATTGAAAGCAAACGGTATGGCAGAAGATAAAATCAGAATTGATAAGTTCGACGGGTAGGATTTCGGATGGTAGAAACTCCAAATTGAGGATTATCTTTATCAAAAAGATATCTATGAACCACTTGAGGGTTGGAAACCCGAAATCACGGAAGTGGATCCGACAGCAGAATTAGAATGGAAAATTCTTGATCGAAAGGCATTAGGTGCAATTCGTTTAGGACTGATGAAAAGACAAGATACCACATCGCAAAAAGCAAAGACTACAAAAGAAGCCATGGATATTCTGACGAATATATATATATGAGAAGCCTTCCACATCAAATCATATGTTTTTGTTGAAGAAGCTGGTTAATATGAAGTTATCTGACAGAGGTTCTGTGATAAAGTATATTAATAGTTTCACATAGGTCACAGATCAGTTGGAATCCATAGGCATAAATCTGGATATGAAGCTACAAGCTTTATTATTTTTATGTTCTCTTTCGAAAAGCTACAATATTGCAGTGCAGGGAATTTTGAGCACTATGAAGGATGATTTAACTCTAGATGATGCTGTGAGCAATATCATGGATGAAGAGATGCGAAGGAAAGTCTTCGATGGAGATAATTTTTCGGCATCTTCATCTTCGACGGCACTAGCAGTAGAAAACTGTGGGAGAAGTAAAAATAGAGGAAAATTCAATGAGTGTGGCAGGTCACAATTAAGGGGGAAGAGAGAGATTGCAAAAGATTAATGTTGGTTTTGTCACCAAACTAGACATCGGAGGTTTCAATGTGAAGCCTATAAAAAGAAGCAGCGGGATGAGAATGGTTAGCGATGAACCTTTGCTAAAGAACTTATGTTTGTTTGCAGGGTTTGACTTGACAACAGATAAGTGGTTTGTTGACTCCAGTGCTTCTTTTCATTGCACCTCTCAAAGAGACATATTTGTTGATTATGCTAGTGGAGATTTTGAGCAAGTGGTTGTGGGAAATGGCTACATGTGTCCAATTGTTGGAAAAGGAACCGTGATATTGAGTATCTCAAGTGGAGGATGTCTAGTTTTGCATGAAACCCAACATATTCCGAAGTTGAAGAAAAATCTAATCTTAACTAGTAAACTTGACCAAGAAGATTTTGTAACAATCTTTGGATGCGGAGAGTGGAAGATAACCTTAGGGGCAAGAGTAGTAGCAAAGGGAAAGCGTATGGGTACACTTTACCTTCTCCAAAAAGATAATATTAGTGATATGGTCGCAATTACAGTGGTTTCAAGTAATTTATCTACTCTTTAACATTATCATATGGGACATCATGGTGAAAAGGGTTTAAAACAATTGCATTCAAGAAAATTATTTTCAAGTTTGCAAAAAGTTGAATTAGAATTCTGTTAAGAGTTGCATTTTTAGAAAACAAAAAGCTGATAGTTTTCAATTGAATGGGCAACAAAATAAAAGCCAAAAGCTATAGTTAGTTCATATTGATGTGTGGGGACCGGCTCAAGAACTATCTTATGGTGGTAAGAGATATTTTCTCACTTTCATTGATGACGCGACAAGAAAGACTTAAGTCTATACTCTTAGAGAAAAATAAGAAGTATTCAAGGTGTTCAAAATATGAAAGACCATGGTAGAAAAAGAGACATGTTATCAGATTAAAGCTTTAGAGTCTGATAATGGTGACGAATACACGAGCAAAGAATTTGCAAAATACTTGAGCTGAAAAGACATACACAAGTTGAAAACTATTCCAAGAACTCCTCAAGAGAATGGTGTAGCTGAGAGGACGAACATAATCATTCTAGAACGTGCGAGATACATGAGATTACGTGCGGGTCTTCCACTACATTTATGGGCTACTACAATTGATGCAGTTATTTATCTTATTAACATGAGTCCATCTAGAGCGCTAGATGAAGAAATACCACAAGAGCAGTGGTCAGGTAAAAATGTTAATTATTCATATTTAAAAGTTTTTTGTTGTATTGTATATGCTTTGATTGACAAAGAGGATATGAAGAAGCTTAATACAAAGTCCTAGAAATGCATCTTTATTGGATATGGTGGCGATGAGTATGGGTATAGGCTTTGGGATTATGAGAATAATAAAGTCATCCGCATTCACAATGTGGTATTCAATGAAGAAAAGATGTACAAAGATTGTCAAACAACGCATGAGGATACAATAAAACCAGAATATGTTCAGCTAGATATAATACCTGTGAAGAAAATTCCAACAGATTAGAGTGCACCTAAAGAACAGGTTCGAGATGAACCTATTATCAATGAGCAGGAAGTTCAAGAGGAACGCAGTGATCCGGAACAGACTAACGACCTTGAAATACCTATTTTGAGGAAGTCTACATGTGTGAGAAAGCCAAAGGTAATTTTTGATCCATCAGCAAATATTGTTCTGAACCACGTCTTATATACAGATTCGAGAGAGCTGGAAACTTATGATGAGGCAAAAAAAGATACATCTCACCTATAGTGGGAGCGTGCTATGAAAGACTAGATGGGCTCATTATCTCAAAACAAAACTTGGGAGTTGACCAAGTCGCCCACTGGTAAAAAGGTTTTGTTAAACAAGTGGCTGTACATGATCAAAAGTGAAGCAGATAGTAGTATCAGATACAAGGCGAGACTTGTGATCAAGGGTTTTTCTCAAAAACAAGGGATCGACTATTTCGAGATATTTTCACCAGTAGTGAAAATGACATCAATCAGAGTTCTGTTAAGTATAATTGCAGTGGAAGATCTTCATCTCAAGCAATTGGATGTGAAAACAACGTTTTTACATGGTGATCTTAATGAAGAGTTATACATAGCGCAATCTAAAGGTTTTGAGGTCAAAGGTAAATAACACATGGTATGTCGCTTGAAGAAAAGCTTGTAAGGCTTGAAGCAAGCTTTGCAACAATGGTATTTAAAATTTGATGATTTCATGGAAGAAAAAGGATTTACGTACTGTGAGGTTGATCATTGTGTTTATTTTCGTAAGTATGGCGATGGTGATATTGTATATCTCTTTTTATATGTGAATGACATACTGGTGGCTAGCTCCAATAAGAAGAGAATCGTAAAAGTGAAGAAGATGTTGGCATCGCAGTTTGCTATGAAAGACTTGGGAGAGATCAAGAAGATTTTAGGCATGAAAATTATCAAGGACAGGAAAAATAAGAAATTATGGTTATCGCAAGAAGACTATGTGAATAAGGTGTTAAAGAGATTTAACATAGATAAGGCACAACCAGTTGCAACTCCTTTAGCAAGTCACTTCAAACTTTCCAAGGACACGTGTCTTAGTACTCAAGTTTTGAAAGATGAGATGATGGCAGTGCCATATGCATCAACAGTGGGAAGTTTGATGTATGTCATGGTGAGCACAAGACCAAACATTGCACATGCAGTGGGAGTTGTGAGTCGATATTTACAGAACCCAAGCAAAGAGCCTAGAAATGCAGTAAAATGGAGATTGAGATATCTAGTAGGTACATCAAATTACTCTATTTGTTATGAAGGCACATATCTAGAGTTGCAAGGTTATGTGGATGCAAATCACTCGGGTGATCAAGATAGTGGTAAAAGTACCACTAGATATGTCTTTACAATTGCAGGTATAGTGGTGAGTTAAGTATCTTAACTACAAAAAATAGTGGCTCTATTGACAACGGAAGCGGAATATGTGGTGACAGAAGCATCTAAGGAATCATGTGGTTATAAGATTACATGGAGGAGCTACATCGAAAGTAGCCAGTGAGCACATTGTGGAGTGATAGTCAAAGTACAATACACTTAGCAAAGAATGCAGCTTATCACTCAATGATTAGACATATCAAGAAGCATTATCATTTCATCAGGTCAGTGTTGAAAAATAACGAGTTAAAGTTACAGAAGATTGATAGCTCGAAGAATCATACTGACATGTTTATCAAGGTAGTAGACAAAGAGAAGCATACTTTATATACTACCACAATTGGTATTACTCCATGTTAATTGATGAGAAGTAATGTAGAGGCACAAGTTCCAGTTACTAGTTTTTTTGAAGAAGATGGATGCAAAGTTGCTTGGTCTATCGGATATATTTGTCTTTAAGTGGGA
>BCNH02000006.1:10487184-10497683 GCA_001662345.2 Metrosideros polymorpha var. glaberrima | reverse complement strand
CATGTCACTTTTTGGTCGAAATTTCTCCCAATTGACATTTAAGTGATCATTGTTTTTTCGATTTGGCACTTAAGTGAGCCAACACTAAAGCGATTTCCGTACATAAGTTTTACCACTTTTAATATCCATTTGCCAAAGTAGAATGGGGTAGAAGTTGGAGCATTCTTAGACTGCGTATGACAAAATTTCCGTTTTAGAATTTATGTTCCAAAAATAGATTTAGAACAAGTTTGGAACATAAATCCATTTGATAACATAATTTCATTTTTTTATTTCTCAAACAAATTTCTATTCTAAAAATGGGTTTGGAACAGAAATTAAAAATTCTTTCTCTCCTCTCTCTCTTCACAATGTACTCTCCTCTCTCTCCCGGCTTCTTGTAGTTGCCCACCATTGTCGCCGCTTGCCGCTACTGCCCACCCCCATTATCGATCACCATTTGCAGCTGCTACCGTCATCGGCATCCATCCGCCGATCACCGCCATTGTCGACAACCATCCGCTGGTCGCCGCCACCAACTACCATTTGCTCACCGATTGTCGTCGCCATCGACTGTCGTTCGCCCGTCGATCACCATTGCTGTCCACTGCTCATCGATTGCTGCCCCCATCCTCTGTCTGCCCATTGTCACCGCCCACCATCCGCCGATCATTGCCACCCATCACTGCCGTCCACCCACCGCCGCCATCAGGGAAATAGAATTTTTATGTTGTTATCAAATAAATTTCCATTTTAGGAATAAAAATTTTGTGTTGTTATAAAACTTGTTTTTCTATTAAGACATTAACTTTTGAAATAAAAATAGAAAAATCGATTTCTTTTCAGAAATGAATTTCTAGAACAGAAATTTTGCCATAATTACTGATGGGAGGATATGGCACTTCCAAAATAAGAGGATTATTTTTTGACAAAAAAATCAAGAGGATTATCCATTGATTTTCTCATAAACCCTAATATGTAGAATTTCGTATTGTAGTTGCCGTTGAGGTCCCCTGATCCAACTTCGCATTGGAAGCTCCAAGAACAGTGAAAATCTTCAATCCGCGCCTACCGAGAATCTCTGTTGAATGAGCTTCCACTTCTGCATCTTTCTATGTGCTTTGTCGTCTGTCGAACATCACAGGAGCGTCTTCTAGCCGACATTTCTCTGTGATTGCCTGAAATCTGCAATCTTGCGGATCTCCTCAGAGAGAGAGAGAGAGAGATATTCCGAAATTGATGGCGTCGGAGGCACTGAGAAGGAGGGTGTGGAGTGCCGGCGGCCTGAGGCGGATGGAGGGTGGAGTAAGCGTTAAAAGTGGAGATGAACATCGCTTTGGCACTTGCAATTCGATTCTCTCACAGGCAAATGCAACCGAGGAAAGGATGCGTTCAGCTCCGTCTTCTTCTCCGAGAACGAGCTCGCTCATTGTGCGCACTCCTCATCCCAATGGGTGATTTTTGCTCTTCAGGGCAATTGCAATTCGTAACGATTGCATAACCATAATTTGTTTCCCCTTGCAGCAATCAAGAGAGAGCGCAAACGTGTTCGGATGGACTCGACATTTGCGGGCTAGAGCAGGAGGCAGTGGCGTGATTGGGAATAACCCGTGGGTACATTTTTGAAAAACTCCGTGCTCAATGGAAACATTTCCCGTTCTTTTCGGTCTGTCCATGCCGGGCGCGCTCTTGTGCGTGCTTGAGATAGTGATTCAATGCTGGTTTCACTTAGTGGTAGTTTAACATGCATTATCGTCCAATTAATTTCCAACTGATAATCGGTTTCGTCTTCATGTATGTCAATTCTTATGATACAACTGTCATCAGCTTCTTTTTCATGCCACCACCTGTTTGTCAAGCTGCATGGGTGGAGATACATGTAGTTACAGCGCATATAAGATGGGAAAATTTTTCGTGTTGATTGAATGGGTTGCTGAGCTAGCACTGTATACATCTAGTGGGTGCCTTTTTTTGTGTTGTGTGCGGGGTGGACGGAAGAGACAAATGGGGAATTTCTCCGACCTGCTAATATCCTGATGTGCTTTCTTTTCTATGTGAATCTCGTGCTATGCTGGAGTACTGGTCTTAAATTGGCTATATCACATGTGCGTGCCTTCTAATATATTTAGTTTCCATGGTCCGGCTTAATGGTGAGTGCCTTCACAGGGTCGGAAGAACGTCACTGACAAGGAGTATCTGTATAGGACTTATGCAACATTGGGAGGTAATTATTTAGCATCATAATTGTCATGGAACATTAAATTGCATTTCTATTTAGGCTATCTTCGTTACAGTAGAATTTTTTAGGCATATCAATGGTGTCTGTGGCTATCACCTTATATAGTTGTGTGCTATTCTTTCAAGTATGCTTGATGAACTAGGATATCCTTCTGCCTTGATTGACATTTTTCCTATGTTAATCCTGGTTCCTTCCTTTATGTCTTGGCTGGTTTGGGGGCCATGGGATGGTTTGTCAGTCTTTTATCTAAACTGTGTGTGCATGGCAATGCTATGTGGTCAGAGCTATTGTAGAACATTGAAAGTTTTTTCCTTTTTCTCTTTTTCAAGTGCAGCTGATCAATGTTTCGGGCATCGAATTGTTGATGCACTACGTTTGGGTGACAGAACCAGAGCTTCCAATCTTCTTTCATATCTTGGCTATGAAAACCAATCACTACAGGCTGATGATGTAGTTCATATCCTTGATTACTGTGCCAGATCATCAGACGCTTTGGTAAGATAAGTTAATGTTGTTGCTATACTAGATGCATATATTCAGTCTTGCCAAGAAAAGTGGTCATCCGTGCCCTGCAGCGTTTATGATGCAGATTAGAGGAGCATCCAACAGTGACTGTCATAAAGTTGCTTTTTTGCCTGAAATTAACAACAAACACGCAAACAACACAACAAGAAGCAAGCCATATCCCATTTAGCGGGGCCGGCTACATGAAAGCTGCCATTGCGCTCGATCTTTCATTAGATCCTCTGTGAGCTCTGTATGTTCCATATCTTTTCGTGTCGTCTCCATCCACATCCTTCTAGGGCTTCCTGCTTTTAAACAATGTATCCTTGTTACAACACCTCACTAGGGCATCTGAAGGCCTTCGTTCAACATCACCAAACCATTTAAGACAGACTTTCTCATCCTTTCCTCAAATGGAGCAACATCTACTTCTTTTTCTGATAGCTTCGTTCTCAATCCTATCTCTTCTCGTGTGCTCGCACATCCAAAGAAGCATTCTCATCTCTGCTACACTGGTTTTGTGCACATTCTGTTGCTTAACCACCCAACACTCCATGCTATAAAGCATTGCTGGCCTTACTGCTGTCCTGTAGGTCTTTTCCTTGAGCTTAAGTGGCATTTGGCAGTCACACAAAACCCCAAATGCAGCACTTTTTCCTGCCTGTACTCTATGAATGAGATCTCCATCTTTTTCCTCTTTTTGTAGAATGAATCAAAGATATGGGAAATGTTCACTCCTTGGCACTTTTAAACTCGAATTCTCACCAAGAGCTTGGTTGAACTTCTACCATTGCTAGAGTTACACACCATATATTTCATCTTAGTCCGATTGAGTTGAAAGCTATTAGATTCCAAAGTTTTCTGCCAAAGTTTGAGTTTCTGATTAACCTCAACTTGTGTTTCATGTACAAGCACTATGCCATCTGCAAAAAGCATACACTAAGGAACATCTTGCATATATCTTGTCAGCTTATCAATCGAGGCAAAAAGATCAAGGACCTAGAGCAAAGCCTTAATGTAACCATATGGTTATAGGGAATTCTTTTGTTTCCCCTCCATTTTGTCCTAATGAATATGACAGCTCCATCGTACTGGTCCTTTATTGTTTGTATATAGGTAATGCGTGCCCCTATTATTTTGAGAACTTCCCTTGGTACTCTATCATATGCTTTTTCCAAAACTATGAACACCAAATGCAGATCCTTCATTTGTTCTTATAACTTTCCATTAATCTTCGTGATAGGTAAATAGCCTTGATAGTTGATCTACCTGGCATGAAACCAAATTGGTTAACTGAAATTCGAGTCTCTTGCCTCAACCTGAGCTGGATTATGCTTTCCCAAAGCTTCATGGTATGACTCATTAGCTTAACCCCTCTGTGGTCGGCACAATTCTGAATGCCCCCTTTCTTCTTGTAGATAGGCACGTAAGTTATATCCCTCCATTCATCCGGCAAATGGTTGGATTGTAAAGAAGATTTTGTTTAAAAGGGTTGTTAGCAAAGATACGCCAATCTCTTCCAGAAAACCTTCCACACTTCTATTGGTATACTATAAGGGCCCACTGCCTTCCATTCTTCATCTTCTTGAAAGCTCTAAATATTTCATGCTTATGCATTGGTAGAAAGAGTAGTTTCTGCATTCTTCTGAATTACTCAACTCTCCTGGTGAAGTTCTCTCTCATATCCTTCATTGAAAAGTCCATGTAAATAATTTCCCCAGCTGCCTTTGACAACATCTTCCTTCTAGGAGGACCTTCTCATTTTTGTCCTTGATACATCTCACCTGGTTTAGAAGTCTTGTTTTCCTCACTCTCAAGCCAATTTGCCTATATTACTTTCTCCTCCTTTGGTGTCTGGCCCTTTATTAAGGTCATCACAAGTGGCTAGTTTTTCTTTATGTACGACTTTCTTCTTCTCCTTCTTTGCTAATTTTTACTCTGCTATGTTTTCCTCACTTTTATCCTTGTATATGACTTTGTGGCATTTCTTCTTAACCTTAACATTTTGTTGTACCGCCTCTGTCCACCACCAAGACTCCTCGTGTGGTGCACAACCCCTAGACTCCCCAAGGACTGTTTTTGCCACCCTTCTAGTGCAACTAGCCCAATAATTCCAAATCTGATTTGAGTCCCATGTACACTGGCCAATAACTCTTCTTTGAACAGGGATTGTTGTCTTCCTTATAGATCCCACCCTCTGAATCTGGGACACTTCAGTGGCTTGTTTCTCTGCCTTCCTTCTTTTAGTGTGGACATCAAGCACCATTAGTTGATGTTGGAAGGTTAAGCTTTTTCCAAGAACAACTTTGCAATCTTTACAACTTATACATTTTCCCTTGTCAAATAGTAATCTATTCGCAATCTTGAGGGTCCGCTCTTCTAAGTGATTGCATGCTCCTCCAGCTTCGCGAAGAAGGTATTGGCTAACATAAGATTATGAGCCATTGCAAAGTCAAAAATGGCCTTCCCCTACTCCTTTTCCTCTCTAAAGCCATAACCTTCACGAAAGCTTTTGTAATCTCTCGTTTCTTTACCCACATGCCCATTTTAATCTCCTCCCGTAAAAATCTTCAATGAATGGGGATCTCTTGAACTAGTTCCCCAAATTCTTCCCAAAAGTGCTCCTCAAGGAACCAACTTGAGGTGCATTGAAACTATTACAAGATCTCTTGGCTTGCCGTGATCTTGATAGCAATGATCCTATCCCAATTGTTTTAACATCTACCACATCTTCCTTCAAGGTCTTATTTACGATGATTCTGACTCCATTTCTACTTGCCTGCATACCAAAGCTTGAACCCAAGTTTGCGGGATCCTTTGCCTGCGAACCAACCCACGTAGTTTTTTGAAGGCACATGATACTGATCCTACACCAACCATTACATCTACCACTTCCATCAATTTACATGTTAAAGTCCCAATGTTCCAAGTCCTCATCTGGATCCTTCTCTCTTGGACTAACTTCTTTACCCTCATTCCTCCAACAAGATGAGGGAACACTTGCTCATTTGACACTGCACCCCAGCATCAATGCAGCGGCCTTTGCTCACTTCTCACTGTGCTCAGGTCACACAGCGTGTCACTTCCGGTGACGACGTAGCTTTTGCGCCATTTCATATAGGATTCATTCATAAAAGTTTGACAGTAAAGAGAAGAGTGCTGGCTGTCAACTACCTGACGCACCCTTTTCGCTCCTTTACCTGGGCTCCTGATCCGTTGTGGATCTATAAAACTTGCAAGCTCTGTGAATATAACTTAAGAATAATTGCCTTCCTTCACTCTGTGTGCTAAAAGGCATAGATACTGTTATTGTTGATATTTTTAATTCATGATCATAACATACACAAGATGAAATTTTATTGTGTTCACATGTGGTGGGTTTTTGCTTAACTTTTGTAAATTTCTTTGGACTTTCATTGTCACAAGAAGCCATGTATCTCATGAGCAAAAATCCCATGCATATACTTGCGCTGGAAATAGTGTAGGAAGATACTAAGTGCTTTTTTCCTTTAGCTTTTGGCTCGGAGCATAACCCACCAAATGGACTATGAGAGAGGACGACATTCGATCTGCTTATAGGTGTTCAGTGTAGTAGATTTTTAACTTTTGTTGATGATGGATAAATTTCCTTAGTTATGAAGATAGCAGAGAGATGTACAATTTTCTTTTGCCCCCTTGGAGTTTGCACACCATAGGATACACTGTGCCTTTTATATCATTGGTCAAATATCTCACCTCTGAAAAGAAATTTCTTTAATCCAAATAAAGCCCCAGAAACTGATGATAACATTAGGATAGCCTTCCTTGCTCAGATTTTATTAACTTCAATCTGTTGATTTTGGCTGCTTCTGGCATTTTGAAATGGAAAAGATCATGGATTTTGTGAGTAGATTTTTTATTTTTGCTACTTTATCATATGTATATATTGAACAAATTAATTATCTTTAAGTAAAGATACTACAGATGCAGGTTTTAGTTTCTACTCACAAACATATTTTCCATTTCATTATCCCATTCAATGATATGCAACAGAGACTTCATATTTCCTCTTTCAGTTGATGCTAGGCGTGATCTATTGTCGTGTCAGGGTTGACATGGGACTGTATTTGGATCTTATTCAAGCAAGCCTTTAGGTTGTTAAGCTGATGTGGTGTTTGATGGGTATGCAGTTTGCCATGGAAACTTGGAAGTTGATTATTGAGAAGAAGATCAGCATGGGGGAAAGATGCCACATTCTTACTTTGCAGGCGCTTTGTAGAGCTGGTTGCTTGGCAGTGGTATGATCTTTTCCTATGTGCTCTGGATAAAAGTCATGAGAATTTCCTTTCACAAGCAATCCATTGTGGATAATTAGCTTGCTGCTCATTTAGGAAGTTTAGCATGGTTACTGAAGTTTCTTCTCTTCTATTTTTGAAGTTGGTAAATATACACTCATTCTAAAGGTCATTTAGTATTGACGATAGACGATAGACGATAGAAATGGTCCTAATAACCTTGAGTATCTTCTATAATATGAATGCTTGTGGAATTTTTAGTTTAAGATTTATTTTTGGGATTTCACTGCCAATTATGAATTAGTTGTGCCACACAATTACTCCAAAAATGAAGCATTTATTCTGTACTTATTTTCTTTGAAGTGTTGAAAACGCACATGGCGATACATTCAAATACATAAGTGAGGTTATCAATAAGTCTTTTGACTGCATATTGTGTTGCAATCTAGTAGATAGATATCTAGCTTCAAGCTCTATACTCATTGTTACTGTAATTGATTGTCCAACATATTGGTATCATTGGTACCAACTTCTATGTCACATGCTCTGTGGAAAATTACTTAAGTTATTTACTTACTTTATTGTTAGCACTAAAGAGATTCATTATTGAGGCATCAGAGCCAGCACTCACACAAAGGTGGTGCTTGTGAACAAAACTAAATACACTTTAAGTTGATCCTGCCGATAAGCAGAGGATGCATTCTTCCAACCCAAATTGCTTTTAGCTAAGATCAATTTTAATGATTTTCCATTATTATATTGAGACTCAAGTTTTTTGGGTATACTGCAAACTTTCTCGAGTCATGATTCTCTTTGATTAGGATTTCAATATTGTACTGTTACTGGCCATGGCAATTTCCATCGCAAGTTGCTGCATCCACAATAACATTTGCCATCCCCCCTTATTCCACTAACTGGGGTAAGCTATATGATGCTCGTACTAGTTGCCCTCTGTTTTCTGTAAAACATTCATTAAGGTTTATCTTTTGTGTCAAGTCTTCAATAATCTCTCTTTCACCATTGCACGTCTCCAGATTGATGTGAGCTGATATTCTCTTTTTCCTTCAATCGTATAAACTTGCAGTTCAGTTAACCGTTGAAATATATTCATGTATAGTAGTTGGTAGTTAGTAGGTGATAAGGAAATTAGGGTTTTGTTAGTGTCTCTCATTCTCTATAAATAGAACCATTTTATGTGCTCTTTCATTAAGCTGTTGAATAAACTTGTAATCTCTATTGATTCTCCCTCCCCCTCTCTGTTGAAGATCCTAGAATATTGACATGGTCTCAGAGCCATCAAGAGAGGGACCAAAATCAAAGCCCTAGAATGCCAAAACGCAGCTGTTTTTCTCTTGTCATTAGTCACACAATGAAGAAAGGTTTTTGTCGTCTTCTCCATCAAGCCACCAAGTCAGCCAACCATGGTATTCTCTGTTACAAGCTATACTCAGTCCCACATTGTTAGTGCTTCAAGCCCGTCGTCAATTACATCAAAATCTTCTTCTTTGTCAAGGATTCGAGCTTCATCCCTTGCTGTCTTCTCTCTTCATTGATTTCTTCTAGTCATCAGGGGGAGCTTGTCACTGGCCCAGGTTGTCCAGATTTGGAGAGTCATGCGTATTGCGTCCTTCCTCTGTTGTTCACAAGTTCTCTCTGTTGTGGGACTGTCCACTTCTCTCTTGCCGGCCATGATTCTTGGGTATCTCCATCAGCTTTCCACGTCATTGTCGAAAGCTGTCCTTCTGGTGTCATTGCGAGTTCATTCTCCACCTTTGTCGCTGGCTAGCACATCCAGTCAAACCCGGGTGCCGTCGTCAAAATTTTTATGTGTTCATTTCTGTCCAGGTTCTGTCATCCTTCACGAGCCCACTCCATGCCTCATCATTGGTTGTCCTCGGGCCTTCTCCAGCATAGTCATCAGTTTTGCTCCTCCATAAAAATGAAGCTCTCTGGTCTTGTGGATTTGTTGGTTTGGTTTTAGGCTTGTGTGAAATTTAAATTCCTTGTCAGCCAAAAAGCTACGGGAACTTGTCTTCAGCAAAATCTCCCAATTTTGGTCATTTGTCTCAACAACCTCTACTGTGAATGTCATCTATTGTGACGTCCTCGATTAGCAAAGCCGCTATCAATTTTCCAAGGCAACTGTGAGCACCAGAGTAAAGCACACCTTTGTTGGGCAGCCACAGTCGAGTGCCATAGGGTGATGAATTCATGAAGTTAGGTTTTCACATGATTTGGTTTTCATTATTTGAGGAAGAGAAAGGTGTCCACTTTCTGGTCTCCATTTGGCTCTTCGGTGCTTTTGTGAAATTCGACAATGTGGGTTACTTTCCATTTGTCATTTAATATTTAGCTTATACAATAGTCATTGTCTGAAATCTGGTTTGACATATCCACATCCGTAGTCCAGTGTGAGGTTCAGCTTACATAGCCCTTTTATCACAGACTATGGAATGAAGTTGCACCCGTCATAAGTTAGCTAGATGCTCTAGCTTGAGGGAAAGTGTTGAATTATATGTAGGATATTAGTTAATAGTTAGTAGGTGGTAATAAATAAGAAATTAGGGTTTTGTTAGTGTCTCCCATGCTCTATAAATAGAGCCATCTTATGTACTCTTTCATCACTCTATTGATTTAAGATGTAGTCTTTATTGATTCTTTCTCTCCCTCTCTTTAGAAGATCCTATAATATTTTCATTAGCAAAGCTATACCCAAGCTCTTTGTGACCACTAGTGGGGTTGAAGCTCAGCCATTGACTGATAGAACTTTGTAAAATTAGATTCTAAGCTAACAAAGGTGTAGTAAGTAGGACCTGTTAGGACAAGTAGAATTGTGAGTCTTTTTCACGCAAATTTGTAAAGTGCTCTGATGTGTAATGACGTTGATAACTTCTGTGGATGGATTAACATGTCTTCCTGATAAAGATAGCGGAAAAATTCTCTTTGCGAAATCATGTTGACAGTATCTTAAAAGGCTCAAAAACTTTATTTCACTGGTACAGCTAATTCTTGGAATAGACTTAACTCTGGTTCTCTGTTGATGAAGAATTCTGCCACTTTGGACCATAACTTAAATCCTTGAAAAGTTTGGAATTTTGATATTAAAAATAAACGAGTTTCCCTAGGTTGAGGTTTATATTCTCATTTTTGCTGGTGAGTGATAGTAGTTTGTAAATATGATCATATTTATTTCTGAGCACTGACCTGTGCACTGTTGCACATTGTTCAGGGACTAAATTTACTATCTAATCTCGGAGAAAATCATCGTGTGTCTCATTTATTGGATGTGTATAATTATTTCCTGAGGGCCTGTGCTGATGTGCAAAGTGAACTATACGCTGATTGCTTAGATCTGATGGAGAGCCGGCTTGTGGGGAAGAACGAAGCAACTTATTTGGAACTCCTCGAGGTATGATGGTGAAAATGATTTTTTGTCCATGGCCAGTGTTTACCCTTTGTTGTACTTTCATTTTTCTGAAGAGTGAAATGCATTTTCGCACCTT
>BCNH02000006.1:10469025-10486937 GCA_001662345.2 Metrosideros polymorpha var. glaberrima | reverse complement strand
ACCACTTTTCTCCAAGTATAAGTTCATGTCATACGTGTCTTTCGCTCATAAAAATTTCCCACCCTGTTTTAGTGTGAGTAGTCCTTTTTATGTTTCCTTGTCAGCTCTTGGTATGCTCTTCTGCAATTATATGGGACAATTGATCTGTTTCTGTAGGTAAAAAGGTCGTGGTAAAACGCTCTTACCATTTTGTCTTTAGATTGATCACATGCTTATAAAGGTACCTTGCAAAAATTCCAAAGTCCAAGAATAAGATCGTTTGACATATAGTGCATTTTACCATATTGAGGAGTACTTCTGTCGGTCCTTTTTTCTCTTATAGTGTAGATTCTTTTGTTTTTTTGCTCGCACATGCATGTGCATCTCTCAATTATTCTCTCAGTCAAGGTGGCAGCAGTTCAGATATTTTTACTCGAGAGATGTGTTGCATACTTCAAAACTTTTGACTAATCTCCTTGAGAACAACCGACCAGTTCTGATGTTTTTACTGGAGAGATGTGTAGTGTAGCATACTTCAAAGTTTCTGATGAACTCGTGGGCAACTAATTTTTTTAAGTGATAGAGGACGATCATGGAACTAATGTTAAACAGAAAAGCAATCTGATAAGGCACACGTAACAAGCGACGCATTTACACAGGGGCAGGGGGGCGTTTGCCCACATCAAGTTTTCTAAATAATTGTCTGATAGGAAAAAAAGTTAAAGTGACTGTTAAAGCATCTTAGATTCTGTGAATGTCTGGCTCCTCCAAGATCAGTTGAGCCATGTCTTTGGATGAGAACACCATTAATGTCGTCCAAGGACAAGTGACCTTGAACATATTCCCTATTTTCTTGATACTTGATTCATACATTCTCCAATATGGCTGATTTATAACATTTTCCATTAAAATGTATACAGATATGACCCTCTTTTATTTTGTTAATAGACTCAATATTATATTGAATAGCACAGATACTTTGTCATTTGATTTGTTTTATTGTACTTTAATTGAATCGTTATATTGACCTCCTATACTACCAGGCCAAACGCCTGGTGTATATAAACTATTACAAATGTTAATCATAAAGATAATATTCTTTTTTAATTAAGATGGGAAGACTGCGGAATGGATCTGATACCAGAAAGAGGGCATTTCCATAACTTTTTAGAGGAAAAAAAAAATCTTCATCTCTTATACCATCCTAGCAGCACAAAGCACATACCGTTCTTCTTTTGTAATGTTGAAGACAATGCAAAAGGCGAGTGCAAAGAAGAAATCTTGAACCACAGACCAAGATCAAATATTGGCATGTGGATTCCTGGGCTCTTGAATTTAGGAACCGCTCCATGTGGCTGTTAGATATAGAAGCATTTTTCACCTATATAATAAAATACTAGTTTCTCTCTCTGTCTATGCATTCACTTGTTTCATCCATTTCTTGCGATCCATTTGCAGTTGGTGAGTTTATTTTATCTTGACACATGAGCTCGATTGATATCTGAATAGATTCCTTTTGTTCACACTTTCCTGTGCACATGCTAAATTTCTGCCTTGACTATAATTCAATATGTGGATTGAGGCTAGGTTGTACAAAATGCTGCTGTTCTGTAATTGGTTCTAATGGTTATTCCTCCTCTCAGATTGCTGTGTGGAAGCAAAATCTTTTTGCGGTACATCATATTTGGAAGGACTATAGCAAGCACTACAATTTGGGCCTTACATCATTAAGAAAGTTTATTTGGTCATTTACAAGGTTGAGAGATCTAAAATCTGCGTATGAAAGTCTGCAACTTATGGTGGCTTTGGCTACTGAAGGTACTTCATCTAATAGATATGCAGAGAGAGGTTTGCATTGTCCAAAGCTAGATGTTCCAATACCTTCCATGAGTGAACTACGGTTGGAGAGATTTGACAAGGAAGAAACTGAACATATCTGTGACAAAGAGGATGGGCTTGCCCATAACATGGGGATATCCACTACTTATGGTCCTAGAAATGAAGTCATGTGTGTTGGCGACCGACCAAATCCTAAATATCTTGCACTTAAGAATGTGATGAGCCGGTCATTCACTGACGTGATATGTACATGTGCGCTAACAAGCAACCATAGCTTGGCAGAGCAGTTATTTCAACAGGTAGTAGGACTTATTTAGTGAGATCTCCTCTTTTTATTGTGTTGAAAAGCTGATAGAAGTTGCTGATAATAGAGTTGATACTTTGAATGCTCTGTTTAGATGATGAGTCACATGGAAGTGTCGACATATGATCTTTATCTTTCAACAAAATCTCCAAGAGTAATGGAGCTCTTTTTATTGATTAGCATGTGAATTTAGTTATATGAATTTCTATCCTGATTAATTATTATTGTGGTGGCAGAAATTGTTACCTTAGATTAGGCCCTCCATTGTGCTTGAGCATTTAGTCTTATGAATTTTTTACTCTATGCAGTATTTTATTCTGTGTAAATGATAGTAAAAGGTACTGAGAGAAGGTTCCTGTATCTGTCTAGATGCAAAACCTGGGGTTGCAACCATCAAGTCGTACATACGATGGATTTATCAGAGCAATTGTTACCGAGAGAGGTTTCACTGATGGTTTGGAACTGGTGAGTATCGGTTGTTCGCTGGCTTGCTCTTGGCACTCCATTTGCATTGCTTTCATCCGGTTACTTTCTTCTATCAAAGATGTTCTTAGAAGCAGAACTTTTTGTCGTTGCAGTTGAAAATAATGCAAAATCAGAAACTGAAGCCATTTGACTCTACCCTAGCAACCATTTCAGTGAAGTGCAGCGAAGCCTTGGAACTGGATTTTGCTGAGGCTCTATTGGTTCAAATTTCTGAATGTCTGCATCCCTATCCTTTTAATGTTTTCCTTGCAGCATGTAATGCGTTGGTGAGTAGGTATCTTCAAATATTCTGCTGCATGGCTGTTTATTAGGAGGTTTTTTTGTGGATGTATTGCAGCAATTTTAGGTCCTGATATTTTTTAATATTGGAAGAAGAATAATTCATGCTGTCAGTTTATTTTTTACCGTGAAGGGTTCCCGACCTGGCCTTAGCTTGAGAGTACAACTTGGATGGGAATATATAGTGGCTAACGGGGTTGGACCTTGAACATCTTTGTTTTTTTTTTTTGGTAAGCTGAGGAGAGTAAGAAGATGTTCACAATCTTACTAAAGGAAGATGGACGTTGAACATCTTTTTTTTTGGTAAGCTGAGGAGAGTAAGAAGATGTTCACAATCTTACTAAAGGAAGATGATTCACCATCTAGTTTGTACAGGATTGTTTAGCACTTCTTATATTTGGTATCTGAACAATTCAACTTCATTGACGCACACATACTATTAGATTTGGAAGATATATATATATATATATATATAACAAGATATTATTACTAATATTTCTATAATTCAGTTCAGAAATGCTTGGGAAGAGAGAGTACTTGCTAGTTCCCAAGTTCCACCAATCACCTTAATACATCATCTAAGTAGCATGAAAGTAAAGGTTACTGTTACATCACCAGCAATTCCAGTTAGTAGTGGTTCTCAGGCTTATTTGGCAGATATGAGATATTGAGATTCCAGTGCCCCCAATTTGCTGTGGTTTTAATGCCTTTTATGGCATACATAGACCATGAAGAAGATTCCTAGTGTTGATAAGTACCATGAGAGAAAAACAGAGATTTCTAGGGTGAAAAGAGTGCTTTGTGGGACGCTTGTTTTCAGTTAGAAGTGACAAATTGCTTATTCTGCACACTTCTGTCACAGTTTGAATGTCACACTTCTGCACACCTCTGTAGGATCAATAATGCACCCAGAAATTTACGTTTGTGGGGGCAAGAAAAAGATCTTACCTGATGTTGCAAGAGTTTAATATGTATATTATGGCGGCCAGCGAGCAGGGGACACCACCAGTCCCGTGAGGTCTGCTAGTGTTTTGAAGTTATTTTTGAGGATGAATTTTGAAAGTTTGGTGATGTTCGGTTTTTTCTTTGTTCAGATGTTTTTTCACTATCCTCAAAGTTCACTTGCACATTTTTTCCCTCTACAGTATAAAAGACCTATGATTTGCATCGTGCAGGATCAACCTGAGCGTGCAGTTCATGTATTGGCAAAAATGAAACAAATACAACTTCAACCAAATATCCAGACGTATGAGCTGCTGTTTTCCTTATTTGGTACTGTGAATGCTCCATATGAAGAGGGAAATATGTTGTCACAGGTAGAAGCTGCAAAAAGGATAGAAGCTATAGAATTGGATATGGCCAAAAATGGTGTCGACCATAGCCTTATCTCATTAAAAAATCTGGTATTTGTCTTGCCATATATGCAATCACTTTATATTGGCACTGTGAATGACATGAACTAACCTTGAGTATTGTCGGAAGCATACTGATTTTTAAAAAAAAACTATCCAGAGTTTGTACTTGGTTTGATGCATGCTGTTACTTAAGAAATCTCTCTCTGCATCACACAAGGTGTAATAAGGGTGAGAAAGCATGGGACTGGGATCCTAAATCTTTTAAAGAGGCCACTTCTTTCAATGATTTTATATCATGCTTGGCCTTAACTGCCTATAAATGTGAATTCTTGTCACTTCTTGACAAGGAAAAATCTCATTAAACTGTAGACATTGTTGTCAAATCAAGGGTCTGGAGCAGGTCTGCTTCTAATCTATCTCGAGAAGCACCTGCTGTTTAGTTTGTAATCTGGTTTTCATGCACTTCTTTGTGTTCTGTGGGCTTGATTATTAGCATTTTATTTTTTGTTTAGTCAGTGCACAGCGTTTTGAGCTATAAGCCTATGAGATTGGGCTTATCTGCTAGAGATAATAAAAAATATAATTGTATAGATGCTGTTTTGCTTCTCTTGAGTGACCATGGATACGCATTTAGGTTGTTAAATCTGAAATGTTACCCCTCGATCAAAACATTTCTTGACAATTACTGTTGTGAGGCTTCAACATTGAGTCTCATGCAGGTCGGAAATGCTGCCTTTATTCGAGAATTTTTATTTATTAAGAGTACAGTACATGCAATAAATTACACTTTAGGGTTACTCATATTATATGCTTATGTATGCATGTAGTACTGTTATTCTCACTCAGATCAAATCCCTGTAGCTACAGTTAGGAAATTGAACAATCTTTGTAAATTCAATTATATGAAGATGGTTCTCTCTGTTAAATGATTATAATTTTGCCAATTGTTATATCCTAACAGTTCTAGCTAGAAACTCACTCTTTTCTTTCAACATGTTTGCAATGGCATTAATTTGTTTCTGATTATCTTCAGCTGGCTGCTCTAGGACAAGAGGGAACGATAGAAAAGATGCTACGTGTGGCAGAAAGCCGTTTTCTTTGCAGTGGGACTTATGTGGAAGCACCATTATACAACGTAGTGCTGCACTCCTTGGTTGCGGCTAAAGAAGTAAGTGCTAATTTACCTGCTATGATCATTGTGGTATATTGTCCCATTGAACTATGGTCTTTTGAACTTTTCTCTAGGTTCTAATGATCTTTCTGCCCATCATGTAGAGTCGCAAAGCAGTGGACATATTTAAGAACATGAAGCAGCGCGGTTTTTCGCTGGATCCTGCGACGTACTGTATAATGATTGATTGTTGTAGCAATATACAATGTTACTCGTCTGCTTGTGCACTTGTTTCCATGATGATTCGTGATGGATTTTACCCCGGAACAATCACTTACACAGCCCTTATAAAGGTGAATTCTGAATGATCTCAACTTTCACAGTTCTATTCCAGCCAGAACCCTGCCTCGGCTGCCCCTCCCTTTGTTTTCCCTAAACATCTAGTTTCTGGCTTTGGCAATGTGTGCTCACTAGGTACTTTCTTTCAGGTTTTGCTGGTCTGTGAAAACTACGACGAAGCTTTAAATCTTCTTGATCAAGCCAAAGCAGAAAAGATTCAATTTGATCTCCTATTATTCAACTCTTTTCTTCTGAAAGCTTGTGAAAAGGTGTAGCATCTTCATTTCCTTTTCTATTTATTTCCTTGTGCATGTGCACCTGTCTGTGAATTAGAAAGGAGAAAATTGCTGTGAGAATATGGCAGTCATAGCCTCTCTTTTCCCCTCTTCTAGAGGCACTCATACTTTTTAAAGACACGCTTGGAAATTATGTCTGGTAATTAAGTAATCAAGCCTTTTGTTTGCTTTATGTATTCAAATCTGCAGGTTGTATTGTAACTGCATGTCACTATTGGTAAGAAACATCTCATTGCAGATGTTCTGCGTATGCAATCTCATCTGTTAGACTGATATTGATGCATCTTGCCTTGTGCAGTAATGTTCATAATTGAATCACTGATTTGATTGAGGGTACTCTTGAGAATTTTAGCTTCAAAAAGCATTTCTGTGTTAGTACTGAAATATTTTGAGCTTTTCCAACCTTTTGCGATTGGCTTGGAAGGTAGCAAGTTTCCTGCACTTTGGTGCATTTATGATTCTCATTCCGAGTTTGTGGTCCCATCTGGAGATGGCAGGTCAAACTTGAATGTGCTTATGCGGATACTGCCTCAGATACTTGCCAGCTTGTTATGGGACAGAACTAGTTTTGGAAAACTCAGGGAGAAGAGTTTCGGGATGTCTTGTGAGGGACTGTCTGAATGGTTAAGCGTTTAGTTTGGATTCGAGGTGATATATTCCAAGGTGGGTCAATTTCAGAATAGGAACTTGAAAAGTTGATGTAGTTTTATGTTCCAAAAAGTCTGGACTGGGAACGAACTGGGTAGGCTTGGATCCGAAGCGGCCAGTTCTCAGATCTACCCGTAAACCTTGTGGGATTTAGTTTTTGGGTCGTTGAAAGCATGAAAATGACCTGGGAACCTTGGTTTCTTTAAAGGATGCAAATTTCAGCAAGTAATTTTGATATCAAACAAAAAAACAAATCAAATGCAATGTCTAATTTACCATCAGAGATGAAAAGCCTAGACTGGAAGTATTGTCAGAGATGGCTCTGGTATGACCTGAATGGATTTGAAGCAGAAAGTTTGTCTACAGATTGAGTGGTAAAATGTTCTCCTTACAATATAACCAAAATGAATGTTGATGGCAACTTGCTGAAGCACTAGGGATATTATAGGATATAGGTGTTTCTACCCAAGTTTGTGGTGCCTAGTGGGTATTTTCATGATGTTTTATTGTGAAATAAATAGCACAAAGTTAACCACAGGAGTGCTGCTTTGTTTCTTTCTTTAAGATTAGTTGTTTTTGTAAGGATGTTGATATCGTTATACAGAGAGTTGATATCCTGGCTTATAAGCCACTGAGAAAGTCAAATGCCATATGACTAGGGAATGCGCATTCCTTAGTTGTATTGGGGTTTGTTTTTTCATGAGCACATTTTATTTAAAGCTCTCTGCTTCTCTAGAACTCATACAAATTACTTAGCGGATCTCTTCTGTTGCAGGGGAGACTTGACATACTTGAGTATATTATTGAGCAGATGCATCAAGAGAAAATTCAGCCTGACCCATCATCCTGCTGCTATGTCTACACTGCATATGTGAACAATGGATTTCACAACACAGCCATCGAGGCATTGCGAGTATTGAGCATGCGAATGATTTGTCAAGCGGATAACCCTCCTCAAGAAATGAAGGCTGAATACGAGGATTTTATCTTCAGTGAAAACCCAGATGCTGAGTTTTATTTAACTCGCTTCTTTGAAGATAATCAGGATGATCTTGCCTTTGCCTTGTTGAACTTGAGATGGTGTGCCATTGAAGGGATGCCGATCGATTGGTTACCTGAGCAAAGCCCCTGGGCTCAAAGGCTTGCGAGATGTACACAAGAATGATGTATTTTTGCTGCTCAGCTTCAAGAGTTCTCAAATTTGTTGTCGGTGTTATGACTACTTGGGCAGAAGATGGGAGCCCTCTTATGAATCACCCTGGTACTTCAGCAAACTTTCTCGGTTCTCATATTTGTTGTCAAGCTGCTTGCAATACAAATGAATCCTCCTGGTACTTCAGCACTGTTTCGACCAGCTGTTGCACCTTCCCTAGATATATTTCGGATTACAGCTCTGAATTGGAGGCTATGACATCGGCATGGGTTCGAAAATTGGGTATAATGGAAATGAAGTTGGAGAGGGAGCATCTTACAATCGCAAGGGAAAGTGTTCTGGTAATTAAAGATTTATATCTTCTCAGTGGTGCGAGGGACTTGTCCGGGACTGTTCACAAATTACCCACTGTTCGCACAGATCTTTTTCCGAGGGCCGGAGGATTTTGTAAAATTGTGCCATCATTTATATTTCTTCTTTCGGTTGCCTAAGTTCCATGCAACATTTGCATGAAACTCGAGGGCTTTGCACCCCGCAGCAATAAATGTATCAGGTTCAATGTTTGATCAATGAAGGCTGTGTTAGAAGGGAACTTCTCATCAGTTTTTCCAATGGATGAATACAATACATTCAGTCGTGCTGGTTGATATTCTTCACTATATGTTGTGCAGATAGCCCGAGGGTAAAACTTAGCACCGATCGGTCGGTCCTATCTTCTCAAGAAATCGGAAAATTTTCTTCTGCCCAAGATTTGAGCGAAAAGGTGGCGGTGTCGGGATGCATGGGCTGCATGTGAAATGGTAATGCAAGATATTAACATGCAGTCCTGTGGGAATTTGAGTTGCTTGGCCTGACGGCGATTGACAAAAAGAGCGTGGTGGTTTCGTGAAGGTGTTGAATGCTCTTCCCAATTCCCCTTGTTGCCATCGCAAGGGGGCATTCGGGTCACTTCTGAGTGGGGGATCGAGCGTTGTGTGCGACTAATGTTCTCTGACCAAAGCTATGCATGTATACTTTGCTTAGGATGGGTGGCACATAGACGTCGGCGTCGTCTCGCACAAGAACGAGTATAACACAAGGAAGATGACGACGAGAACGAGTAGAACGCAAGGACGACATCATCGGTAGCGAATGTGACGATCTCTATATTCATTTGGGTTCCGTTAGTCGACGCAACGACACATAATGTGATGGTGATTGTCGTCGTGTCGTTTTCATCAGAATTCGGAGATCAATTGAACGTTCAAAACGGATCCACGAATTAGTGAGTCTCAGCTCATAGTCGTGCATATGATTTGTTGTGCGCGTCGTGATGAAGTTGTTTATTCGATAAGTCCATTGAACACGTAAATTTATAAAATCAACATTCACAGATGGTTCATTCGATCCGCTGAATGGAACATACTTTTCACGGTCAACGGAAATCTGTACGGCCATCTAGTCGCCCGGTTCCAAGGGGCCGCGTCTCGGGTATCAACTCCAGGAACCTGGATACGGAACTTGAAGCTATGGGGCGGGCCGATGACTCAGCTTACGCAGTATACATGTATGGATACATGGATCCTGAACGCCAGATCTTTCACAAAACGAAGACGCACCAGTTAGACGACGTCGTGACGCATTGCCATATTGGTGTCGCCGAGAAGCTTTATTGGGATTAACATTAAACATAAATACCAAATCTCGAACGCCAGATCTTTCTCGGATAAACGACGTCATGACACACTATAAGAAGCTTTGTTGGGATTAACATTAAACGTAAATCCCAAATCTCGAATTCTAAATCTTTCTTAGAATGAAGATACATCGGATAAACGATGTCGTGATGCACTGCCACGCTGGCATGGCTAAGAAGTTTTGTTGGGATGAACATTAAGGCTTCGTTTGTTTCGCGAAAATGTGCTATTTTTGGAAAAAAAAAAATTTCAAGAAATTATTTTCTAGAAAAATGATTTCATTTTTCGGTGTTTGGTTGAAACCTAAAAAATACCTAGAAAGTATTTTCCATGGTTTGGTATGAAAAATCTTTATGGGAAAATGTTAAAAAAATCGTAATTTTTATTAATTTTTAATTTAATTTAATTATTTTCTTTTTTCTTCTTTTTTTTTGGTTTGCTTATTCCTTGGCCGGTCGCCAGCCACAGAGACAGGGCTGGCGACCAGCCACAAGTGAGCTCCAACTTCGCCCACGACTGGCAAGGCTCGAGCTTGTCACCCACATTTAGAAAGGAGCAAGGCAAGCTCGAGACTCGACTAGTGAAACTAAGGTTCTCAATCTCAAAAGAGCTCTTGTGAGGTGAGGGTAAGCTCAAAGGTTATATGCATAGTGGCTTGGCTTCTCCCAAGAAATGTGAAACTTCCTTCCGCAGGAGCTTAACATACATTTAGATCCACCGAAACCTGGCTTTGATACCAATTAAGATTCTTAGCCTCAAAAGAACTCTTGTGAGGTGAGGGCACCCTTAGAGGTCATATGCAGAGTAGTTTGGCTTTTCCCAAATGATGTGGGACTTCCTTCCATAGAAGACGCTGTCAAGCTTAAGCTCGCCTTGGCCAGTTGCTAGCTATTGCCGCGGCCGGCGATCGGAGGAAGATAAGGGAATTAGAAAAAAAGACAAAGAAAAAGAAATTAAAATTTCAAATTTTGAAAAAAATTAAAATAATAATAATAAGTTGTGCTTAATTTGGGTGGAAGAAAGAGAGGGGAAAATGATTTCTTCTTTTCAATAAAGGAAATTATTTTCCTCATTTTTGTATGTGTTTTTTTAAGGGTGAAANNAAAAAAAATTAAAATAATAATAATAAGTTGTGCTTAATTTGGGTGGAAAAAAGAGAGGGGAAAATGATTTCTTCTTTTCAATAAAGGAAATTATTTTCCTCATTTTTGTATGTGTTTTTTTAAGGGTGAAAAATATTTTTCATGATTAGCTTATTATCTGCCCTCAAATGCCGAAAAATGGGGAAAATGTTCTTTCGAAAAACATTTTCCGTCAAATAAACGACCTCAATGTAAATCCTAAATCTCGAACAAAGACGCACCAGATAAACAACGTTCGGACTCGTGACGCACTGCCACGCTGTCATAGCCAAGAAGCTTTGTTAGGATTAACATTAACCCCCGCAATTACTCGCCTCTTAATCAAAACAGTATCAGCTCTTAATCAGTTTAATCACCCTCCTCCTCCTCCTCCATCTCCATCCGGCATCCATTACAGGCTCGCAGAAGGAGAAAGAGGCGAGCGATTCCGCCGCCCCTTGCTCATGGAATTCGAACCTCCACCTCCGTCTCCTTCGCCTGCCGAGGCGTTCCCAGTGTGAGCTGAAAGCCAGTCTCCAGATCGTCTCACCGGAGATCCGTCTCGCCCCCTCCCGTCGCTGCTCTGGAGCGGGACGCGCCTCGCGTGAATCTGTGACTGTTGCACTGACGTCAAGAGAGACGGACAGAGAGAGAGAGCGCTAAGAGTGTGAGAGAGGGACGGGTTCGCCAGGGCCACCGCCGCCGCGCATGGCTTTGCCGCGGCGGCGCCATAACTGGTACCATCGGCTTCGGCGGCTTTCCCCGGTGATATTCGCCTCCTCCTGCGCTCTTCTCCTCCTTTTCTCCCTCCTTTCGTTCTTCGCTCCTCCTCCTATCGAGCTGGACCACCATCGCTCCCACCAGCACCGCCATACCAAGGTAACACCGTGGCTCCCGCGGCGTCTGTGGAATGCGTGTGTATTCGGGATGTCTCCCTCCGTCTTCCTCCATTTCAGTGCGCGATGGGATGTGCTTGTTAGGATGATTTCTGATTGAATTGACTTGAGAATGGCTTGATTGTAGATTAGAGATGGAGTCGACGATGGAGCCACTGCGACTGCGTCATTTCGTGTTCCGGTGGGTCGTTAGCTTCTTTATTGATCGGACTATACTCTGCTTTGCTTAATCTTTTCTTTCTGAATTCGCTCAACGTTCACTTCCTGTCATTTCGCTCCAGAAGAGTGGAGGCAAACTACAACGCAACATCTGGAGTTCAAGGAATTCCGAGTTCTATTATGGATGCAGCAATGCGAGCACCAAGTTTGCCAGTGAGTCATCATTTGCAAAACATCTACGAATTTGTGTCGTGTCCCCCTGAAAACTAGTTTGAATAAATTTCTCAATCTGAATATTTAGAATGTACCAGGGAAATGTTTCTAACATATGATTTCCTGTTTGTTTCCAAACTTAGAAACCTTGTTCAGTGGTTGGTATAGACATGCCTCGTATGCTTTTGCATTTGATCCTAACACTTGTGGCAAGTTTGAAGGTTCCTTAAATGTGCTATAGCTTTTTATACCTTGTCGTGAAATCCCTCTTCCTACTTTCATATGATTCGGTAAAATAGGTATATATGATGAATTGAATCAGATGTGGTCATTATTGTCTAGGAGCTGTGGCTGTTACCCAGCCAAACCGATACTTGATGATTGCAACTAGCGGAGGCTTGAACCAGCAAAGGACTGGGGTAAGTTTATTGTTCTTGTACCTTTCATGAGAGTCAAAGCTTGTCCACACACTTAATGTGGCTTCCATTCGTCTTCTGCTCTGAGGCTTAAGTCTGTATGACTGCACAAAACTCACCAAAGAACTTACCCAGAAGATTTTTGTCCAAATGATTGGAATTAAAATTGGACATTTTCAGATCCCAAATGTAAATGATGCTGACAATTGATGTCTATTATGATTCTGTTGTCATTTTCTTCTCAGGGGAATTGTATTGACTAAATTTTTTGTTGCGTTGCTGAAGAAGCATAGTCTTTCAGTTTAACTATAGATCCGCATCTTCTTAATCCTCGCTGATTTACAACATGTTAAACAAAAGATTAAGTACTAACTCGAGCACAACGATTTTGCACTTCATTCTAATTTTCTGTTCCCTGATCACTGAACTTGACCTTATACCTGCTAAACTGTTGGTCTTTGCACTAGATAAGTTGTTTAAGGCAAACTTGGGGATTGATGTACTTTATCTTGGAATCTCTTGAGAAAGAGGCAATAGTGCTGAATATGATGTGGCTTAAACATTTCTGTTCCATGTACTCAATCGCAATGGATGATTTCCGGGCATATAATTTTCCTTGGACTTACTCCGTATATCATTTAGCTTTTGGAAGAAGTAATTTGGAAGTGTATACCTAAGTTAATATTGTGTTCTCAGTTATGCTGCCATTTCTTTTATTACAAGTTATGCTGCCCATTGTTTTCGTAACGATTTAAGTAATTCCTTGACAGTTAAACATGTTGGACATGCTCCTAATATGTTCTTTTTCAGATTACAGATGCAGTTGTTGCTGCTCGTATTCTGAGTGCCACTCTTGTTGTTCCTAAACTAGACCAAAAATCATTCTGGAAGGATGCCAGGTTTGTCGTGATTGATTGCACGCACTTCCCTTCGCTGTTCAAAAGATGAAAGCTCTTGTTGATAGCTGCTATATCTGGAAAGAACAATTGTTTCTTCAGGTTTTGTTGTTCCATTTAATTGACCAGTTTTTTCTTCTCACTCCACAGTGACTTCTCGGAGATATTTGATGTTGATTGGTTCATCTCATCTCTTGCAAACGATGTGAAAATAATAAAGCAGCTTCCTAAGAAGGGAGGAAAACCTTGGAGCTTCCGCTCCATGCGTGTCCCCAGGAAGTGTAGTGAAAGATGCTATCACAATCGTGTACTGCCTGTTCTTTTGAAAAGGCATGTAAGTTCTCTGTTCTGGTCCCTTTTGTTCAGTTGTTTTCTTTCTCAGTTGTAATTGTAGATTGCTTTCCCTTGTTCTGTTCGCTCAATTGATGCTTTTGCCAGAGAGCTCATGATAATTCCAACTTCCCAAAAATTTTGATGCACATATCTAGCAGAGATTAGTTCTTAGTGTCTAATGGAAAAGTGAGAAAAAAATATTTTAGAGACCCATTAGTTGTATATAAGCTGAATTCATGAAGTGTGTATCCAGGGAACATGGATTCATTCGCATTTCGATTGAATCTCTAGAGAACATATGATTTTAACAGAATCATGAAAGTTTTCAAGCATGTGACAGAACTGACCTGATTGTGGAAGAAGCATCAAACACGGGATGACATGGTAATAGAAATCAAACTCAATTTTCCGTTTATTTGATTTTCTCCCTATCTGCCTGATGTAGGGTTTTTATTCTATAAAGTGGATAGCTTGTCCATCCCATGAATGATGTAAGATGGAAAAGATTAAAAAAAAATGAGACCTATGCCGTCAAGTTATTCAGACACTTCATTACTAGCGCACATCTGGTTTTAATGGTATCTGGATTGATGGCCACAAAGTGGATAGCTGCATGGGCTTGACTTGTTTTTCCCTAGTTTGGTAAATTACAGCCAATAGGGGATGGGCTGGATGAATATGCTTGATCTGTTGGATCTTCTAATTTAAATGACACACATTCTTTATTGTCAGATTGTCACAGTTTTTGGTATTCATTCTTATAACAGGTTGTGCAGCTCACTAAGTTCGATTACAGACTCTCAAACAAGTTGGATACAGGACTGCAGAAACTAAGATGTAGAGTTAACTACCATGCTTTAAAGTTCACCACTCCTATACGCAAGATGGGTGATAAGTTGGTGCAGCGAATGAGAATGAGAAGCAAAAATTTCATTGCCCTGCATTTAAGGTAATCAGATTGTGTTTAACCCTATTTAAACTCGAAATAAGTTTTTCCAAAACCAGACCTAGCCGGCCGGTTTGACCAGTTCAGCCGGTTACTGGTCAGGCCACCAATCTGGTTCAGCACACTATACCGTCTGGACTAAGAATGAGTCAAGCATTGGAGTTGACCCAGTTCAACCGGTGAACCGGTTTTGGTTTGAACTGGATCTGGGGACATGGGGACATCTTTAAAAAAACTACTGTTTGGTGGTGGTTGGATAAGGATTCAATCCTAGCCCTCTCCAACTCCCACCTGACACTTGACCATTGGGGCACAGCATTTTTCTTTTGGTAATTTCTTGCAAAAATATTTATATACCATTTAGGTGACACTTTCAAACATAAAAACAGCCTGCACCGACGGAGCCCAAACCCACCGCCTTATCTTCCTGCAAGGGCGCGTTTTGCCATCTCAGCTATACCCAGCTTGTGTAATATTGGTGCATTTTTCATATACACTGCATAATTTACCCTGGAAGCATCTTCAATTAAACTGACCGGTGATAGCAGCCTAACCAGTTAGACCAGTTGAAACTCATTCTGCTAACCTACAGGTTTAATATATTGGTAAAATCTTGTGAGGTCCAAGTTTTGCATCCGGAACCGCTTGTCCCTCCCTCTCCTGCCACTTGGCATCTGCCTAGTGTAATGACAATTTAAGTGTACTTCTTAGGTTTTTTGTCTTTGTTCCCTTAACTTTGAATCTCCAACAATAATTTTGTATTTTGTGTTAACTTATTAAGTGTACAATGATTCTTGTGTGCTGTTAGGAATACCTACGGGTGAATCTATCTACTGCATTGCTTGACCCTGTAATTCATCTCTAAGTGCCTGAATAACCATAGTGGGGTGTCATAGAGCAACTTCTTGTCCTTGTGAGGATTTCTTTTTCAGGATTGAATGACAATTTCTATGCCCGTTAGTTGTAGCACTATATGCATATCTTACAGGAAATGACCAAAATTTGACTGTTATAGTTTTTAAGTCTTATAACATAGGAAACATTTTGGGGACTTCTGCCACCTAAATTTGATTGCATGTCTATGTGTTGGCATTTGAATATTCTTTTGCTTTTCAAAGGATGACATTGCTTTGGCTGTTGTAATACGTATGTATTTTGAATGATATCTTGACACATTGAGATTCTTCCCATAGGTTTGAACCTGATATGCTCGCATTCTCTGGCTGCTATTATGGTGGAGGAGAGAAGGAAATCAAAGAACTTGGTGCAATTAGAAAAAGGTGGAAGACTTTACATGTAAGTTTCCTACATCCATGCGCTTCTTTTGTGTGCTTTGGTTGAGATATGTTAGAGATGATGAGAGACTTGTAAAAATAAAAAAATGATGCTCATCTGATATTCCTCACATTAAGCTATAGTAAACTCCCGATTACATCAATTAATTTGCAGATGATGTCAATTAATTTCAGATTACTAACCCTGATAAAGCAAGGAGACAAGGGAAATGCCCACTCACTCCTGAAGAACTTGGCCTGATGTTGAGGTCTCTTGGATATGGTAGCGATGTGCACATCTATGTGGCATCTGGTGAAATATATGGAGGGGACGAGACTCTTGCACCTCTGAAGGCACTCTTCCCCAATTTCTATACCAAAGACACTTTAGCCAGCAAAAGGGAATTGGAACCGTATTCTTCATTTTCCTCTCGTATGGCTGCTCTTGACTTCATTGTTTGTGATGAAAGTGATGTGTTTGTCACCAACAACAATGGGAATATGGCTAGGATATTAGCTGGTCGAAGGTATGCAGAATGTGGTTATTTATGTTTTGCTGTGTCAAGATGCATGCGTTGTTCACATCTTTCTAGTAGGTCTCTCCAAGGTCTGACTCTCTGTTGTTACTGCAGGAGGTATTTTGGGCATAAACCTACTATTCGTCCAAATGCTAAGAAACTGCATCGCTTATTCTCAGCCAAGAGTAACATGACTTGGGAAGCATTCGCATCTAAAGTCCGTAGTTATCAGAGAGGCTGCATGGGGGAGCCAATGGAAGTAAGACCAGGCAGGGGCGAGTTTCATGAGAACCCATCCTCCTGCATCTGTGAGGACTCCGAGGCTAAGGCAAAGAGAGATTCGAGACCAAGAAAACCTGGGAAAGGTAAGGACACCCCCACGAAAGATGAGGACGTCATAGTTGATGATCAGAATATGAATGAAGATCCAGAATGGTCTGACCTAGATGATGAGGACAATGGAGACGGCCTTCAAGAGTATAGTCTATTCAATGGGACACTGTTGGACTACGATGCTGTCACTTCTGACGAACCTGAGTTGGAAGATATCCTTTCAGACTAGTCACCGCAATCTTGACCATGTTAATATTCTGCAATAGAATCAGACTGATCTTTTCACCAAATTGAGTTCTCTCCTGTTCCCTGGAGGATATGCAGCTCTATTGCCAACCTGCTCTACAAGATGACCCTGTATATCAAGATTAATGCCAGGAATCAGTAGATACACCTCTGGACCATTCATAAGAGCGAATTGACGGCAGTCACTAAAAGAGGGCACGAGACTTTCTAACCTCATTGGAAGAGATTGAAGATTCTCCGTCCATTCCCAGGGAATACGGCGAAGGACCCGAATGTGAGTAGAAGGTGCAGGATTAACTAGAGGGAATGTTGTTCCTTGAATTTTCTTTTCCCTGGAAGTTTCTATATCCGAGAGCAAGGGGGAAAAAAAGCAGCAAGTCACATCGTTCTCTTTTGACATTTATTTTCATTTCTGTTAGTTTATTACTTCCCATGCATCGAATGCATGCTTAGGAGTACCACCGTGCACGTCAAAAAGGCTGTATTGGCCGTATGCCGCTTCTCTCTGGGTACCACTCGAGTCGTATGCTGTGCACGCGAACAGTCTGTTGTAATTCCATCGTGGGATTGATAGGAGTGCACCTGCCATGGCTTGGTGGTAGATGTCCTGGACTGCAACATCTAGTTTCAGTTCCTGGTCTTTTCCTACTCTCTTTTTTACAGCTCCTGTTGAAATGTTGATAGCTGCATTAGCTTTGTTGGGGGGGAACAAAATCGGTAGCGAAAGCAGTGATGGTCCTGAATTTCAAACTGAGTGCGATAAATGTTTGCTGCCGCCATTACAGCTTTCTTTCGCATCATTCGCTCCACAACCCAAGCGAAAGAACGGCTGCTCGGTTATCATCCCGGCAGAATAGCCTTCTGCCAGAAGGCTTCGGCCCGTGCCGAGCATGGCTTGCCCGCAGGGCAATAAAATTTTGTGAGATTTAAAATCATTCATGAATAAGGGTAGGAGGGAAAATTTAAAAATAGTAGGGGGGGTGGGGGTAGGGGTGGGGTCTCTCATTAAGTCCCGATCTGAAAATGTTCGAAAGAAAAAAAAGGGAAAATTTCAATTAAGGGCTTGAAGTGCATTTATTTTTTTAAATAAGGATCT
>BCNH02000006.1:10449164-10468169 GCA_001662345.2 Metrosideros polymorpha var. glaberrima | reverse complement strand
CCGGCAACTGGTGACCCGCCGACCTCAGGCGAGGGAGGCCCTTGTTGGTGCCAAGCGAGGGCCGTCGCTTGAGTCTGACGGCTCTCCTAACCATTAACACCAGCGGAGTGAAGAGGGGAAGGGAAAAGAAAAGAAAAAAACAGAAAAAAGAAAAGAAGAAAAAATTTTAAAAAAAGTAAATGACGAAAATGCCTTTTGATCGGGTCATTTTTTGAGATAATTTGACCACTTCAGACCCTTATTTGAAACAATTTGGCCACTTTAGATTTTTTCTTAAAATAGTTAGGATACTTCATGCCATTAATTAAAATAAAATTAACTTTATGTCTTTATTTAAAAAATAAAAGTACTTTATGTTCTTAATTAAAATTTTTCTTAAAAAAAACCATCAATTTGCAGGGCACTGCTGTAATTTCCAAAGGGAAATAATTGCCAGTGGCCACGTCAGCTCGCCGCCCGCAGTCGAGACAGCCTCGCGCCAAGTCGCGCGTGTATATCACACACACGCACACATATATAAATATACACGTAGCGTCTGCAAAAGCGAACCGACCCCGAAGACGAAGAGTTATGAAGGCGAGAGCAGTAGCGGCCAGTTGAAATACCCTAAAAACCCCCCGTAACGTTTCATATTTACCCTCGCGAACCCGCAACTAACCTCAGCTCATCTTCACGCCAAAAAGATCTCGCCACCTTCTTCCCCAACCCAACCCAAAACCGGAAGATAGAGAGAGAGAGAGAGAGAGTATAGTTGGTCAGTCTTGGAGAAGTATTATCCAGGAACAGGACTCCGACCATTCGGCGACGTACACCGCCGGCGCCGGGCACAATCTCTCCGGAGGGGAAGTTCTCATGGAGAGAGAGGAGAGATGCTGCTGAAGAGGCCGCTCGGGATCGCCATGCAATTCCCGCGGTGGATCGCGGATCTCGACTGGCGCTTCGTCCTCCTCGTCCTCCCTCCCTTGTCCCTCCTCATCTTCCTCTCCATCCCCTCCGCCCCCGCCAATCCCTTCTCCAATCTCGCCACCCTCCGCGGCGTCCTCCTCAACCGCACCCTCCCCCGCGGCGCCGCGGCGGACCGGAGCGCCCCGTCGGCGGCGGCGGCGGCGTCCGCGGGGCCCCTGCCGTGGAAGGAGGAGCTCGATCGTTCGAGGATGGCGGTGTGCCTGGTCGGCGGGGCCAGGAGGTTCGAGCTCACGGGGCCGTCGATCGTGGAGAGGATTCTCAAGGTCTATCCCAACTCCGATCTCTTCCTGCACAGTCCGTTCGATAAGGACGCGTTCAAGTTCCTATTGCTGAAGGGCGCGCCTCGAATCGCCGCGGTCCGGATTTTCCGCCCGGAGCCGATGGCGGAATCGGAGCCGGAGCTCCGGGTTCTCACCGCCATGAACTCGCCCAACGGAATTCAGGTACGCTGGGGAAGCAGACTCGAAACTAATTATGGCAATGTCCTTGTTGGGTCTGCCATGATAGTTAGCTGCGCATTAAGTTCAACTAATCAGGATGCTTTGTTCATTATTGTCGCTCTTGCTCCGCTTCAAGATTCGATTTTGCTTTCTCCCTTCTACCGTTTCGGCTTGGATTTGATCTCAGTAAATGCATTATTAATCTTGCTTTCTGCTCCGCATGCCCACATTTATTATCAGCCCAACGATGAAGGTTAGCACACTGCACGAATTCGAAACGGTTCTGAATTTGTCTTCGGGTTGACATTTCTGCTCATCTCGAATTGCCGATTGGACCCGTGTTAAGCAACTGCGACGAGGTCGTCGTTGGCTAGAGGTTTGGCCGTCGGAACTGTTTTTTGATTGAGTTGTGCTGGGGGTGAAGAAAAGTCAAAAGGGGAATATTTTAATTGATGCCGCCCCCACCCCCTGCTTTTCAAAATCTTGATTTCGTTCGACAACGCCACCAACGCCACCATCACCGCCGTCGGATTGAGAAGGAAGTCCGGGGGGGCCCTACCTTCTGCCCACATGACCACCCACTTCCCCACCAACCAGCCATACCATTAGGCCCTCTTACGAATAAACACGGAATGTCAATGACTATTTCTTTGAGGCTTGTATCAGTGCCTATCCACACTGTTCAGGGAATGATATAAGATTGCTGTTGCCACCCCTCACATCGCAGATGTTGATCGTATTAGATCGAAAAAATTAGCCAGATTATACGAGCGCATTCGATCTCGATCCCCCCCGGAAAGTCAGATCTAAATCAATGTGATGTTGATCTATTGACTGTTTGTATTAATTGAATATTGTGCGTCCTGGGAGCCTAGTAGATAATCATAAAGATTTCCATCTTTTGATCTGGCTTCTCGATCTCTCGATGTTTTAGATATTATTTTAATGTTTCGAGTGATCTTCTACTTATTTGCTTACCCCTTTAGATTTGTACTACCGATGATTGGGACCCACAGATAACCAACTACAGTTTCAGGATTATAAACACGTCCTAGTATTTTCTGTAAGACAGTCCAAGTCAGTTTTTCTAACTTACCTTTGAATGGGAAATTTAAAAATTTACTCTTTTTGCAATGGACAATTTCTGTTGACTGAATCTGGTGTGATTTAAATTCAAACAATCCCCCTCTCCTCTTGAGGACGACGATGATAATGTGTTTGCAGGGCTCTTTTACTATGCAGGGGTGGCCATTTTATTGACTGTATTTGAAACTAATTAAAACTAGTTAACCACACTAATTTTTAATTGAGAATTTAAATGTAATGCGTCAATATGGTTCTCATTATGATATCATATATTTTGGAATTGGAATTGGAATTGGAATTGGAATTGGGTGTTATCATCAATGATATCATCAAAAGATCAATTCAGGGGTTAAATCAGTATATCTTGTGTGATACAGACTCTTGTCTTCAACACGCTACACGAAATCTGAAAATGTAGAACCCTGCATCTTTCCTTTTTTGCAGCACGCTGAATCTTGAGTGCCTTAATGAACGTTGAGTACCTTCGTACTTGCCAATCCTACAAACAGGTTGTTCGTTACAACAAAGTTGTTTTTCTGCAGGGTCTATTGCAATACTTCAACCTAGTGGAAGGATGCCTCACCATGATCAAGTCCCACCAAGCCCGTCACTACTTCACTTACGACTGGATTGTCCGGACCCGGGTCGACGGCTTCTGGAACGCCCCGCTTGACCCGGAAAACTTCATCCCGGGCCACTACGTGGTCCCACCAGGCTCCGCCTATGGCGGCCTCAACGACCGCCTCGGCGTCGGCGACCTCCCCACCTCCACTGTCGCTCTCTCTCGTCTCTCCCTCATCCCCCAACTTGACCAGGCCGGGTTTCGCCAACTTAACTCCGAGACTGCCTTCCGTGCCCAGCTCACCACCCAGAACGTCACCCACCTCGCCAAGCGCCTCCCCTTCTGCATTGTCACGGACCGCCAATACGCGTTCCCTCCGAACCGGTATGGAGTTCCAGTGGCTGCCATCTCGAGCAAGGGTCCATTGAGCGGCGCCAAGTGCAGGCCATGCACGCCCGTGTGCCGAGGTGCGTGTGTGGGGCAGGTGATGCCAGTGCTCGATAAAGGGTGGAGCTGGACTCATTGGGAGAACGGGACACTCGAGCTCTGCGACGCACATGAAGAGTGGGGGACGGGGTGGGAGAAGATATTCGATAGAGTGGCGGGTGAGGCACTGGCGAAACAAAGGAAGAGAGTTTGGAGTTTGAAGCTGAAGGATTGTGTGACTGAGTTCGAGAAGATGAAGAGGCGAACCGTAAGCTGGCAGGCCCCCACTGCGGACGAGATTTGCAAAGTCGGGTTGGGTTACGCGAGATGAGAGAGAAGCTGAAGCGGAAACTCATGTCTCCCCATTTTTTCACAGGTAGGTGATATTATATACGGTTCTTTTGTACATTTTTGAGGAATTTTCAGTAGAGTTATTCTGGTTCGTTCTTTGTTTTTGTTCTTTTTTGCTTAGGATTTATAGTTTTCTCTTTCGTTATAGTCTTTTGGGGGGGATGAGTTAACGGGTAAATTGGAACATGATATACAAGGGGAATTTAAAAGACAAACGAGTGCCATTACACCCACAACTCTTCTATACTGTCAATAGGGTGCAAACAGGAACAAGCTGGTATCTTTCGGAGGCCAACATGCATTCCTATCTAAACATAGATAAACGGAGAACTCATGTTTTGTGTATGCTTTAGAAATGGGGACTTCTATGTCCCCTCGAGCACGACCTCCATGTCATAACAAGCCATAATTACAGTGTATTTTGTCGCAATGCCCATATCCTAACAAGTCGTAGTTATGTGTATTTTGTCGCAATGCCTATATATGGTTTGCCTTTTGGGGAATGTCTTTGGTAAAATACAAATACCCTTGGGCTAAATGAGTTTTTCGAAATGCAAATAATATTTGGTACAATCACACTTTGATATACAACTTTGATTAAAATGGTGTTTAGAAAAATTACACTTTGTAAAGCCCTTTTACCTTCTTTTCTTTTTTTTTTGAAAACTCAAAACCCTCAACCACCGGCGAGCTCTCGCTTGGATCTTGCTCGAACCCAAGCTATCGCATGACCCCTTGCCTAGGTCACGCGACCTCAGGCCATACCACCTGTGGGGTCGATGGCGCTTGGGTCATGCGACCACGCTGACCCCTCTTCGGCCCATCGTAGCCACATGCAATCAGCTGGCCGACTTCATTCGAAGAAGACGATGAACAATTATAAACAAGGGCAAGATTGGAAAAGCAAATAATTGGTGAGGATAGTTTGGAAAGAAAAAAAAATTCATTAACCCCCTATTTGCATGCCGAGAAAGTTGAAAGCCTAAGGCAGCCTAGGACTTGCCTTGGACTTTCAGCCCTGGGAAGGCTAACTTTCGATCAAGATGGGTTCCAAAAATTTTATAAAACACCTAATATTTAGCCCAAGTAGTTTTGGACACCCAAAACCCCTTTCCAAAGCCATTTCCAAACGTAGCCTAAGTCCAAAACCGGCAATATTCTTGTTGGAAGAGAGAGAGAGAGAGAGAGAGAGAGAGAGAGAGAGAGAGCTTGACATGGCGTGGAAACAGGTAGATAACGGCTAGCTGCAGGTTGAGTTGAAGATGGGAAACCTGAGAGTCTGGAGGCTTGGCCATCCGTGAATTGAGAGGTTCGGGTGCTAGGTGAGTTGCGGATATTAGAGTGCAAACATAGACATGCACTCAATTTCATGCTCGCATACGCACGGCGAGGCCTCTAAGTCCACTTATACCCCGTTAGCAATAATGTAATTCTTTTATGCAAAAATTCATAAACTAAAATATCTTAAATCTTCATGATTTTTACAAAAAGAGGAATTAAGTCATACCTTAATTTATAGAAATAATCTTGAGAAAGCGATAACCTTAAAAATAATTGTTGTAAATATAGGATAAATGAATAAATCCGATTTCTCTTCCTTGACCCACTTTTCTTTTAACGTATTTTATCTGATGGTTGACAGAATATAACATATCGTTCGTTATGGGTGGAGAGAGGACCAGAATCTTTTTTGAATATGCTATCAATATGTGTCTTCCATCAAAGCACGTAAAGAATCGCACATTTTCATAAGAACTGTAACTTCTCATAGCCAATAAGTTGTTTTTAGCATTTAAATAATTATTAAACCATCAATTAATAATATCATGTGAGCTACAATTATTCTTACATTCTCCCACTTGGCCTATATGACCTTTCTTTCATGGTTTAATACAGACCATAATATGTACAATAACATTATGCTAAAACCTTTTTTAAATTGGCTATCATATAATAATCACAATTAAGTAAAGAAAACTAATATGAGTCATGTATGTCATTAATTGACGCAAGCCCTTCCATGTATTGCAACTATAGCTCTCTACTTAACTCGATCCATAAATGAGATATGTCTTTATTAGAGACTATCATGTTAAACATTCATCTATTTCCATCATTTATACTAAATAGAAAACAGGAAACATCATAAACACATAAATGAGTTCGAGATGTCAAATAAACAAACTTAATGGAATCATAATACAATATCATTAATGATGTCCAATAATGCCCATCATTTCAACATGTTCATTAAATATTCTAGGTGGTAGTCCTTTTGTTAAGGGATCTGCAATCATAAGGTTTGTGCTAATGTGCTCAATTGACACTTTTTTTGTTTCTGGACTTCTTCTTTAATGGACATGTATTTAATCTCTATATGTTTAGCACCCTTAGAATACTTGTCGTTCTTAAAAAAGAAACTGCTGCAGAGTTATCATAATAAATTTTCAGTGTCTTGGCAATATTGTCAACAATCACAATCCTTTTCCGTTAAATGTAATTATTTCAATATTAGGAGCTCAGATTATACACCCCATATGAAAAAAAACATAACCTATGGTAATAACTTATGAACACGTGGCTATGAATGTCAAATCAATTCTTTATTCTTTTATTTCTTTTTTGCCAAAATCCCTTCTTCGTAACCTGCCTTAGGGCATCACAAAGTGGAGGAATCCAACGTTGAACAACCAAACATATTCCTCTGCGACAATCGACAGAAGTTGTGAAAGCGAACAAACATAGTCCACTTCCTTCACATGGGCTGACTCAATGCCAATGCAAAGACCTTTTGCCATACACAAAACGTGAATTTAATGGAGTAAGAAGGCTTCGTGGACCGGCCCTACGTCGTGGTTTTCTAAGAATTATTTGACAAGATTAACGACCGCTTCGGGTGGACAATTCTTCCATTGCCAACCTGTGATGTTTGCTGAAAGTTATACACGGTTGCTCTTTGAATATTTAGGGAAGCTCGAGACTTACCCGAGAGCCCCCACAAAAGGACAAGAACAGAAGACCTTGGCGAGTCAGAAATACGTGGTCAGCTTGGAATGTCGAATCTCTCTGTGTTCTTGGCACGGTTTGGTGTCTGAATTTAAAACTGATCCCATTACTTTTCCCTCTATGTTATCCATCATCTGTTGGTATTCTTGCTTAATGCCAATGGTGTGGCCAGTTATATAGGATATATCGTTGTGTACATGTGGTGGGATAGCCCGATCTATTCACGAAGTAAGAAGCATATAAGAACAAACCCTCCTCTAAGAGATCTAGAGGGAGTCACATTTTATTTTTATTTGTAATTATCTGGTCTTAACAGAATGAATTTAGGTTATGATCCCCTTGCAACTACCCATTTTGAGTCCTCTTGGACACGTTCGATAGCTCTTGTAGCTCGTTAAATGCTTTCACACCCACGTCAACCGTCGGTCGAGACCCGAATGCACATCTCACACCTGAGCATCAACGCCTCGGATAGTTCGTTCAGTCCCGGCAAGCGGAGAGTTCCAAAGGGAGGGACATTAATTTTTTTCTGCCCGTGGATATGACTCAAACAAAAGAACCCCCCAGGGTCGAGCGACAATAGGTCTGATTGATTTTTCTTTTGTTTATGCGAGAAATACTTCAGCCGCTACAATGATATGACCGATATATCATTTCTCAGCCGCTTTATTGTATAAATTTAATGTGAAACGATGAGTTGGTTATTAGCATTGTGTGATCTATGCACAATGAAAATTATCGTACTGCCAGGCCCTCGCCTATGGTCGATGGGGGTCCATTTGTGCATAAGCTCTCCTTTTTTTCTAGTGAAAAGTTTAGGAGGAGGAGATATTACCCCATGCCAAGGTCAGGGTACACCACAAGCGTAAAAAGGTCTTATAGTGGATTTATAGATCGCCTACCAATGGGTATTGTCGACAGCGGGAATCGAACCTACGCCTAGTGCACAAAGTGTCCGATCCTTACCAGTTGAGTCAACCCACTTTAACGTGCATAAGCTCTTAAGCTACGTTTGGTCATCCGAATAAAAGCCAAAATAGGATTTCTCTACGCTCAAGCCACCCCTTCTTCGCCACGCCCAGCTCCCTCTCCGGCAATGGGCCACCTCGCCGTTGCCTCTCAGGCAACGGGCCATCTCGCCGTTGCCGGAAGGCAGCCTCTCCAGCGGTGGCAAGGCTGCCAGTGGTTGTCTTGATCGAGCAAGGGTGCTCGGTGTGGTGGACGGCCATGTGGTACCGATCTAGGGAGGGACCGTCGGTGGAGGCACGAGAAGACTCTATAGGCACTCGAGATTCAACAACAAGTGTCGGGGAAAAGCTTCAAGGTGTTGGTGAGGCTGTTGTGGTAGGATTGAAACTCATCCTCGCTGCTGGGACGCCTTTGATTGCTTACTGTTCACATGGACACCTGCAAGAAATAATTTGTTCACAAGGAAAAAACAGCAAGGCGATGAAAAGCTTGCTGAGGGCGTTGCGGGTTGCCTTGGTGCTCGCTGGCTTCAACAGTGGCTTTCTTGCAACAACCATTCCTTCCCTTTACAAAAATGGGGCTGGTTGTGGTGCTTGCTTTCAAGTGCGTCTCAAAAAAAAATTTCAATTTCGTCATCGTCGCAGTAGACTCGGCCGATCACATTATGACGTTGATTGATGTGATTGGCCAAATTTTCCAAATTATTACACTGTTAGTATAGTGTGTACATGTCGTTTAATGTTGTTAATGACACATTTTCAATCGAATGCTCACCACGTGTTTAATATAATACCTTAGTTTGTGCCATGAAGATATCCGATTTTAAATCCGTAGTTCACCAAATAGTAGATAAAATATGACCAAATTCATGGATTTCTTATCCTATCTTGACTAAAAATCCGGACGACCAAATGTAATCTTAATTTGTGCATATTCTGTAGACCTCAAGATATTTTCAATTGCCTAAATATACAGTGCTATGTAGATTTGGGAATTGATTTACATAATTCTTTTGAGTTTGTAATGTAAATATAAACTCACAGTTTGTCACCACCAGTGTCCCTAATACTGTTACTCTAGTCACTAGGAACTTGTCGATGGTGGGAGTTCCAAGATTCTGCCCGATCCAACTTAATGTCAAGAGATGATGACAAGGCAATTAGGTGTGGTCAAAGGCCGTGCTACCTCAGCTCTTGCACGTTTCCAATACACCACTAGGAAAATGTTAGGTGACAAACAAGGACAAAACTCCTAGCCAACCCTCTAGTATCTTCCAAAACCACGAGAGTCAGGACCACAATTTGAACAGTTGAGCTTGTTAAGTTCATGAACTTTCAATAGTTGCCACCCTGCCAATGCATGATGCATCGTCATCATCTGTTAGTTAATGATCATCATGTTTGACCATCCATACTATCTCACAATGGAATTGAAATAATCCACGGACAAGAAGAGACTTGGCTACTAGACGATAGTCATGACATCACGAACGGAGTGGATAGAATTAGACGAGGAAATTGTTCAATCAACTCTAAATTTATTGTACGAATGTCAATATAATACTAAATATTCTAATTTTGTCAATTTAGCCATTTAATTTTTGCTGGTAATCGATAACGTGGAGGTATGTCACTTAAAACGGCCAGCAACAACTGAACTATCACATTAGCGACTTCCAACGAAAATTGACCGAAAAGACTACATTGAAAATTTCCACAAAGGTTTAGGACTCAAATTGACAAAATTGAAGTATTTATAACTAAATTGACATCCAAATAATAGGTTTAGATTCGATTTGGTAATTTTTCTCGAAGTTAATCTAATTTTGATTGCAGAAAACAAATATAAGAAATCCATGGTATTTCGAATGACCTCACATTGGAGTATAATTGATGTGAATCGTTACAACATAATATTCTCTCAAGCTGAATGATAGTTGGCTTATGAGGTTGTTTGGAGGGTATTTTCGATACAAGTAATTAGTCATGGAAAAAGTCACAAAAAATCCCAAAATTTCTCATTGTGACACATTTATTCTAAACTATTTTTTGAAACACAAAAAACCCTAAACTTGTATCCGTGTGTCACATTTACCCAAAACATTTTCCTGTGACACCAAAGACCTCAAAATTATACACGTGTGACACATTTACCTCAAATTTTTTTGTGACACTAAAAACTCCAAACTTTTTTCTCTAACACCAAATTTTTGGGATAAATGTGTTGCATAGATACAAGTTTGGGATTTTTTGTGTCACAAGAAGAAATTTGGGATAAATATGTCACATATGTACAAATGTAGGGTTTTTGATGTCATAAATTTTTTTTTTTGGATAAATGTGTCACAATGGGCATAGTTTAGAATTTTTTTAGGCTTTTACCCATTAGTAATTAAGGATTGTGTCCCTCTTATACAAAAAGAAAGAAAGAAGAAGATTGTGTCCCTCTCATTAGCATATTACACAAATGCGGGCATCACCCACAAAACATGCACACGTTATAGTCACTTATTCGTGATATATCCAGTTTGTGTGCTGGTGGACCTATATGTAAAAAAAAAAATTTGAAGATTTACTTTTGATATATGTCAAAAACGTGACATGCTGGCAAACCGTGTGATGAGTTTAACTCGCACGCGGCTTGCGAATTTTAAGCATTAGATCTAACGGTTGGAGAAAAGAAATTCGATTGCTATCTTATAGCAGGCACATTTATTGCAATGTCATAGTTCATGAGTTATAAATCAAGAAGATTGACCAAATTAATGGCATCTGCTGTCAAGTAATATAATTCTCTACCTACCTATACCGCTCCAACAAACTCATCGCCTTCCAAGAATCGATTACGCTAATTCCGTTTCGGAAGAAGAAGAGAACTACCATGCTCTATATAGGGGTATAGATTATATTCAACTCCTCGATCGTTATAAGTTTCAAGTCTCTTCAATGGATCCAGCACGTTACCTGGTGTGGCTCCGGTGCAAATGAAGCCCACCCAATTCGTACATTGAGCGAAACCATAACCCGTCATTCTAGGGAAAAACGTCTATAAAGTCCTAAACCTATTGTGCGGCGGCAAATTAAGTCATAAACTTCTCAATTTGGCCAATTTAGTCCTGAAACATTTGACAATTTTCCAATGTGGCCCTTTCGGCCAATTTTGATTTAAAATTGCTGACTTAAACAAATTTTGCAATTATTTTTTAAGATTTTATGAATTTTTTCTTCTTTGTTCATTTTCATTTCTTTTCTTTTCCTTTTCTCTTGTGGCCGGTCTTGGTGATGGCCAGCAATAGGTCATAGGTGGGGGTGTCGCGGCCCTTGCCGAGGAAAACCATAGGTGAAAGGAAAAGAAAATAAAAAATTCAGAAATTTTTTTTAAAAAAAAACTATAAAATTCGTTCACGTTAGCGATTTCTTTCCAAAATTGGCCAAAAGCACTACATTGAAAAATCGTCAAAAAATTTAAGACAAAATTGGCCAAATTATAAAGATTGAAACTAAATTAACCGTACAATAAGTTTAGGACTTTCTTGGAGATTATCTTAGTAAGACATTGCTGACATGGTGGGAAGTGCGTTATCAAGCAATTACCCAATAAATCTTACATTATATGATTTGGCAACTTTGGATTAGATCAAAATTTTGGAGGAGGAGAGCCAGCTTGGTGACCCCACGTGGTGTCCCCTCTCCACTAGAAATGGAAACCCACCATCCCCTCCTCCTCACATGATTTCCAAACCACCTCCAATTATTCTCGGATCTCGTCTCCCCCTCTCTCTCTCTCTCTCTCTCTCTACCCCCTCGTGTGTCTTCTCTCAGTCTCCCCTCTTTCTCTCTCAACAAACAGCCATGCAAACCCTACGTGTGAGTTGTCCTCCCTTTATAAAGCATCAAACCACCCCCATTCTCTTCCTCACAAACTTCAAACCCTCTCTCTCTCTCTCTCTCTCTCTCTCTCTCTCATCTTCTTCAAAAGAGCATCAGCAAAGCCCTCAAGAAAAGAGAAAGAAAGTGAAATATGGTGGGTGTGTTTGGTCGCTCCCTCTCCTTCCCAAACAAGAACCCGGCCTGCCCAAAACCACCCATGACCCACCACAACCGATCCGTCAGCCTCCCCACCCGGTCCCACCCCTTGCTCTCCAACCTCCGCGACCAGCTCTCCGACCTCGACACCTGGTCCTCCTCTCCACCAGCTCGCTCCTCTCCTAGGCTCGCCGACGGCTTGAGCCACCTCCGAAACGCCCTCGACTCTCTCGACGATGCCCTCCACCTCCCCCAAGCCCAAAAACTCCTCTGCGGACGCCCGTGGCTGGCCGAGAAGCTCCTCGAAGACTTGCTCCGCTTTGCCGATGCTTACGGGATCTTCCAGTCCTCAGTCCTCGTGTTCAAGGAAGCGCAAATGGCGGTTCACGTGGCCATAAGGAAGAAAGACGAGTCCAAGATCGCTTCGTACGTGAAGGCCCGGAAGAGGATCCACAAGGAAATGCGAGACCTGAAGTCCACCATCAAATGCCTGGCGAAATGCGATATTCTTCGTGGGCCAGATCATTCACCAGCCTCCGACACAGAGCTTGCGGCTGCCATATTGGGCGTTGTCGAGGCGACAGCCTCGGTGTCTCTGGCACTTTTCAATGGGTTCGCGTCGTCCTTCTCGGCAAGGAAGTCTTTGTGGAGCTGCCGGTTGAGGCTGTCGAAGAAAGCGAATGTCGACGAGCGGATCGAGGAGCTCACGTGCACGGAAGAGAGGCTGTGGAGTTTGAGGAAGATGAAGGACGAGGAAGTGAGGGAGGTTCTGAGGAAGATGGAGGACATGGAAGGTTGCATCGAGTGTATAGAGAGTGGGAGTGAGAGAGTGTTCAGGAGTTTGATCAGCGCCAGGGTTTCATTGCTCAACACTCTCACGCTGTAAATATTTAGAGTAATTCTGTTTTCATTTGTAGCTTTTTTATTTTGAGTATATCAGATCGACAAGATCAGCTTGAGTGCATCTAGTAGTGTACAAATCCAGATGTGTAATCAGAAATTGGAATGAATATATTGTACAGTGGTGAATCTCGTGCAACTTGATACATAGTATTATAATTCAGCAATATTTCTCCCCACATGTGCTCCTCCTATGATCATGTCACAATTTACTTTTAAGGAAGCTGAACGAAGAAACTAATCTAAAGGGTGAGACATGTGGTCAGGTTCCAAGAATGATAGATATCGAGAACGTGCTAGGCTGATGGTCGGGAATGCGCCATTGAGATCGGCCAGGGAGATGGACCAATTAGGATGCCCTAAAATTGGTCTGAACACCACAAAACCGCTTTATTCAAAAACGAGGTAAAATTACCAAAAAAATCTCAAATCTATTGTAATTGTGTCAATTCAGTCATAAACTTTTCTTTTTTTTGCCAATTGAGTCTTAAACCTTTGACGATTGTGCCAATTCAGTCCATTTGGCTAGTCGGCTCTGACGTTGTACTATCAGCGCTAACATGGACATTTTAAATATATTTTTAATGATATTTTGAATTTTTATAATTTTTTTCTTTTTTCTTTTCTTTAGTTTTTTTCCCTCTTCCACTGATGGCCAGCGAGGGTCGCTAGCCAACCCTCACCTAGGGTTGAGATGCCCTCGCCAGATCTAGGCGAGGGGCCGTGCGCCCTAGCCCTCGCCGGCCTAAGTGGAGGAGGGAAAATAACCTAAAGAAAATAAAAGAAAAAAATTTCACAAAATTGTTAAAATATTATTTTAAAAAGTCCACGTTAGCGCTAGCAATGCCAAATGAACTAAATTTGCACGATTGCAAAAGGTTTAGGATTCAATTGACAAAAAAAAAAGTTTATGACTAAATTAGCAAAATTGCAACAGGTTTAGGAATTTTTTGGTAATTTTCCCTGCAAAAGGACATGTGTACAAAGTTTATGTATTGGATGCAAGGCGTGAGAGACATTCAATAATAATCTATCAATGAAAGGATGGAGATAAGAGAAATTGATGAAGTGAGTGTGCAAATGTGTTTCAACTTTTTTTATGTACAATGCAAGCAATCTCTCGAGTCTTTTCACTCAAAAAATTTTCCGATGGAAGCCGACGGTTTATTACTAGTGGAGTCAGACTTCTTACAAGATCATAGTTTTCCCATGTCCGTAAATGAAAAATTATTACATGAATGTAGTGTATATACAAATTTTGAATTTGGATCATAATGATGGAGGGTCTTCTCAGATTGGTCTAGGTTCGATTTAGTACATGTAACACGTTTTTCTCCAAACGAATGCCGCTTTAAATGTCTGAACATGCCCCAGCGACTGTTTGCCTTGGGGACGTCTGAGCTCGCAGCAGGCCTTGGATGTTCGAGCTTCGGACATCCGAGTTCATTGATAGTAGGCAGGTAACTCTTGTTATTACTCCAGTATGAAAAAAGAAAAAATGAAATCGAACTTTAATTTATATTTGGAAATGACCAACTTTTTATGATAAATCCTAGGTTATTAAAGTAATTACCAATTCTTGTCCTATTTATTTTTACGACAAAAAGCCCACCTTAGATGATTCGGAATCGCTGGAAGAAACATTGGTAAGCGGCGCAAATTAGTTGGTAATCTAAACTTATTGGTAGCTTCATTGGAAAAAAGAAGTTGGTTAGTAACTCAAATAAAGCTGATAATTTCAAATAAGAATTGGTAAGTATTAAAAAACGTTGATAAGTGGCTCATATAATGGTTGAAATCTAGAATTAGTAGGATTATTCATCAAAAAAGAAGTTGGTAAGTGACTCACATAAAGTTAAAATTTTATATAAGAGTCGATAACTTCGATAGAAGTTATTAATAAACGAAAGTGATTTTGTTACCGATCAAGTAAATGTCATACATTGCTTTAAAAAGAGTTGGTAACCTACGAATAGCTGGTAACTTCATCAGATAAAAATTTGCAACTTACTTAAATTAGAGCAGGTAATTTCATACAAAATTGAGAGCTTTAACACTTTCAACCAGTCACATTGATAAAAATTGGTAATTTATTTGAACTGTTCGTAAAATGTAAATAAACAAATCGAAGTTAGCGGTTTAATTTAAAATTTTGATAATTTATTGACAATGTACCGATCACAACTTACGATACGGTAAATCTTTTTGGGTCTTTTCTCAAACGAAAATCTAAGATTCTGCCATCAACAAAATCTGCCTTCAAGCTCCAAACTTAGGCCAAATCCAACCTAGCTATACATTACTGACTAAACATTCTTGATCAACGAATTATCCGGTCTTATTCATGTGGTTAGTGATAAGCAAATGATTAAAAAGATAGAAACCCAATTATTGGAAAGAGGTGACAGAGATGATAGAGAGATGTCAAGGCTTGCACGTTGATGTGCATACCATAGTTGGGATTACGATTAATCATGTGGAAGAAGAGTAGGTAATCAGAAAGAGAAAATTGCAGTTGGAGACAATGATCTCTCCTCTCTGGATGATCAATCAATAGAATTGGAAAACTTCATGTGATCTGTCTCCAAGTCACGTCTGCGTGTGGTCTCTCTCCGCCCCGGCATTTGCGGATGTTCTTAGCTCATTGTTGGCATGCTTTGCTTCTGCACATGCATGCTACCCAATTTAGCAGAGAATGAGATGGACTGGAAGTTAGCACCCTCAGCACCCTGCTACAGCCATTGAAGCGAGTTCTATAGAAAATGATCTCAGCACTCTTTACAGCCAAAATTGCTCGAGTTGAAAGTGAACTCGGGTGCGCTTTTATGGCTTTGTTGAAGATGGCATAATCAATTTTGAATGCTGTCTTTAGGCTGTTCTGGTTGTTCTTCGGGTGCCGCATTGGCTTGGGCCTCTACGGTGTCCTCTTGGCTTAGCAGCTGGTTTCCTGTTGTTATCTATGGCTTTTAAGGCTCGTGATGTTGTTGATATAATCAGTGGACCCTTCAGAACTTAAATGATTCCAGAATGCCTTTTGGAGACTTGCCTTGGTTGACTTTCTTTGCTGTCACTTGCTGGTTCTTATGGCTAGGGCTGAGTATAATAGACTGCTCGGACTAGACCAAACCTTTCTAGTTCCAGGGAGGAATCAGACCGACCAGACCGCCCGGACTGGACTGAATAATATATACATGTTTTTTTAAAAATTTTCCTAAATGTGAACCTAAACCTAAACCCAAACTCAAACTTTTGCTTTATGTTTCTTTAGTAACGTTTTAATGACAATGTGATGCAATTAACGAGATGTGGTCCAATGAATATGTCGTTAATGAGAAAAATTTGACGACAAATCAAAAAATAAAAGTGACAAGTCCAATGATTGAACCACCTAGGAACCAGACTTGACCGGTCGGTCTCCAATTTCTAAGGGAACTAGACCAATCCGGACCAGTGCACACCCCTACTTATAGCAATGGAGAAAACAATGTTTCTTTCAAGATGATTTTCAAATGCCAAGTTCCCTAATTATGTAATTATTGTCACACCCTGAATCCTACAGGAATAGAGGTGATGACACGGCCATCCTTCTCTTTACTTGAAGAATGTAGCCTTAAAGTCAATACAACATATCAGAGTTTCTATAGTCCAACAAAACATATAAATACATCTCCAAGGCAATACCCAAAATTCAATTACCAAAAGTTTCCCTGCTATCAGAGCTCTCGTCCTACTTAATGCTAATTAAGGGACCTGAAAAACATGATAAAAAGAATGAAATGAGTAAACACAACCTAGTGAGTAATACATCTTTTCTAAGCGGATCGAATATTCACTATGCATCTTTATACAACAATATCATCACTCATCAATCCCAAAGCTAGAGTACTATACACATAAAATATCAAAAGTGGAAAATACTTCCAACAAACCTTTTTTTACGTATAAGATCAATAATAGGAACTACTCACAATAACAAATCAACCATCAATGGTCTATTCCATTGATTAATCTTAATCAAGTCAAGCATTAATGGTCCATTCCATCAACCAATCTAATGCTCAACATCTAACTATGGTCACGTTTAACGCTATGACAAAAGTAACCAAGTTTACCCCCTGACTAGGTTTACCACCTATATCAGCTAGTGGTTCGGCCACGAATGACGTCCTAATACAGTATGCGTACTTACCCCTCAATGGGTTCTAAATAATAGCGATATGAGCATAATCCATCAACATCAATTTCCAATAATTCACAACTAAAACTAGAAACCATTTCATAAACCGATTTCACAAACCGAATCATATAACCTTTCAGAATTACATTTATCAAATAGAATACATTTCATAAAACATTTTACAAAATATAGCTTTTGGCAATTCCCTTGACAATTGTCAAAGAATTTAATCAAAATATTCACAAATAGTCATTTCAAACTATTTCAAATAAGGCTTTCTTTTCAACCAATTAAAAAGGTAGTAAAAGTTTGATCCAATTTATGCAAGAAACATGCTCTTTCACAGCTCATATTATATTAAATCTCTACCACTTTCAATTTATGAGTTTGTAAATTCATAAAAGAGATACTACACTCACTTGAAAAAGCTGAAAACCAACCTACGATATTCCTATCAAGTAATACACTACTCTAATGAACAACTCAACTAAACTATGCTCAATTGTCAACAAATTGACTCCTACGTGCTAACGAAGAACCTCATTTATAGCGAACGTTCATCTTTCTCCATTACGAGTATCGTCCGTTACACGTACTCGCACACAAAACTTCATAAATTCATTTCGATTAAAAATTACTTTGAAATCGATTTTTTGTCAACCCTACAGCTCCACAACAACTTAAACTTTCATTTCCATATATATTCACAACTCGACAACTCCTCAATCGAACCTCTTAGTTCAAAATTGACATAACTTTGAATTTATGTCCTACCTTAAAAAATAACTCCGATTAAACGAATAATGGGCTTGAATACTTACTGGGCATTGCAATTCAGAGTTCATTCGGCTTGTCGGGATGTGCGGATCATGTACGCGCGAAAATTTCTCTCCTTCTCCTTTTCCTCTCTTTTCCCCTTCTCCCTTTTCATGAACAAGAGCTGGCTGCTTCTTCTTTCTTGTTTTCTCCGCTGGCCTGATTGGCTTCAACGTATATCATCTGTGAAGGAAAAATGAAGGTGGGCTGAGGGCTTGGACTTGAGCATGGGTCTTTTAGAAACATGGGTTGGGCTGAGCCCATTTATTACAATTACATTCTCGTTGCGAAGGAGAGATCTGGCCGTCTATCTCTCTCATCAAGGAATGGTATATCTTATGTGGGTTGGTCACCCAAATATTGATGGGTCCGCTAAAGACAACCTAGGAGAAGGTTTTTTTTTTTTTTTTGGTGTGGTCATAACCTAGGAGAAGCTTCAGCTGGAGGAATTCTTCCGAGATGAGTCTGGTACCTGGCTTGTTGGCGATGCCTGTAGATTACTGCTCCTCAACTTCGAGCCGTGTATTTGGGTCTCAATCTTGCAAGAACACTGGATTGCAAGAGAATATTTTCGGGGGTAGATTCAGAGTTTTTGGTTAAGCAAAGTCCAACCCATTGAAAAGAGGGTGGCCACGTCATGGCATGAACTCAGAAGACTTATCCAAACACCAGGATATGATTGCGTTGGTGCATGTGTCACGGTCCAGAGGTTTTCAATGCACGACGATGGATCGAGGATGATCCAAGAAGATCAGGTGAGCCTTGAACAACCGGCCCGTGCCACATGTCTTTAGAGAGGGAAACAAGTGCGCTTATTGGTTGGCTAATTATGCTTTATGCGATTCCGATTTGAAGCCCGCTCCCCTTCGAGATCTTATCCATTACTCTCGAGAGATCACATGGGTAGTTTTATACCACAATCAATTGTTTTGTGATTTAGGGTTTGATCGTCTTGTTACCAAAGTAAAAGTCTCACGGGAAGCATAGTTAAGAATTACTCGATTTAAGCGGCGACTATACGATCAGTCACTAGCTACATATGACACATCTAGAGCTCATTGTAATGCATGAAGTATACAAATTCTCCGAATTCATCTCTAGTGATTTCCATATAGGAATTGATGTATGGAATGGCCATTGCATTGCACGAGTTGGGATCGATTGACCAAATGCAATCATAGTCATCAAGTTAGGAAAATTTGTCAAAAAAGTCTTAAACTTATTGCACTTTTGTCAATTCAGTCCCAAACTTTTAAGTTTGCTAATTGAATCCTAAACCTT
>BCNH02000006.1:10426170-10446356 GCA_001662345.2 Metrosideros polymorpha var. glaberrima | reverse complement strand
ATGGCCAAATTTCAAGACCTATGATGCTTCTCGATTTCCACGACCTTGGTTTGAACTTTATGCGCCGAAACTGTTAGCGACCGAAGGCAAGATTCAATTGCTAAAGCTTGCTGTGAATCCAACATGTCCAAGTGAAAAAAATGGTGGTTCGTCAGTCATCCCCGATGCGAGGAAGACGATGGTCTGCTCCTCTTTAGAACATGACAAGGGGGGAATGTTGGGGTTAATTCGGTGTTTTGTCTATAAGCATTTTCATTCGTGGTGGGTGACACGTATCTGTTTATGGGTAAACTTATTTGATATGTGACACATTAAAATGGACGTGAAGGTTCGATTTCTTCTGGATCAAATGGTTTTCGTTCGATCGTGCATTCTTAATGCTTAAAGCTCCTTTCCTTCCATCGAATATGAAGAAGTGTTTTTTATATGGTTGTCGAAAAGGAAGATACTCGTCCACAATGGAGTCAAAGTTGGAGATCACCGAGAAAAAGCATAAATTCAATCCCATTAAACATGCCTAGTTAGATCCGATTTATTCGAAAATATATATCGTTGAATTGTGATGAAATTATATATATAACGCTAGTTCGTTTTGTGAACACCTCCATGCTTGTTGTGCTGTAACAACACATGTATTCAGTCTCCAATATTCACATTCAAAGTTGGGCACCATGGAACATGACGTAACTGTCGAAGATCGTTTGGCTAGCTTAGAATTTCATTTGGACATGACGGATCCCAGCTCAAACCGCAATATTCTAAATGTAAAGTAACTTTTTTGGGGGCCATGCTAGTTAGCCTACTGGTGGAGATTTATCCAATGTATGTGGACGTTATGATTTGGGTATATACATCTAGATTAGTGGACGCAAAATTGGACATACCCATGTTGTAAAAAAGTAACACGGGAAAAGGGTAAAGAAAACCAAAATGTTGTTAGGTTTGAGAATAAATTTAGTATATATATTTGAAGAAAATAAGTCATACCATTCTTATGCAAAGAAGGAAATTGATATGAATGAGAAAAGGGTTAATACCACAAAAAAATCTCAAATTGATACACATGTAACAAATCTATCACAAACTAATTTTTTCATCATGAAAAGCCACAAACTGATACACATATGACAAATTTATCCTCAACTAATATTTTGACCACGAAAAACCCTAAATTGATATATTTATGACAAATTTACCTTCCATTAATTTTAGTTAAATTGGTTTAATATCATGAAAAATCCCAAACCGGTACACCTGAGACAAACGGAGGGTAAAACCCTTAATTGGTACATCCCATCAATTATCACGTGTCATCAAACTTAGTAATTTGACGGTAAAATTTGATGGAAATTAACAGAGAGTAAATTTGTCACAGGTATACCAATTTGGGGTAAATTTGTTATAGATGTACCGATTTTGGATTTTTCGTGGTAAAAAAAATAATTTATGATAGATTTGTCACAGATTTATCAATTTGGGATTTTTCATAATATTAACCAAGAGAAAAAAGGCAACATGATTACACAAATGACCCAACTTACACATGGACAAAAATCATGATGTCTTGTCTATATCTTGACAATATATATTGGTTTCCCATTGTTAGAGCGACGTGTCTCGGTCCAAAAGTTCCTCTTTCATGGTACAAATCGGTGTAATTCTTAATCATCTAAAGGTCGATTGCAAAAAATATCTGAGGCTAAAGCTAGACATTCCACTTTGGACCTTTTATGCTGGTCCCAAAGTCTACAAAATTCCACACCACGTCCCAATCTTTTGGTTTGGGATTTGCCCCGTAATTGACAAAGCTAGTGAGGTCAATGAACTATGCTCATCATATCAACAGCCATGTCAAATGATGGAAACCCTAGCAAACTTTTTTGTCCACCCTAATGTTGGAGAAATAATTAAGGTGGACACTCAAGTCCAAATCCCTAACAAGACAACTTCGGGACCTAAATTCTTCATGTGATCACCTAAAAGTTTACATTGGTTGATTAAGTGGGATGATTTATCTAGTTAGAGTAGCCAATTTGCCTTCGTCTCTTTGTCTATCGATTATCCGTCGAAGTTGCCCTAAATGCATTACGTTTGCATTTTAAGTTATAGAAGTTTTGCGTATAATTCTATTCTTATCACACCTACTTTCCATACAAATTCAACCTATGTTGGTAGCTATTGGTCAATTACATAATTCGCATTGATGGAACGATCTTGGGCCCATCCAAGGTATTTTCTTTTCTTGGCTCCGTCTAAGTTAACTGTCATGTTTCATGGGTAATTAATGTTGACGCGGTCGATCTCGGCTCAATGAAACTTAAATTGACTTTCATAAGAGCGAGCGTAGAGAAAGGGGTTACTTGACCTGTCTATGCCTTGTATGCTCAGTTTTAATTTTGAAATAATGTCATGCTAGCGTAATTGCATTATCTATATCTAAAGGACTTGAGCTCGTGGATTTGAATATGGTGATTGAAAAATGGATTCATGGGTGGATTTAAACACTTAAATGCGTTGATCGTTGATAAATTATACATAAAGTTTAGAGTATTGAATAAAGAATTTTAATTGAGGAGGATGACAATAAATGGAAGTGAGGCTTATGGCTCGTAGACGTCAGTACCCTGGGCCCTAGACAAATATATTAATGCTTTTCAAGTGGGAGATCCGTCCGACCGAAGTTTTTGTGCAGGTGGAGAAGTTTTTGAGGCAAAATATCGCGACTCGTTCATGATATTTTAAATTCGTTTTCTCGTCTAATTCGTGCTCTTCTCATAGGAGCGCCGTATAAATTCATTAGAGGACACATCGATTAGGAATGAGCACGGTTCCGGGTAAAATCGAGAACCGGAAATTGGACCGCCGGTTTTAGGTTCTAATGTGTGAGGGTTCGGTTCCCGGTTCCATTTTTTTAGGAATCGCCGGTTCCGGGTAGGTTCTCGATTCCTATAGGAACCGAACCGAGAACCAGAATCAAGAACCGAATAAGGAACCATACGCAATTTGGTTCTTGTGCACCTATTTTGTGGATTATGTTATTCACAATACATGAATTTTGTCTTCTTTGATGCATTTCTTTTGTACTATTTTGCTTTTGTTGTTGCCAAATATATGTTGGATAACTACAAAAGATGATTTTGTGGCTTATATCTTGTGTTCTTTCCATCTTTTTTGGTATAATTTGTGAAAGATTTACGAAATGGAAGTTTGGCATTTGCGGGATTTGGAACAACGGTACGTGAGTGTTGGTGTGTGACTGTGGACAATGGGATTGAGACATAAGGACCGAGAGTAACACAAGCAAACTCCGTCCCAAAGTCACGAGACTAAGTTTTTAAAGGGGAAAACAACATAGTGCCTTGGTGTCACAGTCCCCTTTCTTCTCCATGTGCACCCCTTTCACGTTTTGGTTTTTTGAGTATAGACATTTTCTTCATGACTCATAGGTAATCAATCTTTTATGTGATATATATATATATAAAATCACGAAGGCGACTCGAGTGTTAAAATTGGTGCCGTCATATTTCGCATATTAGATGAGGGAATCATATCGGAGAAGACTATGTTTTCCTCCAACCAGTCTTTTGATTGGTGGATTGATGTCCATAATGTGTAAATTATCTATTGTTCAACATTTTTTTAACTGAAAATGAAAAAAAAAAAAAGAACCTAGAACTAATCCTAGAACCTGTGACAGGGTAGGTTCCAGGTTCCAAATTTCAATGGGTAGGTTCCAGGTTCCAAAAAATAAGGAACATGTAGGGGCGTGTAGGTTTCAAGTTCCAGGTGGAACTTATAAGAAACCTGGAACCGCTCACCCCTAATGTCGATCAGTGATTTTGCTGTGAGTTTCATATAAAATGAATGAATGAACTCTGGATCTGAGCAAGTCACTAAAATATTTCATCTGGGTTAATACTCGGATTTCAGGATTATCCAGATGTAACTGGATGTAAAACAATAAGAGACTTTTATCGGGTACGGAGCAAAAAAAAAATTACTTTATCAATTAAGGGGGCTTGGACGTGTGAGCACCGACACATTAAAATAAGGAAATTGAAAAATTATAGAATCTACAAGAGTTCGAGTGTGTAGTTAAAACCACATCTTGATTTGGATGCAATGTGTTTGAGTTTGAGTTCGAATTGCAGCATTGGAGGCTCTCGCCTTGTGAGTGAAGCCTTATCCGATGCGCACTAATCAAGTTGTCGCTTGCATTCATCGTGATTAGTCGAATTTGACCAATCCATACCATGAACAAAAACTTTAATTCAATAGATAGGACCCATTGATCGTTTGGCTTAATAGAGATTTTTATTTAGGTTGAAAGGTGTTATTGCATGGATCGGATGCACACTTCCCACTTCCACCTATGCCATTGGGATTAACAGTCTCATTTTTCATTTAGCTAGGGCAACAAACTTAAAAGGTTTAGGCACCGTTTGTTTTACGGAAAATGAATGATTTGAAAAATATTTTCCTAAAAATCATCGTTTGTATCGCTTGAAATAATTAGTCAATGAAAAATATTTTCATTATCAACAATAATTTATGTGTAAATATTTTCGTGAATAGTGAAAACATTTTTTCTTCATTTATTTTTCTAAGTGATATAAGCGATTAGTTTTAGAAAAATATTTTCCAAATCATTCATTTTTCGTGAAACAAACGGAGCATGAATGTGTTTGTTTGACTGGAAAAAAAAATTTCGCAAATTAATTTTCTGGATTTTCACACGTTTTGTTTGTTGAAGTAATCAGTCAGCAAAAAACCATTAACTATCAAAGAAAATATGCATGCTAAAAGTTAGAAGAATGAATTCCCTAACCTAAAAAATTAGAAAAGCATTTTTTGAAAAAAAATTAATTTCTCGAAATGTGTCGTTTTCCTTCATCGCGAAGTTCTTTAAAAAACAAACGCACCCTTAGATGATGGAGGTAATGTGGATGCAAGAACCCAGTCGATAAATGAGTTCACATGTAAGTAAACGATAATAAAAGACAATGTGGAGGTGCTTAGAATATTTTCATTCGTGGGTCCTTCCATTGTAACTTGTAATGTAAGGCAGAAGATTGGGGGAGGGAGGAGATACATGGACAAGCATGGTCTAGCTACCTTACCTGGTCCGACATATGTAGACTTTCAAAGTACCCTGGTCAGTCATGAATGCGACGTTTTGGAATGTGTTTTGTATGATCATAGTAGGAACGCGATTCACTCCTATTTGACATTTTATTGCAACATAGTTAGTAACACCATCTAATTCGTGTACTTGAGAAAGGTGCGTCTTGATTCATGAGGACACCGAATTGATGCACGCAAATGTGCTATGGCCTAGACACACGATGCGCGATTTAAGTTCACCTCATACGAACCAAGCACGCATCAACACATGTGGAAATTGTATAAAATATAAACATTAAATTAAACCACTTCAAGCAATGATCCTGGGCAAATGTCCGTATTTATTGCCGCATGCTTTCCTAGATGTGGTCGATGTTGAAGGTATCATCCACCTTCACATATATACTTTCATCAAGGAGGAAAATTGTCCAAAAATTCCTAAATTTATTGTACAGTGGCCAAATTCAATCATAAACCTTTCAATTGCGTTAATTTAGTCTTAAACATTTTGATAAATTGCCAAATTAGTCATGGACCTTTTAGCGATTGCTAATTTAGTCATTCTGACTAATTTTGGCCAAACATCGCTGATGTGACAGTTTAGTCATTACCAACTATCCTACGTGGTACGATCGATACTGACATAGATAATTTTTACAATTTTTAATTTATGATTTTTTTTTCTCTTTTTTCCCTCCGCCGGCCTCAAGCGAGGGCTGCCCTCACAACCTTGGGTGAGGGATGCCCATGCATGGGTTGGTGAGGGTCACCCTTGCCTAGGTGGGCATGGGCCGCCCTCACCGAATTCGGCAAGGGCGGCCCTTGCGGCCCTTGCCTAAGGCTGACGGAGGTCGCCGGCCATTAATGAGACTCGATGATGGCAGGCGAAGGGAAAAAGAAGAACAGAAAAAGAAAAATATATATAAAAAAAGAAAAATATCTTAAAATTAAAAAAATTGTTTATGTCAGCGATTTCCCATCAAAATTGGCCAGAATGATTAAATTGACAAATTGTTGAAAGATTGAAGAATAAATTGACAATTCATCAATATGTTTTTTTGAAAGATTGAGGACTAAATTGATAATTCAACAATATGTTTAGAACTAAATTAACATAATTGAAAGGTTTAGGACTAAATTGGCACAATTGAAATGTTTAGAATTGCATTGACCTTCGTTCAATAGATTCATAACTTTTTAGATAATTTTTTCTCCATCGAGGCATTTTTTTGTATGTCCACCTTAATCGAGTATCGACTTCGCTAGAACAATGGGAATAAGTTTGGCTAGTGGAGAATTCGACCTAGAATTACCCAAAACAAGAGAGCTCGACCTGGAATTATGTTAGTCGAAGTTAGGGTAGCTTGGATGATGCACAATATAAGAACACTTGCGAAAATGATCTCACTGTAGCACATATGGCAAAGTGGATTAATGGTCATGAGAAGTTGAGAAAGAAAGTCGGTGACGTAGATAAGACGTGGCTTTGGTGGTTTTAGACATGATCGTAAGTTACCCAAGATTGTAGGGGCTCTTGACATCATGGCAAGTTATGATAACAATTAGGCTGCACATCACAACATTTCTATTTTATAATTTTTGTTTCGAAAATTATTCTGAAACAGGTTTGAAACAGAAATCCGTTTGGTAATGCAATTTTATTTTTTTATTTCTGGAACAATTTTTTGTTCCAGAAATCATTCTGAAATAGAAATCAGAAGTTAAAATTTTCAATTTCTTGATTTTCTATAACATAAATTAGAAAATTTCTCTTTCATTTCTCTCTTCACGACTCGCTCTCTTCTCTCTCTTGGCTCCTTGCTGTCGCCGCTCGTCATCCGCCACCCGCTGCCGTCAGCTTGCCCTCTTGCCGTTGCTCGCTGACCACCACCGCCTACCCGCCTATTGCCGCCGTCCACTGCCCACGCCCGCCAACTGTTCACCATCGATCGTCGCCAGCAGTCAATTGTCGTCGATTATCGCCCGCCACTAGCCTTCCATTGCCAGTCGCCACCACCGCCCATTGGTTCTAGCCAACCATCGCCTGCTAATCACCACTTGTCACCATCGCCCGCTGATCGCCGCCATCTATTGCCTCGCCGGTCTTCGCCACCATTCACCGGCAGCCACCTCTAGTGGCCACCCACCACTCGCTGATTGCCGCCATCCATTGCCCTTAGGAAAATAGAAATTTTATATTGTTATCAAACGAATTTTGTTCCGAGAATAGAAATTTTGTGTCGTTATCAAACGCTTTTCTCTGCTCAGAAATTGATTTCTGGAACATAAATTTTGTCATGCTTGCCCTTAGGCTCTGTTTGTCAACATTTCTGTTTCTTTATTTTTCTTTTTTTTTGTTCCCCGGAACAGAAAAAGAACAAAAGCATGTTTGGTAACGTCACTTATAATTTATGTTCTCCAAAACAAAAAAAAACATTCTCGGGAATAGATTTGGAATAGAAATAAAAAGTAAAAAAAATATGTTTTTTTGCTTCTTGGGTACAAAATGAGAAATAATGTTATTTTAGAGAAACAAACTCAGTGTAACCTAATACTCGTCTCTACACTCACGAGTCCACCGTAGCCGCCACCACATCCGATGATCGGTCATCGTGGCCGTCGATCACCAGTCCCTGCCGCTGCTGATGGTCATCGCCGCTCACCACTGCCGCCTTCGATCACCACCACCTGTGACTGCTGATTGCCGACCACCACCCATCGCTGACCAATAACCATCGCCACCGCCTTTGATGGCTGGTCACCATAGCCGTCGGTCATCACCGCCTCCAATTGCTGGTTGTCGGTCATCATTGCCCACCACTGTCGCCTTTGGTGGCCAGTTGCCCTCAGTCGCTTGTCATCAATTCCCAGCCACCATCGTTGGTTACTATCCACCGCCGGCCATCACTCACTGCCTCTGGTGGCTGGTCACTATCATCGACTGCCGGTTACTGTGGCTGCCAATTGCCGTCATCGATCAAAATCATTAAATTAGAAAATTTGGAATATAAATTTTTAGAGTAGTACCAAACACATTTTTATTCTTTTTCTATTTCGGTAATAGAAATTTTGTGAGGTTACCAAACACATTCCTATGCTTAGAAACTCCTCTAGGGAATAGAAATAGAAAAAAACTATTTATGAATAAATGAGAAACGTTACCAAACGCACCCTTATTTTTCGGAAATAATTTCTAAGCATAAATGATTTATTCTAATTATGTTTTCGGGAACAAAGAAGTAGATTTTTTTTTGCTTCTTGTTTCTATTTCAAATCTGTTCCCGGGAACAATTCCGTACCAAACAATTTTTTTTTAGTTTTGTTTCTCTAACAAAAAAATAGGAATCATAGAAATATGAGGGTTACCAAACATACCCTTAGTTTACAAATTGTAGGATCTCTTGTACTTTCCCTTTTCATGTATTTTTCAATTCCTATTATGCATTTTTCAATTCGATGCATTTCAATTGTTTGTACTTTCAATTGCACTTAGATTTCCGGGGAATTCATCACTCCATTCAAGCTCATTCGCGCATTTTGTGCTTGAGTGCAAAGCCGCATAGTGATCTCGATCGCTCTCCAGCCATATGAAGTTCAGATCGTCTAGATGCATTATTGATTCTTCGTCAAATTTTTTTGGGCACGCCTGCAAATTAATTTGCTGAACAATAGTACAATGAAAAGAAAAGAGAACGTGGTCGGGCAAGACGAATTGCACATTGTCCCACATTCTAAAATGCCCATTTTGCCCTTCGCTTATGGATTTATATGTGAAGAATGTCCCCCACAAAATTGATAATATCATGACACATGTCTTCCTATGGCTTCATTAAAACCCTCTTGTAGAGTATAGTGAAGATGAATCGAAGCTCAAGCAATGAGTCCTTTATACAATGGGAATAATCAAGAAAGAAGGGTTTAGATAACATTCATGGAAGAAATTTTTGCATTTTCCAATTTCCATTTCCATTTTATTAAAAAAATTAAGCCTTTCGCATTTTTGACATTTGTTTAGTGTCATTTTGATTGAAAACAAAGTGATTGGAAAACCAAGATATAGAAGGTCTCTTTCGCTATTTTGATGGCACGCTTTTATTCTTTTCAATTTTTTTTAAAAAGAAAACTATAATATTTGTGTACTGCTATGTTACAAGAATAAGTAAAGAATTGACAATCAAATCCTATTTTGTGCCCCTATTTCTCCAAGTTGAACTTTTTTTGAATTTTTCTTATCTTCTCCCATTTTTTTTATAGGCCAAATCCTTTAGGCACGCACAAACTTTCACTCGAGGAACAAATATTCCGACTTTTCAATAGATAAAAAGAAAATCACGAAATTCTATCAAATAGACAAAAATACCCACCCTTGAGTTTTTTTATCTATGCAAATTGATGGGAAACATGACGTGATTAATAACGTTGATGTGTAAGAAAAGACATATTACCTTAAGCCAAAAGATGCGCCAAGCAAAACTCAAAACAACTTTGTCTCTTAAATATTGTCAGCTTCACTTACGTTTTAAGTAATCACCATGCCCTTTTCTCGACTAGCTTGTAGACATGTCAAAATGGGTCATAAACCATTTTTAACCTATATTTAATGGGTTGAGTCATTAAATTGGTTATGTCCAATAGATAAGTTATAAACGAGTTTAGAATAGTAAAACTTAAAAATATATAGATGTTAAATGGGTTCATAGTTTATCCAAACCCAACCCTTCTTTATGACTTTTCACCCTTTATGAGAAAATAATAGACTTATCGGACTGTTTCAAAATCAAAGAAGTTTTGACTTCTCCCTTATTAAAAATATCAAGATGCCTTTTTTTCCCCATTATTTATTTTTATTTTTATTAATCTTGTAAGTTTAGTTTGTTAGTTATTGGAGTATATCTTTTCTTGGTTGCATTTGGCATTGTTATTTTTATGGTATATTCTAATCTTAGTCCTTGTCATTACAATCCATGGTTAGCATAAATCATCTTCTTTAAAATCCTACATTCCAATGAATTAAAATTCCAGTTCCTCAACATTAATTGTTGTTGTAATTTTAGGTCAAAATGAGTTAAATGAGTGAACTTAGGTCAGACCGTTTTTGATCCAATCCAAACCCGATTCACTCATACGATAGTCCTACCAACTTGTTTCTTTAGAACCTCGTTGTTAGCCAAGTCACGTGCCACAATTTTTGTCTTTTGAGTCAGTAAAATTTCTTGGTTTTTTTTTTTTGGCGATCATTTGAAAAGTCAGTGTATTTTTATTTTAAAGAAACTAAGGGTGCGTTTGATAACCTGCCAGAATTTTTAATTCTCTGCCAGAAGTGATTTTGGAAGAGAAATGCATTTGGTAAAGAATGACTTCTAGAACAGTTTTCTACTTCTGAATGAGATTTGTGTTTGGTAAAGAATTGATTCTCTATGCCAGAATCAATTCTTGCAAGAAGTGATTCTTTTACTTTTTTATTAAATAAATATTTAAAAAAACATTAAAAAAATTTAAAAAACATTAAAAAATTTTAAAAAATAAGAAAAAGAAAAAAAAAGAAAAAAAGGGGTGGTCGGGGGCAAGGGCGGTAGGCCTTTGCCGCCGCCGGAGAGGGCCGGCAACCCTCGCCGGATGCCGGACGCTGGACGCCGGACCGTGCGCCATTTGATAAACTTGCGAAAAGTAGAATAAGAATGAGGGTGCGTTTGGTAAATATAAATTCCCATTCTCTGCCAGAATTGATTCTTGAAAGAATGAATTCTTGTCAGAATAAAAAATTCTGGCAAGAATGGAAATCGTGCAGGCCCTAAACTTGGGGCGTAACTGTTTTTTCTTTTTTTGGGGTTAGGATTTTGCCATTTTTTGATCTCTTCAACATAGTAGAGTACCAAAGCAAAGACTCGTGAGAAGAACTCAAGAGTGGCCTCCTAAAATATAGCGTGAAGTTGAGCGAGACGAGACGTGGACAGATCAACCCTCATCGCTCACCGAGCGGTAATACATGACAACGCAAAACGACAACAAAATAGTCGCGGCCCAAACCCAAAGAAAGAATAACAAAAATACCAGCAAAGACGAAAGCTCATGTCAGTGTGCTCCAATGTAAGAGAGAGAGAGAGAGAGAGAGAGATGAAAACGCAATGACCAGCAGAACAAGAAAGCTTCCCCTCATCACGCACTCTCTCTCTTCCTCTCCAGCACACGGGTGCTTTCTCACCAGAGATATATAAAAATCTCTCCTTGTAATTTTCCCTCTCTCTCTCTCTCCTCGGGTTGTACAAGACGAGGAGCTGAGTGCTGAGGACCAAGTGGGGAGTTCCATTATTCGCATCTGAGTCAACTCGGGTTTCCCTTCCCTTTTCTTCTTTCTGAGTTATGGGCTGCTGCGCGTCGTCCTTCTTGAAGGAGCAAGGCTCCGATGACAAGGACCATCGGCCCCCCCACCACCAGCGCCGCAACAGCTACACAGCCTCCGCCAACAACCACCGCCCCCAGCCCTCCAACGGCACCGACCACCCCGCCGCTGGCTCGGTGGGGTTCTTCTCGGAGTTCTCCCTCGCCGACCTGAGGGCGGCCACCAACAACTTCAGCTCCGATTTCATCGTGTCCGAGAGCGGCGAGAAGGCCCCCAACGTCGTCTACAAGGGCCGCCTCCAGAACCAGAACAACCGCCGCTGGATCGCCGTCAAGAAGTTCACCAAGCTGGCTTGGCCCGATCCGAAACAGTTCGCTGTACTTACCCTTTTTGCCCCTCGCGGTTTTCTCCACCCTTCTCTTCTTGTTTTCGATTCGTTTTTGAACTGTTTCTTGCTGCTGTTTTCTGGAACTTTTGTAGGAAGAGGCATGGGGAGTGGGGAAGTTGAGGCACAAGAGGTTGGCGAATTTGATAGGTTATTGCTGTGATGGGGATGAGAGATTGCTGGTTGCAGAGTACATGCCAAACGACACTCTTGCTAAGCATCTCTTCCACTGTATGTAGCTCTCTGCAGAATTTTTTTTCTTTCGGAGCGTTTTTGAGTTTGATTTGCTGCGTCTCTTTAGGTTTCGGCACTTGTCCGTTTCATTTAATCGATGCCCACCATTTATTACTCTTTTAGCACGCGATTAGCCGTAGCAGAATCTTGATAGATTCGCCTCTTGAATGAGTAAAGAGAGAGCTTTGAGTATAGTAACGCACCAACCTTTTTATGGCATGTTTAATTAACGAGTTACATTTAGTGGAAGCTTCTTTCTACTGCTGGACAAGACATTTTCCATTCAGTACGTTGGTTAAGTTGCTGGGTTCGAGTAAATTTGACTGCTTTGATCATCTTGTTGCAGGGGAAAATCAAACTATCGAGTGGGCTATGCGTCTTAGAGTTGCTCTGTACATTGCTGAAGCCCTAGATTATTGTAGTAACGAAGGCCGTCCGCTCTACCATGACTTAAATGCATATAGGGTTCTCTTCGATGAGGTATGACATGTATTAGGTAATGACTGCTTTCAATGATCACGGTGTAATTATGAAAATAAATGCTTGATAATTACGTAATGATGTGATTTGACTGATTGGCTTAATGAGGACAATAACATCTGGATGTTCTATCGACCATGTGATTTTGCAAAACTGGTGAGCTGATATATAGGTTCTTTTGGCAGAATGGTGATCCTCGACTCTCATGTTTTGGCTTGATGAAAAATAGCAGAGATGGGAAAAGTTATAGCACAAACCTTGCGTATACTCCACCTGAGTATTTAAGAAATGGTAAATCCATTCACCTTGTCTTTTTTATGAATTCTCCTTGCCAATACATAATCTATACTTATAAATTACATTTATTGATGAGTTCTCTCCAATCTTTGGTGCATGAGACCTAAGATTTATTCTGCTGTTCCATTGTATTAAGTTGGCTTTGTTTGTCATGAGAATGTTTCTCTTTGCATGAAAGAGAGTGGAAGGAGGTTTGGATGAGCTTTAAGATTTCCAAAGGGTGTATAGCAAACTTTTATCCAGTGTTTGTCTTGCAGGAAATCCTGGAATATTTATATCTTTCTGAGTGAGGCGCTACTCTTATAGATTGTAGTCCCATCGAGTGACAATTATTTTCTAGCTTCTATCATAATCAAAAGAAGCTGTTTGAAACATCTGACACTAATTAATGTTTTTCACAAAAACAAGTTGTTAGCTGCTTTCCGTGGAAGACTGTTAAAATCGGCTCTTTTAGGACACAATGAATATTGTCTGCTCAATGCCGCCTTGAGTTAGTGAAAGTAGGGTAGACTCCGAGATTTGGGTGAACATCATGTCTCCCATTTATAGGTATTCTGTATGAGGGTTGGTCACAACCCAACACCACCCCACGAATTTAATTGCGCATGCTTGTTATGGGGCCGAAAAGATCCCAGACAGTGACTTCTAGATTTTAGTCATCACAACAGATTAAAAATGATAGAAACTGCCCATGTCAAACTCGTTGCTGCTATTAGCTATGGCCAAAGTATGGATCTATCTAGCAGATAATGATGCTTGTGTACGCATTGATAAAAGTATTTTGCTATCCCCTCTTCAAAGCATGTCTTATTCATTTTTCAGCTTGGTAGATTTTGCAGGGCGACATAACATGCATTTTTTTGGCTCACTTTTTGTAATGCATGCAGGGCGTGTAACCCCAGAAAGTGTTATCTTCAGCTTTGGGACAGTGCTTTTGGATCTTCTTAGTGGGAAGCACATTCCTCCAACTCATGTGAGTAGCCTTATATATGTTATGTACTTCTAGTGCTTTGTCTGCTCAAGAGCCACAAAGAACTTGACATACTGGTGGTATTATTAATTTTAGGGATGTGTTAAGCAGATACTCAGACAAGCAACTAGAGTTTTGCTGCAGTCATAGTAGAAGAGTTTGAGATAGTGCTGTTGTCTTATGCTCATTGTTTCAGTTATTATGAGGAAGTGCTGCCCTATCAGTGTTGAGCTTAAAAAGTATGTACCTTTTACGGATTACCAACCTGCAATAAGGCATGTATGCATTTTTTAAATGCTACATACAAACTGAATCCTTAACTTGTGGACAACCAACTTTCAGGGCTTATGGAATTCTGATAAACCGATATATTTCAGTAGTTGAGCTTCTCATTCTGAAGCTGTGGGCATTGCTTCAGCGACTTACATGGAATGAAGTTTCTCGTAGTTGCAGTGTTCTGAAGTTGTATAAGATTACTTATGAAGGCTGCAGCCTACATGGTTCAGTGTGAATTATTCCCCATTTCTCTAATGGTCTTAACTGTGCAATGCTTGAATGTGAACTCTTCCAATAAATGTTGATATGATTAGCGGTCCAATTTAATGTCTCCTTGTGGCTTGGGCTGAGCAAACTTTACTCATTGGCTAAATATACCAACAGGGAAGTATGGACTTCAAGCATTTCTTGCACCAATTGCAATAAACGTTGGATAGTGTCAGATATTCTTGTGACATGATTGCTCCTTAACTTATTCTATACTAGATTGGGGTAAATGTGTTGATCTAATTAGTAACTTAATCTTCATCATTAGTTACTTGAAGAGCATGGTTTCTTTTTGTGTATTCTTAATGATGTTGCATACTGTCCTTAAGTGTTTTCTGCATTGGGACAGGCTCTTGACATGATCCGTGGCAAAAACATCCTCCTCTTGATGGATTCGCATTTGGAGGGTAACTTTTCAACTGAAGAAGCTACTTTGGTCTTTGATCTTGCCTCGCGGTGTTTGCAGTATGAGCCTAGGGAGCGTCCAAACACTAAAGACCTAGTTGCTACCCTTGCACCTCTGCAAAATAAGCCCGATGTAAGCTGCCAGCTTTGCTTCGATAAAAATCATGTTTTGCATCTGCTTGAATTCTTATTTGTGTCGTCCACCCTTCCGATGCCTCTATCTTTTAATGGCCGAGTCTCTGATGCCTTTTCAAAAGATATTATGTCATGCCATTGCATTCTGAATATCTTGATTTTTCCATGCTATCTTCATTTTATGGAGTGTGGCATTGATCATAACCTTTAGCTTTCAGGTTCCGTCTCATGTGATGCTGGGGATTCCGAAGCATGAGGAAGCGCCTCCTACTCCCCCACACCCGCTTTCTCCAATGGGTGATGCTTGTTCGCGAATGGATCTCACAGCGATTCATCAAATTCTGGTAACTACGCATTACAAGGACGATGAAGGAACCAATGAGGTAATTTGGATGTGGCATTATGGTTCGGTGCATTTTAATTTGGAAAAGGACAAACTAACCTCATTTTACGAAATGTTCAGTTGTCCTTCCAAGAATGGACCCAACAAATAAGGGATATGCTGGAGGCGAGAAAGCGTGGTGACTTGGCATTTCGTGATAAAGATTTTAGAACAGCAATTGACTGCTATTCTCAGGTTTGCTTCTACTTGCTGATACTGTTACTATAGAATAGTCATTTTGTACAAGATTCTGCCATTGGTGAGTAGCTTTATTATTCAAGTGAGGGAAGACCAAGATACAAACTTTCTTTTGAATTAGAAACTTCGAATTAAGAAACCCTCAAGTGGTTCAATTTCACAGATTGTAAATTCTTAGACACTCAAAATGCACCGGAACCTGTATTGTGATTTTGTTTGTCAGTGTTATGAGGATATCGAGCAATTGAAATAGCTAGTTCATCTAAATCCACCCGGTGAATTTTCTTCGTCATTGGGTTGTGAATGGTTGACCAAAACCTGTCTACTATGCCATCGACAGCTTTTCCATCTGAAATAACGGACGAACTTACAGTAGGGATGGGATGTTATGGATTGAACAGGAGGGAAAAAAAATTACTTTACATCACTAAGTTTTGTTTTCATGATGTTTTCTTGCAGTTCATTGATGTAGGAACCATGGTGTCGCCGACTGTTTTTGCGCGCCGGAGTCTTTGCCATCTCATGTGCGACCAACCTGATGCCGCCCTCCGAGATGCGATGCAGGCACAATGTGTGTACCCAGAATGGTCCACTGCATTCTACATGCAGGCGGTTGCACTTGCGAAGCTGGACATGCACAAGGATGCGGCTGACATGTTGCATGAGGCCTCTGCCCTTGAAGAAAAGCGGCAGCGTGGCGGAAAAGGATCTTGAGTGATGGCCATATTTTTGTCATTTTTGTTTTTTTGGGCCCTTTTCTCTCCTTGTCCTTGAGGTGGTGGTATTGTTATTGTAACAAAAAAGAAAAAACGTGGAATTCTTGTATAATTGGAAATTGGATGCAATTATTCATGTGTAAAACCACTTGCCATTGAGGTTGATCATGGTTGATCTTCACCAACCTGTGCAAATTTTGCCCCCAGAACTTTTAAGAGCAAGTAATGACTCTACATTCCACGGGCCTAAGTGCAGTGCTTCAATGTTGGGTTTCCCAAACAATGTAGTCCTTTGTGCAGGAGAAGCGAATTAAGGTGATTTTCTTCTGGTTATTTGGAGTGTATGCTCTTTATGCTGGGAAACTGTAGGGATAGAAAATCACATCAGCATCTTACATGTATCAGTAAATCCTATTTTGTATGAAGCAGAACGTAAGAAGTCGCATTGAGTGATTAAGTGTTCAAATTGATATGGCAAATTCCAAGTTTGAGTCGATCCTCGATCATTCCAATTAACTTTGATCGATTTAACTGTGGGGGAGTGCTAGACTAATTAAATGTTAATGCTGAATTGGAGAGGAGCGAATTGCGGCTTGCCTCTGTGAAAGCAACAGATCAATTTGACTTTGAGGACGTCGTGGAACGGAGTGATTTGCGGCTTGCCTCTGTGAAACCAGTGGATGGAGTTGGAAAGTTAGGATCTGTATATCGTCAAAAAAGACATAATTGTGACATGCATATGCATCTTTTCCCTCGTCTCATCTTGTTCATTTTGAAACAGAGTTGTCATTTAACCCATGTAACAGTTTGAGTCAATTACTTTGACTCTAAGTTGTAAACTACACCACACATGCTGATCAGCGTGGATCTATGGCATTGTTACTCGAAGGGGGGAAATGCTATGTTGATTAATGTCCACATATTTTATAAATGCCACAAATAATTACACAGACAGAGCCATCCAGGTTACTATTTCAAATTAGAATTAGCTAAGCTGTCAAGATTTCAAGTTTTCTTGAGATCTGCAAGATGCCTTAAACCAATCTCCTGAACCCATAAAATTTAAAATCCATGGCTTAATCAGGCAGTAGAACTGTAGAAGGGCATGCCCCTCGTGGGGCAACTTTAAAATGGTTATATTGAACCCAAATTGTATATATTTTTTTTTTCAATTTTGTCTCTACCAGTATACAGATCTCTAAGTCCCTGAAGTATGTAACTAAAATGGAATGAATAAAGTACAAATCGAGACCCAAAGAAGTTCCTAAGAATCAATTTTCTTTTACGCCATGTCCAATATGAACTAGGGAAATAGAGGGGAACAATCAGTTGCAAGAGAATGGTATGTGGTTTAATTCCTAAGACGATCCTTCTTTTTGTTCTTGTCGTGCAGAGACTATTGCTTGTGTAGCAGAAAGAAAGGACTTGCCAGAGAGACCTCTTTAGCAGAATTACTCATCTCAGGAAGGAATGATGGTGTGTACAATCAGGAATTAGAGTCTCTCTAGGTGCATCTTCTTTTATAACGAATGAGGCACGGAAAACTGAAAATAGAGATGAGTGCAGCTCATGTGCAGGCTTCATAAACTCATTAAATGTGCCTGGAAATGGTTTGTTTTCTGTCTGGGAGTCATGGAGGCAATGCCTAGTCTTCCTTTGTATCTTAATCTTCTCCTGGGTTTCATAAGATAACTGCTAACTAGATTTAAAGAGTTCAAACATATGGAGACTCTTCACTCCCAAGGATCTAGTTTAGTGTCACTTGGCCCAAGAGCAGTGCTCATTTTACTGACGTAAAATGCAAATGATTATCTAATGAGTTAACGACGGCTTTTGAGCAAGTCCGAGTGGGGTCTTTGAAGTTTAACAGTATGCAACAACTAGTAGTCCTCATAGAAAACTAAATAGAATACAGCTTATGAATTTATAATTTGTACTCAAGGTTGGGAAGATTCTAACTGTTCCCTCCCTAGCTAAATGCTGTCAATAGGATATTTCTGTGACCCACACGATCAAGTTCAGACTCAGATCTACAGAGCAAAATCAATTAATCATCCTTCTGTTTGGGCATTGTGACAGCAATACCATCCGTGCGCATCAGTAATTAAAGTCGTTCGAACTTTCTTATCTTCTCTAATCTCATTGTAATAATGACGCGTTCGTGGAGATGTCAGAGGACACATGGCATGAGAGCAAACAAAGTCTGGAAGGATGGGTTTTTTTTTTTTATAACTTTAGCCCTTCTATATATACAAGGTAAGAGGTTGCTCATGCTTCAAAAGCCCTCTCAAGTGTCAAAGCCAATTACAAATCTAGATTAGTGTAAGACTTACCGTGTTAAAATGACCTTAAAAACCAAAACTTTTACGTCCGTTAGCCATGCTCGCTCTATCAGCTTACCTTCTAGGAGTCATCTGATCGCTATGAGTGTTGAGTAGTAGTTAAATAGAATCAGATCATCCGAAGCAGCAACTAGGGATGAGTGATTCCAGGTTCAACCAGGTTCCATATAGGTTCCACCTTGAACCTGGAACTTACCATTTAAAACAGGTTCATCATTTTTTGGAACTTGAAATTTACATTGCATACCCTGGAACCTGGAACCTACCCTGTCACAGGTTTCAAGTTTTCTAGGTTCTACTTGTTTTCTTAATTGAACGATTGTAATGGATTATCATCTTTAATGACCACAACTTGTTGTTACAATTTACTGATGACAACTTATATTTAGACATACGAAGAATATAAAACATTAACAAAGTAAAAGTCTTAGTCATAAATATCGCTATAAATGGAAGTTGAGATTAGTGATTCTACAGTATACACTTATCATCGGACACTATGGAATATCGCATGATTATGCAAAAACATAGACCAAGAAAAATATAAAAACTTGTTCCAGTTCTAGGTTCCACGTATCTAGAACCTAGAACCTACCTATTGAAACAAGTTTCCCAATTTTTGGAACTTGGAACCTAGAACCGGACAGGTTCCCACTAGTACGGTTCTCAGATTCCAGGTTCTACCTTGGAACCATGCTCACCCCTAGCAGCAACATACTTCTCAGCATTATGAGCATCTTGAAAGCCAGGAGACCTTAAAGATCTCTGCTCTTGCATCGACAATTTGCTCGAGATGCCTCTGACCCGGCAAGTGTCAGTGCTGCAGAACAGGTGTTGCAGACGTGTTGGATGGATCTCTCAGGCTGTTGGATATTGCGGAACTGTGAGAGACGTTTTCTCACATATGAAGGAATGCATCCATCAGCTTGAATCATCATTCAGAAGAAGAAAAGTCTGGCAAGTGAAGTTGAGGCATACGGAGTTTCTAGGAAAAAACTCAAGAAAGTGATTGCCAAATGCTTTGAGAACTGGAAAAAGATAGAGAAGCGTGCAGCGAACAAAGGCTTTGTTGAGGACGTTGCACTTACTGCACTAAGACACGTTCAAGAAATCAGTCTTGAAGTGTTTAGGTCCCTCATGTGCTTCCTATGTCGGCCGAAGGCTAGACCAAATCTTACAGGCTGGTCTTTGGTATCGAGATTGCTCTCTTCTAAGAGGGTATCCTGTTAAGGAAACATGGATGCCAATTGTCATACCCCGAAACCAACAAGAATAGGGATGACACGGCCGTTCTTCTACCCAAAGGACGCAGCCTCAAAGACAAATAAAGAACCAACTCCAAAAAGCCCCGTTGATGTCACTCTCACTCTATTTGCCAAAACTCAAGAAACCTGAAAAGATTTGTAAGATGAGGGATGAGCAACCACCGTCCAGTGAGTTGTACATATTTTCTAAGCAGATCGAGCAGCCACTATGCATATATATAGCAATACCACAACCCATAATCCAACTTCAAAATAATATATATACCATTTCAAATATAACTTGTTTCCTTTTAATAAAAGTATCCATTTTCCAATAATGGCAAAATAAAATATCAACGGTCCAGTCCATTGATTAATCTCATAAAAACAC
>BCNH02000006.1:10408969-10426089 GCA_001662345.2 Metrosideros polymorpha var. glaberrima | reverse complement strand
GCCGGTAGCTGGCACACAAGGATATCCTAACTAGTATGCATACTCACAAGCCCCTCAATGAGCTTACAGAGACATTGAGCATCAACACCAACACCAACATTCCCCAAATATCAGAATTCAATTCAGAATCAACTCATAATCAACTCATAAACCAAACATATAATCTTCCGTTCAACAAACGGAATACATTTCACAAAACATTTCTCACATTGTTCTCAAATACAAAATAGTAATAATTGTCCGATTCAGATTTTATGCAATAATCATGCTTTAATGACTCATGTGATACTTAAACCTTTATCACTTTCAAGACATGAGTTTATAAATTCATAGAAGATATAGCATCACTCACCTGGAATGCTCAAACTCAAACTACGCGTAGCTAGACAACTCGTTGATCTCGTAATCCTATCAATTAAACGAGAATTGACGTCAAAATCGGATAAAACTCTACAAAAACTACAAAGTGACTAAACGACGACTAAACGCTATCAAAACAACTCATACGCGCTAACAAATCGCACACCCAAAGCGATTATTCAAAGCCGTCTGCAACGCGTAACTTGCACGTCAAACTTTGTCGGGCCACAACTTTCTCCACCAAACTTCGTTTTAAGCAAACTTATAGTCAAAAGAAACATCGTTTGACATATGAAAAAACCCATGGCTTGGACAGCCCAAAAACTAGCTGAAAATCGACGAAAAACGACGTGGAAGGCTGCTGGTCGCACTGTTCGCTGCGCGCGCACCACTTCAAAAATTCGTTTCTTGCAAACCGTGAGTCCAAATCAAGATCCGTAAAATTTCACAGCTCCATAACACCCTTAACTATCATTGTTCCAAAAAAAATCAACTGCTCCAAAATCTGACTTCGCAGCTCAAATTTCACTTAAATCCGAATTCGAGCTCTAATTCCGAAAATTTCTCCGATTAGACAAACGACGGGTGCGAGCACTTACCGGATATTACAAATCGAAGTTGAATCAGCTTGGCAATGCCCCGTGGCGAGAACCCCCTTCTTCCTCTTTCTTCTTCTTCTTTCTTTTTCCCCTCTCTTTTCTGCGCGAAGAGCACTCGACCGCTCCCTTTCTCTCTCTGCGCTGCTCTCCTTTTAATTGAGCTGAAGTCCACTTTTTCTTCTGCTTTTTAACCTTTGTGGGCCCCACTTTGATTAAGTCAAAACACGTATTTTACACCAATGAAGTGGAAGAGTTGGATATTGAACTGCTAGTCTGGAGATCTGCCAAAGACATCAATGTTCGAATTCCCGCTGCATTAAAACAACTGGAGGCAATGGAGTCGAACATCTGGGAACTAGAGGAAGATCTTGAGTGTGCCTTTAGGCAGTTAGTGAAAACGAGAGTTTCCCTTTTAAATATTCTCAACCCCTGATGTATTGATACAATGTATGCCCATTTTACAGTTTTGCATTTCAGAACATTATACATTATAACAATCAATAGAAAGTAGAGAAACAATCTCCCAATCTTCCCTTATTTTCAAGTGCTGCAGGAGAAGAATGAATTGAAGGGTGGAGTTCGCTCGTCCTATTTGATCCACTACTGAAATTTTTTTAGAAAGAAAGTCAGCTTAAAGTGATTATATCCAATTGAGACATGATGGATTGAGATAAAACGAATCCCTACAAACACAAAGAGAGTCCTTCTGTAGAAGTAGTGAAGAACTATAGTCCACACAGCTTCCATCAAATCATGAGTTCAGACTTTGGCCCTTGATTCATACTAGCAATTAGGAGATCGTCCTCGGACAAAGAGCTAAACAGCCTGAGATATGATTTGATGTCGACATTGAATCAAACCTCAATGAAAACACTAAGCGCCATGACATGACATGAGAATTCAAAGTTGAACACCATCATCTTAAAAATCATAGTTTGCACAGATCCTTTCACATGTACAATTTGTTCTGTATACAGTATAATACAGAACCTTACTAGTTTGCCTCTATGGATGAATTTTCTCAAGTCTCTCATCTCATGAGAGAGTTCTTGTCAAACAAAACACTTACTGTGTTATTCACCGATACATTAAAAATGAGCATGAGGTTGCTTTGTGGTCTATTTGCAGATGAAAAAAAACCATATGACCAGTTCTAGTGTCTGATTGGCACAGCATGATTATTAGACATAAGATCCGCGACAAGGTTGACCATCACTACATGTACATACACTCTACCATCCCTATATTATGAACAGGAAAAGCCAATATTTTACTGGTCAGTATTGGTCCAAAACATTGAGAAGCATTGAGAATCATTGAGAATCATTAGTATGGTCCTAATACTACAGACACTAGCTAAGAAAAACAAAAACACACAATTTTTTTAGTATATGTCAGGCCGAAAATGAAAAGAGAATAGCAAAAGTGTTGAAGTTCAATGTCTAAAACGTACATCCCCTGCAAATTGAAAATCTACAGAAATTTAGTAGTTAGAGATTTAGGCCCTGAAAAGAATACAAGGAAAATTAGCAACATGTGCAGATCCTTGTTGGCCAAGTTTTCCTGTCATAAATTACAAGACAAGAGCTACTAATTTGTACAAGTCCCAAAAGGCTGAAGAAATCCTATTACTATTCCAGTGACATGATAATTCACTTACGAACACAGGTTTCTTTCTTTCTTTTTCTTTTTCCAATTTATTGAAGAGAGTGTTATTACTTGTTTGTGTGGCAGGGAACAGTGTTGTCAGACCCCATTTCATATATGCAGTATTCTGACATTTTAACATGGTGATGACTGATGAGTTAGAAAGGCTTTGACAAGCCCATCTTTTGCCTACATCACAACTAACGAGCAATTCAAATGTGAATTGGGATGAGTGCAGTTCAGGTGATAATCTTCATACTCATCAATGACCCTAGAAATGGTCACATTTCTGTCTGGAGTCATGGAGGCAAGACCTGGTGTGTGTAGATATTTAATTTGCTTTCCAATTTTTGATTGATTAAAGCATTATTGGGCATTGTCGAGAAACCGAAATGAATGGTCATTATTGCTGCTGAATCAATCATAGAGATGGGCTCGAGCCAATTATTTGAGCTTGAGGATGGAAAGATTCCACTTGTTCCCTAGCCATATTGGCATTTGGCATATTTCTGTGACCCACACGACCGAGTTCAGTTTAAAAAAATTAGGAACGGCCAGTTCATGTTACTTTGCTAGGCGACCGTCGTTGCAGAACATCCTGTGTGGCATGATATTTAAATTTGCTTAGAACTTTCTTATATATTGTAATCTGCATAAGATCTGCTTTGATGGCGCATTCGGCACTGTTGGAGGATCTGTGACATGACAGTAGAGTAGCTCTGGAAGGATGGATTTGCATTCTTGATACTTCTCTATCTTCTATATATACAAGGGTTGAAGGGTGTTTGGCTTCAAAACTACTTGAGCCAAATTTCAATCCATAACATTGAGAACATCCTGTTTCTCAAGATGGCCTCCATTCATACTTCGAAATGTCCTAGTCATGCTCGCTCGAATAGCTTACCTTGTGGAGTTCATCCTCTTAGCATGAACATTGAGGAGCAATTAAACAGAATCAAATCATCAGAAGAGAAATCCACATCCTTGGCCTCCCAAAAGCTGGGAAGCCTAAAGGATCTCTACAACTGCGTCAACGATTTGCTTAAGTTGCCACTTACCCAACAGGCTCTTTCGAATGAATGCCAAAATTCTGTGGAAAAGCTGTTGGATGGATCTCTGGAGCTGTTGGATGTTTGTGGGAATGCGAAAGACGCTTTCTCACAGATGAAGGAATGCATTAAAGAACTCGAGTCGGTTCTCCAGAGAAGAAAAGGAGGAGATTGTTGTCTTGCCAAAGAAGTTGAAGCCTACATGAGTACTAGAAAGAAGTTGCAGAAAATCACTTCTAAGTGCCTACTGAATTTGAAGAAGATGGGGAGGAAGAACAGCCTGAACAGGACTCCAACAAGGAAGCTACTCTTAGCATGCTAAGACAAGTCGAAGAAATCAGCCTCTCAGTATTTGCTTCACTCCTGTGTTTTCTTTCTCAGTCGAGTGCAAATCTGAAACGTAGCAGCTGGTCACTGGTTTCGAAACTACTGTCATCTAAACAGGCAGCATGTGAAGGAGAAGAGGACGCCAATGAAATGGAAACCTTGGATTCTGAACTGCTTTCCCTCATATCAGGAAAAGTCTCCTGTCTCCAAGTGAGCGACATTCTGAAGTGATCGGATGCGATAGAGTCGAGCCTTCAGGAAGTTGAGGAGGACTTGGAAGGTGTCTTCCGGCGCCTTGTGAAAATGAGAGTTTCCCTTCTCAACATTGTGAACCACTAATTGATATCTTAGTTACCATGGATGCCAAACTATACTGGCGTCTATTGAACATTTTTGTTACTTGTACGGCACAACCTTGTACATGAAAGACAGGAGTTGATATATGTCAAAATATTTACATCAAAAAGTTGATCAGATTCTCTCTCTCTCTCTCTCTCTCTCTCTCTGTGACCTTTCATTTATCCTATTTCATGTCAAAATTACTAATTTGCTATTTTTCATTCTTAACTATCGAGTTCATGTGCTCTGAAGCATGAGGTAGCTCTGTTGGTACTTGCAGAAACATGTGTGCAAGTGTGTGTATAATATAGCAAGAGAGCAGAGAAATGCCGAAGGATTCACGAACAAATGACAACGGTTATCTAAGAGTGGCGGCAAGAGACCACAAGGAAAAAAAATGCTTATTATTAATTAGTGGTATTACAAAGGAAGAAGGAGAGCTTTGCTAGTTGGTCTGCTAGTTGTTTAAATAGACATCCACTAAGCCATATTTGTAGGTGTCCATCACCGACTTCTTCAAGGAAAATCTCTGCTTTTGTCCTAGACTTTTGGCTTTCCTTCTTCTCCAAGCATGAGCTCCTAGAGATCTCAACGTGAACTCTTCTCTATCACCAACTTCTTACATTTTTAACTATACAATACAACTGTCACTTATAGACCACAATCCTCAACTACCAACCATTGCTCTAGAACCTAGTTGATATCTAGATTTTTCCAGACAAAAATTGATTAGGATTTTAACAAGCTCACAAGAATCAAGGGAAAGCACCTTTAACTTAAAGATCAACTATCACGTCCTTTGATTTTCCCGGAAAAAGTGTTCGTCGGCGATTCACATTAACATTGACACACTTCAAAGCCCAAGAGACTTGAAGCGCATCTCATGTGCAACATTAGCACAATTGTTCTTGAATCCGCCGTGCTATTTGTAGACACTTAAATTTATACCTAAGGTTTGACCAAGATTGACAAAAAATAGTACTTCATTACAATTTCAATCAAAGTTCAAGGCTTGGATGCCGCGTTGCTCTCCCTCAGATCGAGCAAAGATATCAACATTCAAGTAGGTGATCTGTCAAAGCGATTGGAGCACTAGAGTCAAGCATTCAAGAAGTTGAGGACGAATTGGAATGCATTTTCAGGTGCCTAGTATAATTGATGGTTTCCCTTCTCAACATTGTTAGCCAATATAGAAAACCTTAGTCCCCAGGGATGCCAATTTGACAACGGCATCTAAAGTACAGTTTCTGTAACTTGTATAATACGACATTGTGTTCATACGTGCCCCCCCTTGGAACTAAAGATATAATTCCTATTCTCTCTCTCAGTACTTCACATAATAATTCTAGTTCTTGACACAAGTTTGCGGTTTGACAGTATTGATCAGGATTATCGACATGACTCAGGTTCGGATAATGATGTTAAAGAATCCACGCACAAAACATCTTAAATTGACGTTATGTGTTCTTTCATTTTTCATAAAGAACCTGCTTACGTACTTGAGATCAACATAACAGCGTACCGAATTCAGGCTACATTGACTTGGTCAGAAAAATGAAAGGCATCTCATACATCTGCTCTTACAAGTAGTTCTTGGGTCAGTTATATTGTTCCTCTCAATAATGTTCTTCAGCTCAGAGGAAATAGAAAAACTGATTCCTCCTCCAGCATCTGTGAGCTATATAGCATGACAGACTGATGTGGCGGGACATTCTTTTCCTCTGGAGTTTATATATATATTCTTTAGTGAGATTAGATTCTTCCTTCTTAAGATTATGTCATCTGAATGTTAAATTTAGATGTGAAACTGACAATCGATAACAATGAAATGGAAACAGAAACGAAGATCAGATTTCATTATTTTGCTACAGATCTGTTTTTAAGGAGTTACATGCTTTAGATAGTACTTTTATGGATACATAGTTTGTGTCGTGTCGATCTCATTTTCGGCCATACATATGATGTTGGTCCTGCTTTTAAGTCTGCAGCATTCTAGACCAAGTCATAGAAAATTGCTGGATTAGGCAATATATGCATCATTCGCCAGTCATATTTCACTGTCGAGGAAATATAAGCGTCGAACAAGCACTCTTAGTTTGTCAATAGTCATCAGACTATATTTGATTTCTGGGTTTATCAAGTTGCTGTAATTAATAATCTTTCAGTTGAAACCTAAAGGATCGCACATTAACAATTGAGAATCCCAGCTTCTAAATGAAAGTTCTTCTCAGAGTCGCCTAGATTAGTCCTTAATATCACTTCTGAAGAGATACCGATAATTAGTCAACCTCATGAATAGATTATGATAATAGATAACTACGAGTTAGTCAAAAGCTCCAACACTGTAAAGATTCCATTTGTCACCAAGCTACATTATCACATAAATTTTTGCCATCCACATGCTCAACTTCAATTGTGAAATATAAATTATTCCCATTGCCATCCTTATGTCTGGGATCATGGTAGCAAGTTGCACGTATGTGTGATTATCGAAAGCATATTAATTCAAATTTTATCAGACCAAGAACCCGGAGGTGACATCGATGGGAAATTTTTTGGATGAACTCTTAACATGTGCAATGCATAAATTGCACGATGTAAAGATTCCACTTGTTTCCTAGCTCTACCATCACATGAATACTTTTCTAGTCCACATGCTCAAGTTGAGTAACCAATGATGCATAATAGCATGGTCGCCCCTCTGTCTGAGAATCTTCAAGGCACACTACACGTGTGTGAGAGTTTTTTTAAAGCTTTAAATCACTATGATTGATTCTCATTTCGGGGAGATTGGAAAACCAGTGGGGGCATTGTCAGGAGGCTGTTAGAAGATCCACGACATGACAGCTGATGCGAGCCCGCAAGAATTGGATCGTTGAGCGCCTCTTGCTGGGTATATATATACAAGGATTTGGGTGGCCTGTCTCAAATAACTCTCTCATTGGAAAAAATACATCCAGAGAAGTTAATAATAAGCTTCCTTCCCTCAAAGATGGCTTTATTGATTGAGACCTCCAAATTTAGCAGCCATTTTCGCTCAATCAGCTTGCCTTCCACGAGCCACCCTCTCACGACAACCGCAGAGGAGCATTTGTCTAGGCTCAGATCATCGGAAGCAGCATCCTCATCCTCATCAGCATCCAAAAGATTGGCAGAACTCAAGAGCCTGTATGATTGCATTGATGACTTACTTCAGTTGCCTCTCACTCATCAGGCTCTTTCCCACCTGAGAAGTGCTGCTGAAGAGTTGTTGGATGGTTCTCTAGAGCTGTTAGATGTATGCGGAATTGTGAGAGAAGCTTTCTCACAGATGAAGGAATGTGTCCAGCAACTCAACTCTTCTTTCCGATGAAGGAAAATAGGAGATTCCAGCTTCGCCTATGAAGTGGAAGCATACATCAACTCTAGAAAGAAGTTGAACAAAGTCATCACCAAGTACTTGAGAAATTTGAAGAAGAAAGGCCCGAACAAGGACTCTCATAATGAAGCTACCCTTAGCATACTAAGAGAAGCTGGAGAAATCAGCCTTTCTGTATATCAGTCCCTCTTAGGTTTCCTTGCTCTGACAAGTGCAAGCACAAAGCCTAGAGGCTGGTCTCTAGTGTCAAAACTTCTGGAAGGTAAACGCGTATCATGTGACGGAGGAGAAGAAACCAATGAAGTGCAAGGATTGGACACCGCATTGTTCTCCCTTAGATCGAGCAAAGACATCAATAGTCAAGTAGGTGATCTGCCAAAGCGATTGGAGGCGCTAGAGTCAAGCATTCAAGAAATTGAGGAGGACTTGGAATGCATTTTCAGGCGCCTAGTGAAATTGAGGGTTTCCCTTCTCAACATTGTTAACCACTAGAATACCTTAGTCCCGAGGGATGCCGATTTGACAAAGGCATTTATGGTACAATTTTTGTAACTTGTACAATACAGAATTGTTTCAAACGAGATCCACAATCAATATATATATCAACACCTTCAGAACTAAAGATATCCCAATTCTCTCTCCCAGTACTTGCCACAATCATTCTGTTTCTTGACAGAAGTTTTCTGTTTGATAGGATTGATCAGAATTATAATATGAATCAGGTTTGGACTATGAAGTCAAAAAATTTATGCACAAAACATCTTAAATTGATAGTCACCTGCATTGTTGTGAGTTCTTTCTTTTTTCAAAAAGAGTGTACTTACGTGCTTGAGATCAACATAACGGTGTACCTAATTCACGCTATATTGACTTGGTCAGATAAATGAAAGGCATCTCATACATATGCTTTTACAATAAATGGTTCCTGGGTCAGTTGTTTTGTTCCTTTCGATAATGCTACTTCAGCTCAGAGGAAATAGAAAATGAACAGGTGTAATTGTCTGTGGAGTTTCGAGAATAATAAAAAGCCGATTCCTTCTCCAGCATCTGTGGTCTATAGGATGACTGACTGATGTGGCTGAACATTCTTTTCCTCTGGAGTTTAAACATATACTCTTTAGTGAAATTAGATTCTTCCTTCTTAAGATTATGTCACCGAAATGTTAAATTTAGATGTGGAACTTGCAATCAATAACAACGAATCGGGAACTGCAACAAAGATAAGATTTCTATTTTTTGCTACAGATATGTTTTTAAGAGGTTACATGCTTCAGAAAATACTTCTGTGGAAGCATAGAATGCATCAATCTCATTCTCAGCTATACATATGCTGCTGGTCCTGCTATTAAGTCTGCAGCATTCTAGACCAAGTCACAGATAAAGTACAGGAAATATAAGCATTGGCTAGTTCAATTTTAAAGTACAGGAAATATAAGCATTGGATGACCAATCTTTGTTCGTCGATAGTCGTCAGAGTATATACGATTTATGGGACGATGAAGTTCCTGTAATTTGCAGGCCTCAATATTCTAAAAATAGATAGCTAAAGGAATTCCCATTAACACTTGAGAACCCCAGCTTCTTAATGAAAGTTCTTCTTGGAGTTGCTTAAACTAAGTCCTTATCATCACTTCTGAAGAGAGGCCAATAATTAGTCAAATCTCATGAATATATGATGATAATAGATAACTTTGAGTTAGTCCCAAGCTCCAGCGCTTAAAGATTCCATTTGTCCCCTAGCTACATCATCACATGAGTTTCTACCATCCACATGCTCAACTTCAATTTAAATCATGAGTGATTTCCATGGCCATCCTTCTGTCTGGGATCATGGTTGCAAGCTGCTGCTATGTGTGATTATTTAAAGCATTTTAATTCAATTTTTTTTTAGACCAAGAACCCGAAGGAGACATTGACGGGAGGTTTTTGGATGAACTGTAACATGTGAAATGCATAAACTCCACTATGTTAAGATTCCACTTGTCTCCTATCTCGACCATCACATGAATATTTTTCTGGCCCTTATGCTCTAGTTCAGCCATTAATGATTCGTAATAGCATGGTGGCCCCTCTGTCTGAGAATCTTCGAGGCACATTACACGCATGTATGAGTCTTTTTAAAGCTTTAGATCACTATTACTGATTCTCGTCTCGTGGAGATTAGAAAACCAGAGTAGGCATTGTCGGGAGGCTGTTGGAAGATCTACGACATGACAGCTGATATGAGCCCGCAAGAATCGAATTGTTAAATGCCTCTTGCTCGGTATAAATATACAAGGATTTGGGTGGCCTGGCTTGAACAACTCTCTCATAGGAAAAACTACATCCAGAGAAGTTAATAATCTTCCTTCTCTCAAAGATGGCTTCATCAATTGGGACCTTCAAATTTAGCAGCCATTTCCGGTCGATCAGCTTGCCTTCTAGGAGCCACCCTCTCACGACCACAGTAGAGGAGCATTTGTCTAGGCTCAGATCATCAGAAGCAGCATCATCATCCTCATCAGCATCCAAAAAATTGGGACAACTCAAGAGCTTGTATGATTGCATCGATGACTTGCTTCAGTTGCCTCTCTCTCAACAGGCTCTTTCCCACCTGAGAAGTCCGGCCGAAGAGTCGTTGGATGGTTCTCTCAAGCTGTTAGATGTTTGCGGATATGTGAGAGAAGCTTTCTCACAGATGAAGGAATGTGTCCAGGAACTCAACTCTTCTTTCCGAAGAAGGAAAAGAGGAGATTCCAGCCTCGCCTTTGAAGTAGAAGCATACATCGACTCTAGAAAGAAGTTGAACAAAGTCATCACCAAGTACTTGAGAAATTTGAAGAAGAAAGGCCCGAACAAGGGCTCTCACAGTGAAGCTACCCTTAGCATACTGAGAGAAGCTGGAGAAATCAGCCTTTCTGTATTCCAGTCCCTCTTAGGTTTCCTTGCTCTGACAACTGCAAGCACAAAGCCCAGAGGCTGGTCTCTAGTGTCAAAACTTCTGGAAGCTAAACGCGAATCATGTGACGGAGGAGAAGAGACCAATGAAGTGCAAGGCTTGGACGCCACGTTGCTCTCCCTCAGATCGAACAAAGACATCAATAATCAAGTAGGCGATCTGTCAAAGCGATTGGAGGCGCTAGAGTCAAGCATTCAAGAAATTGAGGAGGACTTGGAATGCATTTTCAGGCGCCTAGTGAAATTGAGGGTTTCCCTTCTCAACATTGTTAACCACTAGAATACCCTAGTCCCCAGGGATGCCGATTTGACATCGGCATCTATGGTACAATTTTTGTAACTTGTACAATACAGCATTGTGTCATACGAGATCCATAATCAATAGATACTTCAACATCTTCAGAATTAAAGATAATTCTATCTTCCCCCACTTCACATAATGATTCTGCTTCTTTCTTCAGTTTGATAGTAATTACCTGAACTTTCCATACAATATAGGTTGAATAATGAAGTTAAAGAATTTACACACGAAACATCGTAAATTGACTATCACCTGTGATGTTGTGAGTACATTGTTATTTCATAAAGCACATACTTACGTACCTGAGGTCGACATAACCGCGTACCAAATTCACGCTATATTGACTCGGTCAGAAAGATGAAAGGGATCATATAAATGTGAACCTACAACAAATGGTTCTTGGGTAAGTCATTTTGTCCCTCTCAATGATGCCACTTCAGCTCAGAGGAAATAGAAATTGAATAGGCGTCAACGTTTGTGAAGTTTGGAGAGTAAAAACAAGTGGATTGCTCCTCCAGCATTTGTGAGCTTTCTTGTCTTCTTGGAGTTTAAACAGTAATTCTTTAATTAAGTCAGATTCTTCCCTCTATAGATTGTGTGATCTAAATATTAAATTTGGATGTGGAACGTACAATCGATAACAATGAAATTAAAACAGCAACAAAGATCATATTTTTTTTTCCTTTCTAAAGATCTGTTTTTAAGCATGTCTCATGCTTCAGAAAAGACTTGTAAGGAAGCATAGTATCCGTCGATCTCATTCTCAGTCTTTCATATATTGCTGGTCTTGCTTTTAAGTCTGCAGTATCTAGACCAAGTCCCAGATAATTTCTGTATTGGGAAATATACGTATCTTTGTGAAGTGCAACATCAAATGTAAAAGACACCATTAATTGAAGACCCTGATCCAATTTTGATTTCATGATACAATCATACAACTCTCTTATCCAGGTGTTCCTTCTGACACATTGAGCTACTGCATATTTCCTGTGTTTAAATCTGCGGCACCTCACGCATGCTAAGTGCAAGACTTGGCCAAGCTCTGGTAGCTAATACCAAACCTTAGCCTATCATATAAAATGACAGGAAAAAGATTGTAATATATAAAAGTTTAATTTCAGATCTACCATGTCGATGTTATAGTAATCCATGACCCAACCTTGGAGCCACCAATCATCGCAAACATGTCAGTTTGAACTTATTCATCAACAATCATCCTATATTTCGTTTTAGGTCAATCCAGGAACAGTGTTAATGTGGGATAACACCAAGAACTGCCATATAAACAAATTGCGCTTCTTTAGCAGATAAGCTGGAATGATGCTTAGTGATGTAACCTATTATAGTTTGTTAGTGTGAGGGGTCAAAAGAAGAAGTGGAAGCAACAGAAACAATATCAGAAGAAATAAGTCGACGAAAAGAAGAACCTTCAATAACATATGAGGAGCAGCAACACAATGCTCGAAATTAGTAATCAAAGATGGAAAGAAGATATCATTTCCTAAAGAAATTTCAGACTTCACTGAACAAATAATGTGTCTGGATTGTTGTGACTCAGTTTCTTCTCGATTGTACAGGTCTTTCATCAGGAACCTCCTCAGGTTTGTCCTAGAATTACCCAAGAGGAGACCCACGTTTTAGACTAAACTTGCGACTCACATGCTTGATCACAAAAGTCAGATCTGCAAAACTAAATTCTCCAAACGCTACTGTTGACTCAGTTTTTCATGAGAAAAGACTAGGCAGTTGGTCCAAAAGATGGGACAAGCAACTCGTGTGAATTCATTACTCCTTAATATGAATGCTTTGTAGAATAGTCTGACTAGTTCATTGTCACCAACAAAAGGAATCTCAATCCATGGTCAACCCGATTTAAAATAAGGCAAAGAGACAACTTCAAGATCGTTTGTTAAGCTTAACCTGTAAAGATTCCACTTGTCTCCTATCTGCATTACTCGACAGATGTATTCACAACCCACATGCACAATTTGAACATTAAATGATGCATGGAATGATTATCATCCTTTTGTCCTAGACTTGGCGTGGTGTCCTGCACGAGTATGACTATTTAAAAGTTAAAACTGTTTGGAATACTTCACGTTGATTTTAGTTCTATTGATCGGAACCTGATCGAACCATTGTCAGGAGACATTGACAGGAGGTTTTTGGATGAACTGTAACATGTGAAATGCATAAACTCCACTATGTTAAGATTCCACTTGTCTCCTATTTCTACCATCACATGAATATTTTTCTTGCCCTTATGCTCTAGTTCAGCCAGTAATGATGCGTAATAGCATGGTCGCTCCTCTGTCTGAGAATCTTCAAGGCACATTACATGCGTGTATGAGTTTTTTTTTTAAAGCTTTAGATCCCTATTACTGATTCTTGTCTCGTGGAGATTGGAAAAGCAGCGTGGGCATTGTCGGGAGGCTGTTGGAAGATCTACGACATGACAGCTGATATGAGCCCGCAAGAATCGGATTGTAAAATGCCTCTTGCTTGGTATAAATATACAAGGATTTGGGTAACCTGGCTTGAACAACTCTCTCATAGGAAAAACTACATCCAGAGAAGTTAACAAGCTTCCTTCTCTCAAAGATGGCTTCATCAATTGAGACCTTCAAATTTAGCAGCCATTTCCGGTCGGTCAGCTTGCCTTCTAGGAGCCACCCTCTCACGACCACAGTAGAGGAGCATTTGTCCAGGCTCAGATTGTCGGAAGCGGTGTCCTCATCCTCATTGGCATCCAAAAAATTTGGACAACTCAAGAGCTTGTATGATTGCATCAATGACTTGCTTCAGTTGCCTCTCTCTCAACAGGCTCTTTCCCACCTGAGAAGTCCCGCTGAAGACTCGTTGGATGGTTCTCTCAAGCTGTTAGATGTTTGTGGATATGTGAGAGAAGCTTTCTCACAGATGAAGGAATGTGTCCAGGAACTCAACTCTTCTTTCCGAAGAAGGAAAAGAGGAGATTCCAGCTTCGCCTACGAAGTAGAAGCATACATCAACTCTAGAAAGAAGTTGAACAAAGTCATCACCAAGTACTTGAGAAATTTGAAGAAGAAAGGCCCAAACAAGGGCCCTCACAATGAAGCTACCCTCAGCATACTAAGAGAAGCTGAAGAAATCAGCCTCTCTGTATTCCAGTCCCTCTTAGGTTTCCTTGCTCTGACAACTGCAAGCACAAAGCCTAGAGGCTGGTCTCAAGTGTTAAAACTTTTGGAAGTTAAACGCGTGTCTTGTGATGGAGGAGAAGAGAACAATGAAGTGCAAGGCTTGGACGCCGCGTTGCTCTCCCTCAGATCAAGCAAAGACATTAATAATCAAGTAGGCGATCTGTCAAAGCAATTGGAGGTACTAGAGTCAAGCATTCAAGAAATTGAGGAGGACTTGGAATGCATTTTCAGGCGCCTAGTGAAATTGAGGGTTTCCCTTCTCAACATCATCAACCACTAGAATACCTTAGTCCCCAGGGATGCCAATCATCGGCATCTATGGTACAATTTTTGTAACTTGTAAAATATAGCATTGTGTCATACGAGATCCACGATCAATAGATACATCAACACCTTCAGAACTAAAGATCTATTCTAATTCTATCTTCCCCCACTTCGCATGATGATTCTGTTTCTTTATTCAGTTTGACAGTAATTATCTGAATTTTCCATATAATTAAGGTTCGAATAATGAAGTTAAAGAATTTTACGCACAAAAAGATGAAAGATGAAAGATGAAAGGCATCTCATAAATGTGAACCTACAACAAATCGTTCTTGGGTAAGTTATTTTGTCCCTCTCGATGATGCCACTTCAGCTCAGAGGAAATAGAAATTGAATAGGCGTCAACGTTTGTGGAGTTTGGAGAGTAAAAACAAGCCAACTGCTTCTCCAGCAACTGTGAGCTATAGCATGACAGACTGATGTGGCAGAACTTTTTTGTCCTCTGGAGTCTAAACAGTAATTCTTTAGTTAAGTCAGATTCTTCCCTCTTTAGATTGTGTCATCTAAATATTAAATTTTGGATGTGGAGCTTACAATCGATGATAGTGAAATTAAAACAGCAACAAAGATCAGATTTTTTTTTTCCTTTCTAAAGATCTGTTTTTAAGCAGGTCTCATGCTTCAGAAAAGACTTGTAAGGAAGCATAGTATCCGTCGATCTCATTCTCAGTCTTTCATATGCTGCTGATCTTGCTTTTAAGTCTGCAGTACTCTAGACCAAGTCCCAGATAATTTCTGTATTGGGCACTATACGTATCTTTGTAAAGTGCAACACGAGATGTAAAAGACACCATTAATTGAAGACCCTGACCCAATTTTGTTTTCACGATACAATCATACAACTCTCTATCCAGGTGTTCCTTCTGACACATTGAGCTACTGCATATTTCCTGTGTTTAAGTCTGCAGTATTCTTCACATGCTTGATCACAAAAGTCAGATCTGCAAAACTAAATTCTCCAAAAGCTAATGTTGACTCAGTTTTTCATGAGAAATAACTGGGCAGTTGGTCCAAATGATGGGACAAGCAAATCGTGCAAATTCATTACTCCTTAATAAGAATGCTTTGTAGAATAGTCTGACTAAGTTCATTGTCATCAATAAAAGGAATCTCAACCCATGGTCAACCCAATTTAAAATGAGGCAAAGAGACAACTTCAAGATCGTTGCTTAAGCTTAAGCTGTAAAGATTCCACTTGTCCCCTATCTACATTACTCAACAGATGTATTCACAACCCACATGCACAATTTGAACAATAAATAATGCATGGAATGATTATCATCCTTTTGTCCTAGACTCGACGTGGTGTCCTGCACGTGTATAACTATTTAAAAGTTAAAAACTGTTTAGATTACTTCACGTTGATTTTAGTTTGATTGATCGGAACCCCGATCGAACCATTGTCAGGAGGCTGGTGGATGATTTATGACAGGACAGCTAATGGAAGCTAAGAGGGAAAGTCATCTCCAAGTAATTGAAAAATTTGAGGAAGATGGACAAGAAGATTAGCTAAACAAGGACTCTAACCATGAAGCTGCTCTTACAATGCTTAGAGAATCTGAAGGACTAACTATTTCCATATTCATGTCCCTTTCATGCTCCCTAATGGGATCAAGTGCAAGTGCAAGTGCAAGTGCAAAGCTTAGTGGGTGGTCTTTAGTTTCGAGGCAGTCTCAATCTAAAATTAGGAATGCAGAGATGGCTATGAGTTCATGTTGCGGAACAACGCCAAGAGATGCACAAATTCAAGCGCGAAAAATAAAGGATGAAAGCAAAATAAATTGCACAAGACACAAGATTTACGTGGAAAACCCAAACGGGAAAAACCACGAGGAGAGAGAGGGGTTTCACTATCTTCAATAACGATTACAAAACCAAAAAGGTCGAAAAACTTTTTGGTGAGCAAGAAGATAGGAAAAAACAAAAGAAGAAGGAAAAACTTCGAGGCAAAAATCAGATTTTTCAGACAAGCCTCAGATCTGTTTGCGCAAAAAATAGTCAGATATATTTGCGCAAAAATCATTAGATATATTTGTGTAAATATATGCGCAAAACATTCCTATTATAGTCCCCTTCTAAAAAACCTAAAACAAAATGACATTGTCCAAAATACCCCCGTTACCTATTTTAAGTCAAAAACTCAACAAATCTCCACCTTGACTTCAAATATCCAAAAGAGCGTTATGCCAAACGCCACAAGACCTCTCTCCCTTAGCATCAAGAGTGACCACACAAGGCCACTTGCCAAAAATGCGGAATCGACAACGCACACTCCTAAGCCTACGTGAGCGCACTCGTTGTAGGAAACAAGGGATGAACGCCACCAACTCCGCCTAGGCAAATCAAACGGTGAAAACACCAACCAAGTCCAAGCAATGCTTGAACTTGATCAAAGGAACCGGTTTAATCAACATATCTGCCGGATTATCCGCTGTAGGTACTTTCTTCACCGTAACTATACCCTTAACAACCTCATCACGCACAAAGTGATACCGGATGTCGATATGTTTCGTTCTCTCGTGATACATCGCGTTCTTTGTCAATTGGATCGCACTTTGGTCATCACAAAAGATAACAGAGGCTCCCTCCTACTTCATTCCAAGTTCTGTAACCAAATGTTTCAACCAGAGAGCTTCCTTTGTCGCTTCCGTCACTGCCATATACTCTGCTTCGGTGGTAGACAAAGCAACCGTGTCTTGC
>BCNH02000006.1:10380180-10392729 GCA_001662345.2 Metrosideros polymorpha var. glaberrima | reverse complement strand
CTTGTTATCAAAATACAATCGAGTCCTAAAACTTTCAAAAAGTGCAATCGAATTCTAAAATTTCAAATGTAATAATGAAAGAACTTGATTATATCAATTTGATAAATTTTAAGGCTTGATTACACTTTTTGAAAGTTTTAGAACTAAATTGCACTTTCGTGATAAATTTTAAGACTTCTAACACACTTATCCCTTAAAATAATTCAAATAATAACTCGAACTAAAGCCATTTTAATTATCACGAAAAATCTCAAATTAGTACATACCATAAACTAATTTTTTTACCATGAAAAATTTCAAATTGGTACACTTGTGACAAATTTATCCTAAACTTTTAGGGTTTGTCGGAGAAGATAAACTGAGCAATGTTGCTAGAATATGAGCTAATTGAAAAAACGTCGAATAAGTTAATATTAAATTTGTCACATGCGTAACAGTTTGAGAGTTTTTGTGGTCAAAACATTAATTTGGAGTATATTTGTCATAAATGTAGTAGTTTGTGATTTTTTATGGTCAAAAAATTATTTTTGGATAAATTTATCATAGATGTACCAGTTTGAGATTCTTCGTGATATTAACTCTTTAATGAAATTGGTCAGATAATAACAGCCTTAAATAAGGAGCCCACCTCTCCAACTAGCCAAATCATTGCTGGTGAGCTTTCTCCAACTATTAGTGTCTCACCCCAAATCTATATAAATAGGGGAATGACACAGTCGCCATTCCAGACAAAAGACGTAGCCTCAAAACACAATCAAAGAACATGTTATCAAATTATACATCTCCAACTATATATTTATATATATATGATAAACCAGTAGGTTCGGTTACAACAACAGAATTTTTATAACCAACAAAAGAATATGTATAATTTAGAATTCATCCAACCCACAAACGAACGACAACAAAAAGTACAACTTCCTTAGGCCATACCCAAAAATAGAACCAAAAGTCCCCGTCGAGCGCTTTCGTACTAACGGCTACTAATTAAGGAACCTAAAAACATAAAAGATGAGAGGGATAAGCAACCACAGCTCAGTGAGTAGTACATTTCTTCTAAATAGATTGAGCATCCATTATGTTTATAACAAAACAATACCACAATCCATAATACATATACATATCGAATCGAATCAAATCAATCAAATCAAATCAAATATAATTTATTTGATTTTAGGAGAAGTATCCAATTCTTAATAATAGTAAAATAAAATATTAACAGTTAAATCCATTGATTAATCTCATAAAAACACATGCTAATGATCTATCCATTAGCCAATTTCATTGCTCAAATGTCAAATCATGATCACGTATAACACACGTCACAAGGCGACCAAGCTCCCTTCTTGGCGTGGTCCCTACCTATATTGTCGATAGCTGGCCCACAAGGATATCATAACTAGTAAACGCATACTCACAAGCCTTGCAACAAGCTCACAACGACATTGAGCATCAACACTATCCTCCACAATCCACAAAGTCAATCAAGAATAAGTATCACAAATCAAACAAATAATCTTTACACAACACGGCCCGTACGCCTATTTTACCTTTTAGAAAGCATTTCTCAAATCATATCCGAATTTGTTTCACAAATTAGTTCACAGGCAATACCTCTCTTTACGATACATTTCCTTAAACCATTCCCAAATACAAAAGGGTAACAAATGCTCGATCGCGTAATCATGGCGGTCGTCCTCCTGCTCTGATTCATGCGATCGACAGGGATCGCTGCCCCTTCAACCTTCTCGAGCTCGGGCACTCGGCGATGGCGGAGATTTCGCGGTTTGCATAGCGACGAAGCGGAGAAATGAAGAGGGAGAGAGCATCGCCAATGGCGACAGGTTGGGCGTGGGGTTCTTTCGCGTACCTTGGACTCTCTCTCGAATTCTATTTCGCTCTCTTCTTTTATATTATTCTGTCCTGTTTTGTTAAAGAAAAAAACAATGCACTAGAAGTCCAAAAAATTACCACGAAAGTGTAATTGAGTTCTAAAACTTTTAAAAAATACGATCAAATCTTAAAACTTGTCATCAAAATACAATCAAATCCTAAAACTTTCAAAAAGTGCAATTGAATTCTAAAATTTTCAAATGTAATAATGAAAGAACTTGATTATATCAATTTGATAAGTTTTAAGGCTTGATTACACTTTTTGAAAGTTTTAGAACTAAATTGCACTTTCGTGACAAATTTTAAGACTTCTAATACACTTATCCCTTAAAAAAATTCAAATAATAACTCGAACTAAAGCCATTTTAATTATCACGAAAAATCTCAAATTAGTACATACCATAAACTAATTTTTTTACCATGAAAAATTTCAAATTGGTACACTTGTGACAAATTTATACCAAATTTTAGGGTTTGTCGGAAAAGATAAACTGAGCAATGTCGCTAGAATATGAGCTAATTGAAGAAACGTCGAATAAGTTAATATTAAATTTGTCACATGCGTAGCAGTTTGAGAGTTTTTGTGATCAAAACATTAATTTGGAATATATTTGTCATAAATATACCAATTTATGATTTTTCGATAAATTTATCATAGATGTACCAGTTTGGGATTCTTCGTGATATTAACTCTTTAATGAAATTCGTCAAATAATGACAGCCTTAAATAAGGAGCCCACCTCTCCGACTAGCCAAATCATTGCTGGCGAGCTTTTTCCAACTATTAGTGTCTCACCCCAAATCTATATGAATAGGGGGATGACACGGTCGCCATTCCACACGAAGGACGCAGCCTCAAAACACAATCAAAGAACTTGTTATCAAAATATACATCTCCAACTATATATTTATATATATATGATAAACCTGTAGATTCGGTTACAACAATAGAATTTTTATAACCAACAAAAGAATATGTACAATTTAGAACTCATGCAACTCATAAACTAACGACAATAAAAAGTACAACTTCCTTAGGCCATACCAAAAAATGGAACCAAAAGTCCCCGTCGAGCGCTCTCGTATTAACGGCCACTAATCGAGGAACCTAAAAACATGAAAAATGATAGGGATAAGCAACCACAGCCTAGTGAGTAGTATATTTCTTCTAAGAAGATCGAGCACCCATTATGTATATAACAAAACAATACCACAATCCATAATCCATATACATATCGAATCGAATCAAATCAAATATGATTTATTTGATTTTAGGAGAAATGTCCAATTCCTAATAATAGTAAGATAAAATATTAACAATCCAATTCATTGATTAATCTCATAAAAACACATGCTAATGGTCTATCCATTAGCCATTTTCATTGCTCAAATGTCAAATCATGGTCGCGTATAACACACGTCACAAGGCAACCAAGCTCCTTTCTTGGCAAGGTCCCTACCTATATTGTCGATAGGTGGCCCACAAGGATATCATGACTAGTAGGCGCATACCCCACAGGCCCTGCAACAAGCTCACAGCGACATTGAGCGTCAACACTACCCTCCATAATCCACAAAGCCAATCTAGATAAATATCACAAATCAAACAAATAATCTTTACACAACACGGCTCGTACACCTATTTTACCTTTCGGAAAGCATTTCTCAAGTCATATCTGAACTTGTTTCACAAATTAGTTCACAAGGCAATACCTCTCTTTACAATACATTTCCTAAAACCATTCCTAAATACAAAAGGGTAACAAATGCTCGATCCGATTTATGCAACAAAAATGCTCTTCTTAGTTCAATACGTATATATCGAAACTTTATTATTTCAAGATATGGATTTCACAAAATCGAAGAAGAAATAGCATCACTCACTTAGAATGCCTAAAATCAAACAATGCGTAACTAGACAACCCAACGATTTTGTAATCCTATCAATTAAACGAGAGTAGATGTCAAAATCGAGTAAAATACTACTTTAGCTAATGATTTGACTAAACTACTCTATTTTCTAGTTAACACACTCACTACCGTTCGACAAAAGACCTCAAGAAAGGCTAATCGCGGAGAAAACTTATTAAAGAGAAAAACGACTAATCAAGCGGCAAACTTTCTCGAGCCATAATTCTTTTCATCGAACTCCAATTCAAGTGAGCTTATAGTAAAAAAAACATCTTGTGACGTACTACAACACTGTTAACTTCCCCAAGCCATGATCTTGTTTTCAAGCAATTCCAGTAAATGAACCAAGGTATTTATAGTGGTTGTGCCATAACTATGAGCAGTTCTCTTGAGGTTGTAGCCATGTTCCCTCATCTCCAAAAGTCTTGTGTCCATACTTTGCCATGATCTTGTTTTCAAGCGGTTACTCCCTCATTATCGTTTTTTAGTTATTCCATGATTTTCATTGTCTCATCTTTCAGTGATTTCAAACCCATAATTGCCTCCTGATACGCTCTAGGCATCCAACTTTCTTTTGAAACCTCAATTGGTAATTTGTTGTCCCTTTAATCAATACCGTTGTCGACTATCATTAATTATACATCACCGTATACCGATGACTAATCAATGTTCATTGATGTACTCGACAACAATTCTTATGGTCCTCAACACTAGATTCTTGTGCTCAAAGATGACCTACCCTCCGATTACATGCTTACCCTATGTCAACGACCTAGCTAATTTTTGGTGCAAACAGAAGTAAAAGTACAATTTCATCATCATATATTTTACATATATAGCAATTCCCCAAGCCATGATCTTGTTTTCAAGCAATTCCAGTAAATGAACCAAGGCATTTATAGTGATTGTGCTATAACTATGAGCAATTCTCTTGAGGTTGTAGCCATGTTCCCTCATCTCCAAAAGTCTTGTGTCCATACTCTGCCATGATCTTGTTTTTAAGCTGTTACTCCCTCATTATCGTTTTTTGGTTATTCCATGATTTTCATTGTCTCATCTTTCAGTGATTTCAAACCCATAATTGCCTCCTGATACACTCTAGGCATCCAACTTTCTTTTGAAACCTCAATTGGTAATTTGTTGTCCCTTTAATCAATACCGTTGTCTACTATCGTTAATTATATGTCACCGTACCCCGATGACTGATCAATGTTCATTGATGTATTCGACAACAATTCTTATGGTCCTCAACATTGGATGTTGAGTTTTTGACTTAAAATAGGTAACAGAGGTATTTTGTACAATGGCATTTTGTTTTAAGGTATTTTAGAAGGTGACTATAATAGGAATGTTTTGTGCAAATATATTTACGCAAATATATCTGATGATTTTTTGCGCAAAGATATCTGATGCTTGTCTGCAAAATCTGATCTTTATCCCGAAGCTTTTCCTCCTTCGTTTTTTCCATCTTCTTGCTCACCAAGAGGTTTTTTTGACCTTTTTGGTTTTGTAATCGTTATTGAAGATGGTGAAACCCCTCTCTTTCCCCGTGATTTTTCCCGTTTTGGGTTTTCCACGTAAATCTTGTGTCTCATGCGATTTATTTTGCTTTCATCCTTTATTTTTCGCACTTGAATTTGCACATCTCTTGGCATTGTTCCGCAACAAATTGATATCAGAGTGAAGGAATTTCGATCTTTTGTTCAAAGTGACACCCTTCGATGGCCAAAACAATTTCGGGCTATAGGATCAAGATGAAAGCTTTGTTGTGTCGGGAAGGCTTAGTTAGAGCCTTGGACGGGAATTACATTGACGACATGATTTCGGCAGAGATCGAGGAGATGGAAGAGAAGGTGTATAGCACCATTCAATTGTCGATGTCTGACAAGGTGCTTCGTGAGGTTGTCGATGAAGAAACGGTTTTGAGATTATGGAATAAGCTTGAGAGCCTTTACATGAAGAAATCTCTTACAACGAGATTATTCTTGAAGCAACGTCTTTACACGCTAAAGATGCAAGAATGTACTCCTATTCAAGAACATCTAGATGAATTTAATAAGATCGTTATAGATATGAAAAATCTAGATTTAAAGTTAGATGATAAAGACCAAGCTCTAATTGTGTTATGCTTACTACCGAGGTCGTATGAGAATTTTATGAATTCTATACTGTATGGAAGGAAATCCATAACTCTTGAGGATGTGAAAGTCTCATTGAATTTTGCGGAGATGTGTACAAAGTTGAATGCGAGTGGTAGTAGTGATAAAGTTGATGGTTTAGTTATTAATGGAAGGTCGAATGATTGTGATAGGCACGGTAATAGTAAAGGGCGTTCAAAGTCTAGGTCAGGCCTAGACAAGAGCAAGGTCGAGTGTTACTATTGTCACAAATTTGGACACTACAAAAATGAGTGTCCTGTGCTCAAGGCTAAGGGGAAGAAGTCGATAGAGAGTTCCAATTCGGCTAATTTGGTAAAGGATAACAAGTCAGATGATGTAGACAATGTTTTTACCGTTTTGTCTTCAGATTGTCATGTTGACGACGAATGGATTTTGGATTCAGCATGTTTATACCACATGTTGTCCAAATAGAGATTGGTTCCACACATATAAAAAAGTCAGTGGTGGTTCAATTTTGATGGACAACAATGCAGTTTGTAGGATTGTGGGTATTGGTACGATGTGGATCAAATGTCATGACAACATAATAGGAACTTTGACAGATATTAGGCACATTCCAGTTTTGAAGAAGAACCTTATATCGTTGAGCACTTTGGATTCCACTAGATGCATGTACACAGGTGGAGGTGAAATTTTGAAAATTTCAAAAGGCTCCTTGATTGTGATGAGAGGTAACAAGAAAAATGACCTTTATGTTTTGCAGAGAAGTACTGTTGTGGGTTCTTTAAATGTATCATCCTCTTCAGATTCCGAAAATCAAAATTGTAGCATATGTGGTTGGGCTACATGAGCGAAAGAGGAATGACTATCTTGAGTAAAGGTGGTTTACTTTGTGGGGAGCATACCATCTCACTTGACTTTAACGAGCATTGTGTTTTTGGGAAGTAGCTTAGAGTTAGTTTCAGTACTGGGGTGCACTCGATGAAGGGCACAGTTGATTACATTCACTTCGATTTGTGAGGACCTACATAGGTAACATCTAAAGGTGGTGCAGTTTATCTTCTGACATTTATTGATGATTTTTTTAGGAAAGTCTAGGTTTATTTCTTGAAGCATAAAAGTGACGTTTTTGATACGTTCAAGAAGTGAAAATTTTTGATTAAAAATCAAACTGGTAAAAAGATAAAGCGTCTCAGAACAGACAATGGTCTTGAGTTTTGTGGAGGTGATTTCAACAAGTACTGTGAAGATTTAGGTATTGTTTGACATCGAACAGTCAAGCACACTCCTCAACAAAATGGGGTGGTGGAGCACATGAACTGGACACTTTTAGAGAGAGCTAGATATATGCTCTCTAATTCTAGTCTTGGGAAAGATTTTTAGACTGAAGCCGTGAACACGACTTGTTATTTGGTAAATCGTTTTCCTTCGACCGCAATTGAATGTAAGACTCTAAATGATGTACGGTCTGGTAAACCTTCTGATTATTCTATTTTGAAAGTATTTGGATCTCCCGCTTATTATCATGTAAAAGATGGTAAGCTTGAACTTAGGGCCAAGAAATGTATTTTCATTGGTTATGCAAACGGGATTAAGGGCTATAGGTTGTGGTGTTCTGATCGTTAGAAATTTATAATCAGTAGGGATGTTACTTTTGATGAAAATTCCATGATAGAACAGAAAAAGATTGTTGAGTTTACAGGTGTTCAGGAAGAGAATGATGAGAAAAAGGTAGAGTTTCAATTAGAGCATCCTCAGAAAAATTGAAAGATGTTTCTATTCAGCCAGAAAGTGACAATGAGCAACAAGATTTAGATTCGATCATAGATAAGGTAGAAAAAGTTGAACAACCTCAGTCTTTAGCTATAGGGAGGGCTAAACGGCAAATTAAGCCTTCTCAAAGATATTGTTTCGTTGATTTGGTAACATACGTTCTTACAATTGCTAAAAAACTTGGTATTGAAGAACTTTCTACATTCCGTGAAGTTACTATTTGTTCTAAATTTGATAAGTGGCTTGTTGCGATGAATGAAGAGATGGAGTCTCTTTATAAGAACTAAACATGAGATCTTGTGAATTGCCTAAGGGCAAAAGAGCTATTGGATGCAAGTGGGTCTTCAAAAAAAGAGAGGGAATTCTAGGGATTGAAGATGAAATATTCAAGGCATGTTTGGTAGTAAAGGGTTTTAGTTAGAAGGAAGGGATCGACTTTAATGAAGTATTCTCTCCAGTTGTGAAACATAGTTTCATTAGTGAGTTATTCGCGTTAGTGGCCTTTTATGATTTAGAGCTTGAGCAAATTGATGTCAAAATCGCTTTTCTACATGGCAAGCTTGCGAAGACAATCACATTTGTAGGTTGAAACGCTGTTTGTATGGTCTGAAGCAATTCCACAGCAATGGTACAAGAGGTTTGATAGCTTTATGTTAAGTCATGGCTACTCGCGGAATGCACATAACAGTTGTGTTTACTATAAAGATTAAATGATGGTTCTTTTGTTTATTTACTATTATATGTGAATGACATGCTTATTGCAGCAAAGACCATGTCAGACATACAATGTTTGAATATGCAATTTAGCAGGGATTTTGAGATGAAGGATCTTGGAGATGCCAAAAGGATTTTAGATATGGGTTTGGTCTTTGATAAAGGTTGTGATATAGGGCATTTGGTTGTTAGCTTCGTTAATTCTGATTATGCAGGCGATCTCGATAAAATGAGATCTTTGACAGATTATGTTTTTATGCTTGGTGGTTCTGCGGTTAGTTGGAGAGCAACCTTACAAGACACGGTTGCTTTGTCTACCACCAAAGCAGAGTATATGGCAGTGACAAAAGTGGCAAAGGAAGCTCTTTGGTTGAAATGTTTGGTTATAGAACTTAGAGTGAAGTAGGAGGGAGCCTCCGTTATCTTTTATGTTAACCAAAGTGTGATTCAATTGACCAAGAACACGATGTATTACAAGAGAACGAAAATATATCGACATCCGGTATCACTTTGTGTGTGATGAAGTTGCTAAGGGTATAGTTACGGTAAAGAAAGTACCTACAGCGAATAATCCGGTAGATAGATTAACTAAACCGGTTCCTTTGATCAAGTTCAAGTATTGCTTGGACTTGGTTTGTGTTTTCATTGTTTGATTTACCTAGGCGGAGTTGGTGGCCTTTCATCCCTTATTTCCTACAATGAGTGCGTTCACGTAGGCTTAGGGGTGTGCATTGTCGATTTCACATTTTGGCGCGTGGCCTTATGTGGTCACTCTTGGTGCTGAGGGAGAAAGGTCTTGTGGCGTTTGTCATAATGCTCTTTTGGATATTTGAAGTCAAAGGTGGAGATTTGTTGAATTTTTTACTTAAAATAGGTAACATGGGTATTTTGGACAATGACATTTTGTTTTAGGGTATTTTAGAAGGTGACTATAATAGGAATGTTTTGCGCAAATATATTTACGCAAATATATCTGATGATTTTTTGTGCAAACATATCTAATATTTTTTGCACAAATATATCTGACTATTTTTTGCGCAAATATATCTAATGCTTGTATGCAAAATATGATCTTTGCCTCGAAGCTTTTCCTCCTTCTTCGTTTTTTCTATATTCTTGCTCACCAAGAGGTTTTTTGAGCTTTTTGGTTTTGTAATCGTTATTGAAGATAGTGAAACCCCTCTCTCTCATTGTGGTTTTTCCCGTTTTGGGTTTTCCACGTAAATCTTGTGTCTCGTGCGATTTATTTTACTTTCATCCTTTATTTTTCGCACTTGAATTTGTGCATCTCTTGGCGTTGTTCCGCAGCACTGGATTCTTGTGCTCGAAGATGACCTGCCCTCCGATTACGTGCTTACCCTATGTCAATGACCTAGCCAATTTTTGGTGCAAATAGAAGTAAAAGTACAGTTTCATCATCATATATTTTATGTATATAGCAATTCCCCAAGCCACCAGGAGCATCGTGATTTCACCTCAATTCAAAAAGCTGACCAAGTCTCATGCTTGGTAGATATATTGCATCAAGCAACAGTTCAAGAACCATAAATGACAAAGAGAGTCATGGATCTCAGTTGGTTCATCACAAGCGAAACCATCGAATCTCATTAATGGACTAACACTTTAGCTAATTGGCAAATTGATGGTTATCGCAGATTTCGAACGTACGACCAAGACACGAGAACAGTAAAGTTGGAACTAGGCGACTCTCTTAGCAACAAATTTTCTGCACTGAGCATCTCTGGTGCACAAGCCAACCTAGTGATGAGTTTGATCGACTATGTTATATGTGCAACTTTCTCTTTGGAACAGGTCGATTTTACAAAGAGAATTTATGCCAAAACGACATCAATCCTCGTTCAGTGGGGTTCGGGCCTTCCCATTGGACAAGTTCCATGACAAGTTGAGCACATGATCCTTAATTATGCTGATAAATAAGACGAAAATCAAGAGAGAAGGAACTCATATCTCCTATCGATTCAAGAATTTCTAGTGCACAGAAACATACCAACGTCTCCAGCCCCACCATTTTCAAATTGTTCTCCACTACCCTCTCATTCCCAACAAGCACAACATCACTGACCAGTTGAATAGAACTTTTGGGCAATGTATTAACCATAAAAAAAGCGACTCAAGCAAGAACGTAAAGGTGATAATATATCGAATGCCTCAGACTCATTGACAATATGTCGAGTATGTTCATAGTCAAATTTTACTCCAAACAGCTGCTGAGCAATGATCTGATAAAGTACTAAGCAAAGTGGAAGAACCCTAAAATTGCGACCAATATACATCACAACAGTGAGCATCTCACTATTCCATAGACTACATGCATCCATCGTAATGATTATGCAGGCGAAATCTACAAAGACCGAGATGGATATTCGATGGATCGAAGAGAGAACATGGGAAAGAAGGTTTAGTCGGATCATCAAGCCAAGAAAGGAGGACACGATTGAGATGGAGAATCGAAGAGCAAACCTGGGAACGAAGAAGAAAGCCCATGAAAAACTCTAATTAGAATTCAATTTGGGGCTTTTGTTTTCTTAGGATTTTATCCATATTTAACCCAAATTGCAAATTTTGGACAAATTGCTCCTGCTCTAGCCGTCAAAACAAGCCAGCCGGGAAGAATTGGCTGACTAGTGAATTGGGGCTTTTGTTTGAGACTACTTTAGGCTCTTATTGGAGACAAGTCCCCTCTAGACCCTTTTTTGAGAATCCGGCTTCACTTTAGGCTCTCTATTTTTTTTGTCTTTGCCTTTAAAAGAAGCCATGTATACTCGGATTTATTTGGTTTTTGGTTTATAAGAGCTTTGACACTTTAGGTAAAGTTAGAGTTCATTTCAATATGGCTGTGCAACCGGACCGACCGCCTTGAAAACCGATCGGGTTCCCGGTTCCCAATTCCAAGTGAAGAACCATACAAAAATTGAACCAATGGGACCAAATTTGAAACTGGTTTTTATAAAACCTGAAAACCCTAGTTTTTCTCTTGGCCCCTCTCTCTCTCTCTCTCTCTCTCTCTCTCTCTCTCTCACCCTCTTCCTCACTCACTCGTGGCTCGCCCTCATTCGAATTCAAGCCTCATAACCCTCACTTGTTCTTGACTCATGTTTGTTTGCTCGCACTCGTTCATCTTTTACTTTGAACTGTTTTGTTGGTCATATTGTTTTGATGTAAAAAAAATGAAACAAAAAAAAGGAACAAAGAAAAACAGGTTGGTAACCGTGGAACCAAACCAGAAAAATAGGATAGATTACAAGGTCGGTTGCAGAACAAACAGGGTAGTTTTTAGGTTCTAAAAACTAGAAACCGATTCAAATAGGGTAGGTTCCAAATTTTAGGTCTGAACATACCCACTCTAAAATTGATCACCCATCAATAACCTAATTTTGGCAAAGGTACATCAATCGGCCCCAATAAGCTGATCACCGATTATAAAGCTGCCGATCGTCGAGCTTGTGTATGTGACATGTGGCAGTAATCACAAGGGCATTTTCTTCCTAAAATTTCAATGGAATAAAAGAAGAGAATTAAACAAAGAACACAAATCCTAAAGAGTGAGGGGAAGAGGGATGGGGCGATGGTTGTAGCAACAGCCGCGATACCCTGCCTAAGCACTAGCAAGGTTTAACACTTTAGGGGTGTAATAAGAAAATCGATTATCCCTTGAAGTGCGGGATAAGTGTCAAAAAAGTCATAAACCTATTGCATTTGTGCCAATTCAGTCCTAAACTTTTTATTGGTGCCAATTTAATCCTAAACCTTTCGTATTTGTGCCAATTGAGTTCTTCTGGCCACTTTTGACCGGAAATTGATGACGAGGACGCCGGCCGTTCGCCGGCACTAATGTGGACATTTTAAATAATTTAAATAATTTTTTAGTTTATACTTTTCTTTTACTTTTTTCTTTTCTTTTTCTTTTCTTCTTATTTTCTTTAGGGGGCCGGCGACCTCGCCGGCCGAGCCCTACCAACCACAGGTGAGGGCTCGTAGGCCCTTGCTGTGGCTGGCAAGGGTCGTGACGCCCTTGCCAGATCTGAGCTAGGCGAGGGCTGTGACGCCCTCGCCTGGGGCCGTGACACCTTCACCTGGGGCCTGCGAGGGCCGCAGCGCCTTCACCTGGGGCCTGCGA
>BCNH02000006.1:10367583-10379916 GCA_001662345.2 Metrosideros polymorpha var. glaberrima | reverse complement strand
AAAAAAGAAAAAGAAAAAGAAAAAGAAAAAACTAAAAAATTATTTAAAAAATAAAAAAATATTAAAAATGTCTACGTCAGTGCTGGCGAATTGCCGGCGTCCACGTCATCAATTTCCTATCAAAATTGGCCGGAAGGATTCAATTGGCACAAATGCAATTGGTTTATGACTTTTTGGACACTTTTCCCCTTGAAGCGCTCTTTGAAGATCAAAAAGGGTGATGCTATAATAAATGCGGAAGATGAGAGTGACCGATGCAGGAAGAAGATGGTCATTAATTGGTGTGCTTGGAAAAGAATATTTCGGATTTCTTGTATGTTAAGAAACATGCATGAGTCGTGCTAGAAAAGTTTCAAATTGGTGAATTGGTATGGTGTAGAGCAATTAATATATTTTAATTGGCCTGTAACTTGTTGTCTTAAAGTTTCGATTGAAGGTGATTCCAACTGATATGTTGATGTGTTTGGACTTGAGCTCTGCAATTAACCCGTAACTCATTATCTTAAAGTTTTGATTGAAGGTGGTCCAACTAATATGTTGATGGGCTTGGATTTGGGCTCTCATTGGGTGATCTCCCCAAGTAAGATATTAGGCTTCTGCTGACTCCCAACAAATGCTATCAAAGTTGATTGTTGATTACGTGGTTCAATTCTTATGTGTATCGGTGTTTGGTGAATATCTCAAGTAGGGAATATGACTAAAGCAATTTTGGGGCAGCCTTCGTGGTTGGGTCTGGTGAAAGAGATATAAAGTGAACGTGATATGGTGTAAAGTAGTTGATATATCTTAGTTAACTAAAAACTCATTGATTTAAAGTTTTTAGTGAATGAGGTCCAACTATCCAATTAAATATGTTAACGGGCTTGAATTTTGGCTCCCTCATAAAGATATTGGGTGCACTCCTAACACAGAGTGTTTGATATATCCTAATTAACACATAACTTATTGAATTAAGCTTTTGAGTGAATGAGACCCAATCGTCCTAGTGAATATGTTGACGGACTTGGACTTTGACTCACTCCTGAAGGGTATCTGGTGCGGTCCTAACTTATTTTCCTGCTTGCATTCATTGATAACTTCTTCAGGTTTCTTTTTTACTAATTCGCAGTACCCACTGAACATAATCTCTCCAATTAAGATCACTTGCAACATTGATTTGTCCAACCATAACGCCTCACCATCTCCAGAACAAGTTTTACACAATCTCACCATCATGTTGGGAGCACGTAACAAAAGTCCGATACCTTATCCGATTTGGGATTTCTTTAACACAATTCACATGTGCATCTCAACAATGAAAGCTGCCAGACTGAACCATGAAGGTTGCTATCAGGCCCGCATTGCTATATCACAATTAATCATCAACTTTGATACCATTTGTTGGGAGCACATAGCAGAAGTTTGATACCTTCATTCAAGGAGATTGCCAAGAGGTTGCTAAGCTCGTCAACATATCTTATTGAACCTACATTCACTCAAAAGCTTAAGCTAAAGAATTATGGACCAACTAAGATAATTAAACTGCTCCACACTGACGTGGAAATTTTCTAACACAACTCACTCGTGCACCTCAACATGCCGATCCTTAACCACCGCGAGACCATCCTCGTTCACCGCACCAAGTCTCCTCAAACAACTGCTCTTCGTCTCATCTCCATTTCACGGCCAACAGCTCTATAATGGCCAACAACATCCGTAGGGGATTCTTCCACTTGTTCCCTATCTACATTGCTCTGCAAATGTTTTCACAACTCACATCCTAAATTTCGACCGTTGAATGATGCATGGAGTTGCTGTCATCCTTTTGTCCTAGAATCACAGTGGCGTCCTGCACGGGTATGATTATTTAAAAGTTAAATCTGTTAAAGATTATTTCATATCGGTCACAGTTTTACGGATCGAAACCCGGATGGAATCTCAGGAGCACAGTTAATGGAAGTTCAGATTATGTCAATTGGTCCGTGACATGACAGCTAATGGAAGCTCAGGAGGACTTGACTCTTAAACGGCTATGTTATTGTATAAACATTTTCACGACCCACAGGTTCCATTTCATATTCAGCAATGGCTGATTTAATGACGATCCCTTCTTTTTAATATTTGTCCGCAGCCCGACAGATGGATCTTGAATGGTTTTTTCCAGACATCAACACCCCAGTTGATGAGTCTGCCAAGTGGGGTTCGCTAGGAGTATCTGGACAGTACTCTTAGCTTTCTAGGAGTATCTGGACAGTACTCTTAGCTTTCATGGCTATTGCTGATGCAGATCATACTTTTGCTGGATCTACAGAGCAGCTTATGTTAGCTGGTCTGGAAGTTAGCGGACAAACCACTCGTGCACATCGGCAAACAAACTTATTTTCCATAAGATGTGGTAATTACTTGATAAATAAGCTCGGAGCTGTCAGGATTCCTCATGTCCCTAGCGACATTAGCACAATGAGAGTTGAATAATTTCCACATGCTCAAGTTCAAGCCTATAAGATACAACCATCTAATCTTGATACGTTTGTCTGGGAGTTATGGTGGCATACCACTTGTTTGTATTGATACATTAAGCTGATTGACTTATATTAAAGATTCCAGTTTTCTTTTAGATCGGAAACCACGGGAGACAAATTCTGCGTAGTTAGACAATTTAGACAGCGAAAATGAGCTTGGAAGGATACTGATTTGGCAATGTCCTCTTGTCCTTGTATATATTCAAGGTTGAAGTGTTTGATTTGAACAACTTCTCTGCAGCAGAGTTTGCATAAGCAACAGAGAAAAGCTTCTTTCTATCAAACAGAGCCTCAAACAAAAGGGAAATGGCTGATTCACTTGAGATTTCTAAAACCATAGGCCACTCCCGCTCAATCAGCTTGCCTTCCAGAAGTCACCCTCTAGCAACAGCTGTCGAACAGCAGTTGCAGAGGCTGAGATCATCAGATGCAACTTCTTCATCTCCGGCCTTGTCGGCACCGCAAAATTTAGGAGGCCTCACAGATCTGTATGACTGCATTGATGATTGGCTTCAGATGCCTCTAACCCAGCAGGCTCTTTCCCATGAACACCATTGGAGTTCTATGGAAGTGTTGTTGGATGCTTCTGTGAAGCTCTTGGACATCTGTGGGACCGTAAAAGATGTTTTTTCACAGACAAAGGAAAGCATCCAGGAACTTGCATCATCATTCCAGAGAAAGAGAGGAGGAGATCCTGAAAAGGCGAGTGAAATCGAGACATACATCAAATCTTGGAAAAAATTGCAGAAAATGGTCGCAAAACTTTTGGATCATTTGAAGAAGATGGAGAAGAAAAACCAACTGAGAAAACACTCGAAACCTGAGGCTCCTCTCAGCATATTAAGAGAAGCTGAAGAAATCAGTTTTTTAGTATTTGAGTCCCTGTTGCATGTCCTTTTGGGGCCAAGGGAAAGATCAAAGCCTGTCAGTTGGTCTTTGGTCTCAAATATGTGGTCACCTAAACGTGTGTCATGTGATGAGAAAGCAGAATACGAAAAAATCGAAGGGTTGGATGTTGAGATAACCCTTCTGAAGTCTGCTAAAGATGGAAATCCTCAAGTATACAAAGTATCCAAGAGACTGGAGGCATTGGAATCAAGCATTCGGGAAATTGAGGAGGACCTGGAATGCATTTTCAGGAGACTGGTCAAAACAAGAGCTGCTCTTCTGAATATAATCAACTGCTAGTGTCAAATTTTTCCTTGGTGCCAACCCATGTATGGCATCCTAAAAAATTTTGCTAGTCTGTATATTGTATCTTCACTGTATACATTATACATTGTAAATGGATAGATACATTGGGAATAAAAAATGTTCACTGAAACTACTCTCTCTCTCTCTCTCTCTCTCTCTCTTCTCTATTGCAATTATCTGCTTATTTCTTTACTAATAAAATTATTTTTAGGAGATCAAAAGAGTGAAAAATCATTTATGTATCAATGAATCTCTAACATTTCTGCAATTAGCTCAATGAATAAATGGTCCTTATTGACTCAGCATTTCCAACAACATATCTGAATTGCAATTCTTTGCATTCTTGATCTCGAAGACGGCCTTCAATTTGCTTCAAGGCAACTAGTCTGTCCTTATTGTGCCAATCAGTATCTACTTTTTCTGCAGTCCAACAATCTTTCCAGAATAATTATCATCTTTTCCTCTTATAAAGCAGCTAACAGTTATTCATTGAGCTAATTGCATGTGGAGATCTCAGTCACGGATTGATCATGGTAATGATATGGCTGCAAATTTAGGGATCGCGCGGGTGTTACCGTGGACGAAAGTGGATGAAATGGTTGAGGTGATGGGTTATTTGATTTCGAATTTGCACGTACACGTTCCTGGTATGTTTATGTTGTGTGTACAATTGGTTTGGTGTGAAATAGTGAGACATCACGACCTTGGGTTGCTCTGTGTTGGGTGTTCTACGGTTGTGGACTGGTCTGGTTGTCATTTTTGTGTAGACTTCCACACTGTGAATTTCACAAATATTCCTTCACAATATTTGTTCCAAACACGTCTAACTATCACTTGATTTAATTGTATAATTTTATCAATTCGGGTGATGTGTCAAATGACTCTGGTTTCGTACAATTTTTGCTTGAATCTTGTAAAACTTACCATAACAGTCTATGTTATGGATTTTCTACAAATTTTTATAAATTGAATTTGAATAAAATTCCTTCTAAATAATTGTAGATATTACCCTGAAATATATCATATAAAAACCTAGAATTTTTCTGGATACTTTAGACCCACAAAACGATTTTTCTCTCTGAACTGTGTTACTTCAGTTTCTGGTGCAGATTTTGCCCTGTTTTGCGTGGATTTCTGCTCTCTGTACGAGCTGATTTGATCTTCGATTCCTTCATCAAACTTGTTCAGTGATGTCTTATTTACAAAATAATAAATTTTTGTGATTTTATATGTATTTTTACTCAGGCTATGATGATAAATCCGATTCACGCGCATAACTATTTTGGCAGGAGCACAATCTGGATTTTCACAAAAACGATCATTTTTTGCCATCAATTGGAAATGAGTCCTTCATAATAACTCTTCAACATTTCATGAAATATGGACTGGAATTTCTTTGTAATTTTACGAGTTAATTGGATAATTTTAGTTCATGCATGGTAACGTGGCTTAGTATGTAATTCTGAATGGGTTGTTGAGGTGTAGTTTGTGGTTTGTATATCGAATGACCTATGAAATAGAGTGAATGGTGTTGCATATCATGGACATATCATTGCATGCAATCATCGAAATGCTTGAGATACTTGAAAAAGAAGTGATATTAACTTGGTTGGCAAACCAAAATCCCCGATGATGCTAGGATTGGTGTCAGGATGCGCAATGCTAGCAAACCTTGGAGGCCTTGCCTTGCAAACCAAGATGCCTCGGAGAGATGTTTGTGGCTAGCAAACCACTGAAGACCGGCTGGCAAACCCGAGGAAATGGAATGTGGAGGGATCCAATGACATAAGCATTGATACATGGCATTGCATTATAACCTTGTTTACATGTCAATTTTTAAAATCAAGTGATTGGTTGATTAACTTGTCTATAAGTTAGGAACTTTCATTTGCTAAGCCTTGTCTTACTCCTGTGGATTTCCTCTCTTTTCAGATACTTAGTATGGCTGCAGTCTCCCCTGCCACCCTGATAGTGACCTACGGTGCACCGGTACACTTTGAGAGTCATATGGAAGATTTCACTGACCCAAACTTTCCCGATGAGCAGTTTGTGAAGTACGTTGCTACTATGCATGTAGAAGTAGAAGTAGGATCTCCGGGGGGACCTCTTATTTACCACTTCGTAGCCACTTTCATTAAGGTCGGAGAGTTGCTAGTGGGTCCGCTTCCTTGCTCGAATGATGGCGGGGGTGATGGTGACAATGATGGTGAAGCTGACGGTGGTGAGGGTGGTATCGAGTAAGGGTGGATGATGGACATGTGATCGTAGTATACACATACACACACACACACACACATACACATTTTGATGTGGGCAACTTTGGTAGGGTGGTCGCAACTTTTTGGATAGGGCCGCAGCTACGAGACATGGAGATGGTGATGAAACCTATTTGGGAATCGTATGTAAGAATGGTGGGAGTAGATGACCCTTTTTGCCTCCCAGTTTATGGTATTTTGATGGGTATAGTTGATATCGATATCACACTCCATGTACTTAACTACCAAATGTTAAATAAAGATTCAAGTTGCCTTTACTTATGTGGTGCCCCTGGGCGCCACATACTAAATGCGGTTTCGTTAAGTCCTTTAAGCTTATGTCGCGCATGCGGAAGTCAAAGAAGAACAAAACACATTCAAAATCAAGCGACACATAAGTAAGGGCAACTTGAATCTTTATTTAACATTCAGTAGTTAAGTACATGGAGTGTGATATCGATATCAACTATATCCATCAAAATACCATAAACTGGGAGGCAAAATGGGTCATCTACTCCCACCATTCTTACATACGATTCCCAAATAGGTTTCATCACCATCTCCATGTCTTGTAGCCGCGGCCCTATCCAAAAAGTTGCGACTGCCCTACCAAAGTTGCCCACATCAAAATGTGTGTGTATATATACTACGACCACATGTCCAGCATCCACCCTTACTCGATACCACCCTCACCACCATCAGCTTCGCCATCATCATCACCATCACCCTCGCTATCGTTCGAACAAGGAAACGGACCCACTAGCAGCTCTCTGACCTTAATGAAAGCGGCTACAAAGTGGTAAATAAGAGGTTCCCCCGGAGATCCTACTTCTACTTCTACATGCATAGTAGCAACATACATCATGAATTGCTCGTCAGGAAAGTTTGGGTCAGTGAAATCTTCCATATGACTCTCAAAGTGTACCGGTGCACCGTAGGTCACTATTGGGGTGGCAGGGGGTACCGCAACCATACTAACTATCTTAAAAGAGAGGAAATCCACAGGAGTAAGACAATGCTTAGCAAATGAAAGTTCCTAACTTATAGACAAGTTAACCAACCAATCACTTGATTTTAAAAATTGACATGTAAACAAGGTTATAATGCAATGTCATGTATCAATGCTTATGTCATTGGGTCCCTCCACATTCCATTTCCTTCTATTTGCTAGCTGGTCTTCAGTGGTTTGCTAGCCACAAACATCTCTCTCCGAGGTATCTTGGTTGGCCAGCCAAGGCCTCTAAAGTTTGCTAGCATTGGGCATCCCAACACCAATCTTGGCACCATCAAGGATCTTGGTTTGCCAGCCAAGTTAATATCACTTCTTTTTCAAGTATCTCAAGCATTTCGATGATCGTATGCAATGATGTGTCCATGATATGCAACATCATTTTCTCTATTTCATAGGTCATTCGGTATACAAACCACAAACTACACCTCAACAACTCATTCAGAATTACATACTAAGCCACATTACCATGCATAAATTAAAATTATCCAATTAGCTCGTAAAATTACAAAGAAATTCCAGTCCAAAGTTCATGAAATGTTGAATAGTTATTATGAAGGACTCATTTCCAATTGATGACCAAAAATGGTCGTTTTTGTGAAAATCCATATTGTGCTCCTGCCAAAACAGTTTTGTGCGTGAATCGGATTTATCATCATAGCTTGAGTAAAACTACATGTAAAATCACGAAAATTTAGTATGTTGAAAATAAGACATCACTGAACAAGTTTGATGAGGAATCGAAGATCAAATCAGCTCGTACAGAGAGCCGAAATTCATGCAAAACAGGGCAAAATCTGCACCAAAAACTGTATTAACATAGTTCAGAGAGAAAAATCGTTTTGTGGGTTTAAATTATCCAGAAAAATTCTATATTTTTATATGATATATTTCAGGGTAATATCTACAATTATTTAAAGGGAATTTTATTCAAATTAAATTTACAAAAATTTGCAGAAAATCCATAACATAGACTGTTACGAAAAATTTTACAAGATTCATGCAAAAATTGTACGAAACCAGAGTCATTTGACACATCACCCGAATTGATAAAATTCTACAATTAAATCAAGTGATTGTTCGACATGTTTGGGACAAATATTGTGAAGGAAACTTTGTGAAATTCGTAGCGTGGAAGTCTACACAAAAATGACAACCAGACCAGTCCACAACCATAGAACCCCCAAAACAGAGCAACCCAAGCTCGTGATGTCTCACTAATTCACACCAAACCAATTGTACACACAACATAAACATACCAGGAACGTGTACATGCAAATTCGCAACCAAATAACCCATCACCTCAACCATTTCATCCACTTTCGTCTGCGGTAACACCCGCGAGATCCCTAAATTTGTAGCCATATCATCACCTTGATCAATCCGTGACTGAGATCTCCACATGCAAGCACAGATTAGCCCGAAACAGAACATGCAAACCACTATAACAATCTTCCCTAATCTCAACCATGCACGAGACCCATTCACCACCTACACCGAACCAAGCGGAAGGAAGATTTCCAAGACTATAAGAGAGGAACTCCACTTGCCTTGCTGGTTGGACAGCACGAGACCCTTTCCTTTCGATCAAGCTCAGCTGGTGGGTCGATGAAGATGAAGAAAAATGAAAGCAACAAGGAAGATGGAAAGCTGTTTGTCTGCAAGAGGAAGAAGTGGCGAAGAAGGAGGTGGTTTCCCTTTTATCTAAGGGCTAGGACCATGCATGGAGTTTGGTTGGTGGATTAGGGCGGCCGAGACAAGCGGCAAAGGGGCTAGGACATTTGTCCTAGTTGCTTCCTTTGTGGTTTTGCATGCCAATGATGGCAACCAGAAGAAAAATCATAGGTCATCATGAAGAATGAGGGGCGGCCAAGAGGAGGGAGAATCAAAATGAAGGGAAGAGGGGGCTGAAACCAAAATGTTGCATGGGAGGTGATGATGAGGAGAAGAAGTCCACGGCCAAGTGGCAGGATTCTCATGCCAAGTAGCAAGTATGCTGATTTACGCCTCCTAGAGATTAAATGGGTTTTCAGATCATAAATTGACCCTAGTTGCTCTATCAATGAGCAATGTCAGCACTTAGAACCGAATTTCATAGAATGCCCAAATAACCTGAATAATTCGAGCTAGGCAAAAAGAACATTAGGTGTCTTTGTTTTCCATTCCAATACATGCTGCGCTTTTGCCTAGGCCTCAATTAGAAAATAAAAACAACTGATATCCTCAAATGTTATTCTCTGCGCTTATTGATAGGTAAATGACAAACTAGGGCCAAAATTTAGGAAGCCTCAAAGACTTGTACGAAAGCATCAATGATTTGCTTCAGTTGCCCCTGACTCAACAGGCTATCTCCCGTGATGATCACAGCAAACGCATTGAGGAGTTGTTGGATGGATCGCTTAGGCTGTCGGATTTTTGTGGAACTATCAGGGAAGTGTTCTCGCAAATGAAGGAATGTGTTCAGGAGCTAGAGTCGTCACTTAGGAGAAAGAGAGGAGGTGATTCTGGCCTAGCAAGTGAAGTCGAGTCATACATCATATCCAAGAAGAGACTGCAGAAAGTCATCTCCAAGATTTCACAGAATTTGAAGAGTGTGGAGAAGAAAAAGAAAGACTCCAACAAAGAAACTGCTCTTAGCATGATAAGAGAAGCTGAAGATATCAGTCTTTTGGTGTTTGAGTCCTCGTTATGTCTCTCATGTGGGTCAAAGGTGAAATCAAAGATCAATGGTTGGTCTTTGGTTTCCAAGCTTATCTTGTCCAAACGCATTTCCTGCGAAGAGAATGTAAATGGCAACAATGTGGAAGGCTCTGTATGTTGACCTCTCTGTTCTAAATTCTGCTGAAGACATGAGCCCTCGAGTACTAAAGCGACCGGAGGCATCCGTGTCAGCAATTCAGGACATCGAGGAGGATTTGGAATGCCTATCTAGGCATTTGGTGAAGACAAGAGCTTCTCTTCTCAATATTCTCAATCATTAGGATCTGTCTCTACTTGGTGCCTGGAAATAGATTTTGTAGTTTGTACAGTGCAACAATGTATTATTACAGGATGTAAATCGACACAAACGCTTGCGTACCAAATAACTTTGCCCATCTCTCGCTCATCGGATTTCAAAATTAGATTGTCAACATTAATTACATATATCCATGGCATTCAAATTCTAGCGTTTTAGCCCGATGAATGATAGAGCTACTTCTGTTTCTTGTAGGAAGAATCCTCTAATCAGCTTTTCTATCTGACATTTAACAATTTAACATTTCCACAACACAAACTTCCTGTTCCGGGTGTTCACTCTTGATGCATTTACCTTAGTTTCAATTAGTATTTCTCTTTTCACAAGATGTACTTCCTGAAATTCAATCATTCTCTTTTACATTCCATACATCAGCCATGGTTTTCCTTGAATCTCAATCTGAGACTCTCCAGCTATCAGGTTCCTCCTCGACAAGCGTTGCATCCAGTACGATTACTAGATTCATCAGCTGAATCATTCCATTCCACAATCGAAAAGTGCAAGACAAGGGCAAATTTAGATCGCTCATACATATCCTAGGCCTATCAAATGGGATAATTACATCATGCCCCCGAGGTTTTTTGGATTGTGGCAATTTACCCCCTGATATCTCAGTCTTTGCAATATCCGTCTATATTTTGATAAACATTTCAATAGACCACTGACATTGACTCCAGCCAAATTCTAGCAGGAAAGTCCGTCACATGCTCTCTCATCTTCTTTTGCAATTGATATCATTTTCCCACCTGATATTTTCAAATCGAATGCAATATCCATTTCAAAAGGATATCATTTGCGAAAAAAGACCCAGATTTTAATCAAGTAACAGTTCTGCATGGATCCTTGCACTCTGTTCACAGTTCAGGAACCTTCCAAAATGGAAGCACCCAAGAAGAGACCCACTTTCTAGAAAAGACTTACCATGCTTTGCAGTTGTATTTTATCTATCTTACAGAAATCTGAACATAATTTTATCACTTTGGTTTCAATTTCTTGTCTGCTCTTGGCCAATTGAGCAACTTCGGCAGATCTGACCAATCCTTCCGCCCTACCCTTGTGTCTAACCTCAGTTTTCTAATTGCATATTGGCAAGTTAACTGTGAAGCATCACTAGCTCTCTCTCTCTCTCTTTCTCTCTCTCTCTCTCTCTCTCTCTCTATGCACCATGCAAGTTCCTTATGGATCATTTGGTTAGATCTGCAAAACTAGATGTCTTAAAAGTTTCTGTTGACCAAGTTTTTCATTACAGTGGACTGGGTTGTTGGTCCGAAAGACGGGACAAGCCACTGGTGCAAACCCACGACTCCATTATATGCATGTTTTATAGAGTAGTCTGACTATTTCATGTCATTGATTAGAAGAATCTCAACCAATAGTCAACGTGACTTATTAACTGAGGCGAGGGGATAGCTTCAAGATAGTCGCACAAACTTAAGCTGTAACTGTAAATATTCCACTTGTCCTTGTCACACCCCAAATCCACTAGAAAAGGGGAACAACACGGCCGTCCTTCCACACGAAGGACGCAGCCACAACATAACCAACAAACCTGTTAACAACATATATACGTCCAAACTGTAGATATATATAATGAGCCAGCAGGTGGTTACAACATCAGAGTTTCTATCATCCATCAAAAGAATATATACAATTTAGAACTCATCTAACCCAACACATATCACCTTCAAAAAACAAAACTAGCCAATCTCATATCCCAAACTCCTACTACCAGAAGCCCTTGTAGGAAGCGCTCTCGTCCTACTTGCGGCTAACCGAGGAACCTGAAAACATGTAAGATGAGAAGGGTGAGCAACCACAGCTCAGTGAGTAGCGTATTTCTTCTAAGTAGATCGAGCAACCACTATGTATATAACAAAACAAATTTTCAATGGTCAAATCCATTGATTAATCTCATTCATAACAACGTCAATGGTCCATTCCATTGACTAATCTCATCAATAACACGTCGATGGTCCATTCCATCAACTAATATATTGCTCAACATCTAATCATGGTCACGACACAATGCCTTGTGACAAGGCGACCAAGACTCCCCCCTTGGCAAGGTCTCCACCTACAAAGCCGATGGTTCGGCTCAGAAGGATATCCTAAATTGGTATGCATACCCCATGATGTGGACATCGAACCCTATCGAGGAAGAGGTGCTAGGGACCCGTTGGTCTATCCTCTAGGCCCGATCACTCGAGCGAGAGCGAAGGAATTCAAACAAGCTATCGGTATCATGGTTCAAGATATTTGGAAGGGAGACAATCTAGATTTGAGATTTGAAGATTCTGAAGCTCCTTGGCGTAACATGATTACTCTTGATCCAGCGAATTCCAAAGGAGCTTAGAGTTG